>CM068345.1:2777591-3492591 GCA_034769755.1 Odontamblyopus lacepedii
TACACACTATACATGCACACTACACTACACATACACACTATACATACACACTACACTACACATACACACTATACATGCACACTACACTACACATACACACTATACATGCACACTACACTACACATACACACTATACATGCACACTATACATGCACACTACACTACACTACACACTATACATGCACACTACACTACACATACACACTATACATGCACACTACACTACACATACACACTATACATGCACACTACACTACACATACACACTATACATACACACTACACTACACATACACACTATACATGCACACTACACTACACATACACACTATACATGCACACTACACTACACATACACACTATACATGCACACTACACTACACATACACACTATACATGCACACTACACTACACATACACACTATACATGCACACTACACTACACTACACACTATACATGCACACTACACTACACATACACACTATACATGCACACTACACTACACATACACACTATACATGCACACTACACTACACATACACACTATACATGCACACTACACTACACATACACACTATACATGCACACTACACTACACATACACACTATACATGCACACTACACTACTCATACACACTATACATGCACACTACACTACACATACACACTATACATGCACACTACACTACACATACACACTATACATACACACTACACATACACACTATACATGCACACTACACTACACATACACACTATACATGCACACTACACTACACATACACACTATACATACACACTACACTACACATACACACTATACATACACACTACACTACACATACACACTATACATGCACACTACACTACACTTACACACTATACATACACACTACACTACACATACACACTATACATGCACACTACACTACACATACACACTATACATGCACACTACACTACACATACACACTATACATACACACTACACTACACATACACACTATACATGCACACTACACTACACTTACACACTATACATACACACTACACTACACATACACACTATACATACACACTACACTACACATACACACTATACATACACACTACACTACACATACACACTATACATGCACACTACACTACACTTACACACTATACATACACACTACACTACACATACACACTATACATGCACACTACACTACACATACACACTATACATGCACACTACACTACACATACACACTATACATGCACACTACACTACACATACACACTATACATGCACACTACACTACACATACACACTATACATGCACACTACACTACACATACACACTATACATGCACACTACACTACACATACACACTATACATACATAGTGCTTTCACTCCAACACACTCATTCAGAGACACACATACACATGTGCATAAAAAGAGTAGCAGTCTGATACAGACCTGTACGATTAGCACACACACAGTGTGAGGTAAGGCAGAAGTCCAATCGCTCATAGCAACAGGAGTGCAATCAGTGGACAATAAGAGTTTGTGCAGTAGTTTAAAACCAATATATAAGGTGCAAAAGACATGTTCTTGAATGTTCTTGAATGTTCAACTGTTCATGTTGTCCTCCTCAATGTGTTGAGGAGTCTGACGGCTTGTGGAAAGAAGCTGTTTCCCAGTCTGCTTGAGCGGCACCGCATGCTGCGATAGCGCTTTCCTGACGGTAGTGGGGAGAACAGTTTGTGTGCTGGGTGAGTGGGGTCTTTGATAATGTTCACCGCTCTCTTGGAACAGTGTGAGGTGTACAAGTCCTGAATGGCTGGTAGTGGTGCTTTGATTATCCTTTCTGCAGTCCTCACCACCCTCTGTAGTGCCTTCTTGTCTGCAGCTAGACAGCTGCCGTGCCAGACAGAAACGCTGCTGGTCAGGGCTCAATAGCACCCCTGTAGAAGGTGGTCAGTGCAGATGTGGGGAGGTCTGCTCTTCTCAGCCTCCGCAGGAAGTCGTGTCTGTGCTTTCTTGACCAGGGAGGTGGTGTTTGTGGACCATGTGAGGTCATCTGTGATGTGCACGCCGAGGAACTTTGCACTTTTCACAGGCTCCACAGCACTGCCGTTGATGATGAGTGGGGTATGTGTTGGTTGTTTTTTTCTGAAGTCCACAGTTATTTCTTTTGTTTTATTGACATTAAGTTGCAGGTTGTTTCTCTCACACCAGCTGATGAGTTGATGTACCTCCTCTCTGTACGCTGAGTCGTCGTTGTCTCTGATGAGGCCCACCACTGTTGTGTCATCGGCGAATTTGATGATGTGATTTGTTTCAAATCTGGCACAGCAGTCATGGGTCATCAGTGTGAACAGCAGAGGAGATAGCACACATCCTTGTGGAACCCCGGTGTTGGTGATGGTGGTCGCTGAGGAGTTGTTGCCAACTCTGACTGTCTGTGGTCTGTTTGTGAGGAAGTCCAACAGCCAGTTGCACAGTGAAGTGCTGATGCCTAATTCACTCAGCTTATTTACAAGGTGTTGGGGGATGACGGTGTTGAATGCGGAGCTGAAGTCAATGAACAGCATCCGTACGTGACTGTTTTTGTTTTCCAGATGAGCCAGGCAGAGGCGGAGTGCTGCAGCTATGGCGTCATCGGTGGAGCGCTTGGGGCGATAGGCGAATTGATATGGGTCCAGATTTGTGGGAAGGTTGGATGTTATGTGGACCTTTACCAGTCTCTCAAAGCACTTCATCATGATGGGGGTGAGTGCTATGGGTCTGTAATCATTCAGTGATGATGCTGGTGACTTCTTGGGTAGCGGTACAATGGTGGTGGCTTTGAAGCTTGCTGGTACAGTGCCTTGGTTCAAAGAGGTGTTGTAAATGTCTGTGATGACGTTGGTAAGTGACCCGCCCGGGTATGTTGTCTGGGCCTGCAGCTTTTCTGGGGTTCACCTTGAGAAGGGTCCTCCTCACGAGTGAAGTCGTCTGGGTTGACGTAGGCTTTTATAGGTGTTGTGTTGTTAATTACTTCAAACCGGCTGAAGAAGGTGTTAAGTGAGTCAAGGAACTCTGTGTTGTCCTCACATGGCGGAGGGGCTGGTTTGTAGTTTGTGACTGTTTGGATTCCTTGCCACAGGCGTCTTGAGTCTTTTATGTCTGTGAAATGGGAGTTGATTTTCTGACCATAGGCACGCTTGGCTGCTTTCATACCCCGGCGTAGGTTGGCTCTGGCTGTCTTGAGGGCCTCCCTGTCCCCAGACTTGAAAGCAGTGTTGCGTGCTCTCAGGAGCTCACGTACTTCCCTGGTAAACCAGGGTTTTTCATTTGCCCTTACTGTTATGTCCTTGGTGATGGTTACATCTTCCATACACTTTGTTATGTATCCAGTTACTGACTCTGTGTATTCGGTGAGGTTGACATGCTGGTCGGTGGTGGCTGCCTCCCTGAAAATAGTCCAGTCTGTGTTTTCAAAACAGTCTTGAAGAGCTGCTGTGGCCCCCTCTGGCCAAACCCGGACTTGCTTCACAGTTGGCTTGCTTCTTGTCAACATAGGTCTGTAAGATGGAATTAGCATAACAGAGAGATGGTCAGATGAGCCTAGGTGGGGGTGGGGGACAGCTTTGAATGCCTGTTTGAGGTTCGTGAATACCTGGTCCAGGGTGTTCTCTCCCCTCGTTGCAAAATTCACATACTTGTGATAGTGGGGCAGTACTGTTTTTAAATTTGCCTGATTAAAATCGCCAGCAATTATACAGACAGAGTCCGGGTGTGTGTTTTGTAATGTGCTCACGGACTGGTACAGAACGGAGAGCGCCTCCTTTGTGTTTGCGCTGGGTGGTATGTAAACAGCTGTGATATTCACCGAGTTGAACTCGTGTGGCAGGTAGAACGGGCGGCAGTTGAGAGTTAGGAACTCAATGTTTTCTGAGCAATGGCGTGTGATAACAGAAGCGTTGGTGCACCAGTTGTTATTGATGTAAATGCACACTCCACCACCTTTAGACTTTCCTGTACTCGCGTGGTTTCTGTCCGCGCGGTAAACAGATAGCCCTTCCAGTTCAATAGCACTGTCGGGAACGATGCTATGTAGCCATGTCTCGGTCAGAATAATCGCGTTGCAGTCTCTCACCTTTCTTTGTGTCGTTAAGTCCAGCTTGAGGTAGTCCATTTTATTTTCCAGTGAGCAAACGTTGGATAACAGAATAGACGGGATTGCAGTCTGTTTTTAATTCCAGCCCGGCAGCCTCTCTTGGTGGATCTAGTACACCTCCGCCGGTGCGTGCTAACTCTCCCCTGCCGCTGTAGCTGCTTCCAGTTTCGGCTGGTGCGGGAGGAGGAGCCCGCTGGCTTGGAGGCTCCGCTGTCCAGCCGTGCCATAATTCCCCAGCCCTGCAAAGTTTCCTGGTCTACGAGCAGTTTTACTCCTGAAAGATCCTTTGTGGCGTTGCTGTTCCTTAATCCGAGTAACGTACTCCTGTTGTACGCGATTTTAGTTGGACACTGCGACGATACAGACGAAATATTTAACTTTAAAAGCACATTTCTATCGGGAGCTAGCGCGGCCGCAGCCGTCTGGGGCGCCGCCATATTATCTGTGAGTACTTTTAATGTCCTCAGCTCCTCACATCAGTGTGAAGTAGAGGTAAGATCGGGCCTAAAAAATCCAGCCCGACCCGCGGGTATTAAAACCCGACCCGACCCGAGCCGACCAATTAACTTGATTTGCAGGCCCGAGCCCGAAGCAAACCCGAAATTTCATGCGGACCTGCGGAGGGGGAGATTATTAAGAGAGCGTCGTTCACGTGCGCAGAGCTCTGGCTCTGGCTCTGGCTCATGCTCTGCGCACGAATTTAACTGTTTATTTATTTTAAAAAAGTCAGCGAGAGAGAAGCCCGAGCCCGACCCGACCCGAAATTCGGGTCGGGCTCGGACTTAAGATCTTACCTCTAGTGTGAAAACAGCAGAGCTCACAGAAGCCTCAGTATTCTAATATTACAGTATTACAGTATTACAGTATTACAGTATTCTAGTATTCTAGTATTCTAGTATTACAGATTTCTCCTTTGCTGCTCTGGTAAAACGCTGCTCTGAGCACTGAGCAGGTTTGAAGGATTCTTCCTTTTTGGCATTTGCTTTTGTTCAACAGCAAACAGTTTTAAACAGTTTTAAACAGTTTTAAACCGTTTTAAACAGTTTTAAACAGTTTTAAACAGTTTTAAACAGTTTAAAACAGTTTTAAACCGTTTTAAACAGTTTTAAACAGTTTTAAACAGTTTTAAACAGTTTTAAACAGTTTCAAACCGTTTCAGACGCTGCTATCGCAGCATCGCAGGTAAAATATGGGGTGGGGTGGGGTTGTGATGGTGCAGCGGTGGAGGCCGAGGGTCCGAAATGAGGATGCAGCAGAGGTCTGGACAGAAGGACTGGACAGTCAGGCTGGTACTTGTAAAGTAAAATGATTTTGCTGCATGGACACATCATTTCACTACTTTTAAGTCATTTTCTGAGATATTGAAGTGTTTAGATCTTAAACACACCACATCACCACACAGCAGTGGGGATAAGTGCCCTGCCTAAGGACACAGCAACAGTTTTTCCAGTGGTGTCTCACTGTGGCACTGGGCATTAAGACTCTAAGACTGATGTTTTAATTTAATTGTATTTATTTTTTTCATTTTTATTTGTTTGAGAAAGACACAATACCAACATAAGGACATGTAGATGTTTGGGACCATTCCTGGTGCTCAAAATCCCAACTTTCTGAGATAAAAACTCATGAACACAAATAAGTCAGAGCTCCGACATCTCACCTCAGAATCCAGACTTCCTCAGGAGCACAGAACACATAATACTTATGATTTGACTGATAAAAATAAATAACACCTTTGTTTTGTTAAATTAAAGTTCATAACACTCGAAAAATGTCTCCCTTGCCTGTCGACTGTCTGTGTATTTCATCATTTGTGAGCTGCCGTGAAGTGATTCTGTTATTTAGTCTGTTATTCTGTCCAGAGAAACAAACTTCCCAGGTTCGCGTTGTGACATTTGAGCTCTTTTTGTTTCCGCGTGTGATCCGACCCTGCGGGTTACGAGCACCTCCGGCCCAAGTGCTGCGAGGAACAGTCCCGACACCGCCTCACCTCTGCACCGGGGCTCAGACAACCCGACACCGCCTCACCTCTGCACCGGGGCTCAAACAAACACGGCAAAGGTCAGAAGCGCCTCCCGTGTTTCTCCTGCGAGCTGCGGGGCCTCTGCTCGAGAACCACGGACAGCGACACAATCTGCTGATTTCGAAGTACCGGAGCGAGCCTACGAGCCGCTGCCTCCGCTCAGCCCCAGCTATAAATATCCGGGGCCGGCGAGGGGGGGACGGCAGCCATATTGGGAGCGCGGCGCCATAATGAGCAGCGTTAGGAGTCGTTAAAGACGCCGGTGTGACGGGGGAGCATATGGCGGCGCACCTGCCCCCGTCCTGTTCACTTTGGTTAAGGACACGACATCTTACTGAGAGCAGACGCCTCACAACTCCGGCCGATCACAAACAGGAGGTCCAGTAAACTAAGACATCACGCAGGCCGATAATTTAGGCGATTCAGGTTGGAATAAGGTCGGATTTTCACAGAATGTGCAGAAACAGAGCGAGATTTTATGTTTAATGTTTTACTTTTGTTCTGTTTTCAGACTGAGCCGTTCACTCCCAAAGAGAAGTCGTGTTGTGTTTTGGAATCTGTTCGCTCACAGACTCCCGGGACCGAGGGGAACTGTCCAACTCCTGACGGGAGGTATTAGAAAATAACAAATATAAAATAGACACAACTTAAATGTCAAACTGAAGATATTGGTGATGGTGAAAGCAACCTGCAGAGGTCATAAAACCAGGACTAAACCAGGACTAAACCAGGTCTAAACCAGGACTAAACCAGGTCTAAACCAGGTCTAAACCAGGTCTAAACCAGGACTAAACCAGGTCTAAACCAGGACTAAACCAGGTCTAAACCAGGACTAAACCAGGTCTAAACCAGGTCTAAACCAGGACTAAACCAGGTCTAAACCAGGTCTAAACCAGGTCTAAGCCAGGTCTAAACCAGGACTAAACCAGGTCTAAATCAAGACTAAACCAGGTCTAAACCAGAATTAAACCAGGAGGTAAAAGAACCGATGCAGAGCTCCGGGCCCCACAGGGCGAAGCGCGTTATGCTTTGTGGACACCTGGGATTTCTCTGTCACTCTCAAGTCCAAGATTAGACCTGGTTCAGTCCTGGTTCAGTCCTGGTTCAGTTCTTTTCAGTTTTATTTTTATAACCCCAATAACACTGGACTTGTCTCTGAGTCGTGTTGGACTCAAAGGGAAAACAGTAGAAACATCAGGCCAAACATTTATTTCAAAACTATATCCACATGATGAAGGTACGAGAATCAAAAGTTATCAGGTGAATCCGAATTAAATTTAAGCACCGAAGAGGAAAACATAGAACAAGTATCAAAGCTAAACTGTTGGTCTGGTCCTGGACAGAACATATAAACACACTTGTGAACAAAATGGGTCCAAGTGTCGCTATTACAAAAAAATGTTTTCAATATGTTAAACGTGACACTGTAGAAATAATCACCAAGTCTTTAACATGAGGCCATTTGTCGTGTTGTTCTGAGGTCTTCTGCATCACAAAAAGATTTAGCTAAACTAAAGTGGCCCAAAACAAAGCAGCAACACTTGTTCTTGGTTGTTCAGTTAGAACCAGTAGAAATCAAATGTTTTCCACTGTGACGCGGCTCAATTTAAATCAAAGAATCCAAGTTACACTGGGCACAATGAGAAATAATGTACTGGACCTTAAAATGCTGTTTTCATTTCTAATCAAACTGTTTACAGCACTAGAAGAGCAAAAAGTGGACATAGAAAAAACCCCATTTCCTAAATCTAATTTCATGAAGAAAACCGTTCTGTACAGAGCAATTTCTACATGGAACATTATTCCTGAGAAAATGTGTGAGCTCAAAAACAAACTATTATTCAAAAATAAACTAAAGAGCCGTGTGTTAAACAGAATGTGCTCTTAGTGTGTTTTTATGCACATTTAAAACAATGTTTATGCTGGAAATGAAATGAAAATCAACTGTTTTGTGTGAGATGTGATTTTTGATTTTAATGGACACAGAGAGACGAGCTGAATGCAGCTTTCAGCTCACGGGAAATAAACAAATAAACAAATAAACAAATAAGGGAGGAACATTTATTCCACCTGTGATGCCTGGAGAAGGCACATGTGACCAGATTCGCCGTATGTTTTGAAGTGGACTTTGTTTGGTGTTTTCCTCGTGCGGGGCATCGGCGTGTGCACATGTGCCACTCTTTGGCCCACCTCCTCCAACTGGGACGTCTCAGTTTCGTACAAATAGTTTTCTTTCCTGTTTACAGCCAGATCCTGTAGTTTTTCTAAAGTTACAGCAACGGCCACAGCAAAACTATTCCATTGAGTCACAAAGAGTGTTAACCTCCTGAGACCCGAGCTTTTGTCTGGTGTGCATTTTTCATTTCTTCTTGCTATTTGGGATAAGTAGGACCTACTAAGTAAGTCTTCTGTATGACACCATTGGTTAAAAAATGTAAAAACATTAAAATGTGTAAATAAATTACAAAAAACAAACAAACAGCAATTAGCTGTTTATTTCAAGCCCTAAACCTGCCAAATGTGACGTAGGTCGACCGTGAGCGGGTTGGGGTTCAGTGAGTGAGGTTAAAAACACACAAAAAGGCCTGAAAATGTGGTCCACAGTTTTAATTTTTTCTGGTTTTCAATCGTTACAAAAAAAGTAGAGGTGCAAAAAGAGGAGACAGGCAGCAGTTTCCCTATAGCAGCAGAAACGTCCAGCAATTTATAACTGTAAACTCATCTAAATATTCCCAAGTTTACCTAACAACAGGTACAATCAATAATATAACACAGTCCCAATGTCTTCAAACGAGGACATGACATTTCCTGAGGCTCTCGTCTGCTGTGGGCAATAAAATGGGTCAAATTTTAATGCCAAATGAAGAGACATTAAGATACATGAAGAGACATTATTGTACATAAATACATTGGTTTTATTCATACATTTTGCATCTAAACTTTACCATGCTGTTTTTTTTTTTACTTTCGGGAGCTGCTGTAGAGGTTTTTAGTTGATTACAGGTGAAAGTTTAAAATAATTGAAAATCATGGTGCTAAGAGGCAAAAATGTAATGTCCTCGTGTGGGGCCACAGGGTCTCAAGAGGTTAATTTGGCGATAAAAAAAAGATCGCCGTTAAAATTGTTTTGGGTTAATATGTTAATAGCGCAATATTTTTGACCGCACTAATTATTATTATATATTTCTTGTCGCATATATGTGGTTATCAACATTAAAACAGCACTAAGTAACTCTGGTGGAGGGTCCATCAGCTGCTTGTCTCCATGGGGATGTTAATGCTTTTGTCTGTAATGTTCCACAGTATGTTATTATTTCTCTCCCTGTTGCCGGGCGAAGTTCGGGTCAGATTTGTTTCACTCTTCACCATCATTTAAACCAAACCCAAACTTCTGTCGCCTCAGATGAAGCGTCTCGTGCTCCGTCGGTTCTGCAGAAACGTGTGATGTCTCTCAGTCCCGTGTGACGAGTACAAATATTCTCTGCGACTTTTAATAAGAAATTGGCTCTCGCCGTCGGCCCGGAGGGATCGGCGGCTCCAAACTGCCAAATGTGATCGGAAAATTTTAATACAAAAAGAGAAAAATCTAATCTCCGTGATTCTACAGTTAAATTGATTTTACAGGCAGATCCTCAGGTCACTGCCACCTACTGTACTACAGCTCACCTTTATGCAGGAGATAATACTCCCTACAACTGCATGACTCACCCTTATGTGACAGATAATACTCCCTACAACTGTATGACTCACCCTTACACTGCAACAAAGGCTATCGAAAATAAGAAAAAAACACAAATTTTGAGGTAAAAATGTCCTATTTTAAGTGAAATTTTCTGCCAGTGCCGCAAGAAATTTTCACTTACCAAGTTTTCTTAAAACAAGACGAAATATGAATCTTGTTCTAAGCAGAAAACACGAGTTTCAAGTATTTATGGCAAGATTTTTCCCCTTATTGGTTTGAGGAGGAAGTTAAAGAGGCTTAACCTGGACTGAGTTCATATAAAAAGTGCTTAGAATAAGTTGTAATATCGAGATAAGATAAATCAGGATGAATATCTGGAAACAAGTAAAAAAAAATCTCATTTTATGAAGTAAAAAATCTTAAAATTTTCTTTTAAGATGAATCTGTTGAATTCAAGTCAGTTTAACTATGATAGAAAATCCTTTTTTGTAGTTTATGTAACAGATAATACTCCCTACAACAATAACTCATCCTTATGTGACAGATAATACTCCCTACAACTGTACAACTCACCTTATATAACAGATAATACTCCCTACAACTGTACATCTCACCCTTATATGACAGATAATACTCCCTACAACAATATCTCACCCTTATGTGACAGATAATACTCCCTACAACAATAACTCACCCTTATGTGACAGATAATACTCCCTACAACTGTACAACTCACCTTATATAACAGATAATACTCCCTACAACTGTACATCTCACCCTTATGTGACAGATAATACTCCCTACAACAATATCTCACCCTTATGTGACAGATAATACTCCCTACAACAATATCTCACCCTTATGTGACAGATAATACTCCCTACAACTGTACATCTCACCCTTATATGACAGATAATACTCCCTACAACAATATCTCACCCTTATGTGACAGATAATACTCCCTACAACAATAACTCACCCTTATGTGACAGATAATACTCCCTACAACAATAACTCACCCTTATGTGACAGATAATACTCCCTACAACAATAACTCACCCTTATGTGACAGATAATACTCCCTACAACAATAACTCACCCTTATGTGACAGATAATACTCCCTACAACAATATCTCACCCTTATGTGACAGATAATACTCCCTACAACTGTACATCTCACCCTTATATGACAGATAATACTCCCTACAACAATATCTCACCCTTATGTGACAGATAATACTCCCTACAACAATAACTCACCCTTATGTGACAGATAATACTCCCTACAACAATATCTCACCCTTATGTGACAGATAATACTCCCTACAACTGTACATCTCACCCTTATATGACAGATAATACTCCCTACAACAATATCTCACCCTTATGTGACAGATAATACTCCCTACAACAATAACTCACCCTTATGTGACAGATAATACTCCCTACAACAATAACTCACCCTTATGTGACAGATAATACTCCCTACAACAATAACTCACCCTTATGTGACAGATAATACTCCCTACAACAATATCTCACCCTTATGTGACAGATAATACTCCCTACAACAATAACTCACCCTTATGTGACAGATAATACTCCCTACAACAATATCTCACCCTTATGTGACAGATAATACTCCCTACAACAATATCTCACCCTTATGTAACAGATAATACTCCCTACAGCAATAACTCACCCTTATGTAACAGATAATACTCCCTACAACAATAACTCACCCTTATGTGACAGATAATACTCCCTACAACAATAACTCACCCTTATGTAACAGATAATACTCCCTACAACTGTACAACTCACCTTATATAACAGATAATACTCCCTACAACAATATCTCACCCTTATGTAACAGATAATACTCCCTACAGCAATAACTCACCCTTATGTAACAGATAATACTCCCTACAACTGTACAACTCACCTTATATAACAGATAATACTCCCTACAACTGTACATCTCACCCTTATATGACAGATAATACTCCCTACAACAATATCTCACCCTTATGTGACAGATAATACTCCCTACAACAATAACTCACCCTTATGTGACAGATAATACTCCCTACAACTGTACAACTCACCTTATATAACAGATAATACTCCCTACAACTGTACATCTCACCCTTATGTGACAGATAATACTCCCTACAACAATATCTCACCCTTATGTGACAGATAATACTCCCTACAACAATATCTCACCCTTATGTGACAGATAATACTCCCTACAACTGTACATCTCACCCTTATATGACAGATAATACTCCCTACAACAATATCTCACCCTTATGTGACAGATAATACTCCCTACAACAATAACTCACCCTTATGTGACAGATAATACTCCCTACAACAATAACTCACCCTTATGTGACAGATAATACTCCCTACAACAATAACTCACCCTTATGTGACAGATAATACTCCCTACAACAATAACTCACCCTTATGTGACAGATAATACTCCCTACAACAATATCTCACCCTTATGTGACAGATAATACTCCCTACAACTGTACATCTCACCCTTATATGACAGATAATACTCCCTACAACAATATCTCACCCTTATGTGACAGATAATACTCCCTACAACAATAACTCACCCTTATGTGACAGATAATACTCCCTACAACAATATCTCACCCTTATGTGACAGATAATACTCCCTACAACTGTACATCTCACCCTTATATGACAGATAATACTCCCTACAACAATATCTCACCCTTATGTGACAGATAATACTCCCTACAACAATAACTCACCCTTATGTGACAGATAATACTCCCTACAACAATAACTCACCCTTATGTGACAGATAATACTCCCTACAACAATAACTCACCCTTATGTGACAGATAATACTCCCTACAACAATATCTCACCCTTATGTGACAGATAATACTCCCTACAACAATAACTCACCCTTATGTGACAGATAATACTCCCTACAACAATATCTCACCCTTATGTGACAGATAATACTCCCTACAACAATATCTCACCCTTATGTAACAGATAATACTCCCTACAGCAATAACTCACCCTTATGTAACAGATAATACTCCCTACAACAATAACTCACCCTTATGTGACAGATAATACTCCCTACAACAATAACTCACCCTTATGTAACAGATAATACTCCCTACAACTGTACAACTCACCTTATATAACAGATAATACTCCCTACAACAATATCTCACCCTTATGTAACAGATAATACTCCCTACAGCAATAACTCACCCTTATGTAACAGATAATACTCCCTACAACAATATCTCACCCTTATGTGACAGATAATACTCCCTACAACTGTACATCTCACCCTTATATGACAGATAATACTCCCTACAACAATATCTCACCCTTATGTGACAGATAATACTCCCTACAACAATATCTCACCCTTATGTGACAGATAATACTGCCTACAACTGTACAACTCACCTTATATAACAGATAATACTCCCTACAACTGTACATCTCACCCTTATGTAACAGATAATACTCCCTACAACAATATCTCACCCTTATGTGACAGATAATACTCCCTACAACAATAACTCACCCTTATGTGACAGATAATACTCCCTACAACAATAACTCACCCTTATGTGACAGATAATACTCCCTACAACAATATCTCACCCTTATGTGACAGATAATACTCCCTACAACAATATCTCACCCTTATGTAACAGATAATACTCCCTACAGCAATAACTCACCCTTATGTAACAGATAATACTCCCTACAACAATAACTCACCCTTATGTGACAGATAATACTCCCTACAACAATAACTCACCCTTATGTAACAGATAATACTCCCTACAACTGTACAACTCACCTTATATAACAGATAATACTCCCTACAACAATAACTCACCCTTATGTGACAGATAATACTCCCTACAACAATATCTCACCCTTATGTGACAGATAATACTCCCTACAACTGTACATCTCACCCTTATATGACAGATAATACTCCCTACAACAATATCTCACCCTTATGTGACAGATAATACTCCCTACAACAATAACTCACCCTTATGTGACAGATAATACTCCCTACAACAATAACTCACCCTTATGTGACAGATAATACTCCCTACAACAATAACTCACCCTTATGTGACAGATAATACTCCCTACAACAATATCTCACCCTTATGTGACAGATAATATTCCCTACAACAATAACTCACCCTTATGTGACAGATAATACTCCCTACAACAATATCTCACCCTTATGTAACAGATAATACTCCCTACAGCAATAACTCACCCTTATGTAACAGATAATACTCCCTACAACAATAACTCACCCTTATGTGACAGATAATACTCCCTACAACAATAACTCACCCTTATGTAACAGATAATACTCCCTACAACTGTACAACTCACCTTATATAACAGATAATACTCCCTACAACAATATCTCACCCTTATGTGACAGATAATACTCCCTACAACAATAACTCACCCTTATGTGACAGATAATACTCCCTACAACTGTACATCTCACCCTTATGTGACAGATAATACTCCCTACAACAATATCTCACCCTTATGTGACAGATAATACTCCCTACAACTGTACATCTCACCCTTATATGACAGATAATACTCCCTACAACAATATCTCACCCTTATGTGACAGATAATACTCCCTACAACAATAACTCACCCTTATGTGACAGATAATACTCCCTACAACTGTACATCTCACCCTTATGTGACAGATAATACTCCCTACAACAATATCTCACCCTTATGTGACAGATAATACTCCCTACAACAATAACTCACCCTTATGTGACAGATAATACTCCCTACAACAATATCTCACCCTTATGTGACAGATAATACTCCCTACAACAATATCTCACCCTTATGTGACAGATAATACTCCCTACAACAATAACTCACCCTTATGTGACAGATAATACTCCCTACAACTGTACATCTCACCCTTATGTGACAGATAATACTCCCTACAACAATATCTCACCCTTATGTGACAGATAATACTCCCTACAACAATAACTCACCCTTATGTGACAGATAATACTCCCTACAACAATATCTCACCCTTATGTGACAGATAATACTCCCTACAACAATATCTCACCCTTATGTGACAGATAATACTCCCTACAACAATAACTCACCCTTATGTGACAGATAATACTCCCTACAACAATATCTCACCCTTATGTGACAGATAATACTCCCTACAACAATATCTCACCCTTATGTGACAGATAATACTCCCTACAACAATAACTCACCCTTATGTGACAGATAATACTCCCTACAACAATATCTCACCCTTATGTGACAGATAATACTCCCTACAACAATAACTCACCCTTATGTGACAGATAATACTCCCTACAACTGTACATCTCACCCTTATGTGACAGATAATACTCCCTACAACAATAACTCACCCTTATGTGACAGATAATACTCCCTACAACAATACCTCACCCTTATGTGACAGATAATACTCCCTACCACAATAACTCACCCTTATGTGACAGATAATACTCCCTACAACAATATCTCACCCTTATGCGACAGATAATACTCCCTACAACAATATCTCACCCTTATGCGACAGATAATACTCCCTACAACAATAACTCACCCTTATGTGACAGATAATACTCCCTACAACAATACCTCACCCTTATGTGACAGATAATACTCCCTACAACAATAACTCACCCTTATGCGACAGATAATACTCCCTACAACAATAACTCACCCTTATGCGACAGATAATACTCCCTACAACAATATCTCACCCTTATGTGACAGATAATACTCCCTACAACAATAACTCACCCTTATGTGACAGATAATACTCCCTACAACAATAACTCACCCTTATATGACAGATAATACTCCCTACAACTGTACATCTCACCTTATGTGACAGATAATACTCCCTACAACTGTACATCTCACCTTATGTGACAGATAATACTCCCTACAACTGTACATCTCACCTTATGTGACAGATAATACTCCCTACAACTGTACATCTCACCCTTATATGACAGATAATACTCCCTACAACAATATCTCACCCTTATATGACAGATAATACTCCCTACAACAATAACTCACCCTTATGTGACAGATAATACTCCCTACAACAATATCTCACCCTTATGTGACAGATAATACTCCCTACAACAATATCTCACCCTTATGTGACAGATAATACTCCCTACAACAATATCTCACCCTTATATGACAGATAATACTCCCTACAACAATATCTCACCCTTATGTGACAGATAATACTCCCTACAACAATATCTCACCCTTATGTGACAGATAATACTCCCTACAACAATAACTCACCCTTATGTGACAGATAATACTCCCTACAACAATATCTCACCCTTATGTGACAGATAATACTCCCTACAACAATATCTCACCCTTATGTGACAGATAATACTCCCTACAACTGTACATCTCACCCTTATGTGACAGATAATACTCCCTACAACAATATCTCACCCTTATATGACATATAATACTCCCTACAACAATATCTCACCCTTATATGACATATAATACTCCCTACAACAATATCTCACCCTTATCTTCTGATTTCATTTTCCGCAGCCCTCGTCGGTCCGGGTGGGCAGTGCCATTAAGATGCCAGCTGGTGGGCAATTACCGACTGGAAACATCGATCCGCCTTCTGGCCGAGCGCTCACTCAAGACTCCAAACAGTCCCCGCGGCACAATCGACCAGCGCGGGGCTATTAACCGAGGGGTTGGTGGTTTGAGTCCCCGGGGACCCCCTCAGAGCTGGAGTGGAAATTGAAGAGTGCCTGAAAGCAGCGCCGCGACGAGAGAAACGGTAGAATTGTACTGAACTGTTGGTCAAAGTGCCTGACGAGTAAACAATAAACTCCGGGTTCAAATCGAGACGTCGCACCTCTGCTACGCCAGCGATCGATGGGCTTTTTATTTCGGGATTACTCGCGCGTACGCGGAAACCGGTGCACTGCAAATTTCTCTGATCTGGCCAAGATTTTAAAAACTTACGTCAGGTTATTTGTCTTGTTTTCAGATTTATTATCGATTTACTAGACCAGAGGCTGCTTCATTCTGGTCTAGAGGTCGTTTATTTTAACAGAACTTGTCAAGTAAAATGATCTCGCTGCACGGACAGATCATTTCTCTACTTTTGAGTCATTTTCTGATAGGTTTAACTGTTTATATCTTACGTATTTGCAGTTTTGGACGTGATTTGCAGTTTTGCGTTTGACATTTCCGTTGATCTCGTTTTAAATAATAGAGTATGTTGTGTGCTTTATCTGTGGATAGTGAAAGAAAAGAAGATTTGAATAAATGTTAAAAGAGTGTGCATAAAGAAATCACCAGGTATTCTCCATCCGTCGTGTTTTTGTGTTTTTTTTTTTGTCTGCTAAAGGCTGCTGTAGCCGGACATAACTTCATCGAGATCGGTCGCAAAATTTGAAGTGAGTTTTGAATCTCTGTTCCGATGGGCATGACAGTCCTTTTTCACGACGGCCGGAAGTGCTACGATGTCAGGTCATGTTTTTCTGTGGTAAATGTGTAAATGTGGCGTATTCTCCCCCAGCTTCATAAATCTGCCCCATCACCAAATCTTCAACCAACAAGATCCACAAAGCAGAAACATTCTTCATGAAGAATTGATCCACGTAATTTCTTCTCTTATTCTCTCTGCTCTGCTCGGGGGCAGTAACAAAAAACAAGATGGATAAATTTAATAAATAAAGTAATTTAATCAACAGGATTGTAAAAGGTTAAAATATTTACAGCACAAATTTACAAGGTTTTAAATAAAAGGGTAACAAAGGGCGAGGGTAACTATAAATACACAATAACGGGGCTAAACAAACAAAGAAACACAAGGTCAGTGTCGACCGTCGAGTGTCTCAGAACAGTCGCCACAGTGACAGAGACAAAACTAACACATTAAATATAAAAACTAGTGCCTTTTCTCAAAGTCAAGCGCAGAGACTTGACAGAGGCACAGACACAAAATGGCTGCAGCCCCGAACAGGTGCGAGGAATCGTTTAAATATGGGGAGGAGGCTAGAGGTGAGGTGGGAGTAAGCTGGATGTTGAGGTGTCCGACCAATCAGGGACACAGCAGGAATCCACACAAAACAAATGAAAGAACTGGAGACCTGAGGCTGTAACACTGCCCCAGGTCCATACATCATAAGTTCAATGTCAAAGTTGACATTTAGAACATCAAAGAACAGCGCGAGATGCATCTGGTAGACTCTCGTAGACTCTCATAGACTCTCGTAGACTCTCATAGACTCTCATAGACCCTCATAGACTCTCGTAGACTCTCATAGACTCTCGTAGACTCTCATAGACTCTCATAGACTCTCGTAGACTCTCATAGACTCTTGTAGACTATCGGAGACTCTCATAGACTCTCACAGACTCTCATAGACTCTCGTAGACTCTCATAGACTCTCGTAGACTCTCGTAGACTCTCGTAGACTCTCATAGACTCTCATAGACTCTCATAGACTCTCGTAGACTCTCATAGACTCTCATAGACTCTCGTAGACTCTCGTAGACTCTCGTAGACTCTCATAGACTCTCGTAGACTCTCGTAGACTCTCGTAGACTCTCGTAGACTCTCGTAGACTCTCATAGACTCTCGTAGACTCTCATAGACTCTCGTAGACTCTCGTAGACTCTCGTAGACTCTCATAGACTCTCGTAGACTCTCATAGACTCTCATAGACTCTCGTAGACTCTCGTAGACTATCGGAGACTCTCGTAGACTCTCATAGACTCTCGTAGACTCTCGTAGACTCTCGTAGACTCTCGTAGACTCTCATAGATTCTCGTAGACTATCGTAGACTCTCGTAGACTCTCGTAGACTCTCATAGACTCTCATAGACTCTCATAGACTCTTGTAGACTCTCGTAGACTCTCGTAGACTCTCATAGACTCTCGTAGACTCTCATAGACTCTCGTAGACTCTCGTAGACTCTCGTAGACTCTCGTAGATTCTCGTAGAATATCGTAGACTCTGATAGACTCTCATAGACTCTCATAGACTCTCATAGACTCTCATAGACTCTCGTAGACTCTCATAGACTATCATACACTCTTGTAGACTATCGGAGACTATCATAGACTATCACAGACTCTCATAGACTCTCGTAGACTCTCGCAGACTCTCGTAAGACTCATAGATTCTCGTAGATTCTCGTAGACTATCGTAGACTCTCGTAGACTATCGTAGACTCTCGTAGACTATCGTAGACTCTCGTAGACTATCGTAGACTATCATAGACTATCAGAGACTCTCATAGACTCTCGTAGACTCTCGTAAGACTCATAGATTCTCGTAGACTCTCGTAGACTATCGTAGACTCTCGTAGACTATCGTAGACTCTCGTAGACTATCGTAGACTATCGTAGACTCTTTTAAGACTATTGTAAGACTCTCGTGAATCGTAGATTATCGTAGACTGTCTCAACTCTCATAGACTATCGTAGACTCTTGTGAAGAGTATTGTAAGACTCGCAAGTCTCGTAGATTATCGTAGACTCTCGTACACTATCGTAGACTCTCGTAGACTCTTGTAAGACTATCATAGACTATCGCAAATGAAGTGTTTCAGAATAGCGGTACTAAAAAGTGTTGGAAAACCGGCACGTCTAAATAGAGGCATGACGTAATGACGGGATGTCGGAATAGGCAGCGGACCCCGAATCAATGAGCAAAACTCTGTCAATCTGAGGTGAAGAGAATCATTATTTTCAGCTCCTTTGTTTCACGTGTTACCGAAATAAGCGTATCTAATTATTCACTTGTGTTTGGGTCTGGCTCGATGGAGGGATCGGTGACCAGGCTGATAGTAGTGAGTAGACTGGACCTTTTTAACTGCACTTGATTCAACGGACCACAACAGGGTTTAGAAACAGTAAAGTCATGTTGTGTTTTCTCCGGTGGATGATTAAGAGCCGGTTTTAAAGCGTTACATAACCCTGTTCAGATGAAGGAGGTTCCTTCAGCCCTTGGCCCCGGTTTGACGACTGAGCCGATCCGTCGCAGAGCTCCGGAGTGTCCTGCCTCCATAAACCCGTCCTGTAAAACCGTTCAAACGCCTGAGGGACATAAAGACGGGCCCCGGGTTTGTACACAGACCCACACACATAAATGAAGTCACCGTAAAGCAGAGCATAATGGCCACGTTTACATGATGTCTTTAAATTCCGAATTCATTATTCTGAATTAAATTGTTCGTTTGGAAACCCCAAGAGGACAACCGGACATCTCAAACAACGATACCATGACATTTTATATGTTTCACTGTGTTTTTATCCTTCGAACATATGCGCTGCCTTTTTATTATGTAGAAACTTTGTGTTTTCTTCTGACTTGATCTGTCAGATTTGTCAAACTGAGCACGTCCGAACAGCAGCTGATTGAGACGCCTCCGACCAACGAGGAAGTTCTACGGCCCGAACACGTCGGGTAAACGAGATATTTAGAGTTTTACAGTTTACAAAAACACAGTTTCCAAAAACCTTCACTACAATCACTTGGATAATTTCAGTCCTGGAGTTGCCGATTTCTGGAGAACTAAAGATTAAAAGGAGCTGTTCACTTGAAATTCACCGCTTCATGACATCACGAGGTGGAACAGAGCTTTGGAGGTGTAGAGAGACGAATAATAAAGGATTCAAACATGTGAAAGAAACAAAACACAACCCCAGGATTAAAACACAATTTAACACTCACAAGAGTCAGTTTTACATGACTACGTTTAAAATCAGGACAACAACATTTCTGAAACAAACTCATCGAACTCAGAAAAGATTATTTTAGCAGATAAAATATGAACAGTGTTCATGGACACGGCCACATGTTATTTCTAAGAATTCAGAATTTCCAAGAAAATAAAAAAAAAACAAAAGAAAAATCCTCAAAGCTTTAAAACCTCGAGCTAAAAGAGAAAATAACAGAACTAAATTAAAATAGACAGAGAGACAAAGAGAGACAGAGAGAGAGGAGAGAGAGACAAAGAGAGAGACAAAGAGAGAGAGAGAGAGAGAAACAAAGAGAAAGAGAGGAGAGAGGGGAGAGAGAGAGAGAGAGAGGAGAGAGAGAGAGGAGAGAGAGAGAGCTACTTCATGAACACCAGCGCAACAAGAGAGAGGAGAAGAGAGGGAAGAGGAGAGAGACGACAGAAGAGAGAGGGAGGGAGAAGACAGTAAGGAAGAGTGAGAAGATGAGAGAAAGAGAGAAAAGAGGAGAGAAGAGCGAGGGAGACAAGAGATGAGAGGTGGAGATAAGAGGAGAGAGAGAGAGTGAGGAGACAGAGAAAGAAGAAAGAGGAAGAGAGAGAAGAGGAGAGAGGGCGACAGAAGAGGAGAGAGAGGAAAAGAGAAAAGGAGAAAGAGGGAGAGAGAAGGAAGAGAGGGGGAGATAAAAGAGGAGAGAGAGGGAGAGAAGGGAGAGATGGAGACAAGAGGAGAGAAGCAGAGAGAGGAAGCGAGAAAGGAAGAGGGAAGAGGAGAGAAAGGGAGACAGAGGAGATGAGAGAGGGGAGAGAAAAGAGGGAGAGCGAGAAAGACAAAAAAGGAAGAAAGAGGGAGAGAGAAGGAAGGGAGGGGGAGATAAAAGAGGAGAGAGATGGAGAGAAGAGAGAGATGGAGACAAGAGGAGAGAGAGGAAGCGAGAAAGGAAGAGAGAAGAGAAGAGAGGGAGACAGAAGAGGAGAGAGAGGAAAAGAGAAAAGGAGGAAGAGGGAGAGAGAAGGAAGGGAGGGGGAGATAAAAGAGGAGAGATGGAGAGAAGAGAGAGATGGAGACAAGAGGAGAGAGAGGAAGCGAGAAAGGAAGAGAGAAGAGGAGAGAGGGAGACAGAAGAGGAGAGAGGAAAAGAGAGAAGGAGAGAGAGGGAGAGAGAAGGAAGAGAGGGAGAGAAGAGAGAGATGGAGACAAGAGGAGAGAGAGGAAGCGAGAAAGGAAGAGAGAAGAGGAGAGAAAGGGAGGCAGAGGAGATGAGAGAGGGGAGAGAAAAGAGCGAGAGAGAGAAAGACGAAAGAGGAAGAAAGAGGAAGAGAGAGAAGAGGAGAGAGAGGAAAAGAGAAAAGGAGAAAGAGGGAGAGAGAAGGAAGGGAGGGGGAGATAAAAGAGGAGAGAGAGGGAGAGAAGAGAGAGATGGAGACAAGAGGAGAGAGAGGAAGCGAGAAAGGAAGAGAGGAGAGGAGAGAAAGGGAGGCAGAGGAGATGAGAGAGGGGGGAGAAAAGAGGGAGACAGAGAAAGACAAAAGAGGAAGAAAGAGGAAGAGAGAGAAGAGGAGAGAGGGAGACAGAAGAGGAGAGAGAGAGGAAAGGAGAAAAGGAGAAAGAGGGAGAGAGAAGGAAGGGAGGGGGAGATAAAAGAGGAGAGATGGAGACAAGAGGAGAGAAGCAGAGAGAGGAAGCAAGAAGAAGCGAGAAAGGAAGAGAGAAGAGGAGAGAAAGGGAGACAGAGGAGATGAGAGAGGGGAGAGAAAAGAGGGAGAGAGAAAGACAAAAAAGGAAGAAAGAGGAAGAGAAGAGGAGAGAGAGAAGAGGAGAGAGGGAAGAGGAGAGAGGGAGACAGAAGAGGAGAGAGAGAGGAAAGGAGAAAAGGAGAAAGAGGGAGAGAGAAGGAAGAGATGGGGAGATAAAAGAGGAGAGAGAGGGAGAGAAGAGAGAGATGGAGACAAGAGGAGAGAGAGGAAGCGAGAAAGGAAGAGAGAAAAGGAGAGAGAGGGAGAGAGAAGGAAGAGAGGGAGAGAAGAGAGAGATGGAGACAAGAGGAGAGAAGCAGAGAGAGGAAGCAAGAAGAAGCGAGAAAGGAAGAGAGAAGAGGAGAGAAAGGGAGACAGAGGAGATGAGAGAGGGGAGAGAAAAGAGCGAGAGAGAGAGAGAGAAAGAAGAAAGAGGAAGAGAGAGAAGAGAGGTGGAGGTGTGGGCCGGTGCCTGAGGTTTATTTAAACACTTCACTCTCTCTAAAAGCTCCAGATTACACAACACGACTCCTGTGAGCTTTAAACCAGGTTATGACACTGCTGCTCCTCAAACACAGACCTGCAGCTGGGTTTCGCTTCACTCACACGTGTTTAGCTCTTCTCCCGGACAGAAAACACTCCGCTCCACCTCGTGATGTCGTCACGTGGCGGTACAGGAGGTGCTCCACTGTGTTTTTGTAAACCCCGCACACCTTCACGAGAATCATTCGGATCATTTCAGCCTCTGGAACTGCCAGTTTCTGAACTGAACTAAAGGTACAAAGGAGCTGTTCACTTGAAATTCATGACATCACAGGGTGGAACAGAGCGTTTTAGAGCTTCTGAGATGTAAACGGACGGATAATAAAGAGTTATTCAAACGTGTGAATGAAACAAAAGCAAATTAAAGGTCCTATTTTGTGTATATTTTTATTTATTTTGTCTCTGTTTTGCTACAGACCTTTAAACTTATATCCACCCTGATGTTTGGTTTTTTCCTCCTCGTTTCCTTGACTTTTTCTGGCGTTTTTTAAAATCTAAATGAACTAAAAAGTGTAATCTGGAAACAGGCAAAGCCACAGTGTAAAGCTCCAGTTCTCTGGGCCTCTGCAGTGAAGTTCTACCTCTTCATGTTCGGTTCATTAGTTGACTGTGTTTCCAGGGTTAAACCCGGAGGCGTCACTCGTTTATTTGCATCGTATAATTAGTTCTGATTTATTTTGCCCCGACTCCCAGTGCCGCAGAAACACCGAACGAATTCAGACTAAACTTTGTGTTTGATGTGTTAATGGTGCTGACGATGTGCTCAGTCCTTTTTGTCAAACTGTGCAGCTTTGGGGTTAAAAAATAAAATAAAACATGTTAAAAACTGCGTTCGGTACTATGTGACATCACACAGCACTGCCCCGATTACAGCCAAATATGATACAAACATTTTCTATACAAATCCCCATAAAACGATATACGCAATAAAATAAATAAAATGCAAAAAATGAAATACAAATAAAATACAAAGAATAAAAATAAAGATAGAGAAGCAATAATAACAACAATAATAATACTGTCATTACCCTGATCATTCTTTAAAAAAAATAAAAAATGAGGAGGTTTATATCCTTTAGAAACCTGTTCATACACACCTCTGTTCAGAAATGTTAGAGAGAGGAGAGAGAGAGAGGAGAGAGAGAGGAGAGAGAGAGACAAAGAGAGAGAGAGAGACAAAGAGAGAGAGAGACAAAGAGAGAGAGAGAGAGAGAGGAGAGAGAGACAAAGAGAGAGAGAGAGAGAGAGGAGAGAGAGAGAGAGAGGAGAGAGAGAGACAAAGAGAGAGAGAGAGAGAGAGAGACAAAGAGAGAGAGAGAGAGAGAGAGATACTTCATGAACACCACCGCAACAAGAGAGAGAGAGAGAGAGAGAGAGAGAGAGAGAGAGAGAGAGAGAGAGAGAGAGAGAGAGACAGAGAGAGAGAGAGAGAGAGAGAGAGAGAGAGAGAGAGAGAGAGAGAGAGAGGAGAGAGAGAGACAAAGAGAGAGAGACAAAGAGAGAGAGAGAGAGGAGAGAGAGAGACAAAGAGAGAGAGAGAGAGAGAGATACTTCATGAACACCACCGCAACAAGAGAGAGAGAGAGAGAGAGAGAGAGAGAGAGAGAGGAGAGAGAGAGAGACAAGGAGAGAGACAAAGAGAGAGAGAGGAGAGAGAGAGAGGAGAGAGAGAGGAGAGAGAGACAAAGAGAGACAGAGAGAGAGAGAGAGAGAGAGAGAGAGGAGAGAGAGAGACAAAGAGAGAGAGAGAGGAGAGAGAGAGAGACCTCTGTTCAGAAATGTTTTACCAAATCAACGTCAACCGTCGGTTAAACGGAACTCTACGTGATCGTGAATGTCCCGGTTCTACAGTCCTGAACGATCACAGACCGGAGCCTAAACCACAGACCGGAGCCTAAACCACAGACCGGAGCCTAAACGCACATTTAAAGCGGCGTGAGGTGTGTTTGTTTATCCGTCCGACCTGGAAGTCTGAGGACGTTTCCGAGCGACTCGCGCTGACTCGGCGAAACGTGGCACTGAAGACGTGAGGTCAGAGCCCGGGTTAAGCAAAAGGAACGTTCTGTGCGGCGGCATTTCAGCAAAATGAATGACACCGATGCCGAATGTACCGCATTTTTCGGACTATAAGTTACAGGGTATAAGTCCAGGGTTTGGGTGGTTCCTGCGACTTATCCTCAGGTGCGACTTAAATGATTTTTCACACGGACAGTCCATAGACCAAATATATGAATCCTATATATAAATCAAAAATGAAAAAAAAAAACAAATCATTATGCTTTTTTTCATTTTGGTTTTAGAGACAAATAATAAAGAAAAGAGTTGTTTTTTCATTTTCTTATTTTTTGGTTTTGTATTGAAAAACTAATGAACGAATGATACACGGATTCTTCTCTATTGGGTTGTTTTTATTACTATAACTTCTGTAACTTTCCTTTCAAGAGGAAATGTCGGTTCTTGGTCTCTGATTTTATAAAATAAATTTCCCCCCAAAAGTGCGACTTATTTATGTTTTTTCCTTCTTCATTGTGCATTTTTTGGCTGGTGCGACTTATAGTCCGAAAAATATGGTACCTTGTGTGATCCAGTGTTAAAATACAGTAACCTCACCATCCTCAAGCCTCTTCTACAGGTGAGAAAGGCCAGCCTACCGTGCTAACTATGCTAACCGTGCTAACTCTGCTAACTGTGTTAACTATGCTAACCGTGCTAACTGTGCTAACCGTGCTAACTATGCTAACTGTGCTAACTGTTTTAACTATACTAACCGTGCTAACTATGCTAACCGTGCTAACTATGCTAACCGTGCTAACTATGCTAACTGTGTTAACTATGCTAACTGTGCTAACTGTGTTAACTACACTAACCGTGCTAACCGTGCTAACTATGCTAACCGTGCTAACTATGCTAATCGTGCTAACCCTGCCCCGCTGAGTGTTTTCTCTGTGTTTCTGTTTATCTCTACAGCTTTAGTGCTTTAGAGCAGGTGTTTGAGTTTCCACAGAAGCTTTTGTTGTGTCGGCGACTGTTGGATGTTTTGGCGTTTTATCCTCACGGTTTTGTGCGTTACCCCTATGAACTAACATCAAGGACCATGTTGTCCACCCTCCTGTGGGCTCACCACCTGCAGAGGGGTTCATAGGGGGGGTCAGGTGCTATGAGTATTGGGCAGCAAGCTGCCCCCGCGACCCAGCCGGATTAAGCGGGAGAAGATGGATGGATGGATGGATGGATGGTTTTGTGCGTATTGTGACTAAAGTCATGGCCGCTGGGTTAAACTGAGCCTTACGTGTCCGTGTATAAATGCTTCATGTGGCGTTCACAGACTTGTGCTCCTCAGTCTATAAGCGGCGTCTCTTCGGTCATTTCCTGAAATGAGCCACGGCGAAGTTTCAAACGAGCTTCTGACACTTGACTCACACCTTTATCTCCAGCGCCGTCTGAATGTTTAACCGATTTCAACTGATTTTAACGAGGCTCAGGGGTCGGTCGTGTTTTTTTAAGATCTCACCATCCCCAGTTTAGTCCCACTTAACCAAAAACACGAGCTTCTTCTGAGAGAAAAGAGAAACAGAGGGACCATCTTCCCGTCTTCCCCACAGGTATTCCGCTCATTCTCTGCTCTGGGCCGTGATCCGGGCGGGTTTCGACGTCGGACTCGCTAATGAACAAGCGCCATTTGAAATAATTGAACAGAAAAATGCTCTCGTAGAGCGTCGGGGTCGGAGCTGGAGCAGGAAACGGCCTCTTCACAAAAAGCTGAAATGGAACACGTTTTCTGCAGTGCCTCAAAAAGGATGAATTGTGCATTAACCTTTCTGCGTGCGGACAGTCATTTTTTACGTGGAAGTGGTGTCTCTTCGCTCAGAAAGCCCATTATTCCTGATAAAGAGGCCCCCGGTTACTTTTGGAAAGACACTTTAGTCAGATTTAGAAGTTTTTAAAGGCGCCGCATCACATAAACCCGACTCCTGTGAGATTTGAGTCGTGTCCTAACACTGGTTCCTCCTCAAAAACAGACCCAGAGTTGTGTTTATTTCATTCACACGTGTTTGAATAACTGTTATTCATCTACGTCTACATCCCCAAAGCTCCAAACGCTCTGTTCCACCTTGTGATGTCATGTTCTTTTACCTTTAGTTCAGTCGAGATCAACAAATCCACATCTGAAATGGTCCAGATGATTCTAGTGAAGGTGTGTGGAGTTTAAAAACATGGTGGAGCATTTTCTGTTTTACCACATGGACTAAAACAGGACTTAAAACAGGCCTAAACCAGATCGAAACCAGGACCAAACTGGCACTTACTAGGACCAAAACAGGACTCAAACACGTGTAAAACCGGGTCTAAACTAGATTTAAACCAGGTCTAAACCAGGTCTAAACCAGGTCTAAACCAGGTCTAAACTAGATTTAAACCAGGTCTAAACCAGGTATAAACCAGCTCTAAACCAGGTCTAAACCAGGTCTAAACCAGGTCTAAACCAGGTCTAAACTAGATTTAAACCAGGTCTAAACCAGGTCTAAACCAGGTCTAAACTAGATTTAAACCAGGTCTAAACCAGGTCTAAACCAGGTCTAAACTAGATTTAAACCAGGTCTAAACCAGGTATAAACCAGGTCTAAACCAGGTCTAAACTAGATTTAAACCAGGTCTCAACCAGGTCTAAACCAGGTCTAAACCAGGTCTAAACTAGATTTAAACCAGGTCTAAACCAGGTCTAAACCAGGTCTAAACCAGGTCTAAACCAGGTCTAAACTAGATTTAAACCAGGTCTCAACCAGGTCTAAACCAGGTCTAAACCAGGTCTAAACCAGGTCTAAACCAGGTCTAAACTAGATTTAAACCAGGTCTCAACCAGGTCTAAACCAGGTCTAAACCAGGTCTAAACTAGATTTAAACCAGGTCTCAACCAGGTCTAAACCAGGTCTAAACCAGGTCTAAACTAGATTTAAACCAGGTCTAAACCAGGTCTAAACCAGGTCTAAACTAGATTTAAACCAGGTCTAAACCAGGTCTAAACTAGATTTAAACCAGGTCTCAACCAGGTCTAAACCAGGTCTAAACCAGGTCTAAACCAGGTCTAAACCAGGTCTAAACCAGGTCTAAACCAGGTCTAAACCAGGTCTAAACTAGATTTAAACCAGGTCTCAACCAGGCCTAAACCAGGTCTAAACTAGATTTAAACCAGGTCTAAACCAGGTCTAAACCAGGTCTAAACTAGATTTAAACCAGGTCTAAACCAGCTCCACCTTGTGATGTCATGAAGTGGAAGTTTTCAAGTGAACAGCTCCTTTTACCTTTAGTTCAGTCAAGATCGACGACTCCAGGACTGGAATGATTCTGGTGAAGGTGTGGGGAGTTTAAAAACACGGCGGAGCGCTTCCTGTATCACCACGTGACATCACAAGGTGGAACAGAATGTTTTTTTTTTTTCTGTTTCAGGAGAAGAACTCAGCCTAAATCTGCAGGTTTGTGCGTTAAACATTTGTGAGTGAAACAAAACACGACTCCAAGTCTGTTTGTGAGGAGGAAACGCCGTTAGAACAGAGCAGAAATAGCAGAATATGGGACGTCCGCAGCTTCTTCTCATTTGATTTCTGTATTTAGTTTTTTAGTTTTTTTTCAGTACTGTACGACATCCTGAGAAAATCATTTAAAGGGTCTGTACTCCATTATTTCATGGCATAAGATAAGGTCTGTGTTGCTTCAGTACAGATGTATTGTAAAAGCAGCTCTTAAGTGTGCTGCCTGCATCTTATTCTAACATGTTTTAACCTCCATGAAACAGTAAATGCACGGTTAGCATGCTAGTTCTCGGCATTATTGTGACAGTAGAACCTCTCTTTGCCCTCTGAAAGAAGCGAGGGGCGACAGTAGCTCAGCTGGTGGAGCGTTTGTCCTCTGATCTGAAGGTTGGCGCTTCAGATCCTGCTCTCCACAGGACGGTGGTTCTGTTCTCGCTCCTGCAGCTCGACCGCCGACGTTTCTGATCCCGTTTATTTACCAGTGAATTATATTTTGTGAAAAACGCTAAAAAAAAAAACATTCCCGAACCATTTTCTTTCAACAACTTTCAGTTTCTCTTCTTCTTCACCGTCAGTCGTCGATCTTCACTTGTTGCTTCTGGAGTCGACGATCGAGTCTTTTGGGCTTTGGCCTGTGCAGTGGGAAATCAGCAGAGGGAAGTGTGAGGTGCTTATAAAGTTGTTTTCTAACGTTTCCAGACACTAATGAGTGAACCAGGCAGAGCGTTTGGTTTGTTAGACTCGTGGCTGTTGTCAGATGGGTTAAAGTGGAGTTAAGCTTCTTCAGTCTGAAGTAAATTGGTGTTTTACGTGGAAGTTCAGAACTTGCCCCATCACTACACTAGTTCAGAACTTGCCCCCATCACTACACTAGTTCAGAACTTGCCCCCATCACTGCACTAGTTCAGAACTTGCCCCCATCACTACACTAGTTCAGAACTTGCCCCCATCACTACACTAGTTCAGAACTTGCCCCATCACTGCACTAGTTCAGAACTTGCCCCCATCACTGCACTAGTTCAGAACTTGCCCCCATCACTACACTAGTTCAGAACTTGCCCCCATCACTGCACTAGTTCAGAACTTGCCCCCATCACTGCACTAGTTCACACTAGTTCTACTGACAGAATTCCACCTCCTCTAGAAACGGACTTTAGCTTCAGACGAGCCGGAGTTCCTCTTTAAGCAGAGGAAAGGTTTGGACTCCGCTCAGTCTCAGAATAATAAAATATTTGAACGTTGCTGTGGGCGGAGTTTATGTTTAGTTCCACTTTAAACACGGCGGTGGAATCTGGCGGATTCGTGGCGGGGTGTTTATTGCTTTCATAACAACATGATTTCAGAGCGTTCACATTCGCCTGTAGCCGTTTTTTTCCCCCGCACCTCCACGTGTCTCTCCCCGTCCTCACACTGTGTTTTAATCAGGAGGAATCGCGAGGGAAGCTGAAAAGGATGATTATAAACACGAAGCATACGTCCTCATCACAGCTGTCTGCGGAGGAGAGGAGAGGAGGAGGAGAGGAGAGAGGAGAGGAGGAGGAGGAGAGGAGGAGGAGGAGAGGAGAGAGGAAGAGAGGAGGAGAGGAGGAGAGGAGGAGGAGAGGAGGAGAGGAGGAGGAGAGGAGGAGAGGAGAGGAGGAGAGGAGAGAAGGAGAGGAGAGGAGGAGAGGAGGAGAGGAGGAGAGGAGGAGGAGAGGAGGAGGAGAGGAGGGGAGGAGAGGAGGAGGAGAGGAGAGGAGGAGAGGAGGAGAGGAGGAGAGGAGGAGAGGAGAGGAGGAGGAGGAGAGGAGGAGGAGGAGAGGAGAGGAGGAGAGGAGGGGGAGAGGAGAGGAGGAGAGGGGAGGAGAGGAGGAGAGGAGACGTGAGGAGGGGATGTGGAGAGGAGAGGAGGAGAGGGGAGGAGAGGAGGAGGAGAGGAGAGGGGAGGAGAGGAGGAGAGGAAGAGAGTAGAGGAAGAGGAGAGAAGAGGAGGAGGAGAGGAGGAGAGGAGGAGGAGGAGAGGAGAGGAGAGGAGAGGAGGAGGAGAGGAGGAGAGGAGAGGAGAGAGGAGAGGAGGAGAAGAGGAGAGGAGAGGAGGAGGACAGGAGGAGAGGAGGAGGAGGAGAGGAGGAGAGGAGGAGGAGAGGAGGACGGAGAGAGAGAAGAGAGGAGGAGGAAGGAGAGGAGGAAAGAGTGAGAGAAGAGAGGAGGAGGAGAGGAGAGGAGGAGGAGAGGAGGAGGAGAGGAGAGGAGGAGGAGAGGAGGAAGGAGAGAGAGAAGAGAGGAGGAGGAAGGAGAGGAGGAGGAGAGGAGAGGAGAGGAGAGAGGAGAGGAGAGGAGAGGAGGAGGAGAGGAGGAGGAGAGGAGGAGGAGAGGAGGAGAGGAGAGGAGAGGAGGAGGAGAGGAGAGGAGGAGGAGAGGAGGAGAGGAGAGGAGGAGGAGAGGAGAGGAGAGGAGAGGAGAGGAGGAGGAGAGGAGGAGGAGAGGAGGAGAGGAGGAGGAGAGGAGAGGAGAGGAGGAGGAGAGGAAGAGGAGAGGAGGAAGGAGAGAGAGAAGAGAGGAGGAGGAAGGAGAGGAGGAAAGAGTGAGAGAAGAGAGGAGGAGGAGAGGAGAGGAGGAGGAGAGGAGGAGGAGAGGAGGAAGGAGAGAGAGAAGAGAGGAGGAGGAAGGAGAGGAGGAAAGAGTGAGAGAAGAGAGGAGGAGGAAGGAGAGGAGGAGAAAAGAGAGAGAGAAGAGAGGAGGAAAGAGTGAGAGAAGAGAGGAGGAGGAAAGAGAGGAGGAGGAAAGAGAGAGAGAAGAGAGGAGGAGGAAGGAGAGGAGGAGAAAAGAGTGAGAGAAGAGAGGAGGAAAGAGAGAGAAGAGAGGAGGAGGAAGGAGAGGAGGAGAAAAGAGAGAGAGAAGGGAGGAGGAGGAGGGCGGCGCTGATGGTTTAGTTTCTCTGCTTCCTCCATTAGCTCCATAATCACAGAGGCTGTTCGGTCCCAGAGGCTGTGGAGGCGTTTACACGGATCACCTCTGGGCCCCTGGGAGCCCGGAGCTCCAGACCACCACAGCGTGAATCCAGGAACAAACCGGCTCCACAGAACCGAAGAAAAACACGAAACACTGAATTCATTATGAAATATAAAGAGAAAAACTCTCCAGCCGCATGAACCATGTTTCATGAAACGGCCTGAACAGGATCTGAGGTCACAGCTCTGATATAAACAGGTCTGTGCTCGTCTGCAGCGAAGTCTCCGGTGTTTTACTGTCCAATCATCAGGAGCGCACACTTCCTGTCACCTCTGACCTTCTGTATCGCCGCAGAACATCTGAAATGTGTTTTACAGAATCTTTACTCAGGACTCAGTGTTTCCATCACAGCTGTTTGGATCAGAAGCTTCTGTCTGTGGTCAGGGCAGTTCTGTGTGATGTGACGCAGCACTTGGGTCTGCACGTGTGCAGAACAGTGTGAGTAGTCTGTCTAGAGAACGGCTTCTCATTTACAGTGACGACCTGGGACCTGGGGCATGTTTTTGGGTTGATGGAGGAAACCCATCCAGACACAGGGAGAACATGCAAACCACACAGAGAGGCCCGGGCCTTCTCGCTGTGAGGCACGAGTGCCACTCAGCCACATGCCGTCTAACAGGTGTCCACACTTTAGGCCCTTAACCCAAGTGTCACAAATATGCATCAAACCGTTTGGATCAGGATATAAGCAGAGGAAGCGGCTGCGCTCCTCCAGTGCATAGGCCTAACCTCCAGTGCATAGGCCGAAACTCCAGTGCATAGGCCTAACCTCCAGTGCATAGGCCTCACCTCCAGTGCATAGGCCTAACCTCCAGAGCATAGGCCTAACCTCCAGTGCACAGGCAGAACCTCCAGTGCATAGGCCTAACCTCCAGTGCACAGGCAGAACCTCCAGTGCATAGGCCTAACCTCCAGTGCATAGGCCTCACCTCCAGTGCATAGGCCTAACCTCCAGTGCACAGGCCTAACCTCCAGTGCATAGGCCTAACCTCCAGTGCATAGGCCTAACCTCCAGTGCATAGGCCTAACCTCCAGTGCACAGGCAGAACCTCCAGTGCATAGGCCTAACCTCCAGTGCACAGGCAGAACCTCCAGTGCATAGGCCTAACCTCCAGTGCATAGGCAGAACCTCCAGTGCATAGGCCTAACCTCCAGTGCATAGGCAGAACCTCCAGTGCATAGGCCTAACCTCCAGTGCACAGGCAGAACCTCCAGTGCATAGGCCTAACCTCCAGTGCACAGGCAGAACCTCCAGTGCATAGGCCTAACCTCCAGTGCATAGGCAGAACCTCCAGTGCATAGGCCTAACCTCCAGTGCATAGGCAGAACCTCCAGTGCATAGGCCTAACCTCCAGTGCATAGGCAGAACCTCCAGTGCATAGGCAGAACCTCCAGTGCATAGGCCTAACCTCCAGTGCATAGGCAGAACCTCCAGTGCATAGGCCTAACCTCCAGTGCATAGGCAGAACCTCCAGTGCATAGGCCTAACCTCCAGTGCATAGGCAGAACCTCCAGTGCATAGGCCTAACCTCCAGTGCATAGGCAGAACCTCCAGTGCACAGGCAGAACCTCCAGTGCATAGGCAGAACCTCCAGTGCACAGGCCTAACCTCCAGTGCATAGGCCTAACCTCCAGTGCATAGGCAGAACCTCCAGTGCACAGGCCTAACCTCCAGTGCATAGGCAGAACCTTCAGTGCATAGGCAGAACCTCCAGTGCATAGGCCTAACCTCCAGTGCATAGGCAGAACCTCCAGTGCACAGGCCTAACCTCCAGTGCATAGGCCTAACCTCCAGTGCATAGGCAGAACCTCCAGTGCATAGGCAGAACCTCCAGTGCATAGGCAGAACCTCCAGTGCATAGGCCTAACCTCCAGTGCATAGGCAGAACCTCCAGTGCATAGGCAGAACCTCCAGTGCATAGGCTGAACCTCCAGTGCATAGGCCTCACCTCCAGTGCATAGGCCTAACCTCCAGTGCACAGGCAGAACCTCCAGTGCATAGGCCTAACCTCCAGTGCACAGGCAGAACCTCCAGTGCATAGGCCTAACCTTCAGTGCATAGGCAGAACCTTCAGTGCATAGGCCTAACCTCCAGTGCATAGGCAGAACCTCCAGTGCACAGGCCTAACCTCCAGTGCATAGGCCTAACCTCTAGTGCATAGGCAGAACCTCCAGTGCATAGGCAGAACCTCCAGAGGAACTTTTGGACAGCGCTTGTTTCTAGTTGTCACAAATTTACAACAAGCCCAAATTTGTATTAATTTACTATAATCAAATGAATAATCTCATCTTAATTTACCATCTCCTTAGACAGAAAAGCACACAAAAACATTTTTTAAATATATATCTATATAACTTCAGATGTTAAAGGGTTAAACTCCGCCCCTGCAGACAGGTGTTAGTGTCAGGAACACCTGTCTGTAACCAGAGCAGTTCTGTGTGATGTCATGTAGTACATGAAATTGTCCACTTGAGGCAGCAAACACTTTTGACCAGAACGCTGAAAATTTCCCAAATATGCACAAAAAATGCCCCAACTGTTGCCACAGACAGATACTGTGTGTGTGCACTGGGCTGTTCAGAAACCCAGTCCTCTGTGCAGTGTGAACCCGACCCCTGTGAACCCCTCTGCGGGTGGGGAACCCACAGGAGGAGGACTCATGTTGTCCTTTGGGGCTGATCCCGGTCACCAGGCACTCGCATTCAGGTTCAGACATCTGTTCCATATTCCTCCTGGACGCCTGGGAGGAGGCCCAGGACACGCTGGAGGGACTGAGTCTCTGGGTGTCATGTCTTGGTGGATGAGAGGACCCCAAAGACAGAGGGGCAGGGATTAAACAGGTTTATGGTGAGGATTGCAGGATGGAGCTGGAGACATGGACGAGAAGGAAGACATTGGGGTAGACTCACGGGTCATGGACAGGCAGGATGACGTGGACAGGCTCGACAGGGAGTCAACGAGGACGACAGCGAATAGACAAAGAATAAACTGAGACAGGACTAAGTAGTGGGACTGATGGGGCAATGAGCTGCAGGTGAACCTCACTGCAGCATTATCTCCAGCCACGCCCCGGTGAGGTCCAGATACAGACACAGGAGGGAAAACACCAAACCCTCACTAGCTGTTTTCAGGACGGCCAGAACGGTGCCGGTTCCTGCCCCAGTTCCACTGGAACCAAAGTTCTCCCTGGTGAACGTCCTGCGTTCAAACCATTTAAGTGAACCCTGATGCGTCATCGACAGAGAGTGTGGATTTGCCACCAAATAAAAACAAGGTTGAATGAAATAACACTCATGGATCACATCATCAACACCAGCGAGGATTTGGACTCATACAAATCATTATTTATCTGCGCCGAGCTTTGCTACAACATCTGCAGCGGCGACGCTGAATCCAAAGGAACCTCACCAGGAGAACAGATATGTGCAAGACGAACGGTACAGAATATGTGCAGGAACCGGCACCGGCACAGTTCTCTGTCGGCCTGAAAGCGCCTTCACTGAGCTGGTCTGGGAACACTGGTCCCACCTGAAGAGCTGGAGGAAGTGTCTGTGGAGAGGGAAGTCAGACGGCTGCCTCCACGACCCGGGCCCCGGATAAAGAGGAAGAAAATGGATGGTGTGAAGCTACAAATAACTCTAGGAACAAGACCATTAAAACACCTTAGACACAGTTTAGTATCAGCTAAACTTCATTCCGGGTTTAGTTCCACTTTGAGGATCAGGCCAGAGGAAACAATGAGACGGACTCCATATAAATTGTTGCTTCAAAGGCTCATTTACTTTTCAGCAGCGTCTTATTTTCATCGACCGGCAGCTTTTCCCGTTGGTTAAATCTGCAGTCCTGTATATTTTGTTGGTGGAGTATCTGATTTTCATGCAGCCCTGTGGGGGAAGTGCTGCGGTTGATACGGGCCTATGCAAAAATACATTAGGCTGAATTGAAAAACTCTCATTGTTGAAGATTTAGAAGTGCATCCCGGCGCTCCGACACAATGGAACTTTCTTAGACTTATTGATCCGCGGTGGAAATGACTTCACCCACAAGGGAAATTACCGTCGACAATCGTGTTTCATTCTGTCCAGGTTCAATATTTAAAGCTTCGGCGCCGCTCGACCAACACGTGTGAGCCTGGACTAATTAATATTACACTTAAAGCTGCACTGTGTCACTTTCTGCAGGGGGGTTCGTCACTGCTCTGGTTAGAATGTTCCACAGTGTGACATTAAACGCCTCTACTTTACATTTATTCAGTTTCAGGTGGTTTTATACCCAGAAAAACAGTGAGCGGGGTCGCCTCTCCACAGATCTGACCTGGAACTTGGTCTGTTTGGGCTCCATGGAGATAGAAAGTTTTTTTTTACTTTATTTTTATTAGAACATTTTGGTAGAAATAATGTCAGACTGACAAAAAAATAAATAAATTAAAATAAAATAAACATAATAATAAACTAATAATAATAATAATAATAATAATAATAATAATAATAATAATAATAATAATAATAATAATAATAATAAATAATTTAATCAAGTAAAATAGATAATAATAATAATAATAATAATAATAATAATAATAATAATAATAATAATAATAATAATAATAATAAATAATTTAATCAAATAAAATAGATAATAATAATAATAATAATAATAATAATAATAATAATAATAATAATAATAATAATAAATACATGCCGGTACATAAGGATTTGTTTTGGTTGTAATATTTCCACTTTCTCCAGTACAGTTCACCTTTACATTTATTCAGTTAAAGGTGGTTTTATCCCTAGAAAAACAGACATTCTGACTGTGAGCGGGGTCGCCTCTCCACAGATCTGACCTTTAGCTTGGTCTGTTTGGAGATAGAAAGTTTTTTCTTTTTTTTTTTTACTTTATTTTTATTAGAACATTTTGGTAGAAATAATGTCAGACCCAAAAAACCCAAAAAATAAATAAATAAAATAATAATAATAAGTTTTCAAGTCCTTTTACTATTAGGCTTCAGTAGAGATGGGCAAATCCAGGTCTAAAACGATCCAAATGATTCTAGTGAAAGTGTTAACAGGACTTTAAAAACTCGGGCTGTCAACGTCAACACATTAACACATGCGATTAATCACAGTAAAAATATCGCACTAATGTTTTTTTTAACGCAGATTAATCCCACAGTTTCTTCTGAACGCTCCTCTGTTAAAGTGCGGATGGTCCTGAAAGGCGGCGCAGGTGATTAGGTCAGTGATCAGGTCCGTACGCGGACGTGAAGACGACAGATGAGACGGTGACTGGAGCTCAGCGGTGAATTTCTCTGCAAAAAAACTGCCCCACGGGACTTTAGGTCAAACTTAGGGAGTTTGCAGATATTTGCAGCGATGAAGCACAAGTTTAAAACACCGTCTTAACCTCTTGAGACCCTGTGGCCTCATAGAAGGACATTACATTTTTGCCTCTTAGCACCATGATATTCAATTTTTTTTTTACTTTCACCTGTCAGCCATATTGAGGACTCATGTTATGTTAGCCACAGCTCGATCTTGTGCTGATATCACAATATTACTCTCCAAATCATATAATAACAAAAAATAAATGGTGGGGAAATCAACAAACAAACTCTACAGCAATAAAAATAAACAGTAATATATATATATATATATATATATATATATATATATATATATATATATATATATATATATATATATATTATATATATATATATAATATCTGGACGGTTCTGCTGCTGGAGAGGAAACTGCTGCTACCATTTTGTACCTTGCACTTTTTGCATGTCCACTTTTTTGTAACGATTGAAAACCAGAAAAAAATGAAAACTGGACCACAGTTTCACGGCCTTTGTCTGTGTTTTTAACCTCGCCCACTGAACCTCAACCCGCTCACGGTCGACCTACGTCACATTTGGCAGGTTTAGAGCTCGAAATAAACAGCTGAATGAATTTTATCTGTACATTTTAGTGTTTTTACATTTTTAAAACAACGGTGTCTGTTGATGTCGCGCAGTAAGATCGACCCATTGTTCCCATATGAGCAAAAAATACTTAGTTTAGTTATTATACTTATCAGGTCCTACTTATCCCAAATAGTAAGAAGAAATAAAAAATGCACACCAGACAAAAGCTCAGGTCTCAGGAGGTTAAAGCAAAACGCGGGTTCGATTCAGCGGCAGCAACGACGCTACTTGTACCAACCACAAGCCGAGCGCGACAAACAACGGCAACGAAACTACCAGCGATAAGTTGGACCAACGCCTTTACAAAATGGAGAGCCACAGCACATCGGCCTATTCACATCGCTGAAGACCAAAGGCTGGAAAACGTCATGCACATGGTGATCTGTCATACAAACTACAATCGAGTAGTTTTGAGCAGATTACTGACATGTATAACTCTTTAAGAATGTCAATAATATAACATTTTGGTAATAAATTGCAATTTTGTCTATATATATATATATATTTGAAGAATGATTAACTACGATTAATCGCGATGAATCAAAATTCTAAAGTGTGATTAATATGATTTTAAAAAATTATCGTTTGACAGCACTATTAAAAACACAGTGGAGCACTTCCTGTATCACCACACGATGACATCACAAGGTGGAACAGAGTGTTTTCAGTTTGAGAGCCTAAATGTGCAGGTTTGTGCGTTAAACTTGCGCGAATGAAGCAAAACACGACATTCCAGCACTGATCGGTAACATAAAAGTTAAAAGGCTAAACTTTCATTTATCCCACAGTGGGCATAATTCAGTGTTTCAGCGCAAATTTCAAGTGCAGCAGAAAAATGTAATCAAACTCCCGATCGTGAAAAATGAAACCGTAAAGATTTACAGTACACAAAAACCCGGCGCAACACTGAGTCAGCAGAGAAAAGCCATAAAGCGACGAAAGGGTCGGTTTATTATAACGCACGGGAAGTGTCTGAGTCTGAACAGAGCAGCAGATGGAAGAGAATAAAGAAGAGTTCAGTTTATTATTGTATTTGGACATTAACTGGCCGTAACTATGGATTATCCGCAGCTCAGCGTATGGACACTTTCAGTAAATCAAGAGCCGTTAAGAGACTCGGTGGATTGAACCAGGAAATGTTCACTTTACGTCACAGCATCGGCGGTGGAAGAAGTGCGACATTTTGTATTTGAGGAAAAGTTCAGACGCCGATCAGACCTGCACGTAAACTTAGGGAGTGTGCAGTGATTAAAGGCTGTGTGGAAACGTCAATGGAAGTTCAAAATACCATAAAATACCAAATAAGAGCGGGGAAAGGGCGTTTATTTGTGTCAATTACTGAACAAACCGGAGGGGTAACAGTGGCTGAAGTGATTAAGCCTCTTAGCTTCAACTTAAGGCTGAAGTCGCTCCACTAACGCAGAGTTTAGCTGCACCTCATCAGCGTTATCTTCATTCACGCTGATCCAATCTGCATCAGGCGAGTGCACGAGGGACACGAGGAGCCCGGAGGAAGCGACTGTCGAAAACACGATGGTGTCGAACAGAAAATACTTTCAGAGCTGTACGAGGAACATAAACGCGCAATCACAAAGAAGGAACTGCACTGGAATAACCAAAGCGAGAGGAACCAAAGGAAGAGCCGAGCGCTTAAATGTGTAAGTTGAGTTCTCTAAGGGGCAGTCCCATTTCTAATTACTGCCCCGACCCCTTGAAACTGAGCAACAAGGGGTACGAACTGGGACCTTCAACCGTCACGTACGTCATCAGAAGTCTCCACCAGCTTTTACGTAAACTTCCTGTCAGAGCAGAATGAGACACAGGCCATTGGAAAGAAACAACCTGAGCTTCTCTAAGGGTTAAACCAGTGATATTTATAATGACTTTGGTCACAGTGTCCAAATAACTGTGCAGCTCGGACGCTCACAGTTCACTCACGACTTTATCTCCAGCATCAACCGATCGCTCAAGTCACAAATAACGTGACACTGCTCAGCGCAGCACTGGTGATTTTTTCATGTGCATTTTATGAAAAAAAAAGAAAGAGCATTATGCACTGGAACAATGTTAAATTTAAGACAAGGCAGCGGTGATCACATAAACCATAAATAAAGGAGAAAATACATTTGTGAACTTCTCTGGTCTCTCTGGTCTCTCTGGTCTCTCTGGTCTCTCTGGTCTCTTTGGTCTCTTTGGTCTCTTTGGTCTCTCTGGTCTCTCTGGTCTCTCTGGTCTCTGGTCTCTCTGGTCTCTCTGGTCTCTCTGGTCTCTCTGATCTCTCTGGTCTCTCTGGTCTCTGGTCTCTCTGGTCTCTCTGGTCTCTTTGGTCTCTTTGGTCTCTCTGGTCTCTGGTCTCTCTGGTCTCTCTGGTCTCTCTGGTCTCTCTGGTCTCTGGTCTCTCTGGTCTCTCTGGTCTCTTTGGTCTCTTTGGTCTCTCTGGTCTCTGGTCTCTCTGGTCTCTCTGGTCTCTGGACTCTCTGGTCTCTCTGGTCTCTCTGGTCTCTCTGGTCTCTCTGGTCTCTTTGGTCTCTTTGGTCTCTCTGGTCTCTCTGGTCTCTCTGGTCTCTGGTCTCTCTGGTCTCTCTGGTCTCTCTGGTCTCTCTGGCCTCTCTGGTCTCTCTGGTCTCTGGTCTCTCTGGTCTCTCTGGTCTCTTTGGTCTCTTTGGTCTCTCTGGTCTCTGGTCTCTCTGGTCTCTCTGGTCTCTCTGGTCTCTCTGGTCTCTCTGGTCTCTTTGGTCTCTTTGGTCTCTCTGGTCTCTCTGGTCTCTCTGGTCTCTGGTCTCTCTGGTCTCTCTGGTCTCTCTGGTCTCTCTGGTCTCTCTGGTCTCTCTGGTCTCTGGTCTCTCTGGTCTCTCTGGTCTCTTTGGTCTCTTTGGTCTCTCTGGTCTCTGGTCTCTCTGGTCTCTCTGGTCTCTCTGGTCTCTCTGGTCTCTGGTCTCTCTGGTCTCTCTGGTCTCTTTGGTCTCTTTGGTCTCTCTGGTCTCTGGTCTCTCTGGTCTCTCTGGTCTCTGGACTCTCTGGTCTCTCTGGTCTCTCTGGTCTCTCTGGTCTCTCTGGTCTCTTTGGTCTCTTTGGTCTCTCTGGTCTCTCTGGTCTCTCTGGTCTCTGGTCTCTCTGGTCTCTCTGGTCTCTCTGGTCTCTCTGGTCTCTCTGGTCTCTCTGGTCTCTGGTCTCTCTGGTCTCTCTGGTCTCTTTGGTCTCTTTGGTCTCTCTGGTCTCTGGTCTCTCTGGTCTCTCTGGTCTCTCTGGTCTCTCTGGTCTCTGGTCTCTCTGGTCTCTCTGGTCTCTTTGGTCTCTTTGGTCTCTCTGGTCTCTGGTCTCTTTGGTCTCTCTGGGCTCTCTGGTCTCTGGTCTCTTTGGTCTCTTTGGTCTCTCTGGTCTCTCTGGTCTCTGGACTCTCTGGTCTCTCTGGTCTCTCTGGTCTCTCTGGTCTCTCTGGTCTCTTTGGTCTCTTTGGTCTCTTTGGTCTCTCTCTGGACTCTCTGGTCTCTCTGGTCTCTCTGGTCTCTCTGGTCTCTGGACTCTCTGGTCTCTCTGGTCTCTCTGGTCTCTCTGGTCTCTGGTCTCTTTGGTCTCTTTGGTCTCTCTGGTCTCTGGTCTCTCTGGTCTCTTTGGTCTCTCTGGTCTCTCTGGTCTCTGGACTCTCTGGTCTCTCTGGTCTCTTTGGTCTCTTTGGTCTCTTTGGTCTCTCTCTGGACTCTCTGGTCTCTCTGGGCTCTCTGGTCTCTGGACTCTCTGGTCTCTCTGGTCTCTCTGGTCTCTCTGGTCTCTGGTCTCTTTGGTCTCTTTGGTCTCTCTGGTCTCTCTGGTCTCTGGACTCTCTGGTCTCTCTGGTCTCTCTGGTCTCTCTGGTCTCTGGTCTCTCTGGTCTCTCTGGTCTCTTTGGTCTCTTTGGTCTCTCTGGTCTCTGGTCTCTGGTCTCTCTGGTCTCTTTGGTCTCTCTGGTCTCTCTGGTCTCTGGACTCTCTGGTCTCTCTGGTCTCTCTGGTCTCTCTGGTCTCTCTGGTCTCTTTGGTCTCTTTGGTCTCTTTGGTCTCTTTGGTCTCTTTGGTCTCTCTCTGGACTCTCTGGTCTCTCTGGTCTCTCTGGTCTCTCTGGTCTCTGGTCTCTCTGGTCTCTCTGGTCTCTCTGGTCTCTGGTCTCTGGTCTCTCTGGTCTCTGGTCTCTGGTCTCTCTGGTCTCTCTGGTCTCTCTGGTCTCTGGTCTCTTTGGTCTCTCTGGTCTCTTTGGTCTCTCTGGTCTCTCTGGTCTCTCTGGTCTCTCTGGTCTCTTTGGTCTCTTTGGTCTCTCTGGTCTCTCTGGTCTCTCTGGTCTCTCTGGTCTCTCTGGTCTCTCTGGTCTCTTTGGTCTCTCTGGTCTCTCTGGTCTCTGGTCTCTTTGGTCTCTCTGGTCTCTCTGGTCTCTGGTCTCTCTGGTCTCTCTGGTCTCTCTCTGGTCTCTCTGGTCTCTGGTCTCTCTGGTCTCTCTGGTCTCTCTGGTCTCTCTGGTCTCTTTGGTCTCTTTGGTCTCTTTGGTCTCTCTCTGGTCTCTCTGGTCTCTCTGGTCTCTCTGGTCTCTCTGGTCTCTCTGGTCTCTCTCTGGTCTCTCTGGTCTCTCTGGTCTCTCTGGTCTCTCTGGTCTCTGGTCTCTTTGGTCTCTCTGGTCTCTCTGGTCTCTGGTCTCTTTGGTCTCTCTGGGCTCTCTGGTCTCTGGTCTCTTTGGTCTCTTTGGTCTCTCTGGTCTCTCTGGTCTCTCTGGTCTCTTTGGTCTCTTTGGTCTCTCTGGTCTCTCTGGTCTCTCTGGTCTCTCTGGTCTCTCTCTCTGGTCTCTTTGGTCTCTCTGGTCTCTCTGGTCTCTTTGGTCTCTTTGGTCTCTCTGGTCTCTCTGGTCTCTCTGGTCTCTCTGGTCTCTCTGGTCTTTGTGGTCTCTCTGGTCTCTCTGGTCTCTCTGGTCTCTCTGGTCTCTCTCTCTGGTCTCTCTCTCTGGTCTCTTTGGTCTCTCTGGTCTCTGGTCTCTCTGGTCTCTGGTCTCTCTGGTCTCTCTGGTCTCTCTGGTCTCTCTGGTCTCTTTGGTCTCTCTGGTCTCTCTGGTCTCTGGTCTCTCTGGTCTCTCTGGTCTCTCTGGTCTCTTTGGTCTCTTTGGTCTCTTTGGTCTCTCTGGTCTCTCTGGTCTCTCTGGTCTCTCTGGTCTCTGGTCTCTCTGGTCGTGCAGCAGTGATCTCGCCGGTGATTCGCATTCTGAAAAACTGCTCATACGCCTCCGTTTGGAGTGTGTCTCTGAAAAATCTTCGTTTGGAGGAGTATAAAGCCCGACCAACCACTTTCCCCGACCCCTCTGCCAGAACGGTAACTGGGAGACACCTGAACCTACACGTGAACGCACAAAACAGAGGGCCAAGGCCAAGGCCAAGGGGTGTAGTGGGATTCAGCCTAAAAAGCGTCTTTGGGGACATGTGTCTGTGTAAAGCGCTATATAAATAAAATAAAGTTACCTAAAAGCCCGTTCAGACCGGAGCGTCAGGGCGTCCAGTTTGTCAGGCTGAACGTTTTCATCAAAAGTCCGTGGAGGAAACGAAGAGTTACAGTTTGTCCCGTGGAAGACTCACGATCGATGCTCAGCGAGTGGAGCTGACGTCGTAACAAACGCTCATATTTGTAGAGCATCTCGTCAGTTTAATTTATTTTTAATGTGTAAAAGTACTCGCACCAACAAATATGTCAGATTGTGTTTTCTGCCTGTTCATTGCCACACTTTAACTATTGCTCGATGGAGACGTCACATAAAATCTAAAGCGTCAGTGTGGTAAAATGTTTATGTTCAGTCGAGCTGAGATAAATTCTACGATGAGATGAAAAACTGCAGGTTTAATCGCATTTATTCCCGTTTGTCTAATGTCTGATAAATGTAAGCTTCTGAAAATATAACAAATACTTCACTTGAGCATAAATGTCGTCAGAAATAAGAATCGAACCCAGGACCGTGTGACATGAGCTCTTAAACCAGGGGTGTCAAACTCATTTTGGTCCGGGGGCCGTATGCAACCTACTTTGATCCCAAAAGGGCCGGATCAGAAAACTCAGTTCTCTCTTCAAGTTATTGTATTTTTCTCCGTGTCTCGTAGTGGTGTTTAAGATTATATTCCTCGAGCAACGCCACTTGTTCCAAACACACTGAGCACAGATTTCCCATTCACCTCTGTCAACAAATAAGAATTAGACTATTTTTCTTGGGAAATCCTGAACTCAGCATCTGCTTTTCTCATTTTTTGACATTTTGCTGATGAGGGTCACGGTCGACAGTCAAAACGATCGTCCTGTAAGAGCGTTTGGAAAGAGGAAAGTCTTCATTTGTGCTGCTCTGGTGGGAGTCGCAACGTACAGAAACGCCGGAGACGCTGCTATGCTGAACGGTGCAGAAAATTAACAGAAAAATCTGAAAATTTTAAGTATTTTAATAGAAAAATCAGCCGAGGGCCAGATTAAAGGTCTTGGAGGGCCGGATCTGGCCCCCGGGCCGCATGTTTGACACATGTGTCTTAACCAGTCAACCAATACTGGAACTTCACCAAAACTGACCAAGAACAGAAGGTAAATTATTTCTTGTTGACATTATCGTCCTTGTTTTCAGACACACTGATAATCAGGGGGAAGTGTTTGTTTGACACTGTTTACTTCTATCTTACCACAGTCTGAATCCAGGATCTCACAAAAGGTCCAAAGATTCTTTTTTATTTTGCCCACTTTCTAGTTCAAACCTCTCCCGGCGCTCCCGTCTCTTTATCCGGTTTTGGTCAGAGCGCGGAAATATCCTGTCTCGAGGCCGGGAATCTGTTTTTTTTGTTGTTTTTTTTTGCACAGAAATAAAAACTCGCACGGGGAGATGGCTGCGCCGATGTGTCTTCTGTTGCAGATCTGCCGTTTCTCCCCGGTTGCTTCAGATTTTCCGTCGTCATGGCAACTGTGTTGTCGCTCGTGCAGACGGCGTTCGCGCTCGCGCACGCGCAGAGCGAAGACTCGGCGGACGGCTCTGGGCATCGCCGTGAGGAATGGGGAGCTCCTATAATGACGATATTAGATTAGATTACAATATGTTATGTAATCTTTAATCGTATTGTGCAGCTCCTTCCATCTGGACCAGAGCGGAGGCAAAAAAACCAAACAAAAACCCTGTGGCATCGAGCAGAATCAGTCTGTGTGTCTATTTCTGACTCTTATGGCTCTAACACTTTTAACTACACCTTAAGTATCATTAATAAAGCATGAAAAGCACTAATTAAACCTGAATTATGTAACTTTTCTAGTGGAGAGTCCGTCCAATGTGTTTTCTTCATGGAGATGTTATTGTCTTTACTTTGTCTGGAATGTTACGCAATATGGCATTAAACCTTTATATCTTCATGGAGACTAAACCAGACCAAGTTACAGGTCAGATCTGTGGAGAGGCGACCCCCACTCACAGTCACAATGTCTGTTTTTAGAAGTATTTTTGTGCTATAAAACCACCTGTAACTGAAGAAATGTAAAGTAGAGCTGTTTAATGTCACACTGTGGAACATTCCAGGCAGAGCAATGACATCTTCATGGAGAAAAGTGTTTGATTAGCTTGAAAAGCGGCACTATGTAACTTTTTGGTTAGGGGTCACCTGCCTGTTTCTGTCTGGAATGTTCCACAGTGTGACATTAGACAGTTCTACCAGACACAGGAAGCTCCACAGTGTTTCTGATGCTTTCATTTCAGCTGAAGTGAATTCATACAGAATTGGAGACTCCAAGTCCTGAGTGTCCCACGTTCTGAACCAAAGCCTCACCGAATGAGCCTTTCCTCCACACACACCCTGTGCTGAACTTTGCCATTTAAACTGATACACTGGGAAAACATGGGAAAAAAGGCTCTGGAGTGTTTGATTTCAGATTTTTTTTTTTATCAGCCACATCAACAGTAAAAAGAAACTTTTTGGTTTGTTGTTGGTGCAAAAAAATGTGGCCATACTGGCTTTTCAAAGCCTGATCTCATCAGATCTCAGAAGCTAAGCAGGGCCGGGCCTGGTTAGTACTTGGATGGGAGACCACAAGGAATTCCAGGTGCCACAGGGGGGCGCCAGTTGCAAAAAAAACTGTTGTTGTGTCCTTAGGCAAGACACTTCACCCACATTGCCAGTATGACAGTGGTGTGTGAGTGATGGTGGTCGGAGGGGCCGGTGGCGCAGATTGGAGCCTCGCTTCCTTCAGTCTGCCCCAGGGCAGCTGTAGCTACAATAGTAGTTTCCCACCACCGGGTCTGGAGTGAATGAATAATGCTGTAAAGCGTCTTTGAGTGTCCAGAAAAGCGCTGTATAAAACTGATGCATTATTATTATTATTACTGGCTTTTCAAAGCCTGATCTCGTCAGATCTTCTGAGCTTCTGAGCTCAGCAGGGCCGGGGCCCGGTCAGGACTTGGACGGGAAGCTGCTGGGAGTTCCAGGTGCCCCAGGGGGGCTCCAGTCACAAAAACTGTCATTGTGTCCTTAGGCAAGACACTTCACCCACATTACCAGTATGACAGTGGTGTGTGAGTGATGGTGGTCGGAGGGGCCAATGGTGCAGATTGGAGCCTCACTACAGTCAGTCTGCCCCAGGGCAGCTGTGGCTACAGTTCACAGTTCACATCACCAAGTGCGGAGTGAATGAAGACTGAACTGTAAAGAGATCTGAGTGTCTCGAAAGGCGCTGTATAAATGCAAAGATTAATTAATGAATTAAAAATAAATATAAAGATTTTAATTTTTTTCTGGGAGCTGTTGGTGAAAAAACAGCCCAAATGACGTGCCTCTTTTTTTTTGCTTGCCGCTCTGTGCTTCTGTACGTACTTGCTTAATTACAGGTTAGATCTGTGGAGAGGCGTAAGAATGGATGTATTTTAAGATATTTTGGGGCAATAAATAACACATGTACTTGAATAAATGTGAGACAGATCAGTTTAATGCCAAACTGTGGACAATTTAAACTATGGAGCGGACCCTCTCCAGAAATGTTACACAGTGCAACTTTAAAAAAAAAAAAAAAAAAAGTGCAGGGGCAGGTTACATATTCCTTTAAATGCAAGAAGCCTTTTTTCAGCGATCAGATTTGGCTGGAGTTTCCTCTGCTGACAGTGAAAAGCGTGACCCGTGAAAAAAACAACAACAAAGCAACCATGGCAACATGACCGGCATGCTAATACGCACACGCAGCTGTCAGAGTGAGTTTGTCCCTTCTCTCCCTCTGATATTACACCATGACAGACGAATAACTGTCCGGGAGAGAGACATAATCTTGTTTTTGTGGTCTTTTTTGGGTCTTTTTTTCTCGGAAGGACAGCGTCGTGTGAATTGGGGTGAAGAGTGGCGAGTGCATTTAGCAAAGAAATGTCCACAAAGCTCTTGATCTTTGACTCCGCTCTGGAAACACCAGGCCTATGCTCTGTCAGCGTCTGAACAGAAGAGCTACGGGTTTGTTTGCCACATCAACAGTTCGAGGCCGACCCCACGCAGATCCTCTCTTTCTTCTCAATAGAGTCGTTTTCCCTCATTCTTTGCTCCATATTTTCCTTTGAATCGTGCGGCGCTGAGCAGCTTGGGGCTTTGGCACAGTCTCCAGAGCCTCTCGCTCGTTTCAAGTGGCTTCCAGCTCCTTCCCACTCTGGCCTACATACGTTGTGCGTTACATAATGGCCTCCACCACCTGAGGGCAGCACTGAGGGGCCACAGGGGAGGGACCACAAACAAGCGTGAGGTTTTATTTGGATTCTGCTTCATATTAACCTCTTTACGCGCTCTCAAACTTTGGCTTAGGCAAACTTTATGGATCCAACTGAAGGGAAATTATTTGAACACAGAAACTCGAACACTACAAAACAATAGAATAACAAAGAGAAAAACATAGAAATGGTAATAATAATGAAAAAAAAACAAAAATAAGACGGCGGATGATGTAAGTCACATGTGTCAAACATGCGGCCCGGGGGCCAGATCCGGCCCTCCAAGACCTTTAATCTGGCCCTCGGCTGATTTTTCTATTAAAATACTTAAAATTTTCAGATTTTTCTGTTAATTCTCTGCACCGTTTAGCATAGCAGCGTCTCCGGCGTTTCTGTACGTTGCGACTCCCACCAGAGCAGCACAAATGAAGACTTTCCTCTTTCCAAACGCTCTTAAAGGACGATCGTTTTGACTGTCGACCGTGACCCTCATCAGCAAAATGTCAAAAAATGAGAAAAGCAGATGCTGAGTTCAGGATTTCCCAAGAAAAATAGTCTAATTCTTATTTGTTGACAGAGGTGAATGGGAAATCTGTGCTCAGTGTGTTTGGAACAAGTGGCGTTGCTCGAGGAATATAATCTTAAACACCACTACGAGACACGGAGAAAAATACAATAACTTGAAGAGAGAACTGAGTTTTCTGATCTGGCCCTTTTGGGATCAAAGTAGGCTGCATACGGCCCCCGGACCAAAGTGAGTTTGACACCCCTGATGTAAGTGGTGAACGCACTTCTGCTCCTGTGTTTACAGAAACAGACTTAAGGCAACCACACACTATTTTTTGAGGCAACCACACACTATTTTTTAAGGCAACCACACACTATTTTTCGGTCTTAAGCGATTTTTAAACGTGTGACAAAATGCAAACACCACAGACACGAGGAGAATCTGATGAGACTAAAAATCTCTGCTCTCCCAGATGCAGTGGGATCTGTGTGTGGACCACAGGATCTAAAGCTGTGAGGCTGTGAGCACCTCAGCTGTTTCCTGTCTACAGTAAAACCAGTCGCTCTGAGACTCTGACGTGTTCAAAGATCAGACTCTGCACTTCCACTTTAGACACAAGTCCAAACTGTGTTATTGTTATTTGTGAAATGTGGAGCGACACTTCAGTCCACAGGAAGTAGAGTCACTGTCGCTGATCTGCAGCTTCAGTGTGTGGGTGTAAACAAACACACGAGGAACAGTCTTTTTACTTTCAAAGAACACCGCAAATTGGATTCACAGAGCAGTTTTGTGGACTGGAGTCATTATTTGCGGAGGACAATTTCTCTGGATAATGTGGGTGAGATGCTGCAGTTTAAATGTTCCACTTTACATTAGGTGAGGAATAAAGTCTTTATTTTCGCTCTGTCCTGAGTTTGTTTGTTGCGTCTCTGTGTCCGTCGCTCCTCTGCCCCTGACTCTGTTTTATCGTCTGTTTCCGTCGCGTTGTTGATGTTCGGTGGTTCTGATCTGACACTGACTCCACACACGAGGAGCAGCGGCTTCAGAATCGCACACGGAGACAAAAAGTCGGGTCACGCCTCCCTGAACTCGGGAAGACGAAATCGCAGCAAAAATCGGGCAAATTCTCCTGTAGCGGGTAGAGGCTTTTAGGCAGATTAAAAAAACTCTTCTGCAGTGCTTCTCCTGGATCAAAAACTGAAATCTTTTTGCAACTTAATGACGGAAAAACAGAAACTCTTATTCTGACACCAGAAGAAAAAAATTCCCCTAATTAAGAATCACCTGGGTTCACTGGGCCCCTCAGTCCAGTCCAGCGTTAGAAATCTGTGAGCGCTGTTGGACAAATCATTATCTTTGGAGGTTCTCCTGAACTCGGTTGTCCAAACACTTCTCCACTCTTTCATTACCTCCCGCCTCGACTATTGCAACAGAGTCTTGTCCCGGATTTCCCAAAAGCTTCTGGACAGGCGTAAATGCATCCAGAACTCTGCTGCCGGGATTCTCACTCACACCAAACCCTGGCAACACATCACCCCCACCCTCGCCCACCTGCACTGGCTTCCCGTAAAATACCGGATCCATTACAAGATTCTTCTCCTCACCTACGAGTCCCTCCAGGCCCAGGCCCCTCAGAACCTCTCAGACCTGCTCCAGCCCCACACCGTTCCTATTCCTCCTGTCATTTCACCGTTCCCCGCTCCAGGCTGCGGACTGTAGGGTGACAAAGCTTTCTGTGTCCGGGCCCCCGCACTCTGGAACACTCTGGAACGCTCTGGAACCGTCTGAAACACTCTGGAACGCTCTGGAACAGTCTGGAACAGTCTGGAACAGTCTGGAACAGTCTGGAACACTCTGGAACCGCCTGAAACACTCTGGAACAGTCTGGAACGCTCTGGAACGGTCTGGAACCGTGTGAAACACTCTGGAACGCTCTGGAACACTCTGGGACGCTCTGGAACTGTCTGGGACGCTCTGGAACACTCTGGAACGCTCTGGAACACTCTGGAACACTCTGGGATGCTCTGGAACACTCTGGAACACTCTGGGACGCTCTGGAACTCACTCCCTCCACAGATACAAGCTGCTGAAACCATGGGATCAATTCAAATCACTTCTGAAAACATTTCTATTCTTCTGTCTTTTAGTCCCACCTAATCACACTCATACGTGTCAGGAAACTTTGGGTGTCTGGAATATAAATGGAAGTTATTCTTATTACTATTATTAAATGAGGCATTAATATAAACGTATATGTACAAGTAAAAATAAAGTACAGAAATAAAAACATATCTGAGCTATATACAAGAGGCTGTAAAGGGAAACCGTGCAGAGATAATATAACGGTGTGGGTTTATCTCTCACAGAGTTCTCCGCACAAACTTTATAACGTGAGAAAGTGAAGCTACAGTCCAATAAAACAAATGTGTGGCTCTGTTCACAAAGCAGGAAATGAGAACCGCTCTGAACCGTCACACCTTTAACAGAGAATGGAAAATCCAGCAGCAGCAGCAGCGGCAGCAGGTTTATGAGCGTCAGGGAGGCTGTTTGGATATTACAGATCTGGTCTGTGCTGCGTGAGCTCTGAGCAGCTTCATTCTCACTGTTTACACAGAAACAACAGCCTCAGGTCACAGACTTACACAATCAATGAAACGCATTCAATTTTTCATTTTATTTTCGTGCAGTAACAGATTAAAGCCACAGTATGTAATTATTACTAGCCAGAAAATTGACAAAGAAGTTTTATTTTTCATTGTGTTTATCACACTGAAATGTTTTTTTTTGTGTGTAAAAGTCTGGGTTTGAATCTCCACAAACCTCATTTCATAATGGCCTGGAGGAGGGCCTCTTCCTGCTAGTTTCCATGGAAATGTCGTTCTTATGGCTGTAATATTCCTCAGTGTGACATAAAACGGATCCATTTACATTGATTCTGGCCTGACTACGAGAGCAGCCTTCAGCTAAACGTCTGTTTGCCTTTTGAACATCAGAGCGTCTGTTCCTCTGTTGCTCAGAGCCTGGAGGAGGTTGGTCCTAAAGGCAGGTTCCAGGAGCTGCTGCTGTGATTGTCATTTACTTCTGTTCGATTGTGTTCAATTTATTCACGGAATTGTTGATTTAACCAAGAGAAAGAGTTTTTACTGATGGAATTAAAGCCGCCGGTGATAGTAACGTGTCTGTTATCTGAGGCTACACTGAAACGGTCTGAAGCAAAAACACAAAAGTGCGTTTTCGTTCTCACTCTTATTCCGCATTTACACGAGTGTTTTGGGGAATTCTGCTGCAGACGGAGACACAAAACTCGCAGTTTGCCGATGTAGTTTGCACACCCAGAGCGTAGGGGGCAGCACCACCAAGGCCAAACGCCTGAGTATAACACTTCTGCTGCTCTACTTCCTCTTCTCCAGCGCCTCAATTCAGAACAACATGAAGTGTATAATAACACCACCAACTTCATGTTGACGCAGAATTTTTGCATTTTCAACCCCCCAAAACGCTGTTGCCTCAAAATGAGATGGACGTCTGGAGAAATGTTTTGCGTTTTCCACCTGTTACCGTTGTCGTGTAAAAGGTCTTTATGAAATCTAACCGTAGACTGTATATATCTAATGGACACAGCTAATCCGCCACCACGATCCCAAACAGAAGTGAACATGGGCTTTTGGCTCCATCAGCTCCAATTCACTTTACGTTAAAGATTGGTCGCCCCTCTCTCTGTAACTGCTGCAGTGAGCCTCATTTTAGTCTTGAAATGTTTCTATGAACTCATTTTACATGATTTTGCTGCTTTTATTTCTCTATTTTGCCTGTAAATCTATTCCTAATATGGAACTGGCTCCAACAGTCAGATTACAAATGTCAGTTCTTTACCTCTGGACTGAGCAGATCCACAAACCTCATTCTGTTCATTTGCTGTAGTTTTCCACAGATTTCTAGTGCGATTTGTGGAGCTTAGATGTGATTCCAAGAGGAGGTTTTTCTAAGTTATTTTCACATTTTGTCTGATCAGGAAAGTGAAGAGTTTTTGTGGCTGTAGCTGCTGCTTCTGTGAGTGAAAGTACGAAATACTTTTGCAATCAGACACAATCACACATTCGATTTGAACAGATCCGCTTAGTGCCTGGAGACAAACACGTGATGTTTATGAAATAATAGTAAACCCTCACGTTGGTGCCCATTTAAGGCCACAGTCAAAAATATCGGGTTTTACCTGAGGCACGTGGGACACAGATGATCTTGTGTTCTTTAAAAACACCGGATCTCAAAGGGAGTTCTGCGTAGATTGTGTTTTTCTCTGTGGGGGACGGGGCGTGTGGCACCTGCCGAACTCCAGTTTTAAAAGTAATTATGATTATTATAAGACGAAATAAAAAGAAATGTAATAGTTTTGTGTAATAATCAGAATGACTCACGCTTAAACACAGTGAACAGGCTCAGGCTGGTTTGATCGACTTACCTGAGCAGCCAGAAAAAACGCACTTTGATAAAACTTTTACAAAGACGAGTGGATCTGGAGGCGTGTCCTGAGCGCATGATTGACAGGTGGATTAACCAATCAGAGAGACGTGTGCTCGTATTTTGTCTTCTGCATTTGAGGAACAAGTGTGTTACGTCCCTTGTTAGTTAAAGGACGTAACTGAATATAAAACAATAATTGAACCAGAGTCAACAGTCAGTTTGGGTGATTTTTTTTTAATCAAAGCCAAAATCACCAGGGTGTACAATAAACAACATTATTGGTGGGAGGAGGTGTGTGCCAGTTGTGCCAAATCAACAAACTCAAAACCATAACAAAACAGGGCCTAACTCAAACCTGGCCTGAGAAGGGAAAGAAATCAAAAGCCGAGTTTAACCGATCTAAACAAAACGCTTGGATGGGATAAAACAACAAGGGTGGAAACAACTGATAACCTGGTGTAAAGAACAAAGATCAACTATGGTGCAATGTAAAGGGCACTCACCTCACCAACCTCCCAACCAATGGAGAGAGAGAGAAAGAGGCAGCACATGGCTCTTTTTAAAAGCTCCTCTCCAGTCAGGGAACTCCAACCAGGTCCTGCCCACAGCACCTTAACGGAGGGCAGAAGAGACAGCAGTACAAGGAACAGAAAAGCTTCCACCCTTATAAGTTCCAACAGTTTGAATATTCAGTATTATGGAGTTCTGGATAATTCGTCATGTTTTCAGATCCTTTTTTGTGTTTTATTTCCAGATAATACATTTTGTAGGATTACTGACCATCTCCTTAGGCGCTGGTTATGATTACACATCCTGCAGAGGAATTTAAGGAATGTTGAGAGAAATGAGTGTCTGTGGTTGGATCGTCTCAAGTTTGGTCCAGGTCCAGACCCTTCGGGATTCGATCAGAATGTAGAAGAGATCAGCTGCTCAGGAAAGTGTCTGACTACACGTCATGGTTGAAAGTTGTGTCTGCGCCTGATTTAAACAGATGTTGTCATGACACTGAAATACAAGTGTCCTCACTGTGAACAGGCTTTCATCTACACTAAGAACCTCCTGCTGCTATCATGGAAATGTTCTTTTGGCTATAAGATTCCACAGAATTACATAAAACGCATCCATCACCGTGGAGAATGTTCTGAAGAATGGTTTTAAGTAACTTGGTTTTTTAATAACCAAACTTTTAACCCAACTGGGTCCAATATCGACCAAGCAAACGTTGGGTTATTTTAACCCATATATTACCTTAATTTTAACCCAGCGTTTGGGTTGAATATTTAAGGTGGAATGCCTCTTATACTGGCAGATACTGTTTTAACCATCTTTGAAATAAATGAATATTTATAAGACGGTAAAAACAAGCATTTGCTGGTATAAAACAGCTTTTCCTTTTGAAAAATGTCGACCCATTTATGTTTTAAAAATTAGACAAATGTTAATTTACTAATATACTGATTAAAGCCGATTGCCGAAGTTGTTTCTAATCCCATTTATTTATGAGTGAATTATATTTTTATTAAAACGCAAAAAAATACATTCCCGAACCATTTTCTTTCAACAACTTTCAGTTTCTCTTCTTCTTCACCGTCAGTAGTCGATTCTCACTTGTTGCTTCTGTCACTCGAGCCTCTCGCCGCCGCTGGAGTCGACGATCGAGTCTTTTGGGCTTTTGTGCAGTGGGAAATCAGCAGAGGGAAGTGTGAGGTGCTTATAAAGTTGTTTTCTAACTTTTCCAGACACTAATGAGTGAACCAGGCAGAGCGTTTGGTTTGTTAGACTCGTGGCTGTTGTCAGATGGGTTAAAGTGGTGTTAAGCTTCTTCAGTCTGAAGCAAATTGGTGTTTTACGTGGAAGTTCAGAACTTGCCCCCATCACTACACTAGTTTGTTGCCTTGACAGGCTCACTGCCACAGTGAGATCTCCACCGAGGAAACACTGATCTGTGCCGTTTTTTGGCTCCTGACAGAATTCCACCACCTCTAGTAATGGACTTTAGCTTCAGACGTGCCGGAGTCTTTAGGTTATCATAACCCGGCTTGTGACCCAACACTGTTTGCTCCAGCAGTTGCGTTACCAATATAACCCAACATTTTTTAGGGTGCAGGTGACGTGCCAGAAAGTTCCATACTGTTGCTTTAATTAGGGGATATAACATGATATATGCTGAATATGTGATTAAATATATGCAAGTTTTATAGTTTCTTTTTGCACTTACTTTTGTGGTGCTGGTCGTGTTTTGACAGTTCTCCTGTCTCTAGCATCTCCCACAGCAGCTTCAGGGTTAAAAGTTTAGACACAATGAAAAATGTAAACAGCAGCGAGGAAAAAAACAGTGTAGGATTAAGAGGAAACGAGCTGCTCTCACGACAGCATAAATCAGCGGGAGGCCGGGCTGAAATGGGAAGCCGGGCTCACAGCGAGGCCCTTATCAATCATACAGATAGAGCTGCCAGCGTATTGACTATGCACCAAATAAACAATATCTGGGATGGGGCCTAATGCTATTCCCAACACGGGGCGCCACTGTGCATCATCGTGAGGCTTCTCGAGGGAGCGCTGAATTATTGAGACTGAGATGTGTGCGAGAAGCACTTTGAAACGGCTAAAGGTCAGTCCGCACAACTGCATCTACAAGATCTTAATTAGGCTCCCGTATTCCAGCTCCACGGCGTCATTAACGAGAAGAAAGCACAAATCCAGCTGCTGTTCACTGTTTATATGCAACAGGGAAAGAAATCATTTGCAGGCAGATCGATACTGAGGCTTATGGGTTGGAAGGAGGGATCTGCAGCTTATTCTGTACAGACAGTGTTTAAAAGGAGGTCATTTAGAAATCTGTTCAGATGGACATGATTTATGCTGCGTTAGGGATGTAACAATAACCGAAATCTGGTGATATCGTATCGTCAAAGGTCTCACAATAATATCGTGGCCCATCACAATGTATCGAATCCCAAGTCTCTTTGCTTAAATGAACAGTTCTGATGCAGAAATAGCTAAAAAAACAGAGGGAACTACATAGACCATGATCCTTTGCTCCGTTTCAGTGCAGACGACATGAAGAAATAACTGTTCTAAGCACTTTTACATCTTCATTCTTTGGATTAAGTCTGTGAAGCATTTTTAGAGGAAAAAGGAGCAGATTCACAGTTTTATATTGTGATAAATCTGGTACAGTGAGATGTTTATGGTGAAAATCTGGTCCAGAGAGATTTGGATTTCGTTTCATCCCTAATGACAATAAATGTACCAAATGACTGGGCAAAGCATTTTAGAGTCAGCCTTGTTATTCTGTAGAATATCGTAATATCGTGAGCCTCCCCACCGTATTGTGAGCTTTCAAAAGATATCACAATAAATATCGTACCGTGACCATATCGTATCATGAGGCTTGGATATCGCTACACCCCTATGCAGCGTATTTCATATCAGTAAAGGCCTCCACGGTGTCTGGAAGGTGGATATGTTGGCAGTGCCTCTCTGCTCCTCTTCTGCTGTTCGGAAACTTGATAAATGGTCTGTAAATACTTAGCTCTGTGATTTTGTTATATTTTTTGGTAAATGTACATTCATTTAAATTAAGAGCGTGTTTTTTATGTAATATAACAGTGTCTAACATATGGTAGGCTGGAACACTGTGTTGCTTCAGTTGGTGATGTTGGTTCATTCCCTCAAAGTGCTGCCTCTGGAAAGGTTTTCTGCTATATTTGCTGCCACATGTGGTGTAAAAACACTGTCGTTTTTAGTTTTTTTAGCTGCAGGAGAGATGAATGTACGAGTTATAGCGCTAGAGCTAATTTCCACCTGTCGTCCCCGGGCAGGTGGATATTATAGTTCATAAAATCACACATACAAAGACAATGTCTTTATAATGACCGGAGCATCAGAACAATTCTGAATCCTCATTCACACCCAGTTCTCTCAGCACCTTAAAATCATCACCGTTTATCAAAGGCGACGTTCAGACTGCACCTGAAGTGACCCAAATATGATTTTTTCTCCCCTGTTTGATGTGTATCTGATCTTTTAATGACCGTCTGAACAACACAGATCTGACTTGGATATGTGCTCCTAAAACTGATACATATCCGATCTTTGGACATGCGACTTCAGTCTGAACGGTCAGGACGTGTTCATCCAACCTTCATCCAACCTACATCCAACCTACATCCAACCTACATCCAACCTACATCCAACCTACACGTCATCAACAGCGAGAGTTTGGCTGTTGTGCTCTAACAAGCTCCTGTTGTGACCCAGTACAGCCCAACGCGTTTGCTAATGAAATAGGCCGAAGACGTGTCTCCTCCCGCGAGAGTGGTACGACAGCAACTTTAGAATCTGCTTAGGCGACTTCTGTAAACACTGAACTCGCTGCTGTGACGTCATCGTTAGGTTAGGTTAGGTTAGGTTGCTGTATTTATACCCGTAGGTAAATTTGTTTTGCAGATTTGAGAGGCCGGTCCCACATTTCACATTTCATTCATCCACACTCTGCACAATAAACACAAATAAAACACAAATAAAGTGTTGCAGTTCTCCAGTGCAGAATGGTTTTGTTCCATGAATAAATTTATTCATCTCACTTAGCTAAAAAAATCACAATACATGTGAACTATATCAAAAACATGATAAATTACAATTTATTCATAAATACAACAGCAGCTGGAACGAAACTCCTTTTGAAACTATTTGTTCTCGGGACTAAAAACCTCTGACCAGAGGGAAGTAGCTTAAACTCTGAATTTAGACGATGTTACGCGTCATTGAGAACATTCTGGGACATCCGCTGTAACTGTCCTGTGTACAGGGAGTCCAGACTGTTCTGAGGACGGACAATCACCTTAAACTCGCCCGTTTAATCAACTTGTCGTGTCCTTGTCGTGTCCTCAAATTCACCTGTGGGACACTTTTGGGGCGTTTAAAGTTCACACTGGGGATCACACACGTCACATTTAACTGGAAATGTGAACAACCTCGCAAAAAAAATCAGATTTCACAAAAAAACAAAACAAAAAACGAACTAAGCATTAAACCCTGCAGTCTAAACGTCGCCAACATCATCATTCAATTCATCCACTCCAGAGCATCACGCTCTCTCCAGACACTCCTCAGTCACATTATGGGCGCAGGTTTGACCGTCTGCAGCATCAAATGTTCATTTCAGAAACTCCAACAGCCCCTTGCACCTTGTTGGTTAAAATCCCATGATATAAGCTCAAAAAATAAAACGTGAGCCAGGCAACCACAAGAGCAGCCAAGAACTCTGAACGTGACCCCAATCCTGCTATAGTGTCTTGAGACCCTGTGGCCCCACACGAGGACATTACATTTTTGCCTCTTAGCACCATGATTTTCAATTATTTTAAACTTTCACCTGTAATCAACTAAAAACCTCTACAGCAGCTCCCGAAAGTAAAAAAAAAACTGCATGGTAAAGTTTAGATGCAAAATTTATGAATAAAACCAATGTATTTATGTACAATAATGTCTCTTCATGTATCTTAATGTATCTTCATTTGGCATTAAAATTTGACACATTTTATTGACCACAGCAGACGAGAGCATCAGGAAATGTCATGTCCTCGTTTGAAGACATTGGGACTGTGTTATATTATTGATTGTACATGTTGTTAGGTAAACTTGGGAATATTTAGGTGAGTTTACAGTTATAAATTGCTGGACGTTTCTGCTGCTATAGGGAAACTGCTGCCTGTCTCCACTTTTTGCACCTCTACTTTTTTTTTGTAACGATTGAAAACCAGAAAATATTATAACTTTGGTCCACATTTTCAGGCCTTTTTGTGGGTTTTTAACCTCACTCACTGAAACCCCACCCGCGCACGGTCGACTCCACGTCACATTTGGCAGGTTTAGGGCTTGAAATAAACAGCTAATTGCTGTTTGTTTGTTTTTTGTAATTTATTTATACATTTTAATGTTTTTACATTTTTTAACCAATGGTGTCATACAGAAGACTTACTTAGTAGGTCCTACTTATCCCAAATAGCAAGAAGAAATGAAAAATGCACACCAGACAAAAGCTCGGGTCTCAGGAGGTTAGTGTCTTGTAAAATTATTTATCCTTCGGTCAGTCAGAGTTCCAATGGCGACTGATACGTCTGAAATATCTGAAACACATCACGAATTTCTGCAAAATCAATGATCTGAGGCGAGGGAAATTTGATTTTGTTTGTAAATGATGGAGGCCAATGAGCTCCTTTGCCTCACACGTGTCACTGAAAGAAACACCGGGGGACAGGATCGTTATTCTGAACCTGCCCGGCAACAGAGCTGCAGGAATCATTCAAAATTCAGAACAATAAAGTCTGTACGAGTCTGAAAGAAGCGGAGGGGAGCTCCATGGATCTTTGTGCATAAAACAACAAAAGCGGTCAGGTCTTTGGAAACAGCGGGATATTCTAAATGTTTAAAGATCACCGGAGCAGGAGTGGTGCATTTTTAAACCTCGCAGCCGTGTACAAATAAGGGCTTTTTTAATTATCAGCGATAAGAATTCCCTTAAGTTTTTCGTCTGTTTTCTCTCTCGCGGCGTCGTCCCTGATCCGCTGAACTCCGCCGGATCATTAAACATTTCTAGACGGGCTCTTTCTGTTTTGGTTTGACAGCCTGTGCCGGATGATTGACTGCACGCCCGTCTTTATCTGTGGAAATAAAGACTTCGTTTATCCTCGGCGGGGAGAAATTATGTCACGTTCACTTTCAGAGCGTTTCGCCGTGTTGGAAAGTTGCTGCCTGAGCAGATACTCGGCTGCGGAGGCTTCGCTTAGCTTCACTTTCACCTGTTTGACATTTCTGCGTCGTCTGGAGCTAAACGACTGAGGCCTTTACCCGTGAGAAAACAAAAATGGACTTAAATGGCCCATATTACGCGCTTTTCTGATCTATAATGTAATGTAGAGCGACACCAATGCGCTTCAACCCGCAAGATGGTTTTCGTCAGGGCATAACAGGACCAACAGGTATCATTAAATACAATTACACTGCAAAACTGAAAAAAACTGGTGATACAGGAAGTGCTCCACTGTATTTTTTAACTCCACACACCTTCACTAGAATTATTTGGATGATTTCAGCCTGGGAATGGCCCATTTCTACTGAACTAAAGGTAAAATTGAATGAATAATGCTCTGTAAAGCGTCTTCGAGTGTCCAAAAAAGGGCTATATAAAACTGGTGCATTATTATTATTATTATTATTATTAAAAGGAGGTGTTCACTTGACAACAATTGAGATTTTGAGATGTGGAATAATAACGGGTTTCTCAAACTCGTGTGCATGAAACAAAAAAACAACTCCAGGTTTGTTTTTGAGGAGGTAATAATATTCTAACAGCTCACAAGAGTCAATTTATGGGTATTATAGGACATTTAAGTGCAATGATATAAACTATTTTAAATCTGAAACTAAACAAAGCTGTAAAGTTGCGTATTTGCAGGGAGCAGACGGCTCTTTACGTTTTCCTGTGGAGATGTGTCTGTTTTCTGCCTGACCTGTTTCGCCGCCGTCTAAACCCTGTCGTTCACTGCTTCATTTGGCACTCACCGCGGCGTGGACGACGTGTGGCGCCCCCTGTCTGCTGCGCCGTCGGATCCACGCTCCAGAACGGGTCTGACATTTCCCAGGACGCACTGGGGCACCACACGGCCCAGCTGGATGCAGTCCCTTCGGTGGCGGTCATTTGTTTTCTTTTAATCAGATGTTGTATACGTGAGATGCGCTGATGTAATGGTTCGTTTGAACGATTTCTTAATGCAAAACTGTTGGAATCAGATCTCTTTTTTTTTTCAAAAGGACCCATATTAGGCCAAATGGACTCTTGTGGTAACATCACACTGCAGTCTGTGGCTTTCTTCATATTCATCAGCGTGTTTTGTCTTGACATGGTAACACAGATCGCTCGTGTCGCCTTGACTGTGATCACTGTCGCCCGACACATCTCGCAGATCTTGTTTTCTTGTTTAATGTCCGTCACCTTAAAGCCAAACCGTGACCAGATCACTGATGTTGCGCCGAACTTTTTCACGAGCTCTACCTCTGCTGTCTGTTCACTGCTCGCAGCCATCGTTCTTCTTCTTTGAGGCAGCCGGGTGTCCAAAACGTTTCATTACTGCCATCTAGAGGATGCAATGAGCTCGTGGCAGATGGTATGACCCAAAATCTCTACCGTTGGTCAAATTTCTATCGGCATACAGTATAGACCAGGGGTGTCAAACTCATTTTGGTCCGGGGGCCGTATGGAAACTACTTTGATCCCAAAAGGGCCGGATCAGAAAACTCAGTTCTCTCTTCAAGTTATTGTATTTTTCTCCGTGTCTCGTAGTGGTGTTTAAGATTATATTCCTCGAGCAACGCCACTTGTTCCAAACACACTGAGCACAGATTTCCCATTCACCTCTGTCAACAAATAAGAATTAGACTATTTTTCTTGGGAAATCCTGAACTCAGCATCTGCTTTTCTCATTTTTTGACATTTTGCTGATGAGGGTCACGGTCGACAGTCAAAACGATCGTCCTTTAAGAGCGTTTGGAAAGAGGAAAGTCTTCATTTGTGCTGCTCTGGTGGGAGTCGCCACGTACAGAAACGCCGGAGACGCTGCTATGCTAAACGGTGCAGAAAATTAACAGAAAAATCTGAAAATTTTAAGTATTTTAATATAAAAATCAGCCGAGGGCCAGATTAAAGGTCTTGGAGGGCCGGATCTGGCCCCCGGGCCGCATGTTTGACACATGTGGTATAGACCCTTTTAGAGCCGACGTGATAAAAAAAGCTGCACACATTTTGGCAACAAAAGTGTTATTGTTCCCCATTCGTTTTGATTCATTCAGGCAGACAGAAGACAGATGGAGTTAAAAACATTTCCAGCACCAAAATGTCTGGTTGTTCTGTGTGCGTTTGTCAGAATCGATAATCTACCACTAGACTAAAGTTTTTAAGTTTTACTCACTGGTCACACAAGGATCTGGCAGTCGGACAAAGTTCAGCTTGATGGGGAAATATTCTCGATCTTTTGACGGTAATCATTTGCAGATCTCGACAGGCTGCTGAGTTCTGCCGTACTTCTGTTGTTAAAATGCGCAACCGAGCCTACGTCACCACTGTTTACTGACACTAAAAAGGTCTATACAGTGATCCCTCGTTTATCGCGTTCCAAAAAGAACCCACGATAGGCGAAATCCGTGAAGTATCAGCTTTATTTTTTACAATTATTATACAATACAATACTGTACTATAGAATGAAACCAAAGATCAAATCCTGTTTTCAGGCTCAAGCATTTAAAAATATAAACGTTTTCTTACAAATAACTATGATAGTTTTTAAAAAATGCTGTAAAATAATAATTTTAATGAATACGAACACGAGGTTGGACATTGTGCCTCAGGTGTATTTCTCAGTCCCTCTGACTGAGCCTCTTCCTCCTGACTCCTGTAGCGTCTCTTTCTCCTGAAGGCTGTGGTGCAGGCGTCTCTTTCTCCTGAAGGCTGTGGTGCAGGCGTCTTCTCCCGTCGTCCTTATGTTATTTTCCTCCTTCTTTATGGCCCATGTTTTTTTTCTGTGGGAGACGCTCCAAACGGCTCTTTGAGTGTTAAAGGTGCCGACCCCTGGTCTAAGTGAAAGACCAGTCAACTTTTATCACTTCTAGACTACAGTCCCTTGGCCAATCAGGATTCAGAACACAATGCACTGTTTAAAAAAAAAAAAAAAAAAAAAAGCATAAAAAAATCCGCGAAACAGCGAAGCCGCGAAAGATGAACCGCGTTATAGCGAGGGATCACTGTATACCGTTCATCCCGCCCACTCCTATACACTGCCCAAGACGCAAAACTCTGGTCAGATCTGCTCACGTCGAGTTTACGTCACATTTTGTCAGGCCGGATTCCCAGTCCACACCTTGTTGCGCCTTTGTTGCTTTATAATCTAACATGGTCTGAAGCAATATTCAACTTCATCTGACCACACGAAATTCTTCTCGGTACCGGTAGCCATGGTTGTTTTGCTTTTTGCGGCGCCGATGAGGAGGAAGATTCGATGTCTGCACGTGGATACATCGCAGCACCATCTCGCCGCCTGGCCTGCAAAACCCAATCCAATTCCACACACGTTTGCGTCACCGTTTGCACGCAGATTTCCTCCCAAAGACACTTGCCTAAACGTGGAGTAAAAAGTGAAGACGCAACGTCACTTTTGCGTCTTCTGTTCAGACCGTCATCATATAAACACAACACCAGGTCTGTTTTTGTGGAGGAAACAACATTTTAACATGGCCAAAAGCTCACAGGAGTCAATTTTGTGTAATATCAGAGCTTATAATCAATTTGATGTCACCAGTTTTTGAACGTTTTTGACCAGAAAAATGCGGATTTACCAACAAACTACCAACTGAGCTACTGCCGCCCTCCTCGGATGTTTCTTGGCAAAGTACGGCGTAATCAAAACTGGGAAAACCGCCTCTGAATGAATCTGAAAAGTGCAACACCTGGAACTCTACTTGTAATTTTCAACACATTTTTTCAGCTTTTCTTCTCAAATTCCTTCTTGATTGGCGTTAAAATCTCAGTTATATTCACAAAAGGAATTATCCTGTCAAAATTAGAAGCGCCAAAACCTGTCGTAACTCTCTTTTTCGCTTGGATTTCCTCAGTTTGTGGCTCTGGCCCGCTTCAGTGAGCGGAGCAAAACAACAATGACAGTCTCCTCACTCGTCTGGAGAGCGGCGCTGAGAGGATTACAATTTGGTGCTTTGTCAAATCAGATTCATTATCTGAGCACGGATTCATTTGTCTGCTTTGTGTGCTTCATTAAGACACCACTATGCTAAGCCTTAATTAGGCACATGTTAATTGCAGTGATTATGTGGCTTCTCTTGAGGCGCTGTGGATGGGCACGGGAGCGAAACCAACATTTACTCAGACGCTGACACGAGCCCAGACCCAGACCGGAGAGTGCAGACGCTCTGGCTCCTCTGGCGGGGAGGTTTTTTTTTTTTTTTACCAAGTCGCATCACAGAACAGTCACTACTAAAATGTTTGCACGACCAGGCAAAAGTTTGGGCAGTGTTTCGCTGATGGTGTTTGTTTTACTGTTTACTTGATGAGCTGTGAAATGTTTTCAACTAAATAAACTTTGTGCAGTTAACGGGTTTTTCAGCTGTTATGAACACAGGCACTCGGAGAAATCGAAAATTTGGACTCACCACACGCTTCAGCAAAGTTTGGGCCGATCAGAATGGACGGAGCGCGTGAGTTTGGTGGAAAATAAACTTCCTACTGGACACTCGTTTTCTCTAAGGCCGGGCGTACACTGTGCAAGTTTTTCACTTGTGCGACTGTTTTTGGGATTGAGTTTTGGCTCAATCATGTCTCGTACTCGTAGTAAACACGGGGTAACGAGAACCGATTAATACCTCACAACCAGCTCCTGATTGGTCACAAGAATATCAAACCTGCTTGAAATCGCCTCTTGTGAGGGTTTCACTGTTGAAGTCGTTCCACGAGCCGATTTGCCAGATTCTGCCAAACTGAGCATGCACGGACACAGAGAATGCAGATTTTTGCCCTTTTTGAGCCGATTTTTCACTTGTGCGACTGTTTTGGGATTGAGTTTTGGCTCAGTCATGTGTTGTGCTCCGTGTAGTAAACACGGGGTAACGAGAACCGATTAAAACCTCACGACCAGCCCCGGATCGGTCACAAGAATATCAAACCCTCTCGTGAGGGTTTCGCACTGTTGACTGCCAGAATCTGCCAAACCGCACATGCACGGACCTAGAGAATGGCACAGATTCCAAAGGCAACACATTCGTGCTTTGCAGCATTCTCCACCTTCTGTGGTTTTGCACGTCCAGACCAAGACCTCAGCCGTGATGTGGACATACAGTGTGCGCAGGCAGATCGCACAAGAGCATCGGTTCGTACTGTCTGAGAAATCGTGAGCTGTGAACTTTTAAACCCTGAGATTTGATCGTACAGTCTGAGCTGGAGCTGAGTGACACGATTGAAAATATTGCACAGTCTACGCCCGGCTTAAATCTGCCTTGGACACTGGGCATGTCTTGACCCTGATGTGACACAGCTGTAAAGTTCAAGAGCTCACTGAGAGAAGGCTGAGGATTTGCAGTGCTCTTCCACATAACTCCATATATCTTGCATCATATATTTGATGTCTTCTTTATGGATTTTAAATCTAGAAAGTAGTGAGCATAAAGAAAAGACAATGGATGAGTAGGTGTATCCAAACTGTCCTATTGCCTCCAAGCACCACTATTATTTGAATCTGATATTTGTCCCAAAATGGTTTTACTTTAATATATTACAAACCAAAAAAGTTGGTGAAAGTTGAAAGCTGCTGGAAACATCTGAGTGGAACTGTCCCCTTCTGGCCTTTTAACTCACTTTAACTCAGTCACAGTGTTATAAGGGTGTCAAATATGTTATGCTAAGTATAATTCTCCATTTTATGTCTCATAAACATGTGGGTCAATGATGTATAAAGATTTTCAACAGGTAAATTTCAAAATATAAAAAATATTAGTTTCTATTGAACTTTTCAAATATTTCCAGTGTAAAGAGCATAAATCTGTTTAACATTTATATGAAGCATTTTTAGTGTAAAATGTGATATGGTGCGACCGAGAATCACCTTAAAATAGTTTTATTTTCTAAAACATGGTTGGCAACACTCATGCCTCACAGCAAGAAGGTTGCGGGTTCGATCCCTGAGTCACCTGGGCCTTTCTGTGTGGAGTTTGCATGTTCTCCTCGTGTCTGGATGGGTTTCCTCTGGGCTCCGGTTTCCCCCATCAACTCAAAACATGCAGCACCTGAACTAACATCAAGGACCATGACGTCCACCCTCCTGTGGGCTCCACCTGCAGAGGGCTTCATGGGGGGGTCAGGTGCTATGAGGATTGGATTGCGACCCAGCTGGATTAAGCGGGAGAAGATGGATGGTTGGGATATTAATCTAAATTCTGAGTAATATGAAGTGTACAGAAACAAACTGTTGTGTTTCTTTAGATTTTTTATGCATATTGATATTTTCTTTTGCTCCAATATGGCAGTCACCTGCTTGTGTTTAAGTAAGTAAGTATGCCCTTTATTATCCCACAGTGGGGAAATTCATGTGTCGCAGTAGTAACAGCAACATATATTCCACAAACAACATGAGTAATTGACATACATACAAGACATACAAGACATACAAGAGTTAAAGGAAGGGGATATAAAAAAAATGCAAGAGAAAATATTATAAAAAGGTGATTTGTCCTAATAAATAAGAAAAATAAATAAATAAATATAAAAGTTAAAAAGTTAAAAAGTTAAAAATAAGTTAAAAATACCAGGAGGTGGTGCAGTTGGCTACATACAGAATAATCAGTCAGTCAGTTTAATGAACAAACTACTGCCCTGGAAAATGAAGAAAAATTAAGAAAAATGCCTAAAGAACCGTTCACCCAAGTCGACTTTGTCTAAAAAATCCTGTGGTTTACTTTGTTTTCTGTTCTGATCTATTTAAGCTAAAGAAGGTATTTTATGGGTTTAGAGAACTGTTGGGCTGCGCAGCTGAACCAGACGAGTCGTCTCTGTTTGTTTAGATGTCGTATGTTTTACCTCATGTTCACTTTATGACATTTATCGACTGTATAAGAAGCCTGTTTTTGCTTCTTCTTAAATGGACTTTGCATAAGGGACAGAAGGTTTCATTTTCATTTTCTCTGTAATTGTGGCACAGTTGCTTTAATAAATCCAGACTCTTTGATTGAAGGCAACTTTTCTCCAGTTTTATTCTTCTCAGATTTCCAGCCATAGAAATCCTGCTGTTATTAGTCGCACCACATGATGCACGGTCGCACCACATGACATTTTAACACTTTAGGGACAAAAAACATGCGGAATAACTCATGATTTATGAAACAACTGATTTGGTTCCATGAAGGTCAGAGGTGCTACAGAAATGTGCAGAATTATTATGAAATTTGAACCTTTTTAACTGAGGAAATTGCAACTGGACGGAAAATGTAGGCGCCACGTCACTGACCCGTGTCTGATCTTTAAAGAGCTGCTCTGTGACAGTAATTGCCCTGTTGGACTCGCTGTGCGGTCATGAGCAGCGCCCTGACCTGCTCTGACCTCTGACCCCTGCTCCAGAGGCTAACGCTCGCCCGTCCAGAGCCTCATCACTGAGTCTGAGCTGAACACTGGGCTCTAGTGTCTGACAGAACCGAGCTGAACGTCTCCGTATCTAATGAATGTAATTGTGGTGTAGAGCCACCACCGCTGGGCCATAATTAGTGACTATTGAGTTGATTGAAGTGGTTGTGACAAAGATCCCCAGGGACCCGTGTAGATATTGAGAGTGGGTGGTCAAGGCGCGCACGGAGGTCAGGTTTTACCTCAGCGGAAAACACGTCAATTAATTTTAATTGACAGGGTGGGTGTACACGAGCGGCGAGCGGGGGTCCCTTAAGATGCCGCTGCTACAAAAGGATGTTTATTTTAAAGCCCTGGAGAACTGAAGCCGCCGAAGGTTCAAAATGATCTGTCCAGACAAGTGGCCACTGCTGATGAGTCCTGAGGGGCCCCGGGGACTGTCACGTCACGTCGATAATCCAGAACAACAGGCACAATGCTGATATTATTATTATTATTATTATTATTATAGAATAAAAGTGAAAACACGAGCAGCATCAGAAGTACAGACGACAATTCTGCATTTTACTTTGAACCGATGCTGAATCATAATTAGAACGTGGCAATAAATGTGCCTAACACAATAAATGATTTGTTCAATATTTGTAGATTTTTCATTTTGTCTTTCGTTGGTTACGATATGACAGCAGCTCATTCAAAGACTACTCACCGAGATCGAAAGTCGGGGAGAAGCAAATCACCGCTTAATTGGACAAATGATCCTGAGCTTTAGCCGAGCTTTAGCCGAGTGAGGGAAATGAACTCTTTGCCAATAACACTGCTGCACCACTGTTTTCTGCAGCAGTCGTGGGTTAACGTGAACCTGTCAAAACTACAGGAAAAAAGTCTCCAAACCCGGGAGCCTCGTGGACGTACGTTATATAACACATAAAACCTCCTCTTCAGACGGTCTGTTGGTGCTGTGTGGTTTCCTCTCACAGCTCTGGTCTCCTGGGGTGGACAGGCTCTGCAGGTTCTTACTCTGTGATTGTCTCTCAGACCTTCATCCACACAGGCCCATCACACCTGCTGTGTGGTGTTTAATGGCAGCTGGAACAGGCCTGTCTCTTATCTGTGGCATTATATTGACCCAGAGCCATCACAGCCATCAGCGGAGGAGGAGCACGTTCTGTTTGCCCAGCGTCTCATCACAGCCGCCGCTGTCTGGACACTTGAATTAGCTGCTTGCATTTATCCCACTCACCTTGAGCCTGTCATGTCGCGATAACAGCGTCCGATTGCTGTGAGATACCAGCAAATGGCCTCTCTGTCTTCTTCAAATCCCCGTGTGATTATAGCTGTGAGCTGAGGCCGGCTCCTCTCCAAAGGTCACTCACAAACACCGCCGCTTTAATGCAAAGAGCCAGAGCCTCGTTCACATCATCGGAGGCGGACTGTGCCGATGAATTAGCAGATTAGCTCAGCTCTGGCTCAGATACATCTGTCACATCACTCACACAAATAAGTGGTGTCCGTAAACGCGAAGGTGGCGCCTCCACAGAAAGAGTGGGAAACAGCCCTGTGTATCTACAGCAGTTATTAGCCTCTCTGCCCACCTCATTATGTCCCCACACAGTAATCAATCACAGCCTAAATTGGATTTGGATTGGATTCCTGTGGTCGCCGCAATGAGCCGCACCGTCCAGAGGTTTGACTTTGTCTTTGACATTCCAAGTGGCTCAGAGACGGGAGAGTGTGATGGGAAAGGCTTCACAGCAGAACTCTGCACATATGTGGCACATATGGGCAGAAAAAGCTCTGAGTTTAGTCCAGTATGAATAGCTGCTGTCACACGCTGGCACCAGCACAAAGGAGGTTTTACCTTGAGGAGATTAATGAAGCCTGTGTGCAGCTATAGGCTCACAGCCTCTGAAAGAACACAGTAATTACAGCTGAGCTGTGAAATATCTGTTAATGAGACTGAACAAATAGAGCAGTCCAGCAGCTCGGTGCAGGAGGCCCTATTGATTTTGGGCTTTTTCCTAATAAGAGCTGTAACATTTTAATGATGGGAAAGGCATTAGGGAGGTTTTATGAAATAGAAACACTCACTCATATAAGCAATCAACTCTACTGCTGCAAACTGCAAACTAAAACCTCCCCCAGAGCTTCAATTAGGTGTATTTTTAAACGGAGCCTTGGCAGGGGCCGACATAAAGGATGATTGGACTGAGACGTAAACATAATCGTGGTGATGCCAGAACCTGTTCTCCAGCAGAGATGGAGATACTGCAGAGAGTCTGAAATCCTCCACACGCCCCAATCGGCCTCATCAATCCACCATTTGTGTTAGCTTTTACCACGTGACAAAACGCTAAGAAACATTTACTCCTTTTACTGCAGCTGTCGACCTCTGAGACTTAGAGAGGGAGACAGTGTTCCAGACACTGATACCTGAACTAATGCTTTAAGTATCTGCAGATAACAGTCGATTTCCTTAAAAATAATGACCGAATGAACCAATATCTGATCCAGCAAATTTTTCAGACATCCGACACCATTAACTCTGACCACCACCACTCATGCACACTCCACTTTCTCATTAGGCAATGTGTGGGAAGTGTCTTGCCTAAAGACACAACATCAGTGTTTTTCCTTCCTTTGTACCCATCTTTTACACCTGAACGGCGAATTTGAATTAGACACAAACAGGAAATGTCTCTGTTTTTAAAAATACCCATGTACGTGTAATCGAACTGTGTGGTGGCTGAGTGGCAACACTCAGGCCTCACAGCAAGAAGGTTGCGGGTTCGATCCCCGGGTCGCCCGGGCCTTTCTGTGTGGAGTTTGCATGTTCTTCCCGTGTCTGGATGGGTTTCCTCCGGTTTCCCCCATCAACTCAAAACATGCAGCACCTGAACTAACATCAAGGACCATAACATCCACCCTCCTGTGGGCTCCACCTGCAGAGGGGTTCATGGGGGGGGTCAGGATTGGGCAGATGCCCCCGTGACCCAGCTGGATTAAGCGGGAGAAGATAGTGTAATCGAAAGCTTTTTTTAAAAACGATGCTATGTCCATGATGTTATTTTGTAAAACGGAGGAAGGAAAATATTTGTTTCTCAACCCGGCTCTGTGTAAACGTCGCCTAAATGTCTGTGTGTGTGTTTTGTAATGAAAGCCTTTAGGTTTTCTATTCTGTCTATTGTATTGTATTGTATTGTACTATATTCTATTGTATTGATGTTTTGTTTTATTTGGACCCCCTCGAAAAACTAGATGGCACATCTCAGTGGGCATTCCAAAAAAAAAAAAGAAAAAAAAGATCCTCCCCAGGCCCAGCTGAGGTTCTGAGATCTGACGAGCTCAGGCTTTGACAGGAGGTCTGGCCACATAATACTACAGGATCGGCGCATCCGTTCTTAGAAACAAAGCCCCAAACAAAGCCCACACGCCTCCTTTATAAAGCTGCAGGTGCACCAAACTGCAGGTGACATCACAAAGCCCCTAAATGAGCCCCTGAACGCGCATTATTGTCAGTGTTGGTCTGCGGGCTGATGTTTGGACCTGTCTACACGCTGTTCTCCCGCGAGCTACATGACTAATATTCCTCGCTCCGCTCCGTCGTCTCACAGGGAAAAGGTCAGACTCACAGATTCACGGAGCTTTAGGTTTGAAGACGGCCGCGTACACACTCAGACACTGCCGCTCTGCACCGTGGCACCGGCTCTTTTGTATTACGGGCCGTGCTGAGTCTGGTGGAGGTTCCCCGCTGCCAACTTCTCGCACAGGGACGATTTACACAGCAGCACTATTTATGACAAAGGGTGAAATATGGCTTTTTAATGTGCTGAGCATTGAACAAAGCGTGTTGCAGCAAAACAGAAGCACAGCGGCGAAAACACCAATTAGAATCACAATATACGCTTAAAAATATACTTGTTTTTGGAACAGTCAAGAGGATAACACTTCTAATCCAGTTTAAACGGATTTTTTGAAATATATGTAAGACTTAATAATCACAGACTGTATAAAGAAGTGGACTAAGTGGACTCACCCTCATGGGAGCGAATTTGGAATTTGGAGCTAGAAAAAGGAATTTATTCATGGACAAAATAGTAAAATAAAAACTAGGGATGTCCCGATCCAATATTCAGTATGTTTATGAGTATCAGACAGTATCGATCCAGTTTCACGTGTTTTTGTGGCATCAATGCGCTTTACGGCAGCTGTAAATCAAAACGCCGCCGTGTCGCACTGTGGGACTTTTCACGACAACAAAACGAGAGTCAAACAGCGACGCAAACGCTGCAAACAAACCGTTTCTCCTGGAGGAACCAGCAGAGCCACTTTAACACCACCAGTTTGATTCGTCACTTACAAAAGGATCATCCGGACGTGTTTGAGAATTACACTTTTTTGAGACATACATTTTTGCTGTTGTGATCAAATGTTGTGTTGTGATGTCTTTTTTAATTGTATTGTAAGTGTGTGTATATGTAACAATCTCAGGCTGAGGAAAAGTCTGTACTATTACATAAAATATGAATCAAAAGCAAATTACTAAAGACTGTTACAGACTTTTCGTTTTTGCCACTAGTTTTGTGGAGTTTGTCGCCGTCAGCTGAGCAGAAATTACGTCCTGTAATTACCGCAGAAATAACAATTAATTTTAGAAATAAACTCACACAAATGAAAATTGTCACAGCACAAACCAAATACAAACGTTTTCTATAATTGTCTTCCTGTTTTGAGCTTTATTTCACATTCTGAGGTTCTGGACGACGTCATCGGCTAAAAACAAATATCTTAAGAACCAAAATCGCACAAACAAAACTTTTCGCTGCACAAAACAGCACAAACGATTGTCTCCATTTTGGGTGTTTTAGTGCATTTTGAAGCTTCCTGTGGAACTGACCCCAATTTGACCTAAAAAAGAATCGTTAATTTCTCCAAAACTAAAGAAGCACAAACAAAACTTTTCGCAGCACAAAACAGCACAAACGATTGACATAGTTTTTGTTTGCCGACTTCGCGCAGGTCTAGGGGACTACTGAAGAAAACTCACCATCTGGCTAATTCCGTCTTTTTTAAGCATGTGTAATCATGCGTTTTATGAATTTGCACCGTCCCCTTTCAAATAAACTAAACTTAACAAGCACAAGACGACAAAGCCACGGGAGCGAACACTGGAGGAGGCATTTCACAGAAGGTGAGGTCGGCGAGGCTTTCATCATCTAATGGGACTTTTTGGAGCTAAGGTACGAACTTCCTTCACGACACGTCATTAAAGAAAAAGGTATCGGATCTACGTCGGAAAGAGCACTCCTTAAAAAGCGGAAAACTCTTGATCTTGATAATTAAAAACCGCAAGATCATGTAGCACGGGTTAAAACGAACAGAAGCAGTTATAGAGAGATGAGTGACAGTTTTTTGATGAAAAGCAAATTGGAGTCAGAGTCGATGGAGCTGGAAATGTGCCCATGCTCACTTCCTGTGTCCTTTTTTATACACAGTTTATGCCCGAGACACGGCTGAAGAAGCAGATTAGTACTCGGATACCTGCTGCACGGCTTAGATACGGCACAGACTAACAGAGGTGTAAAAACGGGAGAATATGAGGTCGTGTCGTCTCATTTTAGATCAGAAAAGTGTAGTGGACTGGAGTCTACACATTTCTGATCTTCCTGCTCTCCCTCTTGCATTGAATCCATTTATTTTCACTGGCTAAAACACCGGTGCAGTTCTGGAGAAATACGATGTTGGCTTTGATATTAATGGTGTTAAGTCCACTCTCAGCAGCCATAAGATATAAGATTGTAAATAACTTCAACCTTATAATGACCCAAGATACACCGTACACATATTTCAGATCAAACACAGCTCTTACCGGTAACGCCTATAAAGCTGATTTATGACAAAAACACTGGACATTGGCCTGTTTTTTATGTTAGAGTTTGGTGTTTTGGTTCAAGGTGATTAATCAAAAAGCAGAATGAGCATCACATGATTCTCTCTTTAGGGTTGCCAGTTTCAACGCTGAAATCCAGTTGGTTTAAACCCAAAAGGCCTCACCACCTGCAGCCGTCACTGACCAGCGCTGGTGCAGCCTCTGGAGCTCAGTGAGGCTCTGTGCTTTCACATGAGACATGGACAGGGCTGTTGAAAAAAAGTGATTTGCATATTAATTCCTCAAGATCGATTCGTGTGTGAAAGATCGATTGAATTTTTTATACAATTTCCCGCCGTGAACTTTAACCCCACTCGTCGCGTCGTTGAATTGGCTCAGGCGCAGGTCCGACTAAATCAAAACTATGAACACGGCGTCGGAGCCAAGTCCCGGGTTTGAAGACGCCAGAAACACTCAAAACTCCGTCTGGAACCATTTCGGGTTCAGAAACGATAAAGACAAAGATGCGCTCGACAGAAGCAAAGCGATTTGAAGGACAAATGGAGGTGAAGAACAGCGGAAACACAACCTCAGGAACCACTGGAACAGCTCAGGGAACAGCTCAGACATGGTTCTAATAACACTAACCTGAATCAGGATTGGATCAGATCGGATCAAAACGTGACAATTGATTCTGAATCTTGAGAATCGGAATCTAATCGATTCTTGGAATTTGAATCGATACTCAGCCCTGGACATGGCTCTGTCCTTTACCTGCAGGTTCAGTGTCTATAGTATCGTTTAAAACTGTAAAAGCAAAGGCTGCACATAACTCCTTTAACTAAGTTTAGTTTTTACACATACAGTTTGTGCTCATAAGTTTCCAGACTCTGGCAGAATCTATGATTTCTTGGTCCAGAAGCTGCACATGGGACGTACTTGGATATTCAACATGAGAATGATCCAAAACACAAAGTGGAGCTGTCACTGGCTCCAGCAGAATAAAGTGAAAGTTCTGGAGTGTTCGTCTCTTCTGACCTCAGTATCACTGAGCCTCTGGGCAGATTCAAGCTGCAGTTCAGACAAAAGCCCAAGAATTTACGGGAACTGGAGCCTTTTGCCCAGAAGAATGAGCAGCTTTACCATCAGAGAAAATAACACATCCACAACTATCACAGAAGACTCCAGCTTCACTGGGTCATTTGTGTAGTTTCTGTTTCATTCTGATTTAAAAAGAGGAAACACAGGAGTTTGATTATAAACGGCTTCACCCAAGAAGCACCAACCATGAGTGAAAGAAAAGTTTTCGTGTTTTCTTTCATATTCTTGAAAAGACGAAATCATAAATTCTGCCAGAGTCTGTAAACTTATGAGCACAACTGTACATGAACCTTCACAGGAGAAATGCTGGTACCAGGCTGTAGCTCCAGTGCTCATTTCCACGTGTCGTCCCTGGGCAGGTTGATGTTTTAGTTCATAAAGAACATGTCATCCGGCCTCACTTGATAAAGAGTCGGTTTGCACGTGAGGCTTTCCCTCTGACAGCAGTAAACAGTTAGTGCTGCTGCCTTATTTAGCTCTGATTAGTGAAGCACAGACTTAACGAACACTTATCCTGCTTGAACCTGATATGTAGATATAATCTGTGACACCTGTGGATCATTATGTTATAATTTACCCATTTGAAATAAAACTGCAGAACAAACTAAGCACAGAGCGGCAGGCGTGAACCGGCAATATGAAAATAAGTTATGAAAGACAGTTCAAACATGCACAAATAAAACTGAGAGAGGATAAATGAGAAGAAAACAACTAATTAAAATCTCTGAAAAGTCGATTTCGTAGAATAGGTTGGAATATGGAGGAGGCGTCCTTGAGGCAGCCTTGCTCCGGTCTCGTGCTCTTTTCAAAATCAGAAACTGCAGGATTCACTAATGTCGTGCGGAAGTTGCTTTGGTTTAAAAGCTAAAAAAAACAACGACGACATTTTGATAAAAGTTCATTTCTGAGTTGAAACTGTTTTGCCTCCATCAGCTGTTATCACTTTTCTGTCTCTAATGGCCAATCTGAAGCACGAGCAGCGAAATGTGAAATTGATAAAATAGTCTCTTCCCAGTTTGACTGCGTTTATCATTTTGCAAAATACAATGGAGCAGAAAACAACAAAAAAAACAGAGATGAGAAAGGAAAGCTGCTGAAAAGACATGGGAATAAGTCGTCTTTTGCTATTCCAAAACCCACAAGAGAATAAAAACGTCATAAACCAAACTTTTTTTTGCCATTTGCAGAAGAATCATTAAGGAGTTTGGAGTTTGAAGGAAACACATGAGCAGAAAGTGGAACAAAAAGAAATATAAGGTTAGCCGCCTCATTATAACCCAAAGCATTCTTCATCCCAGTCGTGTATAATAGTGTATAATATTTACGATCATGTGTTTTCTAAGATGGCCTCCCAACAGCTCTGGCACTGACCTCCTGTGCCTGTGCTGGCTCCTTCCCCACCTGGGTAGCTGTGGTCATACCGATCTGGCCCACGGGCCTGGACATCTATAGCCTGTCCGTCCATGGGAGTGGATCCCTCCTTCACTGTAGTTCTCCCCGAGGTTTCTTCTTTTTCCCAGGACCCTGGGTTTTTTGGAGTTTTTCCTTGCTGAGAAGGAGGGTCTAAGGACAGGGGATGACTGGACAATGTTTCATTTGCTGCTTTACATGAATGTTGTTTTTTCCTGTTTTGATATGTCTGTGTGTATGTTTTACTCATCCATATCTTGGAACGCCCTTAGAGGAAACTGTTGTTGTGATTTTGGGCGCTACAAAATAAATTGAATTGAACTGAATTGAATTGACCTGAGTACGTCACCAGACCACAGGATTTGGATGCCTGAGGGACACAGGTCAGATCTCACTCCTCATCTGCATCATCGCCTTCAGAAAAGGTTCATTTTGGTCAAACATCTTTTTTTTCATCAGCTCCTCCATATCCGAGGCCGTGGATTTGGTTCTCAACCGAGAGTCTCTGCCTCAACTGGAGGAGTTCAAGCTTCTCGGGGTCTTGTTCTCAGTGAGGGGAGGATGGAGCGTGAGGCTGACAGGTGGATCGGTGCAGCGTCGGCAGTGATGCGGTCGCTGTGTCGGGGCTGTTGTCGTGAAGAGGAGCTGAGCCCAAAGGCAAAGCTCTGGATTTACCTCAGTCACGTTCCTCCCCTCACCTGTGGTCCTGAGCTCTGGGGAACGACCGAAAGGACGAGATCGAGATTCAAGCGGCACAAATGAGTTTCCTCCGCAGAGTGACCGGGCGCTCCCTTAGAGAGAGCGGGAGGACAGGTGTTTGAGCTTGTCCCACCAGGAGGAGGAGACCCAGGACACGCTGGAGGGACTCTGTCTCTGGGCCTGGGAACGCCTCGGGGTGAAGGAGGTCTGGGAGTCCCTGCTTAGACTGTTGCCCCCACGACCCAACCCTGGAAAAGTGGGAGAAAACGGATGGACGGATCTTTTTCCGTCCACTATCTCTGAATGGAGCCTGAAAACACAGTGAAAACAACCAGACCTGTGAACACTGACTACACCTGTGCTCGCTGCCCCCTGCTGGCCTCCTGTCCTGCACCTGTGTCTTTTTTTTAGTTTAGTGTCTGGTATTGTAAACACTTTATATATTTGCTTATTAAATAAGTTACTTTTGACCTCGTTATTGTCTTTAGGCCGACATTAACCTGGCTAATTCTGGCATATTTAGAGAAACCTTCATGAAGATACACCGTCCCTGAAATAAATGAACAAATAAATCGATAAATCATAACTGGCCCCGGCTCTGAAGGCCCCGGTCTGCAGCTCCCAGCTCTGAGAGAGGACAAAAGTCAGGGGCACATCACATAAAAATATATAAGAATAAAAATCTAAATAAATTGTGACAACAGTCTGATTTGACCTGAGGTTAATTAATTACGATTATTTGGTCCTAATCTCTTTATTATGCGAGCGTAACCTCGATAAAATGAGATTGCAAATCACATCTATTTAATTGTTATTTCCTCTGTGTTTGCCAAGGACACTTATGACAGTCATTATTACATTTCTTTGCAGTTAGGTCCAATGCGAGTGTCATAGTAACCAGAATATGCGATTTTAATAATGACGGACTTTAGTCATTTAGGATAAAGCAAGAAAAGTCAACAAAATCAGGAAGAATCGTGGTGGTTTTAAAAGCGGCAGTGGCATCTGGTCCTTGGGCTCGTCGGGGAACCTCACAGGGTTTAGGCTCCTCTGAATCTTCAAACTCCTCTGGTACCGTCTTTATTCATCATTAATTCACCGACAGATGTTGTGTAGGAACGAGCACCGTCACCTCAGGCAAACATCTGGAGCTCTTCTTCAAGGCTTTGTTGAGTGTAGCGCGACAACAGGCCTTCACCGGTCCAAAAGCCCTCTCCATCCCCCACAGGCAGAGCTCGGGCCTGGTGTCCTGGTTTAGTCCTGGTTTAGTCCTGGTTTAGTCCTGGTTTAGTCCTGGTTTAGTCCTGATTTAGTCCTGGTTTAGTCCTGATTTAGTCCTGATTTAGTCCTGATTTAGTCCTGGTTTAGTCCTGGTTTAGTCCTGGTTTAGTCCTGGTTTAGTCCTCATTTAGTCCTGGTTCAGTCCTGATTTAGTCCTGGTTTAGTCCTCGTTTAGTCCTGGTTTAGTCCTGGTTTAGTCCTGGTTTAGTCCTGATTTAGTCCTGATTTAGTCCTGGTTTAGTCCTGATTTAGTCCTGATTTAGTCCTGATTTAGTCCTGGTTTAGTCCTCGTTTAGTCCTGGTTTAGTCCTCGTTTAGTCCTCATTTAGTCCTGGTTCAGTCCTGATTTAGTCCTGGTTTAGTCCTGGTTTAGTCCTGGTTTAGTCCTGATTTAGTCCTGATTTAGTCCTGGTTTAGTCCTCGTTTAGTCCTGATTTAGTCCTGGTTTAGTCCTGGTTTAGTCCTCGTTTAGTCCTGATTTAGTCCTGATTTAGTCCTGGTTTAGTCCTGATTTAGTCCTGATTTATTCCTGGTTTAGTCCTCGTTTAGTCCTGGTTTAGTCCTCATTTAGTCCTGGTTTAGTCCTGGTTTAGTCCTGGTTTAGACCTCGTTTAGTCCTGGTTTAGTCCTCATTTAGTCCTGGTTTAGTCCTGGTTTAGTCCTGGTTTAGTCCTGGTTTAGTCCTCATTTAGTCCTGGTTTAGTCCTGGTTTAGTCCTGGTTTAGTCCTCATTTAGTCCTGGTTTAGTCCTGGTTTAGTCCTCATTTAGTCCTGGTTTAGTCCTGGTTTAGTCCTGGTTTACTCCTGATTTAGTCCTGGTTTAGTCCTGGTTTAGTCCTGGTTTAGTCCTCATTTAGTCCTGGTTTAGTCCTGGTTTAGTCCTGGTTTAGTCCTGGTTTAGTCCTGGTTTAGTCCTGGTTTAGTCCTCATTTAGTCCTGGTTTAGTCCTGGTTTACTCCTGATTTACTCCTGATTTAGTCCTGGTTTAGTCCTGGTTTAGTCCGTATGCGGCGATCTGTTTTTCTGCTCAGTAAATAACGTGAAGTGATGATGTATTTTTGACAGTCGAGTTGCGTCTCTAAGTTCGTATTCGTGCTGAAGAAAGCGTAAAATTTAAATTGGTGATTATACTTATTGATGTTGTAGCTTTTCAACTTCGTGTTCTGATGGATAAAATACACACAAGACATTTTATGTACAACTGGACTCATTTGGGAGTTTACGAATATTTATTTTATGCTCAACTACCACCAAATATGTGCGGATTTCTTAGCCAGTTTCACTTGGCGGAAACGGTCTGACCTCGCAGCATTAGGATTGGTTCGCTCGTCGGTCGGCGGGTGCTTTTCTTAAATTTAACCAGTCGCTGCTGTTTGGTGGTGACGTCTGTAATGCACCGGAATGCTCAATGGTGTCCAAGTAATCCTGACACAACAGCAAATCCCGATGGAAGAAGGGCAATAGCGTCTTTCCCCTTGATCAAATTTACTTTACTCAACTGTGACACTGACCAGCCGTGATCGTATAGTGGTTAGTACTCTGTGTTGTGGCCGCAGCAACCCCGGTTCGAATCCGGGTCACGGCAGGACTTCTGTGCAGCTTTGAGGGTTAATATTTTGTGTTTGTATTCAGTCAAAGGTATGTTTTATACATGTATAAAACAACAATGCAAGATATTTTGTAAACTTTTACAGTTCTTACAAAATTTGCAGTCCTCTGTTCCAGACATTTAACCTTGAGAGTAACACAGAAGACCTGCCGTGACCCGGATTCAAACCGGGGTTGCTGCAGCCACAACGCAGAGTACTAACCACTATACGATCACTGCTGTTATACAGTGTTGTTTACACTGGAGTAAACCGTCTAGAATCTACAGTTTATACACTGCAAAGGAATTGTTTTGAAGTGCTGGACCAGTGAAATGATCTATGTCAGTCTCCGGTTAAAGATTTAGTCGAGCTAGCCAGGAGTCGAACCTAGAATCTTCTGATCCGTAGTCAGACGCGTTATCCATTGCGCCACTAGCCCATGTAGGCGTCATTTATGGCTCGTGTTTGTAAACCCACTCTGGTATGTTGGTATGTCGAACAAAGGTCTGAAGTGTCTGAAATAGTGTAAAGAAAAGAGGTTTGAAAACGTAAAATCTTTCAAACTTTACAAAAGACCTTGCATTGTTACTATATACATGTAAAACATAATCTTGGCTTTGAAACATAAACAATTAAAGATTAAAAGTTGCACAGCAGTCCTGCCGTGACCCGGATTCGAACCGGGGTTGCTGCGGCCACAACACAGAGTACTAACCACTATACGATCACGGCTGTAATACAGTGTTGTTTACACTGGAGTAAACCGTCTGGAATCTACAGTTTATACACTGCTAAAGAACTGTTTTCAAGCAGTGAAATGATCTGTGTCAGTGACCAGTGTCTGGTTAAAGCTTTAGTCGAGCCAGGAGTCGAACCTAGAATCTTCTGCTCCGTAGATCCCACTCTGACATGTTTGATCAAAGTGGGTCGAACAAAGGTCTGAAATGTCTGAAATAGTGTAGAGAAAACTTTGACCGTGCATTGTTGCTTTATACATGTAAAATATATTCTTGGCTTTAACTGAAACACAAAAAGTTAAACAGCATTTTTAGAGGAAAAAGGAGCAGATTCACAGTTTTGTGAGCCTCCACAAAATATTGCAATAAATCTGGTTCGGTGAGATGTTTATGGTGTAAATCTGGTCCAGAGAGATTTGGATTTCGTTCCATCCCTAATGACAATAAATGTACCAAATGACTGGTCAAATTCCAATAAATATCGTACCGTGAGGTTCACACCGTGACCATATCGTATTATGAGACTTGAATATCAGTTTTTAATGTATTCTGGATATTTATGGATTATACTTTTATATTGAACACCAGTGATTGAGCATTGATGTGTGGATAGACAAAGTTCCTTCTCATGGAACGATAAATTTCATGTTGATCTTGAACACCCAGAGCGTACCCAGGCATCAGCCATTACGTAATTATGGAGGAAAACATCATTTCACTCGTCTTCTCCGTGCAGGTTTTCTGGTGACTTGATTGGGATTTGGCTCCCGTCCAGGCAAAGGCGCCGCTCCAAACGAAGCCCGGGCAGATCCTCAGGAGCTCTGAGACTCTGGGCAGACGACAGGCGGCACCTCCAAGATGATCCTGTGCAGAAGCATGAATCTGCTCCAGCTCCACTAAACCCTGGTCCCCGATGAGACTCAGCCTGGTCGGTTTTGTGCTGCACACGGTGATGATGCTCGGTTACTGTTTTTGATACTAACCTGTTTGTCTCTAGAACTGATTTTTAAAATTTGTACCAAAATGACAAAGTGACACTGCCCGATCTCTTGAATCTGTCAGAAAATGATTTTACCCTTCAAACGCCGGGTGCAGGTGTATTTTCCAAATCAACGCTGAGTCGAAAACAAATCAAGGAAGAAAACGTGACCACTGACGCTGCACGTTTTTCTTCTTTGTCTGTTTTGTTTTTCCGTAGCCTATGACGCTTTTCTTTCAGTCTGTCTTCGACCACACTGCTGATCGCCGTGGCTCCTGTGCAGCAAAATATATATTAAAATATATCTGTTTATTAGTTTATTTGTCAGGGACTGTACAAAAACCATTGCCACCAAATAGGAAACCGATGTTATGTACATAAGGCAGTTCTAGCCACAGGCTCATTTGCAGCTCCTGTCCCTGGTTTAAGGCTTTAAAAATATTAATCCAAGTACAAAACAAACAAACAAACAAAAAAAAAACAGTGAAATTTGTAAAATACACAGTCTAAAAAACAATAAGAGAAAGGGATATGCCGTTTGACACACATCTGGTCACTTTACACCATGAGTCCATTGGCAGTTTAGTGCTCACACTGTTGCTTGTTCTTGATCCAGAGCACATGTGTCAAACATGCGGCCCGGGGGCCAGATCCGGCCCTCCAAGACCTTTAATCTGGCCCTCGGCTGATTTTTCTATTAAAATACTTAAAATTTTCAGATTTTTCTGTTAATTTTCTGCACTGTTTAGCATAGCAGCGTCTCCGGTGTTTCTGTACGTTGCGACTCCCACCAGAGCAGCACAAATGAAGACTTTCCTCTTTCCAAACGCTCTTAAAGGACGATCGTTTTGACTGTCAACCGTGACCCTCAGCAGCAAAATGTCAAAAAATGAGAAAAGCAGATGCTGAGTTCAGGATTTCCCAAGAAAAATAGTCTAATTCTTATTTGTTGACAGAGGTGAATGGGAAATCTGTGCTCAGTGTGTTTGGAACAAGTGGCGTTGCTCGAGGAATATAATCTTAAACACCACTACGAGACACGGAGAAAAATACAATAACTTGAAGAGAGAACTGAGTTTTCTGATCCGGCCCTTTTGGGATCAAAGTAGGTTGCATACGGCCCCCGGACCAAAATGAGTTTGACACCCCTGATCCAGAGCTTCGGCTTTAAGGAGAAAAGTCTCAGGTTCGACTGAGACTTTAGCTCCGGATGTGAAGAGTTCTACATCTGAGTTCCTCTGACTGAGAACGCTGAGAACCCAGAGCAGTTCTACATCTCTTCACTCTTTGTATATTTTTGTTTTAGCTGACACATTGCAGCGGGAGCAAGACCATTAAGACACTTGAATATGTTTTTTTTTTGTATAAAAGAGAAACTGATAAAATAAACAATCCGACTTAAAATTTTAACTTTCTGTCTCGGGAGAATATTAGTTCAGTTTGGCAGTTCGGAAGAAGCAGCAGTGTCGCCGTAGCTGCTGTGGTGTGAGAGGAAAATTGTGGAAAAGGGGCGAGAAAAGGCAGAGGAGGCGGCAGGAAACGTGCTGACGAGGTAAAGGCAAAGTAGTCACCGGGCCGTCGTATAAAAGGTGATGAGGTGTGCCGTAAAAACTGTAAATAACAGTCAAACGCCGCAGTGTCATCCGTGATCCCTGTGGTTTAAAAGGGTTAAAAGTAGTGAAATGATCTGTCTGTGCGGCAGGACGATTTTACTTGACGAGTTCTCTTAAAATAAACGACGTCGAGACTAAAATGAAGCCGTCCCAGAACGAGTAAGTCGATAATAAATATGAAAACAAGATGAATAACCTGATAGGAGTTTTAAATTCTTGGGCAGATTAGATAAATTTGCAGCGTAAGAAAATCAAATTGGAGAATGAATAAAGTACAGAGCAGTGGGGGTTCATCGGCAATAAGAAATCTTGAAAATGAGATTAAAGATTGCTCAAACGTGCTCAAATCACTGTAAATACGACTTTCAGAGGGTAAAAGTACTTTGTTCTGCACTGCATTTTTGAACAGGACTAAGAAGTAAAAGTACGAGACCTGCTGCAAAGGCCGAAGAGGTTCTTTTTAACGTAATAATGTGATTTAATGCAAACAAAAATACTTCGGAAAACAGAAAAAAGAGAAATAATTCAAATATTCAGCGCACATCTTTTCAAAATTACCACATTTTAAGTTTTATTACACCTCAAAATCTGCGCAAAACACTTCTTCTTTTTACTCTTTGACTACATTTTTAAACAGGCACGTGAATACTGTCGCCTCAGTAGATTTTTCACGCGATACTTTTCTGTTCTGTGGGAGAAACGAGACAGAGTTTTCATTTGGAGAGACGAGGCACGAGCTCGAGAGCTTCCAGGAGCTCTTCGCCTTCTTCCAGGTAACTCTCCAAGGGATTTCTGATTCATACCTATGTGCTAAATAAGTCAAATTTGATGAATGAAATGCCTTTTACTGTTGTTTGTGCACTAATAACTGGATAACGGTTTGTTTTATATTTACCTAACTGACCATCTGAGGCCTGCCGTGGCCATATACAACATTTCTCGCGAGTGTTAAAGCGAGTCGCTCTCTGACATTTTTGTTCGGAAAGGTCGCTCGTCATAGGAAAAATGTTCGTAGGGAAAAGGCTGAAGGTTGGAGACCCCTGCTGCACATTGTCCTTTCAAATAGACCACATGTGTCAAACATGCGGCCCGGGGGCCAGATCCGGCCCTCCAAGACCTTTAATCTGGCCCTCGGCTGATTTTTCTATTAAAATACTTAAAATTTTCAGATTTTTCTGTGAATTTTCTGCACCGTTTAGCATAGCAGCGTCTCCGGCGTTTCTGTACGTTGCGACTCCCACCAGAGCAGCACAAATGAAGACTTTCCTCTTTCCAAACGCTCTTAAAGGACGATCGTTTTGACTGTCGACCGTGACCCTCATCAGCAAAATGTCAAAAAATGAGAAAAGCAGATGCTGAGTTCAGGATTTCCCAAGAAAAATAGTCTAATTCTTATTTGTTGACAGAGGTGAATGGGAAATCTGTGCTCAGTGTGTTTGGAACAAGTGGCGTTGCTCGAGGAATATAATCTTAAACACCACTACGAGACACAGAGAAAAATACAATAACTTGAAGAGAGAACTGAGTTTTCTGATCCGGCCCTTTTGGGATCAAAGTAGTTTGCATACGGCCCCCGGACCAAAATGAGTTTGACACCCCTGAAATAGACTGTAAACTAAAACCAGAATTACTGCAGATTGGTGGAGCAGAAGAGGAATACCGACTCCAGTCCCCAGTGGTCAGTTTTTCTCAGCTCTCCGTTTGAGATCCCGGATTTCCTCCCACTTTAAAGGATGAGGATGAACTGGTTTTCGGCGGGTTCTGTCGATTCTCTCCTTCATCGCGTCTGTTTCTCTCTCTTCACTCCGTCGTCATCGTGGATTTTATCGTTTCGAGTTCCGTTTCAGCTTCACTTTTACTTTTACTTTCACAGCAGAACTTAAGCTCAACACGTACCACCGCGAACGAGAAGGGGTCAGGCAACTTCACTCCCTTGGGCGCATTAACCAGGCACCAGGAGTCGTGGTTTTCTTCTCACTCTTCAGATCAGAACGAACGAAAAAGTTTAGTGTCCCATATCAAACTCTTCTCTGTGACTCTCTCGCTGTGGCTTGTGTCTCTCCTTTTAATCAGATAACTCAAAAGTCGTTCTGGCCTTTCCCAGAGTCACGAGTGCTCAAAAAATGCAGCTTAACTTCAGGTCTGAGTGCAGCTTTGGTCAGGCTCAGGTTTATTTCTGTCATTGAACTGGAGATGGAGCCAAATTCAGCTCAGGATTTCAGGATAAGCAACTCTCAGTAACCCTTTCACGCTTCTGTTGTGGCTCCTGTGACTTTGGAAAATAAATAATGAGTATTTTTAGATAATGCTCTTGTAACAGTCAAATAAAACGTCTTTAATATTTTTGTTGCTCAAAATATGCGTCAAAGCTGCGATGGTTTATTGAACTTTTTGACCCCTGTAGATAAATGACGGACAAATCCAAGAAAACAAGTTTCTGAAGAAAACAAAACGTTTAATGCTATGGGGGCAGATTCATTTATGCTCCAGTACAGGTGATAAAATGATGACGAAACACAGAAGCATTTTTGGTTTGCCGCAGGTGGATTTTGTATTTCCTACGAGCAGGACTCAAATAGACATTTAGTAATAATGTGTTTAATGCAGCTTTGCACACATTTGTTTCCATTTTAGAGAAACTAAACTTTAAACCACATGGCTCATTTGCATAAGCGCTGAAAAAACAGCTCAGTGCTGCTGCTTCAGCTTCTGTCAGACTAAAGGACACGACTCAGTGAATGTGAGTGTTCTCTCTGTGACAGAGGATGTTCTGCTGATGCTGAGTTTGTTCTGTGCTTCTGTCACATTGGAGATGGTTCATGTGAAACTTTTCAGAGATTATTCCAGGTGCCACAGTGGGGCCAGTGGCAAAAACTGTCGTAGTGTCCTTAGGCAAGGCACATCACCCACATTGCCCAGTATGAAAGTGGTGTGTGTGTGAGTGTTGGTGGTGGTCGGAGGGGCCGATGGTGCAGATTGGCAGCCTTGCTTCCGTCAGTCTGCCCCAGGGCAGCTGTGGCTACAATAGTAGTTTACCACCACCGGGTCTGGAGTGAATGAATAATGCTCTGTAAAGCGTCTATGAGTGTCCTGAAAAGCGCTGTATAAAACTGATGCATTATTATTATTATTATTCGTCTGCAGTAGCACAGACTGTATGAATGGACAGATATTCTCTGTAGCATTTCACTGATTTCATAAATGCAACACACTATAGTCTTTTATACAGAGCAGACAGATTAAAAATGATCTACACTGTTCTCCTCATTTTAGAGTCAAAAGGGTTCTGTGGCTCTGGGTGTTTTCTCTTCTCCAAACGGCTCGTGGAGTATTTAAGGTTGCCGACCCCTGGCCTCGACTTGTTAAGCACCTTTGATGGAACAGCTCCCAAGTACTGAATACACAATAACAGAGTAGCTCTTAGTGTTTAGTGTTTATACAGGACACTGGGCCCAATTTAATATAAAACACATTTGTTTGCCATATATATAGTGGGGGGTCCCTGCTCCAGCTCTCTCAGTTTGGGGGTCCCCGGCCTGAAAAGTGCTGAAGACCCACACAAACCCTCACCTACCTGGAAAAAAAAAAAGTACCTACTTCCCTTTTTCTCCTCACTGTGGTTTTGTGTCTGTTTTCTTTGTATCCTTTTCCATTGTTGAGCTTTAACAAATCTTCTAGGACCTCCTACATTTCTCCTTCTCCTCACTCGTCTCTCACCACCTCTGTCCATCACACGTGTTACTTTTCCCTCTCAAACAATTTTATTTATTCACGCTCTCTCCTTTCCCTCTTCCCCAGTCACGTCCACACCCTCTTCCTCCGCAGCAGCCAAACCGTCCTCCTCTTCAGCCGCTCCATCTCCTCAGGCTCCGGGCCCCACGGGGAGACGGGGCCATCGATCCGTCTAAGTGGCTAATCCGTCCGTTCGCTCGCTCACGTCTGTCTCCGCTGGTTTAAACACTATTGATCTGAGCGAGGGAATTGCTGTCGCAGAAAATACACAGTGTTTGCTGCAGGTCTTTAGAAACAAACAAACGCACATTTTGAATCGTATGTTCAAAGGTGAAGTCTGTAACTCGCCGGTCGGTGGGGGGTCTGCCACATGTTTACCTCCTCCTTAATTGCCTGGGATGTTCCACAGTACGGCATTAAGCTTATCTAAATCCATGGGTGCCAACGAGCAACGTTATGAATTCAATCTGGAGAAACAAAATAGGAATAATTGAAGAAATGCAAGTTGGATAAGTTTAATAAAGCAAAACTAGGCAGTTTCTGTGAACGAAAGCAGATAGCGGACCCTCCTCTTGAAAGTTACGAAGTGTACCTTTAACATTTAGTATTTTTAATTTTTAAATTTTTTTTAAAGTCCGATATTACACAAAATTGACTCTTGTGAACTTCAAGTCATGTTAGAATGTTGTTCCCTCCTCAAAAACAGCTGGAGTTGTGTTTTGTTTCATCCACACACGTTTGAATCATTATTTAAAGGGAGATTTCTGGACGTAGGGTCTCATTTCCTCAGTTAACTTGCCTTGTACACCTTGGACCACTTTCCTTGCAGTTTTGTTCTCGTCTCACGTTGTTGTAGCAGCAGCACTTGCAGGAGAAAACTACGCATATCTGACTGTAAAAACCTGACACTGTTTTGATGAATTTGCCATAAATCCTTGAATAATTCCAGCCATGTATTCAGCAAAGACAAAGTAAGGCGCACTGTGTTTCTGCTCAACTTTGAACTGTGGCCCTTTTACACATGAGGCAAACATGAAAACCTCTACAGTACAGAAACCATGTTCTTGCTGGAACTCTATTCTGGAGAGAAAAGGAGGTTACCGTGCCTTAAAGTTAGGTTCGAATTTTGTTCTCCTCTCAAATTGTTCTAGCACCAGCACTTACAGTAGAAAAGGCAACGTCATCCTTACAATATTTTGATGAAATTGCCATCCATTTTTGAATGAATCCAGCAAAGAGGTAAAACGTGCGTGTGAGGCAAACGTGATAACCACTACACTACAGAAACCACATGCGCACAGCTTCATGTACCCGAACCTTACCCTAGCCCAAGTTTTCACGTCAGCCACTAGCATGATTTGATTCATCACTGATTCAACGTTAGAAAACTAAAACAACATTAGTGCCCTTTGCAGAAGAAAAAGGTGGATTTCCCTCTGGAGGATGGAGCGTGAGGCTGACAGGTGGATCGGTGCAGCGTCGGCAGTGATGCGGTCGCTGTATCGGACCGATGTGGTGAAGAGGAGCTGAGCCCAAAGGCAAAGCTCTCGATTTACCGTTTAGTCTGTGTCCAGAGAATCATTTTAGAAATAAAAACCAACCGTTGGATTTGAAGGATTTCTGTCTGAGCAGCAGTGAGTTGTTCTTCCTGATAGAAGCTCGGCAGCGGCGACTGATATATGAGAAAATAGTCCCTCGACATGCGACGATTCAGGCGACGCGAGGTTAGTTTTATTTCAAACATGATTCTGTGGAGACAGACGTTCACAGGGACAGTCTGGAGTTCTAATAGTTTTTCCTCGGGTCTGTGGAGTGGGTCAGACTGTTTTTAGTGGCAGGACGACTGTGACCATTGACCTGCACTAGCCCAGCACCAGCACCTCTGCAAATACAAGGACTGGAGGAAGATTTTAAAGTGTCTCCACACGTCTCCAACACTGTGGCTCATGAGGAAATGAGGCCCTGTGTCCAAAATTCTGAAATGTCCCTTTAAGTCTGTCTGCATCCTCAAAACGCAAAAACACTCTGTTCCACTTTATGATGTCATAAAGTGATAGTTTACAAGTTAACAGCTACCTTTTACTTTTTAGTTTAGTAGAAATTTGCAAGTCCAGGGTTGAAATGATCCAAATGGTTCCAGTGCAGGGGTGTGGACTTTATAAACACAGTGGAGCACTTCCTGCATCACCACATGACATCCCAAGGTGGAACAAGGTGGAGTTTTGTTTTCTGTTTGAGAGAAGAACTCAGCCTAAATCTGCAGACTGTGTCGTAGTTAAACATGTGAGAATGAAACACAACTCCAGCTCTGTTTGTTACTAAAACGGCGAATCCATTTTGAGAAGTTAATGATGCGAAATAGAAACATTAAACATGGCTTAAAATCCTAAACCCGGTCTGTCGTATTCTCACTTATCACCACTAGATGGTATCTACATCGCTGCTGTCTGACAGAGAGCGGCTTTAGTCTGATCAAAGATGTCGATCCCTCACTTATTTCACAGGACTTTGTTTGTTTGGGTTTGTTCTGGGGTTTGAGTGTAAAACACATTATTGTAATATGTTTGAGAAGATTCTATATTTAATGGAACGCTCAATAAAAAAACACTTTGTAAAAGAAAAAAAATAAATAAATATTTTGAACCTTTCTTTGCACTTTCTGCGTTTCTTGACTCTGACAAGACACAGCTGTGAAGTAAAGTTTATTATTATTTTTGGTTGTATATTGAAAAATGAATGAACGAATGATACACAGGTTCTGTTCACAGCGCCACGTACAGGTGTGGCATATGTATTACAACGTTTTCGCTCAGTGCTCCGTTGTCGTCTAGACGTGAATATTTATTGTGGACGCAAATCTTTTTCAACCCGCAAAAAAATATAAAATCCTGGAGCGTTGTCGTGTGGGCGTCGCCTAAAACAGAAGACATGTAAATGGCAAACACAAAGGTACCTAGAGCTTCCTGTGAGACTAAAGGACTGGACAAACACTCGTGCGGCTTTTAACACTTCTTACATAATACAGGGGTGCACATATCTGGTACGCTGGTACGCATGCGCAGCAAAAAATAACGAATGCGTAATGCCACTTCAGTTACTGAGCGCCTTTGCGTAGCCCACTTGACTTGACTGATCGTGTCATATCGATCTTACACATGTCCAAGTCCAACTACTGTCAAAGATGTCTAAAAAACAACAGACATTAAGCAGCTTCTTTGGCGTTTCCCGCCTACAAAGAAACACCAACCGGAGCCAGAGCCGAAGAAAAGACTTTTTTCGGAAAAGTGGCTTCAAGATGTGCAGTGGCTCGAAGCTAACGATGAACGCACTGAAATGTGGTGTAAGCTTTGCCGCTCACATCCACACCTAGCAGATAAAACAGGTGCGTTTTATAAAGGTTCAAAGAATTTCAACCATCCTTTATTTGACAAGCACGAAAAGAGCAAAGAGCATACGAATGTGGTGCAAGCCATTGCTAATAAACAAGCTAGCCGAGAAGAACTGTCCACTTTTTAAGACCTCGCTACATAATGAGTGAGTACCAAACTCCATCTCCTGGTACTCACCTGAGTAACTCACTGAAAAAGTTATGTGCACCCCTGTATATAATACGAATACTCATAATACTCTAATTTCCACCACTGTGCAAATGTAAATATGTTGGAATCGCGTATTGTTTAATTACTGATTCGGGAGCCTGTGTTTGAGGCCAGTCACGTCTCATTCACAGTGAAGACGTCTGCGCTCTGGAGCCCGTGGAGCCTCAGACCCGACACCAAACAACCAAAACCAGGCCCGTGTCAGAGCTCGTCAGCGCTGGAGTTGTTTTTCTGCGGAGGAGAGCGAGCGGAGCTTTGAGGTGATGGATCCGGGCCTCAGAAGAACACAGGCTCACAGGGCTCTTCACGCCTCCATCTGCACAGACAGGCGGGTAATTAGCAAACCCACTCCACTGAAGTCTTTCAAAGGATGGAATTAAAAATTAAGTCTGTTGAGACCACAGAGAAACAATAGAAAAATAAAAAGGAAAGTCTGGTCCTGGGGAAAAGCTTCAGCTCAGCCCACAGCCCCACATCAAAACTCAGCACAAAAGAGCCCAGCTGGGAAATGGGTTAGTTCTTTTTAAATTATTGTATTTTGTTAGTTAGATTGTTAAGATTGGCAAAAAGCACGACAAGCATTTCTCATCTGATTCTGCTCGATTAATCTGCAAACTCAAAGTGGATTTCAGGCTGATGAAGGGAGAGAATGTGATGTTAAAGATGCATTTCACTGCAGGACCCGTCAAACGTCATTATTCAGCTGTGTTACTTAAGTAAAAGTACAGATACCAAAGCAAGAGAAAAAAAACTCTAATATGAAAAAATCTACTTAAGTAAAAGTGATTAAAGAGGAACTCTGCCACGTTTGAAGCTAAAGTCCGTTGCTCGAGGTGGTGAAATTCTGTCAGAAGCCAAAAAACGGCACAGATCAGTGTTTCCTCGGTGGAGATCTCACTGTGGCAGTGAGTCTGTCAAGGCAACAAACTAGTGTAGTGATGGGGGCAAGTTCTGAACTAGTGCAGTGATGGGGGCAAGTTCTGAACTAGTGTAGTGATGGGGGCAAGTTCTGAACTAGTGTAGTGATGGGGGCAAGTTCTGAACTAGTGTAGTGATGGGGGCAAGTTCTGAACTAGTGCAGTGATGGGGGCAAGTTCTGAACTTCCACGTAAAACACACTGAAGAAGCTTAACTCCACTTTAACCCATCTGACAACAGCCACAAGTCTAACAAACCAAACGCTCTGCCTGGTTCACTCATTAGTGTCTGGAAACGTTAGAAAACAACTTTATAAGCACCTCACACTTCCCTCTGCTGATTTCCCACTGCACAGGCCAAAGCCCAAAAGACTCGACTGTCGACTCCAGCGGCGGCGAGAGGCTCGAGCGACAGAAGCAACAAGTGAAGATCGACTACTGACGGTGAAGAAGAAGAGAAACTGAAAGTTGTTGAAAGAAAATGGTTTGAGAGTGTACTTTTAGTGTTTTTCAAAAAATATAATTCATTCATAAATAAATGGGATGAGAAACGACATCAGCGATCGGAGTCTTTTGGGCTTTGTCCTGTGCAGTGGGAAATCAGCAGAGGGAAGTGTGAGGTGCTTCTAAAGTTGTTTTCTAACGTTTCCAGACACTAATGAGTGAACCAGGCAGAGCGTTTGGTTTGTTAGACTCGTGGCTGTTGTTTTACGTGGAAGTTCAGAACTTGCCCCCATCACTACACTAGTTTGTTGCTTTGACAGACTCACTGCCACAGTGAGATCTCCACTGAGGAAACACTGATCTCATTTTAGACAAATCAATAACATCTCCATTGAGAAAAGAATTTGATGGCCAATTCACCAACAAAGTTCCACCTTTTAAACCTAAAAAAATGGCCAAACTGGGATTTTAACTTCTTTTTTCCCTTAATCTTAATTGTGTTTCAGTAAAATAAGCAGTCCGAAAGGTGAAAAGGCTTTGACGTGCCCACTCCGTCACCATACTTGATCTGTAGTGAGCTGTATTTCCTGCCTCGCTTATAGATGTCTCAATCTGAAATGCAGCGGCATCGCCCAAGATAAGTGACGATGTGCCACAACCTTGAGTTTGTGACAACTCTGCCTGTGGGATATTTACTGCAATCTCTCCCCGAACCTCCAGATACCTGCTCCCCCCCCCTTCCCTTCCCCATCCAAACACCACTGTCACTGGGGCAAACTGATGTCTGCCGGGACCATGTTAGTTCACAGATTCGTCTCTGTGAAGGATCAAGAGCCAGAGAGCGAGGCGGCAGGCTGGAGAGCGCTCGTATGTGGCGTATTTTCACAGCAGTAATGGAATAAACTCAGCATGACCGAGGCTAATTGAAAGGTAATGGCATTATTGATTAGGCTGACATCATCGCTCAGGCCTTATAATGGAAAGTGAGTGTCGGAATTCTAATGGAGCCGGTGGATTATCTGAGAGAGCGTGAATCAGAAGCACTAACAAGCTGCCGATGGACTTTTAAGGACCTTTAATATGATGCTGTTTTCTGATCTATGTTCTGATGTTGCTTCCCCATCACAAACAGACCTGGAGTTGTGTTTTGTTTCATTCACACATGTTTAACACACAAACCTGCAGATTTATGAGGCTATGTTCTTCTCGCAAACAGAAAACACTAGGGCTGCTAACTGGTAACCGGTTGATCGAATCAACGTTAACCATCGGTTAAATGGAACCCCACGTAATCGTGAATGTCCCGGTTCTACAGTCCGAGTGTGAGTCGCCCTGAATGATCACAGACTGGAGCCCAAAAGCACATTTATGCGGCGCGAGGTCTCTGTGTTTGTTTATCCGTTCGACCTCGAGGTCCGAGGACATTGCCGAACGACACACGCTGACACTCGACTCAAGGCGCGAGGTCAGAGTCCGGATGATTGAGCAAAAGAAAAGTTCTGTGTGCAGCATTTCAACCAAATTATTGACCCCGATGTCAAATGTACCTTGTGTGATCCAGTGTTAAAATACAGCAGTAGCAAATCACTGATGATGGTTCACCTCAAAATGCGACACCCTCAAGCCTCTTCTACAGGTGAGAAAAGCCAACCTACCGAGCTACTTATGCTAACCGTGCTAACTGTGCTAACTGTGCTAACCGTGCTAACTCTGCCCTAAGTGTTTCCTCTGTGTTTCTGTTTATCTCTACAGCTTTAGTGCTTTAGAGCAGGTGTTTGAGTTTCCACAGAAGTGCTTTTGTTGTGTCGGCGACTGTTGGATGTTTTGGCGTTTTATCCTCACGGTTTTGTGCGTATTGTGACTAAAGTCATGGCCGCTGGGTTAAACTGAGCCTTACGTGTCCGTGTATAAATGCTTCATGTGGCGTTCACAGACTTGTGCTCCTCAGTCTATAAGCGGCGTCTCTTCGGTCGTTTCCTGAAATGAGCCACGGCGAAGTTTCGAATGAGCTTCTGACACTCAACTCACACCTTTATCTCCAGCGCTGTGACGCTTGACGTAAACTGAGGTTGGAATTGTCGATGAGCCGAACATAACGGAACGCTACAGCGACGTGGAGACAAAGAAACTGGAACATTTTCTCATTTTTCCTACATTTTGTCAGACCTAGAACAGAGCCAGTCGGAAGTCGTCGTCACATGTTTCCAAACGTCTTCCTGGTTTGTGACGTAAGCGTGAATAGAGTCTTAACTTCTTAGGTTCCTTTCTAAGACAATGTAGCCAAGTGTATTTGTACCTTGTTGACATGTTTCGGCTGCTGCTGCGAGCCATCTTCAGAACTGTCACCGGTGTTGGTGGTGACGTGTCATATATCAGCTGTTGTTACTTCCTGTAGGCGTGGTCAGCCTGATGGGACCTGCAGGTCGCCCAGACTGACCACGCCTCCTGTCGCCCGGTGCTCTCTGGAGGAGGGTGTCCCAGGTGTGTGAAAGGAGGAACGCGCCGTCATCACGGTTGATGCTGTCAGTGCCTCGTTTCCTGATCTCAATGGCCTCCCTGATCCAGCGTTTGAACTTGTTGTTCTCCGATCCACAGGAAGTAACAACAGCTGATATATGACACGTCACCACCAACACCGGTGACAGTTCAATTCAATTCAATTCAATTTATTTTGTAGCGCCCAAAATCGCAACAACAGTAGCCTCTAAGGGCGTTCCAAGATATGGATGAGTAAAACATACACACAGACATATCAAAACAGGAATAAACAACATTCATGTAAAGCAGCAAATGAAACATTGTCCAGTCATCCCCTGTCCTTAGACCCTCCTTCTCAGCAAGGAAAAACTCCAAAAAACCCAGGGTCCTGGGAAAAAGAAGAAACCTCAGGGAGAACTACAGTGAAGGAGGGATCCACTCCCATGGACGGACAGGCTATAGATGTCCAGGCCCGTGGGCCAGTTCAGTATGACCACAGCTACCCAGGTGGGGAAGGAGCCGGGCGAGGAGGAGGAGAAGAGGGCGAGGAGGAGGAGCCGGCGAGGAGGAGGAGCCATGCGAGGAGGAGGCGCCAGTCGAAGAGGAGGAGCTTGGGCCAGCTGCCCACAGGCGTCCGAAAGAGTTCCACTCCACCGGGGGAGTGGGCCAGGGGAGCACATGTGACTAGCTATTACCAAACTACTGTTGAGAACATAGTGAGTGATGCTGATGAGAAAAAAAGGAGGAAACAGAGGACAGTGCTCAGGTTGCCACACTTCCCCCAGCTTGTTATCTCCTCTGGCAGCTTATCTTAGTGACATCAACTAAGTAACCTGGTCATAAGCTATTCAAGAGGAAGGTTTTAAGCCTGGTCTTAAATAAAGAGACTGTGGGTGCCTGTTTAACATCAACAGGAGTTGATTCCATAACACAGGAGCTTGCTTGGTAACTGAAGGCTCTCCCCCACTGTACTTTTTAGACACTCTAGGAACCACTAATAATCCTGCATTCTGAGAGCGAAGTGCTCTATTTGGCTGATAGGGGACAATGGCATCCTGAAGATATGATGGGGCCATATTGTTTAAGGCTTTGTATGTCAGGAGGAGAACTTTGAATCTAATTCTAAACTCGACAGGAAGCCAGTGAAGTGATTTTAACACAGGACTGATGTGATCACGCCTTTTAGTTCCTGTTAGGACTCTGGCCGCTGCATTTGGACCAACTGGAAGCTTCTTAAAGTACCTTTAGTGCAGACGGTGAGCAGAGAATTACAGTAATCTAGTCTGGATGTAACAAATGCATGGATAAGTTTTTTAGCATTCATTTTTAGTCAAAATTTTTCTGATTTTAGTTATGTTTCGCAGGTGAAAATATGCAGTTTTACAGGCTTGGTTTATATGAGCTGTGAATGAGAGATTTTGGTCAAATACGACTCCAAGGTTTTTTACAGTAGAGCTAGAGGCTATACTCACATTGTCAAGTGAGATTATCTGGTCTGACAGAGAATCTCTCTGACCTTTAGGACCGACAACAATGACCTCTGTTTTTCAGGGTTTAAAAGGAGGTAATTCAGGGTCATCCAGGTTTTGATGTCCTTCACACAGGCACTGAGCTTATCGATTTGATCGGTCTGATTAGGTTTCATTGATAAGTACAGCTGAGTGTCATCAGCATAGCAGTGGAAATTAATGCCATGTTTTTCTGATAATGTTACCTAATGGCAACATATACAGAGTAAACAGGATTGGACCAGCACAGATCCTTGTGGAACACCACAAGCTACTTTAGAGCAGGGAGAGGTGCACTGGTTTACACTAACAAACTGGTACCTATCTGATAGATAGGATTTAAACCATTTGAGGCGGTCCCTCTGACACCTATGTCACATTCTAACCTCTGCAGTAGAATGTTGTGATCAATGGTGTCAACGCTGCACTGAGGTCCAGTAGGACCAGGACTGAAGCCAGCCCGTTATCAGCAGCTAGTAGCAAATCATTTGTCACTTTAAGCAGAGCAGTTTCTGTGCTGTGGTGAGCTCTGAAACCAGACTGAAATTTTTCATATAAATTATTGCCCTGCAGATGGTGACAAAGCTGTTTCACCACAACTCGTTCCAGAATCTTTGAGAGAAATGGAAGATTCGAGATAGGTCTGTAGTTGGCTAGTTCATCAGGATTTAAGCTAGGCTTTTTCAAAAGCTGTTTAATTACAGCATATTTAAAGGACTGAGGAACAAAGCCATTTTCTAATGACATATTTATTATGTTATGGATGGAACCTATTATTAAGTGGAGAGCTTCTTTGAGGAGTTTGACTGGAATAGGGTCGAGCAAACAAGTTGATGGTTTGGACGACATGATGACTGAGGTAATCTCCGCCTCATCGACAGGAGTAAATTTGTCTAATTCTATTAGAGGATTTATGTGGGATATTGGTGTTACAAACTGGATTTGCTGAATTTGCTCGGGGCTGATTTTTGGAGTGGCTTCGTTGATCTTGTCTCTAATGGTTATAATTTTGTAATCGAAGAATTCAAGAAAGTCATCACAACTGAACTTCGAAGGGAGAAGAGACTCAGGGGCAGTGTGCGAGTTTGTCAGCCTGGCTACAGTGCTGAACAGAAATCTGGGGTTGCTTTTGTTTACTTCTATTAGGTTTGAATAGTATCTGGTTTGTGCTTTTCGCAGAGCGGCCTTATAAGAGAGCAGGCAGAGCTTCCATGCCTTCAGAGACTGCTCGGAGCGAGAGCGGCGCCAGAGCTTCTCTGTGCGTCTCACGTGTTGTTTGAGTGATCGCAGTTCTGGAGTAAACCAAGGAGCCGGAGGTCTTGGTTTAATGCTGAAGACGGCTCGCAGCAGCAGCCGAAACATGTCAACAAGGTACAAATACACTTGGCTACATTGTCTTAGAAAGGAACCTAAGAAGTTAATGCATTAAGAAGACAAAATGAATATTTTTGGCATGAATAGAGTCTAGTGAGCTACTGTTTTATTTTATTTATTATTATTATCTTAAAAGGTAAAAGGAGCTGTGAACTTGAACACTTCTGCATCATGACCTCACAAAGCAGAACAGAGCATTTTGGAGATGTAGACAAACGAAGAACGAAGGGTTACTAAAACATGAAAGTGAATGAAACAAAACACAAGTCCAGGTGCGTTTTTTGAGGAGGTGGATAAGACACTAACTGTTAATGTCACGGTTTTATCGTTATAAAGTTTCAAAAAGATCGCCGTTAAAAAGTTTGTGTAGAAAATTTAGAGTCAAGATGAATTGGTCTGAGGTCCACAGTTTGGACACATCTGCTCTAGGGCTTTAGCAGCGCAGACATCAGGCAGAGAATGACAGGAAGAAACAAACTGAAAAACTGTTGTGGGATAATATTCCGGGCCTAGAAACTTCCCGGCAGGTTTATAGGAGACGTGGAGACATCAAATAAGCGGCTCAGCTCATTTAGAGCACACGCTGCTTTGAGAAAGGACTGTTTTCCCCATCCTCCACAATAGTCATTTTTTGTTTCTTGTTTAGAGACAATTTTCAGCAACACAAGCCAGAAATAGCAGCAATTTACTGTCACCTCGGGAGGGCCACACCCACTTCACCAGCAGCTGCGAGACTTAAAACGTCTGTACACGAGTTTTTCCAAGTATTTCAGCAAAATCTGTGTTACCCCAGTGCAGATAGTGTGTAAAAAAACAGCTCTTCAGGTCAAAATATCGACGTAATTATCGTGCGTTTTAATGTATGATCATCAGATTGTTATTGGCTTTACTGTGATGACAAAACTCCGCTCAGGTTGTGGAAAAAGTTATGGAAAGTGCTTTTATAACCTCATCACGGTGCATAATTAGGACGCTGTGAATGCTGAAGGGAAATGAGGAATAACGATTTAAAATGAACCAGTTCTGTTTTTCACATTCTGAACATAGAGAGACTTTGGAGCCGAGTGTTTTTACTTGAGCCGAAAAAGGACGATACAGCACATGGAGCAGATAATTGAGGCCGCTCTTCTTTAGTTAAAACAAAGCTCCAGACTTCTTGACGTACCTGGCTAGATTTTAATTTCCAGGTTTCCAGCAGTGCTTCTTGTTGGAAGGTGCCAAGGATTCTTTTGGCTTAGATATTCTTTTATTACTTGTGTAAAGTTTAAAGGGAGAATTATTATTGTAGTTACTGTAAAATTGTCCTTTGTTCTCAGCATTTTGATCTTAAAATGTTTGTATAACCCAGTCTACACGATCCTGGGGTTTTTATTCCACTATTTGGTCCGTAAATAAATTCCTAATATGGAACTGAGCTTCAAATTTGCTGCGATAACTGCAGCCTCGTGAGCTTCATTTGACTGGATCTGAAAGCTGTGGTGACGTCGCGCTCCCTTATGGTGCGTCCGGTTTCAGTTTATGTTGACACGTGTCTAGGGTAGTCCTGCATTTTCGTGCGTCTTGAGAGTTCTGGATGCGCGTCCAGGTTGTCGCCGTCAGAAGCTGAAAATGCTGAACTTTTGACGTTACGTAGTGACTTTGTTATCCAGAAGAAGGAGAGAAAGACCCGGGAACCAGGGCTGGGGGCCACAGACGCCAGAACGAGAAACTCTACGCTGTGTCATTAGTGGATTATAAATATATACAAGCCACAGTCGCTGAGCCGATCGGCAGGACTACACCAGGACTAAACCAGGACTAGACCAGGACTACACCAGGACTAAACCAGGACTACACCAGGACTACACCAGGACTAGACCAGGACTACACCAGGACTAGACCAGGACTAGACCAGGACTAGACCAGGACTAGACCAGGACTAGACCAGGACTAAACCAGGACTACACCAGGACTACACCAGGACTAGACCAGGACTAAACCAGGACTAGACCAGGACTAAACCAGGACTAAACCAGGACTAAACCAGGACTAAACCAGGACTAAACCAGGACTAAACCAGGACTACACCAGGACTAGACCAGGACTAAACCAGGACTAAACCAGGACTAGACCAGGACTACACCAGGACTACACCAGGACTAGACCAGGACTACACCAGGACTAGACCAGGACTAAACCAGGACTAGACCAGGACTACACCAGGACTAGACCAGGACTAAACCAGGACTAAACCAGGACTGGACCAGGACTAAACCAGGACTAAACCAGGACAAAACCAGGACTAAACCAGGACTACACCAGGACTAGACCAGGACTACACCAGGACTACACCAGGACTACACCAGGACTAAACCAGGACTAAACTGGTGTCATTAGCACAGTATAATTGAATAGACGCCGCAGCCGCTGAGCCGATCACCTTCCCTGATGGGTTTTATGTCATAAAAACACTAAAGAGCCTCTCTCAACCTGGTCCACCATCGTTCCGGGAAAAGACGGGGAAAATGGCATTTGTTTCCAGGGTAACGGACGTAGCTCGCCAAGGGATTTCTGAATTATACTTATTGTGCTTAATAACTAAAATCTGATCATTTACCAAAGTAACTGTATCGTTTTGATGCCTGACTTGTGCACTAATAAATGGATCATGGTTTATGTTTAATAGGCTGCTCCCTGCCTAAGGCTCACCATGGCTCTTACACTTTCTCAGTTTCTTGCAACCGCTAAAATGAGTGGCTCTCTGGTATTTTTGATTTGTAAAGAAGCTCACCAGAGGAAAAAGGCTGGAGACCCCTGAGCAACACATTACCCTGTTTTAGCTTCTGTTTTAAGTCTCGTCTTAAGACCCACGTTTACTCTCTGGCTTTTAACACCGTGTGAGTTGTGTGGTCCTCTGTGTCTTTTATTAAGCCTTTTCATGTGATTTTTTTGTATTTTTTTTTAGGTTTGTACATTTTAACTGTTTTATTTATTGTTTTTATTGATGCTTTACTGTCTTTTCTTGTATTCATTTGTCTGTGCAGCTCTTTGGAAACCGTCACGTTTCTAAAATGTATGAATACAGTGGATTAATGCGTGTGGGTTTATATGTCTGACACCTAAAAACATCAGTTAACGGTCGGTCTGAGTTCAGTTCCGCTCAGGCCGAACAGTGAAATCCCGGAGCAGAGAGTCCAGCTCCACGTCCGCTGTCCTAACGAGCGCAGGGAGCTCCAATTAAGACGGCACTTCAATCACAGGCCAAGACCCGGCACAGAAACCCACTCTCGGTAATTGGACCAGACCAAAGTACAGCAGTCACAACGTTAAACCGAGTCTTCTAAAACACGCAGCGGAGGTCACTGTTATAACAAGGTTATAACAAAAAAAACCTGCAGTTATATGTAACTGCATAGTTTAAATGTATTGTATGTCACGTCACACTGGTTTTTCTGTGTTTTCTCGCGGCGATTTGACAATGACGCATTTGTCTTTGTTTCTTGCAGCATGTTTTTTTTCCATTTGCGCCACGGCCTTTGTTTCCACCTCGTGTTTGAGTTTGTGGATTTGCGTCGTTTCTCTACTTGAAGCTGTTTTCTCTGAGACGCTCTGGACCGTTGCGGTGCGTTTGGTCACTGTCACATCAGCGTGGAATCAAACAGATGGTGGACCTCCTACTAGAAACGTTAAATAATAGTAGGGTTGAGTGGTAATACGGTATTCTGCGGTATCATAAAGTATCATCGGTATCAATTTCATCACCGTCATTAAATAAATCTGCGTCAGGAGCTAAAACCACAGCAGGACTTCCTCCCTCCGCTCTCTCTCCTCTTCAAACGTGGTTCCGCTCGGAGATTTCCATCCACACGCAGCAGGAAGAAGAAAAAAACCTGACTGACGCTTCATGTGCGACGTTGAGCCCAAAAGTTTGTGACGGAGACGTTTTACTGAAGCCGAGAGTCGAGAGGGGACGAGGCTGAAGAGGAGAAAGTTCCCGAGGGCGAAGTCAGACTTTCACGGAGGAGACGGTAAAGAACAATTTATGGTTCTGATCCAAACGCACCTCAGAAACTTTCTAACGACGCCTCAAAGCGACGTGGACGATAAGGGCTGTGATTGGTCCTCTCCACCGCTCTACATTTCCTCCGCTCATTCTAGACTTTGAGTAATAATGTGTTTAATGCAGCTTTGGCTCATTTGTTTACGTTTTACACAAACCAAACTTCAAAGCGCATGGCTCATTTGCATACAGCTAATTTGCATACAGCTCATTTCCATACAGCTCATTTGCATACAGCTCATTTGCATACAGTATAAGCGCTGATAAAAACAGCTCGTGCGCTGATGCTAATGCGATCGAACGCGCTGCAAAGTTTGGTTTGATCAGAACTTGTGCCTCGTCTTCAAATATAAAGCTGCGACTCTGTTTCTGAAGGGTTTAGGCGCAGCTACAAGATAATTCTGAATCAGTCATGGGTAAAATGCTGCACTTTGTAGTTTCATTTCTGCTTAAATTGTCACTTTACATGTTTACTATTGTTGCGCCGTTAAAGATGTGGCGTCCTCATGGTCCGGACGAGAAAAGCAAATGACCAATTACAGGACCTCTGCTTTCCCTGCGTTAATGAACCCCACATAAGCGTGACTCTCATTTGTAAATGCCGGTGTCGTTTTCTGCACTGAAGTGAGTTTAGTGTGTTTAGTAGTTAATTGTGCATCCATTTTCTGCAAACCAATTAAGCCCTGAAATATGACAGTCACGTAAATCTCTCCCGCTCGTTCAGCCTCGTCCCTTCAGCGACTGGGCTGTGTTCTCACTTCACTTAATGAGCCCCGTCTCATTCACGTGTCATTTATTACTGTTTAATCCACTGCGTCGCGTTACATAATGTCCACATATTCACTGTCTGTTACGGCTATAATGTCAGTGTGCATCGGGCGTTTGAAAGCCTATTTCATTATTCATCTTATGACGTAGATTCAGTCAAACGTGATTGATCCACAAGGGAAGTTAATTGGACCCAGAAGCTCACACGTCACAATGTAATATAATAACAAAGAGAAAAAAATATAAATGTAAAAGCAAGAGACTGTTGGCATAATTATATAAAAGTAAATGTACAAGTTAAAATAAAATATAGAAATGTAGTAATACAGATATATCTCAGCTATATACTGGAGGTAGACAATACTAAGGAACATTCTGGGAAATATACTAACATCTCCATGGGCACGAGCGGAGCAGCGTACACTCTATAGCAGAGGTGTTCAATTGGCGAAATCCGGTCTGAATCCAAACCCAAACGCAATGACATCCGGACCAAGACATAAAACACAGTGTTCCGGATCCACACCGGCCTGTGCTTTGCCGTGTGTGTTCGTGTGAACTGTGTGAATACAGAAATATGAAATGTATATAGTGCGTGTGGTTGTGATGTATGAATGTGACTGATCTGATCTCTAGGACTGAGTTACCATTTTGTAAGTTGTTTTTCATGTTATTTTATTGGCGTATCTGCCATTTTATATCAGCCTGTCCAGGGACTGCAGGTGGAAATTAGCATATTTGCTATAACCTGGCACAAACATATTACCTCTTTTGTCTAGGTCAGTGTTATTATGTGCATTGTTCCTGTCAAATAAACTAATAAACCAAACTAAACTTCTCCGTCCCGGCCTTCCCCCAGTCCCTCACTCCAGACATTCTTTCTGCTGCTCGATTACCATTTTTTTTCAGTGGTGCAGAGGTATCGGTGCGATCGACTGATATCCAACTGAACAGCGGGTCTTTCTGCAGGAGACACGTGCAGTAGAGCGACAGTGACGGTGGTGCAGGACTAACGGGAGCAGCAGATGCAGACGCACCAGCCCAGATCACCCTCTCACCACTTATGCAAATGAGCCGTGAGGTTTTAAGTTTTATTTCTGTAAAACGTAAACAATTGTGCCAAAGCTGCATTAAACACATTATTACTCGGTATATAATGAGCGGAGCACCGTCTATAGTCTGCGTCGCTTCCCCTCGCTGTCTGCATTGTTTTGACGCGTAGTTATGAAAATTCGAAGGCGAAGACGTTCTGATGCAGAACCATAAATTGTCCTTAATTCGGCTTTTAGCTTTTCACACTGATTCGGACAGAACACACGATACTTTGCATAGTTCAAATGTTCCATGTGGATTTAGATTAGATTAGATTAGCCTTTATTGTCTCCCTTGGGAGAAATTTGTCTTGGGACAGGGGTACTCCTGGCACATAGACATACAACATACAGCACACACACAGTGGACACATCAATTCATACAGTTCAACATTTGATAATATTGCACCATTCCCATAATTAGCATATTTTGCACATTCCCTGGGGCTTAAAAAGTGTAAAAATCAGTATTGCACATTCACTGGGGCCTTTCTGCCTAAGGTGCCAAAGGACAGTGCACACTCCCTGAAGCCTGCAACTGTCTGGGGGGAAAAAAGCACATTCCCTGAAGCCTATTCACTGTAAGTGCTCAAAAATATTGCATTTACTGCTTTTTTTTGTTAAAACTTTTACGTTTGGAAACACAACGTCACTTTTTTGGACTCTGAAAACACTGTACATTTGGTAAGTGGGCGTTTTGAGTTTGTAAATGAGCGCCCCTGGTCTACAGAGTCCACAGTAAACCCTGAAGCCCCAGTGACGGGCAGCAGTCCCTCACACGGTCCGTGAGGGTGATGAGTTCAGACGTCTTGTTAGCGCCACGATGCTTTTTGGCGCTGGCTGCATAATTCATCAGATGGCCGTTTAGCTCCAGGTGCGGTTCACTCAAGGCATGTCCTCTCAATAATTCAGCTGGTTAAGACTTTTATTAAAACCGTCATCAAATATTTATGGTGCAGCGGGACCTTCTGGCACCCGCAGCTTTCACGGCGATCACTGCGGGGGGTCTGTGCCAGCGCCGAGCCCTCAGCGGCCACCTGCAGCTGACAGCAGATCACGTCGGCGCGTAATGGCCACAATAACCAAAAGTAGTCGTCGTAACGGCCCGCGTGGGAGTGCCAGGGAATCCGCGTGAATTATACAGACGAACATGAAGTTAAATTAAAAGCAATAAAGTGAGGAGTGTTTTTTTTCCTGCCCATCTCCTCCCGCGTAAATGGGTTCGGGCAGTCTCCGGGGAGAAGTGCTCAAAGGGCCACTTAACCGTACGGAGCTCTTACGCTCAATATGCAACGTGTGTGAAGTCCTTTAAGACGCAGTATTCTGGGTTTAGAAAGTACAGCGTCGAGGTCACGTGTGTCCTGAAGGTCACAAGGACAGTTAGAGGGTACGTTTTCCTTTCTTAACATATATATATTGGGGATTTTAGTCGCTTTTTTATTTAAGAATTTAGAAATAATCGGCCTCATCCATGAATCTTTTCTCGAACATTTTTTGTAGCTTCCACTTTAATGCGCCAGATTCACAAAGCGTTCTTACACAGGCAGATCTCTCCTTAAGTGACAGTTGTGTTGAACGCACCAGCACCCGGCCTCGAACGCTTCCACGCTCATTTCTGTGGAGTTATTGTGATTAACTGAGATTCAGGGGCAGGACCACGCCTCGGCCGCCCTCTCCTCATCACCAGCGAACCGCAACTCACTTCCACTACACCTCTAATTTCCCAGACGCCTATTTGTAGCAGCCTGTCCCGTCATCCCAGTTTGTCTCGGTTAACTCGACCCCACACTCCCCATCCATATCTTGTTTGTCTTTCAGCCATAAGACGCTCACGAGGGGAGGTCCTGTTCCGACCGGGGCGACTGACAATCAAGATGGAGCTTCACCCAAGAGTCTCAGCCCAGCCATCTCCGCCTCGCCTTGTGCATTTACCAATAAACTTCTTCTTTGGACAGTGTTGTTTTTGGTGTGGTCCTTGCTTTGTGAAATTTCATGCTGAGATCACCTTACTAGTCCTGCACTATTGCATGATATTGTACTGCATTCTGCATTTCACTCTATATTTATGCTATTTTTGTATTGTATTGTATTGTTTTGTATTGTTTTTATATTGTATTTATTGACTGCACCCAGTACTACGTGCCCAAGACAAATTTCTCCCTCGGGGGACAATAAAGTTTATCTTATCTTATCTTATCTTATCTTATTTACATAATAAGGTGGAGCGTCTATAGACTACGGCTGTTTTCCAGCTTCAGCTGCAATTTCAAATGTCCAAACTCACATGAGCAGACTCAGGGAGGTCATTTTTAAGTCATAAATTTATTGTAATAAACAGGCGCTTTATCCCATTTATAGCACTTTCCGTGATCGCAGACCTGCAGTAAAAAGCGAGGGTGCTGGGCTGGGGGCTCTGGTCATGGGGGTGATGGGGGTGTTGAGTCCAACGCAGTGACCAGATCCAGGGACAGCACTGGGGCTGGGACAGACTGACGCTCACTGCAGCCTAAAGTCTGTTAGACCCAGTAGTTTAAGTTTATTGATGTTTAAAGTGCAAAATCACATTAAAGTGTCTCAGTGAAATTAAAATACACAAATATTTACAACAAAATTACAACAATACCGTGATTGACAGCAATATACAGTGGTAAAAGTGACAGAAATCAGGTTAGAGTGTGCAAAAAATTCAAAGTTACACCATTATACAAACGCATATACGTGAATTCACTCACCTACACATCATACACATACACACAGACCTACATACATGCTTACGCACATGCCTGCATACATACATGCCTGCATACATACACGCTGACCCGAAAGCCTCACCTGCAGGACTGGTTTATTGACTGGATGTGTAATATTTAAAAAAAAGGTGGGTTTTAAGTCTGGATTTGAACATATAAATGGATGTGGCATTTCTCACAGCGGGTGGCAGCTGGTTCCAGAGGTCGGGAGCACGATAAGAAGAGGCTCTACTACCGATAGAGACAGGCTCCAGAAACCTCCTCACAAATGTTACTGGATCACGCGGTCATATGTGGCGTTATCAGATTAATAATATTCTAAAAACAGTCATATTTTTGTTCTTTTGTTCTTCGTATGAGGAACATTTCCAGATAAGAAAAAGTTTTGCGGATGCCGAAAACGCTCGTAACAAGGCCTCAAGTGCAAATGTCGTGAATGAGCCCCATTAATCTATTGTATTCTCTTCCTCTTCTTAAAACGAGTCGCGGGACTGATGAGAACAGCCCCGGTAAAAGCTCCAAAAAGTCAGTTCTGTGAATATGGATCACGGAGCTACAACATCAGCGCCGTTAAACTTGAACGATCAACTCAAACCGCATTTATAAAGCACTTAAACTGTAAAATAAAGAGCTTTAAATAGACCGTTAAGATGCAAATGTGCCCCGTCCCCACACACAGTAATGAATATTGGTGTCGTTTTTCTCACCGAGGGCCACAGACCAGTGAATTCTAGGTCTCGGCCTTGGAGTTATTTATTTATTTATTCATTTATTTTGCTTGTATGTAACTTATAACAATAAAAAAAGCACACTAGATAAAAAAGTAGGTCCTGGAAGAGACAAAAAAACAAAAAAAACACCTCATGAATGCATTAAATGGAACATTATAGCTGTGCGTTACTAAAAAATACATTCACACACCTTAGATTAAATATATTTGATTCAAACATGGATGAAAACACAACAAAACATCCCACAGCTGAACGATGATCAAACATTTCCTCAACGTTCCTGATGTGACGTCACTAACCGGACGTGAAAACTGTTTCTGTATCGTAGACCAAACCGAGCACCTGTTTTAGAGCATGAAAATTCAGATTATTACAGCGGCGGAACGACTTAAATCTTACGATCAGCTGGGCCGGTTTAACAGGAGGTTTTAGGGCCGATAAAAACGCGCCCCCCGGAGCCACAGTTTGGACCCACCTGCCCAAGTGTTCAAAAGTTACGACATCGTTCACGTCTTTCCTCAGGCAGCGATCACTTTAAACACCGCACTTTAAGACTGCAGCTGGCACTTTCTATTTATTTATTTATGTATTTATTTTATCTTTGACTAAATGAGGTTTTGATTGTGTCTTTTACTTGTGTTCTTATTCTGTGTTTTGTGATTTTTTCTCTGTCTTAAAATGTGTCTTTGAACGTGGCTGTGAATGCTGCGCACTCCGGGGTCCCTGCAACACTTTTTCCCATGTGGTTTTTATACGGTAAATGGCAAATAAACTGAGCTGGACTGAACTGTACGGGGTGAACTGATATTTGACCAAATTTTAAGACGTTTTGTGAGTTTGCGGAGGATTCGTGATGGTCAGAAGAGCCGGGCAGGACTGGGAGCCTCACTAAGATCCGTCCGGACCAAGTGTCAACATGAGAGCTTTAATATCAAATAAAAATAAAATAAGACCATGTAAACACTTAATTCCTGATGAAAATAATTATTGGGAATTAAACTTAATCCTGAAGTCAGTGGGTTTATTCTGATTTTAAAGCCGGATGAATTTCTTCCTGGATCATGTAAACGTTTCTTCTTCTTCAAAATAATCCCGGTGGTTGGTGCTCGTTGGCTCGTCCTTCTGATCCGGCTCCTCCAGTCGTCTCTTCGGACTTTCCTCTACTGCTTTTTGGATTCTTTTAAATTTTTTTTTAAATTTCATTTTCCTTTTTTTCATATGCCTTTCATTTTGTCATTTTGGATTTTTTATTCAATTTTTTTTTCATCTTTTCATTTGTCTGTAATTTTTTGTCTTTTTTTGGCATTTTTTTCATTTTTTCATTTAATTTTTCTTTAATTTTTCAACATTTTTATTTTTTTATTTGTCTTAAATTTTTTTCAAATTTTTTCGTTTAATTTTATGTATTTATTTTTTTACTTTTTTGTTTTTTCTTTCATTTTCTTGTCTCGTCATTGTTCATTCTCTTTGGATTTGTGAGCGGGATGTGGGAGTGGGCTGAGGTGTGGCAGCCTCACACTCAGTTTGTCTTCTTCCTCCTTCTCCCACACTCTTCCCTTCTCCTCCTCAGCTCACAGACGGAAAGCGTGAGGACAGAATTCTCCAGCTGCTGCTTCATTATCATCAGAACCACTGCGGGAAAAGTTTGGATCGTGTTTGTGTCGGCGGCGAAACGACAAACGGAGATGACAGAAAAGCCGGGAGCAGCTGAAGTGTGGGTTTTCTTCATAAAGACGGAAATACGTTTGTGTCGCTGTCCAATCAGAACTACTGTCTAATACATTACTAAAATCAATTAAATACTGTCCCACTTTTAACTGTATGTTTTAATCATATTTAATTTGTTTGTTCTTGTTGTAAGACGACCTTGAGTGTCCAGAAAGGCGCCTAATAACTAAAATGTATTTTTATTATTATTAGAACCCTTCCCGAACCCCAGACATTGAGCAGAATTAAATAAAGATTATTTAACGTGTTTTCTGTGTAAACCTCAATTCAGAATGATTCTTTCCAAGTAAACTCAAACAAGAATATTTTAATTCCGGACTATTAATTCAGAACAATTAATTTGTAATTAAAAAAAACATGTAAACGTGGCCAATGAGCTCAACAGAAAACATTATTATTTGACAAACGGTAATTTTCATAGACAAACATATCGTCTGAGTGAATGAATTCTGTTTTAAAGCAACACCGTGTACTTTCTGTCTGAGCTGACAACACATTTAAAGCATATCGTGTGAAAAAAATCATGTTAAAGGGGAATTTTAGGGCTGGGACGAGACACAATTTTCAAGAGACGAGGCAAACTACGAGACTGGGCCCATGAGAACGAGACAAATGAGATTCTGACATAATTTTTGACATTTCACGATTTTGGCTTCACTATTTTTATTTATTTTACGCAGTACTTTAGCAGTCATTGTGGTAAAACTGCTTCTCAGTTTGCATAACTCACCAGCGTTTAACTCTCGAACTCTTTTTGTCCAAGCCAAAAGTAAATTCAAGGAGTAAAAAAAATCTCTCGAGACGATTTTTCCTCATGTGTGGAGGATCTTGTGGCGATTTCTGGCGCAGAGCATCTTTTCTCTCGGAGTTTCAGTGCACTGTCCTCGTTTTAAATAAATAAAACATTATAATTATGTGATTTTGTCTCGTGAAATCTTGTTGCACGAGATTTTGTCCCATCCCTGCAGTGCGTTCTGTTGCTTTTCTTTTCTTTTTTTTCTTTTTTATATTGTATTATTTTTCAAGATAAAGGGTAGTGGGTACATGAGGACAAAGAAGGGAAGAAACAAAGAGGGACAAAGGGGGGACGAAAAAAAACAACAACAAAAAAAACAACAGTAACAACAGAACTATGTACAGTCAGGGAGTCTTTCACATAAATATACTTACTAAAGGATACCTACTATATTCACTCATTTATAGTAAAGACTCATTTGGCCATTTGGCTGTGACAAAATAAAACCATTTCAACCATCGATCCAGAAAAACCTCAGTTTTTTTGATTAACATGTGCTGTTAGTCCTTCCATCTTGTAAATTTCCACCACAATGTCTCTCCACATAATAATTGTTGGGCTGTGTGGTTGTAGCCAGTTCCTTGTAATAGCTTTTTTACTGGCCACCAATAGAATGTTCATTAAGTATTTGTCCACTTTCAGCCGGTCTTCAGGAACATATCCTAGGTACAGAGTTTTAAAGTCCAAAGCGGTATCTTCTCCAAAAATGTCCTGTAAGGCCTGATGTATCTCAGTCCAAAAAGTTTTTATGTTGGGGCAGTCCCAGAAAACATGGTGGTGGTTCGCACACTGTTGGCCATCTGTTGCTTTTCTAATGTTGGTGCTGCTCAGTCGTTTCACTGATGCTCGTCGCTGTTTCCCGTGAGCTTTTGTCTTTCTTTTCATTTACTCAATATTTGATCAGGTATTGAGAACTCTGCAAAGACGTCAATCATAACGTGAAACAGCGAATAGAAACACGAGACAGTGAAACATTTGCAGATTAAAGATATAAAAGTGTTAAAAGCGTGTGCAGTGATCCTGTAGATCAGGAGTGTCAAACTCATTTTGGTCCGGGGGCCGTATGCAGCCTACTTTGATCCCAAAAGGGCCGGATCAGAAAACTCAGTTCTCTCTTCAAGTTATTGTATTTTTCTCCGTGTCTCGTAGTGGTGTTTAAGATTATATTCCTCGAGCAACGCCACTTGTTCCAAACACACTGAGCACAGATTTCCCATTCACCTCTGTCAACAAATAAGAATTAGACTATTTTTCTTGGGAAATCCTGAACTCAGCATCTGCTTTTCTCATTTTTTGACATTTTGCTGATGAGGGTCACGGTCGACAGTCAAAACGATCGTCCTTTAAGAGCGTTTGGAAAGAGGAAAGTCTTCATTTGTGCTGCTCTGGTGGGAGTTGCAACGTACAGAAACGCCGGAGACGCTGCTATGCTAAACGGTGCAGAAAATTAACAGAAAAATCTGAAAATTTTAAGTATTTTAATAGAAAAATCAGCCGAGGGCCAGATTAAAGGTCTTGGAGGGCCGGATCTGGCCCCGGGCCGCATGTTTGACACATGTGCTGTAGATACTCTGGACGGAGCTTTGAAAAGTCGACGGAGGGAAAAACGAACTAAGCTTTAAAGTCCGCTGAAGGTTCCACTCATTTGTTGCAGAACTAAAATGAGGAGCGGCCTGAAGCTTTCTCCCCTCGATCGTTGTGGATAAATTCTTCGTGAAGAAGGTTTCTCCTTCGTGGACCTTGTCGGTTGAAGATTTGGTGACGGGGCAGATTTACGAAGCTGCTGGAGAAAACGCCACATTTACACACAGAGAAACATTAACCAGACGTTCCACAAACCAACAGCGGGACACTTCCGGTCTTTGCTGATGATAATAAACATCTTCTGCCACTGTGTGCAACTCCAGGACGAACACATTCTGCACCTTTCAGTTATACTTGACTGATTCCTCTAGTGGGCGATGCATTTCTGTGCATTTAACCCGTCCTTCAGTGTTACGAGGAGACTTAGACTTAGATAAACTTTACTGATCCACAAGGGAAATTACTTGGACACAGCAGCTCACACAGCACATTATATTACAATAACAGAGAGTAAATTATATATACTGTATATGTATGAAAAAATGGTAATAAACTTCTAAATAAGTAGCAATAAAAAATAAAGCAAGAAACTGGTATTGATAAGACATAGATTATATAAATGTATGTAGAGTGTAGCACAGTTATAAGGGTCAATGACGGATGAGGATTTCAAGAGGCAAATTTAAAAAGATAAAAAAATATTAGTTTCTATTGAACTTTTTCACATATTTCCAGTGTCAGGAGCATAAATCTGTGTTTAACATTTATATGATGCATTTTTAGTGTAAAATGTCATGTGGTGCGACCGAGAATAACCTTAAAATAGTTTTATTTTCTAAAACATGGTTGGGATATTCATCTAAGTTCTGAGTAATATGAAGTGTATAGAAACAAACTGTTGCGTTTCTTTAGATTTTTAATGCATATTGATATTTTCTTTTGCTCCAATATGACAGTCGCCTGCTTGTGTTTAATGAACAAACTACTGCCCTGGAAAATGCTGAAAATGAAGAAAAACGCCTAAAGAACCATTCACCCAAGTCGACTTTGTCTGTTATTAAAATTACTGATATTAGTGGCACCACATGATGCACGGTCGCACCACATTTTAACACTTTAAGGACAAAAAGTATGCAAAATAATTAATGATTTCTGGAAAAAAAAGAAGATTTGGTTCCATGGAGATCAGAGGTGCTACAGAAATGTGGTGAACTATTATGAAATTTGAACCTTTCAGCTGAGGAAACTGCATCTGGACAGAAAATGTAGGCGTCACGTCACTGACCCAGATACAAGAGGTCGTAAAAGTCCATCAGGAGCAGTGAGTTTACACAGCGCGGCACCGCGGGAAACATCTGCAGATCTCGAGTGTGGGTCTGGGCCGCTTCCCTGCAGGATGTGACCCACTGTTCGCGTTTATGTTCCCCGTTCGCGGCGTTTACGTACCTGCGTCTGTGTCGTGTGAGTTAAACGCCACCGCGGGGGCTCCATCGTGTTTCTTTGTTTCTGTAATAAGCTCAAATTGCATGTGCGGCTTCGTTGCAGTGGGTGAGAGCATAAACGGCGCGCATTCCTCCAGTCATTACGCGGCTCAGCTGGATCACGCATTACGCAGCCATTAGGGGGCAGTATACATGACGAACAGCTGATGGCCTCCCGCGGATCTGACCCGGCGGCGTGCGGAGAAGAGAAACACCCCACGGTCCCGGGAATGTCACGAGTTTACAGATCGTCTGAAGAAGAGGCGGGAATCAGAGACTTTTAGAATTTACATCGAAATATGGAGACCACAGACATATTGATAGTTTCACTACTAGTTCTTCGACATATTTAAAGGTACATTGTGTAACCTTTCTGTCCGCCATCTTCTTGTGCTGACTGGAAGTGTGACATTAAAGTTGAACTCGGGCTCGTTTGAAGCTAAAGTCCGTTTCTAGAGGTGGTGGAATTCTGTCAGAAGCCAAAAAATGGCACAGATCAGTGTTTCCTCGGTGGAGATCTCACTGTGGCAGTGAGTCTGTCAAGGCAACAAACTAGTGTAGTGATGGGGGCAAGTTCTGAACTTCCACGTAAAACACCAATTTGCTTCACACTGAAGAAGCTTAACTCCACTTTAACCCATCTGACAACAGCCACGAGTCTAACAAACCAAACGCTCTGCCTGGTTCACTCATTAGTGTCTGGAAACGTTAGAAAACAACTTTAGAAGCACCTCACACTTCCCTCTGCTGATTTCCCACTGCACAGGCCAAAGCCCAAAAGACTCGATCGTCGACTCCAGCGGCGGCGAGAGGCTCGAGCGACAGAAGCAACAAGTGAGAATCGACTACTGACGGTGAAGAAGAAGAGAAACTGAAAGTTGTTGAAAGAAAATGGATCGGGAATGTATTTTTTTGTATTTTTTGGCGGCACGGTGGCTGAGTGGCAACACTCAGGCCTCACAGCAAGAAGGTTGCGGGTTCGATCCCCGGGTCGCCCGGGCCTTTCTGTGTGGAGTTTGCATGTTCTCCCCGTGTCTGGATGGGTTTCCTCCGGGTACTCCGGTTTCCCCCATCAACCCAAAACATGCAGGACCTGAACTAACATCAAGGATCATGTTGTCCACCCTCCTGTGGGCTCACCACCTGCAGAGGGGTTCATAGGGGGTCAGGTGCTATGAGTATTGGGCAGCACGCTGCCCCCGCGACCCAGCCGGATTAAGCGGGAGAAGATGGATGGATGGATGTATTTTTTATCGTTTTTCAAAAAATATAATTCATAAATGGGATTAGAAACAACATCAGCGATTGAGTCCAGAGGGACTTTCTCTCTGTTTTTCCTTCTTCATGGTGCATTTCTTGCTGATGGCTTACACTCCGGAGCGACTTATAGTCCGGAAATATTTTAGGTCTTTGCTGCTTCCATAGGTAAGAAAGGCCTGATGCTTTGCGCAGTGGTCAGACTCGACCATCATCAGTGCAAGATTCTGGTGAACAATTAATGTGAGACAGGATGGAAATAAATCTTGTGACATTGCAGAAGTTTATTGAAACGACGGGGAAGCAAATGCGTGTCTTCTTAAAGGTGCATTGTGTAACTTTTCTGGCGGAAGGTTCGTCAAAGGCTTTTCTCTCTTCCTCAGTGTTATTGGTTTGTCTGGAATATTCCAGGTTATAACATTAAACACGTGTATCCAGCATTTATTCATCACGGCTGTTTCGATTGCTCAAAAACACAATCATTCTCTTTGTGAACAGGAGCGACTCTCCGCAGATCTGACCTGTAATGTAGCCTATAGACATTCTAGACAAAGCAATAGCATCTCTATGGAGACAAGGAGGTGATGGACTTTCCACCAGAAGATCAAGAAGTTTCTGGTGGAAGGTCCATCAAATGCTCCACAATATGGCATTAAATCTTTCTATCTTCATGGAGACCAAACTAAAACCAAGTTACAGGTCAGATCTGTGGAGAGGCGACCCCGCTCACAGTCAGAATCTCTGTTTTTCTAGGTATTTTTGAGCTCTAAAACCACCTGTGATTGAATAAATGTAAAGTAGAGGTGTTTAATGTCGCACTGTGGAACATTTTAAGCAGATTTAAAGACATGAAAACTTCCACAGTGAACTTTTAATAACAGAAAATGTTTTATAATGTACATTGAGCCCGTCTCAGTAGAATATGTAATAAAACACTCAAAGTCAGTCAAATGTATTCATCCCTTAAGGGTTACTCAAGCGCACAGACCTCCTGCTGCGGCCGTCACGCCGTCCCAGCATGCACCAGCACACTCCATACGCCTCCATTTCGTCCGGAGGCGGGACTTAACATTCTGCTGCAAACCGTGGCAGCAACACTTGAAACCATATTTTCCTGTTCACTTAAACTGCCAGGTCTAAATAAGAGACTTTTGACAAGACAAAACCAATTTAGCCCTAAAATTGTAGCAAAAACAGGTTTTCTTTGACGTTCCATTGGTGCAGCAGCACATCCCCCCAAACTCTGCTGTGCCAAACAAGAACCAATTTGTGCCAGTGGTTTAGTAGTAGTAGTAGTAGCAGTAGCAGTAGTGGTAGTAGCAGTAGTAGTAGCAGTAGCAGCAGTAGCAGTAGTAGTAGTAGTAGTAGCAGTAGCAGTAATAGTAGCAGTAGCAGTAGCAGTAGCAGTAGTAGTAGTAGTAGCAGTAGCAGTAATAGTAGCAGTGCGTGGCTAGCAGCGTGCCAGCAGTAGCGGCAGTTGCAGCTGCCGCTGCTGTAGCAGTGGTTGCGTTGCTGCTGCTGTAGCATTGTTGCCAACAGCTGGCTGCCTGCTGCTGGTAGCAGCTGCTGCTGCCGCTGTTGCTACAGTGGCTGCTGCCGCTGCCGCTGCCGCCGCTGCTGCTGCTGCTGCGGTGTGCTGCCGCTGCCGCTGCCGCTGCTGGCTGCTGCTGCTTGCCGCTGCGGTAGCCGCTGCTGGCTGTTGGCTAGCAGCCGCTGCCGCTGCCGCTGCCGCTGCTGCCGCTGGTTAGCAGTAGCAGCAGTGCTGCTGCTGCTGCTGGTAAGTAGCTGCAGTAGCAGTGGTAGCTAGCGGTAGCAGCTGCTGCTGCTGCTGCAGCGCTGCAGTAGCAGTAGCAGCAGTAGTAGTAGTGGCTGCTGCTGCGGCAGCAGCAGTAGTAGCAGTAGTAGCAGCAGTAGTAGCAGTAGTAGTAGTAGTAGTAGTAGTAGTAGCAGTGGTAGTAGTAGCAGTAGTAGTAGCAGTAGTAGTAGTAGTAGTAGTAGTAGTAGTAGCAGTAGTAGTAGTAGTAGTAGTAGCAGTAGCAGTAGTAGTTTATTTGGTCGTTTTACAGCACTACAAAACAAAACATAGACTATAACCCCATAGATCATGACCGAAAGGATTTACGCTGAAGTAAAACACACTTATAATGCCTGATCCTATTAAAAAATGATGGCATTCCAAAAAAACAAACAAAACAAAACAAAAAACAACAGCGTATGAAGAGTAAGTTTACAGCATTTCCAGTTTCACTTGTGTTTTCTTGTATATATAAGGAACAAAATATACATTAAAACCAAATTAAATGCATAATTCATTCATTCCTCAGACCTGTAGAGCTTTTTAAAACATAACGCTTTAAGCTAGAGATGCCCCGAGCCAGATTTTTTTTAAGGAGTGCTCTTTCCAATACCGATCCGATACCGATCCGATACCGATCCGATACCTATCCGATACCTTTTTAAATTCAACCCTAAGGAACGGAAGGAACTTTGCCACTTTGCCGCCTTGTGCTGGTAAATCTCAAACCCGTCTGGATGTTTCTTTTGTAAGTGGGGAAGACCCGGGACACGCTGGAGGGCCCGGGAACGCCTCGGGGTCCGGGAGGAGCTGGAGGAAGTGTCTGGGGTGAAGGAAGTACTGATGCCCCCACGACCCCAGCACCGGATAAGAGGAAGAACATGGATGGACACGGCGGCGCTTTGATTTACGCCGCCCTAAAACACGTCAATGCTGTAAAAACATGTGGAACTGAATCAAATACTGTCCGGTACTGGTAAAAGAGCCGGACCGGGAGTCGATACCGATACCGATACTGATAGTTGATCGGGACATCTTTACTTTATACTCTTTTTTTAAAGGCTTCTACAGTGTTAGACTTTTTTAAAAGCATCACTCAGGTTATTCCATAAACGAACCCCTCGAACAGAAATACAATCACTTTCTTTCTTAGTTTTTACCTTCATTTTCTTTTTTAAAGATACCAGTTCTTCTAAGGTTATATTGACTGTGCTCGAACAACTCCCGTAAACAAGGAGAGAACAGATGATTCTCGGCCTTGTTCTTCACCACGGCTGAACTCAGGTCGACAAGGTCAAAAAACTGAAGCACTTTTAGCTCAACGAAAAGAGGATTTGTTGTTTCACAGTGATCCACATGATTAATAATCCTGATAACCTTTTTGTGGTGTAGAAAAATGTGATTAATATTTGATTCATAAGTGGAATAGAAGGAACGGACCGTTATACAGGAAATAAAGGGAATTTTGATTTAAAAGTCTGTTCATTTGACTCATTATAGTCACAATTCTCACCAGCTTTGTCTGAACTTACACTTATTTGCATTTTCCAGTTCAGTTTTTTTTATCTACCTGAATGCCCGAGAATTTATTAACAGGGACTCTTTCAATTTCTATTCGATTAAGTTTCACGTTAATTTGAGGATTGATTGATCTCGTAAACGCAGATTTTTAATAAGCAAAGACGCTTCACAATAAATTAACACTAAAATAAGGACGGACGAAACAGTAACGAGGAGCAGAAAAGGTGTTTTTTGAGCAGTTTTTTCAAGGTTGAGTCTGTTTTCGTCAATATTTTTTCATAATCCGGTACGACAGGAGAGAAAACAAGGGTTGTTTGAAGAGGAAAAATCCCAGCGCTTTTAGTAAACATGTTTCATTTGCTTAATCGACTGCTTAGAAATGTCTATTGTAGGAAATAAAATCATAAACTCAAGTTAAACCAGCGTTGCTATGGAGCTCTAACATCTGCGTTTAGTCAGAGAACTTCATCCCGTCACGATTTTAACAATTTCACGTCATTTAAACTGTCAGGATCTGTTTGAGTAAAGTTTATTTCTCACAAATGTCTCCAGCGATACTTTTTATGACATAAGAAAGTTAAAAGTTTTCCACATTTCCAAAATATTGCAGAGTTAAGACAAAATCGAACTTAACTTTCATGGTGAAGAGCCCGGCACCGGCTTCTGCTTTGTCTGCAATGTTCCACACTCCGGTATTAAACCTTTCCAAGTTACAGGTCAGATCTGCGCAGAGGCGAATCTGCTCACAGTCAGAATGTCTGTTTTTCTATGGGATTTTTTTTCGCTCTAAAACCACCTGTAGTTGAAATGGAAAAGTAGACCAGGTTTCCAAATACTGCAGAGTTAAGACGAAGGCCCCGTTCACACTCGTACATGTTCGAGTCGTTTTCGTTGCAGATGCAGCGTTCGTCCGTTCGTCCGCACTGATCCCATGGAAAACAGCTCAAGAGACGGAACGATCCGGTGTCGCCAGGTCCCGCGAATTCACCTGAGCACAGATCTGATCCGGCACCGTGTGGACGCCTGACAACAAATGCAATTTATGCTCCTCTAATTTAGACCTGGTTTAGAACTGATTTAGTCCTAATTTTAGCTCTAGTTTAGACCTGGTTTAGGCCTGGGTTAGACCTGGGTTAGACCTGGTTTAGACCTGAAATAGACCTAATATTGTCCTGGTTTAGACCTGATATAGTTCTATTTTAGCCCTAGTTTAGTCCTGGTTTAGACCTGCTTTAGCTCTAGTTTAGCCCTGTTTTAGCTCTAGTTTAGTCCTGGTTTAGAACTGATTTACTCCTAATTTTAGCTCTAGTTTAGCCCTGGTTTAGACCTGGGTTAGACCTGGTTTAGACCTGTAATAGACGTCATATTGTCCTGGTTTAGACCTGATATAGTTCTATTTTACCCCTAGTGTAGTCCTGGTTTAGACCTGTTTTAGCTCTAGTTTAGACCTAGTTTAGACCTGGTTTAGACCTGTTTTAGCTCTAGTTTAGTCCTGGTTTAGGCCTGTTTTAGCTCTAGTTTAGTCCTGGTTTAGAACTGATTTATTCCTAATTTTAGCTCTAGTTTAGCCCTGGTTTAGACATGGGTTAGACCTGGTTTAGACCTGAAATAGTTCTACTTTAGCCCAAGTTTAGACCTGGTTTAGACCTGTTTTAGCTCTAGTTTAGACCTGGTTTAGACCTGATATAGTTCTATTTTAGCCCCAGTTTAGACCTGGTTTAGACTTGAAATAGACCTGATATTGTCCTGGTTTAGTCCTGGTTTTCGCTCAGATTGGTCGACAATAGGGACACTGGGACATTTCTTGTATAAAACTGGGACAAATCACTGGTTTTGCATAATTCTGCTGGGCCAGGGGACACAGGGCTCAAAACTGGGACTGTCCCGGGTAAAACAGGGACGCCTGGTTGCCCTGGTCAGATATCGCCAGCTCCTATTAATAAATAGAGTCTGTTAGTTAACGTTAGTTGTTAGAGACTCAATTCTATCAGTTTGAAGATTAAATGTTCAGAAAAACACTTGCGTTACTGTCGAATGATGTGAAAGAAAGTCTAAATGTCACTGCAAAGTTTTTAGAAGACACTTGCTCTACACAGACACAACTTAACACATCAAAATGACGAAAAGACAATTCTTCCCGTTTACTGCACGCGCCGACATTTCTGCTGTGGCATAAATCCAACCCACTCGATTTGATTGGCCGTTTCGTCGCACTTTCTCGAGGTGGAGGTCGGTTTTCGCAAGAGAATGTGGGAGTAAAACAACCGCGTTATGGAGATCAGTCATAACCCGGGACGTGCACGGGGGGGTCGCTCTGGTTGCCCTGACAACTGCCCGTATGGCCTCCCCGACTGAAGTTGCCCCTGCGAGGGGGAAACAATTTAAAAAAAATCATTATTTTTTTAAATCGGTCGAAGCATACATGCAATTTATGCTCCTCTAATTTAGACCTGGTTTAGACCTGGGTTAGCCCTAGTTTAGACCTGAAATAGACCTAATATTGTCCTGGTTTAGACCTGATATAGTTCTATTTTAGTCCTAGTTTAGTCCTGGTTTAGACCTGCTTGAGCTCTAGTTTAGTGCTGGTTTAGAACTGATTTAGTCCTAATTTTAACTTTAGTTTAGACCTGATATAGTTCTATTTTACCCCTAGTTTATTCCTGGTTTAGACCTGATATAGTTCTACTTTAGCCCTAGTTTAGACCTGGTTTAGAATTGATTTACTCCTAATTTTAGCTCTAGTTTAGCCCTGGTTTAGACATGGGTTAGACCTGGTTTAGACCTGATATAGTTCTATTTTACCCCTAGTTTAGTCCTGGTTTAGACCTGATATAGTTATACTTTAGCCCTAGTTTAGACCTGGTTTAGACCTGTTTTAGCTCTGGTTTAGATCTGGTTTAGACCTGATATAGTTCTATTTTAGCCCCAGTTTAGTCCTGGTTTAAACCTGATATAGTTCTACTTTAGCCCTAGTTTAGACCTGGTTTAGACCTGTTTTAGCTCTAGTTTAGTCCTGGTTTAGAACTGATTTACTCCTAATTTTAGCTCTAGTTTAGCCCTGGTTTAGACCTGATATAGTTGTATTTTAGCCCTAGTTTAGGGCCCCGCAGTGCGAGTCTGGAGGGAGGAGCTCAGTTCTGTTTACAGCCACAGAGACCAGCACCTGAGCCTGCGCAAAGTAAAGAGAGATTACCCACAAGCCCCGCAGAGAGCCCCGGTCCGCGGCGCTGCCCACGCCAAAAGTTCAGTCTTTTCAACTTCTGACGTCGACGCCTGAACGCTGAAAACCGCCGCCTCGACTCCAGATTCACGCTGCAAAAACGCCGGATGCCCTGGTCGCGCGTCCACATAGACTTTACTTGTAAACTGGATGCTCTGACTCTGCGGTCTGAACGTGCCGTAAGCAGAGATTGTCCCGGTTGTCGTGGTTTGACCATCTGCCTTGACGTTGTTGGAAAAGGTGAGACTGAGATGTATAACAAATGATCACCATCAAGTTTTATGAAAAATGTTACTAAAGGTTCAGTTTTTGCCACGTTTAGCCTAAATAATCAGACGCTGAGCTCGCAGACACCGGCCCGTCATTCCTCCAGACGGGACAGGCTGCACATGTCATGGAGGCAAACTCAGCCTCACGTCTCCTGATGGTTTCTATTTCTAACATTTCATTTTAGCAAAGAATGATGGAAGTAATGCACACAATTATTTCATTCTAAATGGTTAATATGCAGTAGTAGCAGTATGTAGTAGTGTGTAGTAGTAGTAGTAGTAGTATGTAGTAGTATTTTTTATTTTTAATGTCATGTCAGAGCAACTGTCCCTCAAAATTCCTGTGCACGTCCCTGGTCATAACTCTAAATATCTGAAAACAGTGAAAAGGTCTATGGGTAAAATGAATGGAAAATTTACCTCCGGAACTAGATCAAGCGTTCACCGTCACATAAGGCGTCTCTATCAAATTTAGTCACGTGGGTGAACGGGCAGACGGGTCAGGATCAGGGACGGGTCGGGATCAGGGATGGGTCAGGATCAGGGACGGGTCGGGATCAGGGACGGGTCAGGATCAGGGACGGGTCAGGATCGGGGACGGGTCAGGATCAGGGTCGGGTCATAGATGAACGGGCGGACGGGTCAGGATCAGGGACGGGTCAGGATCAGGGACGGGTCAGGATCAGGGACGGGTCAGGATCAGGGACGGGTCAGGATCAGGGACGGGTCAGGATCAGGGACGGGTCAGGATCAGGGACGGGTCAGGGTCGGGTCAGGATCAGGGTCGGGTCAGGGTCGGGTCAGGATCAGGGACGGGTCAGGATCGGGGACAGGTCAGGATCGGGGACGGGTCAGGATCAGGGATGGGTCAGGATCAGGGACGGGTCAGGATCAGGGACGGGTCAGGATCAGGGGGTTTGGTGTCGGGGCAGCTGTTTCGAGCAGGATCATTGAAATATAACTCCAGGTCTGTCATTGCTGAGGAAACGGCAAAAACGAGTCAAATAAACGAATAAAATAGACTAAAAACGATCCGGCGCACCCCACCGCACCTCCTCCTTAATGTGTGCACTTGTCCGCATCATTTCCCCGTACATCCAATGTCACCCTGTGCATCTGCTTCAAACCGAGCTCCAAATGAGGCTGATGAGGCAGATTCCGCTTGTACACTGAAGGCGCCGGGATCAAAAGCCCACCTGCTCGGATTTTTTTCTTCCAAAGTTAAACCTTTGAATGTTGCATCTGACATATAAAAGCATCCGGAAGTGAAGACCAGATGGGTGAAGGTAGAGAAGTCTGTGGTGAACAGTTGGGACGCGTGGAGTTAAGTGAGAGACTTTCCCACTTGAAATTATGCCTGTGTCAAAGAGAAACTGCAGGGAAATGTATTACAAATGACAGATTATGACCATGATTCAATGACTAATTCTACTGAGGATGTAACAATAATCAATAAACAATAATCTGGTGATATCGTATCGTCAAAGGTCTTGCAATAATACCGTGGACCATCACAATATATCGAATCCCAAGTCTCTTTGCTTAAATGAACAGTTCTGATGCAGAAACAGCTAAAAAACAGAGGCAACTACATAGACCATGATCCTTTGCTCCGTTTCAGTGCAGACGACATGAAGAAATAACTGTTCTCAGCACTTTTACATCTTCATTCTTTGGATTAAGTCTTGTGAAGGGATTTTTAGAGGAAAAAGTCGCAGATTCACCACAAAATATTACAATAAATCTGCTACGGTGAGATGTATACGGTGAATAAATGTACCAAATGACTGGTCAAAACATTTTAAAATGTCAGTCTTGTTATTATGTAGAATATTGTTGTATCATAAGCCTCTCCCTCGGGCCCGGCTGATATATCGGTTGTCCAATATCATCAGCCGATATGTGCACTTTGAGACATATCAGATATCAGCCTAAATCTTGCTGATATGGGCCGATAGTCCAGGTGGGCAGGTCATGCCCTGTTATAAAGACTCTCTATCTCTCTCATGCCTTTACCGCTAAAGGCTAATAGCAATAATTTACTTTGTTCACAGGCTAGAGGCAAAAATGCCATTAGACTGACCTGCTGTCTTTAAATACGACGTAGAGAAGCAGGATAACAATAAACATATCCTAAACATGCACCAATTTAAATTCCAGTAGTGCCAAACCTAAGTTTTATAAACAACTGAAGAAATGTTTACATCACTAAATATTATCTGCAATTATATCGGCAGCTCCAACTCCCATTTTATCGGCATCATGTCGGCTGCAAAAAAATCCATATCTGTCGGGCCTTACTCCCCCGCCGTACCGTGAGCTTTCCCACGATATCGCGATAAATATCGTCCCGTGAGGTTCAGACCGTCACCGTATCGTATCGTGACACTTGGACGTCGTTACACCCCTAAATAATACAGACGGGAGCAGCTAAAATCAGTGTTGCTCAACTGTGGATTTTTGTCGTCACACAGCAGGTCTTGGGGTCTGGTGGAAATGATCAGGTTCCATATTTGGGAATTCACCTTTTCGATATTTCAAGTTTAAAAGGAAAAACTGGCACTAAATGTGAAAAAAAATAAAAAAAATAAAGAGCAAATTTTGGATTTCCAGGATACACACATTAGTTAATTTGTTTCTCTGTTAATAAAGATGGAAAAATACAATTTACTAACCTCAAAATTGTATCGGCGCTTCACAAAAAAGTATAATTTATGATAAAATGTGTAATATATCTGAAGGACATGACGAACTGTAGTGGGCTCAACATTTCTGTAGGGATTTGTCCAGTAAAACTCTAAAACAAATCTGTCATAATCTTTTCTTCTATTGCCAGATCATGTTAAACACAACTGTAAACGTGCTTAAACCAGGCTCTGAGATCACTCACGTGTATCAGAGTGGTTTTCGTTTGCCAAATTTCCTTTATATTCCCATATTTTGTGATAGTCTGTGATTAATCCCGCTTCCCCCCGTTAAAATCGCACGGTGTTGCACGTCGTTTTTGCCTCCAGCTGCCTCCGTTTCAGAATTCAGAAGGTTTTTGTTTACATATTTTAAAGGGGCAATGCTCAAAAAGCGAATATATTCCTGTGTTTTTCGCCCCGGCCCAGTGTAGACCCCCGTGGTGTGTTTCTAGTATTCCCTGCTATCCTGTAGTGGGCGCCACCTGTGGGTATGTTCCACCTGTCAATACAAACCCTGCTGATTTAGTCAACGATTTGTGTCTTAAAGGCGCCGTACCTGTTTTTTTTTACTGTCTGTAGCTCTGTTTAAATGGTTCACTGCGGTCATGTTATTCCTCACTCACCTCGGCTTCTTAATATGGCCTATTTTAAGTGTTCACAGTGATGAGTTTATAATTGCGTTTCACAGCAAACCACCATAATAATACATTTTAATTGTACCGTACTTTACATTTCAACTAAATTTCAAAGCGCTGCAGCAGGTAAAACAATTAAAAACAAAGAAAGAAGCGCTGCATATACAAAAAGCGGTTTTCATATTATAAAGAGTTTCAGTGGGACATTTTAAAAAGAAAAAGTGAACACTCCGGGCAGGCCTCAGGGCAGAGTCCTGTAACGGTCTGGAAATTGACGGGCAGGTCGTGATTACAGTGTGATCTCAATCCACACATCCAGCGCTGCCAGTGAGAGACTTTTCCTCCGCTGGATTTGTGATCCAAGGACACAGAACGCAGATGAAACCCGGACTGAGGACGATACTGTTCCTGAAACCCGGACTGAGGACGATACTGTTCCTGAAACTCGGACTGAGGACGATACTGTTCCTGAAACCCGGACTGAGGACGATACTGTTCCTGAAACCCGGACTGAGGACGATACTGTTCCTGAAACCTGGACTGAGGACGATACTGTTCCTGAAACCCGGACTGAGGACGATACTGTTCCTGAAACCCGGACTGAGGACGATACTGTTCCTGAAACCTGGACTGAGGACGATACTGTTCCTGAAACCCGGACTGAGGACGATACTGTTCCTGAAACCCGGACTGAGGACGATACTGTTCCTGAAACCTGGACTGAGGACGATACTGTTCCTGAAACCCGGACTGAGGACGATACTGTTCCTGAAACCCGGACTGAGGACGACACTGTTCCTGAAACCCGGACTGAGGACGATACTGTTCCTGAAACCCGGACTGAGGACGACACTGTTCCTGAAACCCGGACTGAGGACGATACTGTTCCTGAAACCTGGACTGAGGACAACACTGTTCCTGAAACCCGGACTGAGGACGACACTGTTCCTGAAACCCGGACTGAGGACGATACTGTTCCTGAAACCCGGACTGAGGACGACACTGTTCCTGAAACCTGGACTGAGGACGACACTGTTCCTGAAACCCGGACTGAGGACGAAACAGTTCCTGAAACCCGGACTGAGGACGACACTGTTCCTGAAACCCGGACTGAGGACGACACTGTTCCGGAAACCTGGACTGAGGACGATACTGTTCCTGAAACCTGGACTGAGGACGATACTGTTCCTGAAACCCGGACTGAGGACGATACTGTTCCTGAAACCCGGACTGAGGACGATACTGTTCCTGAAACCCGGACTGAGGACGATACAGTTCCTGAAACCTGGACTGAGGACGATACTGTTCCTGAAACCCGGACTGAGGACGATACTGTTCCTGAAACCCGGACTGAGGACGATACTGTTCCTGAAACCTGGACTGAGGACGATACTGTTCCTGAAACCCGGACTGAGGACGATACTGTTCCTGAAACCCGGACTGAGGACGATACTGTTCCTGAAACCTGGACTGAGGACGATACTGTTCCTGAAACCCGGACTGAGGACGATACTGTTCCTGAAACCCGGACTGAGGACAACACTGTTCCTGAAACCCGGACTGAGGACGACACTGTTCCTGAAACCCGGACTGAGGACGATACTGTTCCTGAAACCCGGACTGAGGACGATACTGTTCCTGAAACCCGGACTGAGGACGACACTGTTCCTGAAACCCGGACTGAGGACGACACTGTTCCTGAAACCCGGACTGAGGACGACACTGTTCCTGAAACCTGGACTGAGGACGAAACAGTTCCTGAAACCTGGACTGAGGACGATACTGTTCCTGAAACCCGGACTGAGGACGACACTGTTCCTGAAACCTGGACCGAGGACGATACTGTTCCTGAAACCCGGACTGAGGACGATACTGTTCCTGAAACCTGGACCGAGGACGATACTGTTCCTGAAACCTGGACTGAGGACGATACTGTTCCTGAAACCTGGACTGAGGACGATACTGTTCCTGAAACCCGGACTGAGGACGATACTGTTCCTGAAACCCGGACTGAGGACGAAACAGTTCCTGAAACCTGGACTGAGGACGATACTGTTCCTGAAACCTGGACTGAGGACGATACTGTTCCTGAAACCTGGACTGAGGACGATACAGTTCCTGAAACCTGGACTGAGGACGATACTGTTCCTGAAACCTGGACTGAGGACGATACTGTTCCTGAAACCTGGACTGAGGACGATACAGTTCCTGAAACCTGGACTGAGGACGATACTGTTCCTGAAACCTGGACTGAGGACGATACAGTTCCTGAAACCTGGACTGAGGACGATACTGTTCCTGAAACCCGGACTGAGGACGATACTGTTCCTGAAACCCGGACTGAGGACGATACTGTTCCTGAAACCCGGACTGAGGACGATACAGTTCCTGAAACCCGGACTGAGGACGATACTGTTCCTGAAACCCGGACTGAGGACGATACTGTTCCTGAAACCCGGACTGAGGACGATACTGTTCCTGAAACCTGGACTGAGGACGATACTGTTCCTGAAACCCGGACTGAGGACGATACTGTTCCTGAAACCCGGACTGAGGACGATACTGTTCCTGAAACCAGTACTGAGGACTTGACTGTTCCTGTCACCAGGACTGAGGACGATACTGTTCCTGAAACCCGGACTGAGGACAACACTGTTCCTGAAACCCGACTGAGGACTACACTGTTCCTGAAACCCGGACTGAGGACTCCAAACAGTTCCTGAAACCCGGACTGAGGACTTACACTGTTCCTGAAACCCGGACTGAGGACGACACTGTTCCTGAAACCTGGACTGAGGACGATACTGTTCCTGAAACCTGGACTGAGGACGAAACAGTTCCTGAAACCTGGACTGAGGACGATACTGTTCCTGAAACCCGGACTGAGGACGACACTGTTCCTGAAACCTGGACCGAGGACGATACTGTTCCTGAAACCCGGACTGAGGACGATACTGTTCCTGAAACCTGGACCGAGGACGATACTGTTCCTGAAACCTGGACCGAGGATGATACTGTTCCTGAAACCTGGACTGAGGATGATACTGTTCCTGAAACCTGGACTGAGGACGATACTGTTCCTGAAACCCGGACTGAGGACGATACTGTTCCTGAAACCTGGACTGAGGACCAAACAGTTCTTGAAACCTGGACTGAGGACGATACTGTTCCTGAAACCCGGACTGAGGACGACACTGTTCCTGAAACCTGGACCGAGGACGATACTGTTCCTGAAACCCGGACTGAGGACAACACTGTTCCTGAAACCCGGACTGAGGACGACACTGTTCCTGAAACCCGGACTGAGGACGAAACAGTTCCTGAAACCCGGACTGAGGACGATACTGTTCCTGAAACCCGGACTGAGGACGACACTGTTCCTGAAACCTCGGACTGAGTGACCTAAACAGTTCCTGAAACCGGGACTGAGGACGAAACTGTTCCTGAAACCCGGACTGAGGACGACACTGTTCCTGAAACCTGACCGAGGACGATACTGTTCCTGAAACCCGGACTGAGGACGATACTGTTCCTGAAACCTGGACTGAGGACGATACTGTTCCTGAAACCCGGACTGAGGATCGATACTGTTCCTGAAACCCGGACTGGAGGACTAAACAGTTCCTGAAACCAGGACTGAGGACGACTCTGTTCCTGATACCTGGACCGAGGACGATACTGTTCCTGAAACCTGGACTGAGGACGATACAGTTCCTGAAACCTGGACTGAGTGACGACATACTGTTCCTGAAACCTGGACTGAGGACGATACTGTTCCTGAAACCTGACTGAGTGACCCATACAGTTCCTGAAACCTGACTGAGGACGATACTGTTCCTGAAACCTGACTGAGGACGATACAGTTCCTGAAACCTGGACTGAGGACGACATACTGTTCCTGAAACCCGGACTGAGGACGATACTGTTCCTGAAACCCGGACTGAGGACGATACTGTTCCTGAAACCCGACTGAGGACGATACAGTTCCTGAAACCTGGACTGAGGACTTACTGTTCCTGAAACCCGGACTGAGGACGACATACTGTTCCTGAAACCCGGACTGAGGACTCACACTGTTCCTGAAACCTGACTGAGGACGATACTGTTCCTGAAACCCGGACTGAGGACGATACTGTTCCTGAAACCTGGACTGAGGACGATACTGTTCCTGAAACCCGGACTGAGGACGATACTGTTCCTGAAACCCGGACTGAGGACAACACTGTTCCTGAAACCCGGACTGAGGACGACACTGTTCCTGAAACCCGGACTGAGGACGAAACAGTTCCTGAAACCCGGACTGAGGACGACACTGTTCCTGAAACCCGGACTGAGGACGACACTGTTCCTGAAACCTGGACTGAGGACGATACTGTTCCTGAAACCTGGACTGAGGACGAAACAGTTCCTGAAACCTGGACTGAGGACGATACTGTTCCTGAAACCCGGACTGAGGACGACACTGTTCCTGAAACCTGGACCGAGGACGATACTGTTCCTGAAACCCGGACTGAGGACGATACTGTTCCTGAAACCTGGACCGAGGACGATACTGTTCCTGAAACCTGGACCGAGGATGATACTGTTCCTGAAACCTGGACTGAGGATGATACTGTTCCTGAAACCTGGACTGAGGACGATACTGTTCCTGAAACCCGGACTGAGGACGATACTGTTCCTGAAACCTGGACTGAGGACGAAACAGTTCCTGAAACCTGGACTGAGGACGATACTGTTCCTGAAACCCGGACTGAGGACGACACTGTTCCTGAAACCTGGACCGAGGACGATACTGTTCCTGAAACCCGGACTGAGGACGATACTGTTCCTGAAACCTGGACCGAGGACGATACTGTTCCTGAAACCTGGACTGAGGATGATACTGTTCCTGAAACCTGGACTGAGGACGATACTGTTTCTGAAACCCGGACTGAGGACGATACTGTTCCTGAAACCTGGACTGAGGATGATACTGTTCCTGAAACCTGGACTGAGGACGATACTGTTCCTGAAACCTGGACTGAGGACGATACTGTTCCTGAAACCCGGACTGAGGATCTAAACAGTTCCTGAAACCCGGACTGAGGACTCACACTGTTCCCTGAAACCCGGACTGAGGACGACACTGTTCCTGAAACCTGGACTGAGGACGACACTGTTCCTGAAACCTGACTGAGTGACCTAAACAGTTCCTGAAACCTGACTGAGGACGATTCTGTACCAGAATCCCGGACTGAGGTCGTCACAGTTCCTGAAACCTGGACCGAGGACGATACTGTTCCTGAAACCCGGACTGAGGACGATACTGTTCCTGAAACCTGGACAGAGGACGATACTGTTCCTGAAACCTGGACAGAGGAGGATACTGTTCCTGAAACCTGGACTGAGGAAGATACTGTTCCTGAAACCTGGACTGAGGACGATACTGTTCCTGAAACCCGGACTGAGGACGATACTGTTCCTGAAACCTGGACTGAGGACGAAACAGTTCCTGAAACCTGGACTGAGGACGATACTGTTCCTGAAACCCGGACTGAGGACGACACTGTTCCTGAAACCTGGACCGAGGACGATACTGTTCCTGAAACCCGGACTGAGGACGATACTGTTCCTGAAACCTGGACAGAGGACTCATACTGTTCCTGAAACCTGGACTGAGGATGATACTGTTCCTGAAACCTGGACTGAGGACGATACTGTTTCTGAAACCCGGACTGAGGACGATACTGTTCCTGAAACCTGGACTGAGGATGATACTGTTCCTGAAACCTGGACTGAGGACGATACTGTTCCTGAAACCTGGACTGAGGACGATACTGTTCCTGAAACCCGGACTGAGGACGAAACAGTTCCTGAAACCCGGACTGAGGACGACACTGTTCCTGAAACCCGGACTGAGGACGACACTGTTCCTGAAACCTGGACTGAGGACGATACTGTTCCTGAAACCTGGACTGAGGACGAAACAGTTCCTGAAACCTGGACTGAGGACGATACTGTTCCTGAAACCTGGACTGAGGACGATACTGTTCCTGAAACCCGGACTGAGGACGACACTGTTCCTGAAACCTGGACTGAGGACGATACTGTTCCTGAAACCTGGACTGAGGACGATACAGTTCCTGAAACCCGGACTGAGGACAAAACAGTTCCTGAAACCCGGACTGAGGACGATACTGTTCCTGAAACCCGGACTGAGGACGATACTGTTCCTGAAACCCGGACTGAGGACGATACTGTTCCTGAAACCTGGACCGAGGACGATACTGTTCCTGAAACCTGGACTGAGGATGATACTGTTCCTGAAACCCGGACTGAGGACGATACTGTTCCTGAAACCCGGACTGAGGACGATACTGTTCCTGAAACCTGGACTGAGGACGATACTGTTCCTGAAACCCGGACTGAGGACGATACTGTTCCTGAAACCCGGACTGAGGACAACACTGTTCCTGAAACCCGGACTGAGGATGACACTGTTCCTGAAACCTGGACTGAGGACGATACTGTTCCTGAAACCTGGACTGAGGACGAAACAGTTCCTGAAACCTGGACTGAGGACGATACTGTTCCTGAAACCCGGACTGAGGACGACACTGTTCCTGAAACCTGGACCGAGGACGATACTGTTCCTGAAACCCGGACTGAGGACGATACTGTTCCTGAAACCTGGACCGAGGACGATACTGTTCCTGAAACCTGGACTGAGGATGATACTGTTCCTGAAACCTGGACTGAGGACGATACTGTTCCTGAAACCTGGACTGAGGACGATACTGTTCCTGAAACCCGGACTGAGGACGATACTGTTCCTGAAACCCGGACTGAGGACGATACTGTTCCTGAAACCCGGACTGAGGACGACACTGTTCCTGAAACCCGGACCGAGGACGATACTGTTCCTGAAACCCGGACTGAGGACGATACTGTTCCTGAAACCTGGACCGAGGACGATACTGTTCCTGAAACCTGGACTGAGGATGATACTGTTCCTGAAACCTGGACTGAGGACGATACTGTTCCTGAAACCCGGACTGAGGACGATACTGTTCCTGAAACCTGGACCGAGGACGATACTGTTCCTGAAACCTGGACTGAGGATGATACTGTTCCTGAAACCTGGACTGAGGACGATACTGTTCCTGAAACCTGGACTGAGGACGATACTGTTCCTGAAACCCGGACTGAGGACGAAACAGTTCCTGAAACCCGGACTGAGGACGACACTGTTCCTGAAACCCGGACTGAGGACGACACTGTTCCTGAAACCTGGACTGAGGACGATACTGTTCCTGAAACCTGGACTGAGGACGAAACAGTTCCTGAAACCTGGACTGAGGACGATACTGTTCCTGAAACCTGGACTGAGGACGATACTGTTCCTGAAACCCGGACTGAGGACGACACTGTTCCTGAAACCTGGACTGAGGACGATGCTGTTCCTGAAACCTGGACTGAGGACGATACAGTTCCTGAAACCCGGACTGAGGACGAAACTGTTCCTGAAACCCGGACTGAGGACGATACTGTTCCTGAAACCCGGACTGAGGACGATACTGTTCCTGAAACCCGGACTGAGGACGATACTGTTCCTGAAACCTGGACCGAGGACGATACTGTTCCTGAAACCTGGACTGAGGATGATACTGTTCCTGAAACCTGGACTGAGGACGATACTGTTCCTGAAACCCGGACTGAGGACGATACTGTTCCTGAAACCTGGACTGAGGATGATACTGTTCCTGAAACCTGGACTGAGGACGATACTGTTCCTGAAACCTGGACTGAGGACGATACTGTTCCTGCACAGTGACCTGGGTTAGATCAAATTAAGGCTTTTATCTTGAGTTAAACTGACATCGGCTGTTTTCTTCGTTGTTCGTTTCGTTGTTATTGTGCCGTTTAGGGCTCAGGTGGAGCAAAATGTTTGGCCCACGAGTTTAACCGACCAGTGATTAGGCGACTACGAAAAGTGGAAAGAAAAGAACGGAATGGAGCGTATCGTGTGTTACTAGTTTAAGGCTTAAACTAGTAACTGACCGACTACTGCTGTTTGCTCGTTGTTGTTCGTTGAGACGCATCGGGGAAAAAAAAGTGCGTCAGTTCGAATGCTTCTGATTTGTGTGTCATTTATCACGGGTCCGGGCGGGTAATTAGCTGCAGACACCACACAGCAGAGTTATTTTCATCCCTAGAGCTTATTGCTTTGTCTGGAATGTTTCGCAGTATGGCATTAAACCTTTCTATCTTCACAGAAACCATGTTACAGGCCAGATCTGTGGAGAGGCGACCCCACTCACAGTACGAATGCTTGTTTTTCTAGGTAGTTTTGAGTTATACCTGTAATTGAATAAATGCAAAGTAGAGCTGTTTAATGTCATACTGTGGAACATTTGAAGCAGAGCAGTGGCTTACCCATGTAAACAAGCAGGTGACGGACCCCCAACCAAAAAGTTACATAGCGCAGCTTTAAATACATGGAAACAAATGCATAACCCAGTTGATTTACCTTTTACAAAGAGTAAACTAGTTTACCACAGGCATGAAAATCTCTCACCTTTCGGCGAAATTCACCGTTTTGAAGTAAAAAAAGGGTGACCTACGTGAATCGTGTAGATCTGAGATCTGAGGAGTTTTTTTTTTTTTTTCGGGTCGGGAGATGTTTTTTTAAATAATTATCATATGATTGGCTTAATGTGCAAACTGAACACTTCAGAAACCGGCCCTTTAAATGACACTTGAATGGTCAGCAAATCGCTGCCGAGCACCAATCACAGGCCGAACTGCACTCACTTCACTTGGCGCCATCTGCGTTTGCAGCTGCGATATAAACTGTGACATAAACCGTGTCCCAGTTCAGAAGGCTACAGCCTCTGCAGACCAGGCTGCAGCCTTCGCATAGGCTGTAACAGGGCAGGTCCAGCCCACGGAGCCGCACCCGTCGCCCAGCAACCGAGACACGCTGCTAATGCTAATGCTAACAACATGCACCTGCAGATTACGCACACAGATCATTAACAAAGATTATGCATGGGTCATCAAACTGTCACATTTTTCATTGTCACATTCAAGTTTCAAAAACTGTGATGAGATATGCATGAAGTATTTGTAAATTGATAAGGGATTACATGTATACAGGGAATGCATTTAAGTCATTTTATAAAGACTCTGGTTTATTAAACAATCAAATAAACTTCTGGAAATACTTTGTCATAATATGAATAGTCAAACATTAAACCCGTCACATTCACACAATGCATTAATAGGTTGCGATGTCCGCATGGCAGAACCCGTCATTTCAATGGGACGTGAATGACCCCACGTGTGCGGGGGGTCAACCCCTGACCCCCCCCACGTGTGCGGGGGGTCAACCCCTGACCCATTTTCATGCCTGTTACCAAGTTTACCACTGTTTGGATTCACAAATTGAAATTATATTGTGAGCAAAACAGCTAAAAGTGTCATATTTTGCTTTTGTTCATTTTTTTTCTTGCTCTAGTTACACCCACTCCTCACCAAAGCCCAACCCGCTCCCACTAAACACAGCACCACCTGGGGGCCGTCCTGCACAGGGGCACGTCTGAAATATTGATTATAATAAGCTGAGCAAATTACCTCCAGAGTATTTTTAGACAGGAACTGTTCAGCTGGGAAGAAGTGCACCATTTCTATGAATGAGGAATGAGACCGTGGCATAACTCTGTGTAATGTGGAAAAGTATGCAAAGCGCTCCCAGCGGCGGGGCTAATTATTCACCACCTCCAGTCCTCCTTCACGTGACTCTGGCCTCTGCAAACCAACTCTGACTGAAGTGCTGGAAAACGGGACCATCTTTGCCAGAGGCTGCACGACGCTGCTGTCAACAGAACATTTACTCTCAAACAACAAAACACATCAGTATAAATGCATGACGGGTTTTGAGAATTCTCACTTGGTGCAAATATAAATTATAGTTTCAGACCAGTCAAGAAGCAATTTGTGAAAAAAGTTTAAAAATAAATTCTTGGAAATGAAAGGAAGTAGAGACAGTAGAGACAATTCTATCCAATAGTTCGGCACAATTTACACACAAGAAGCACATTTTTTCCAATATTTTAAACATTGTTTCAACAAAATAAAGGAGTTTTCTTATATATTTTTAATTGCTAAGTAACAATAATGAAATTCCCTAGTGTGATGTCATGATTTTCAACAAGGAAGTAAAAGTTGAAACCTAAAAAAATGTCAAACTAGTAAAAATAATTAGGCCAAAGCCCCTACAGGGCGTAGGGCCTATTGCTTTCGCAAAGATGATGCCTGAGTGAATCGTTGTCAACCGAAGTTGAGCACTTTGCGCCTTGCTTTACTCAACAAGTCATCGTCAACACTCAACCCCACGGTGACGTGGAGAATCTCGAAAGCTTAAAAAAAAAAAGTATAATATGCGTTTCCTATGTTAAAGGATATATTGTTTTTGCTTAAAAAAAAAGTTTCCTTATTTATTGTTAATTCTACAGTCTATACACTACAAGGGAGTTGTTTTGAAGTGCTTGACAAGTGAAATGATCTATGTCTGTCTGGTTAAAACTTCAGTCGAGCTAGCCAGGAGTCGAACCTAGAATCTTCTGATCCGTAGTCAGACGCGTTATCCATTGCGCCACTAGCCCATGTAGGCTTCATTTATGGCTCGTGTTTGTAAACCCACTCTGGTATGTTGGTATGTCAAACAAAGGTCTGAAGTGTCTGAAATAGTGTAAAGAAAAGAGGTTTGAAAACGGAAAATTTGTAAAACTTTACAAAAGACCTTGCATTGTTACTATATACATGTAAGACATAATCTTGGCTTTGAAACATGAACAAAGCTTGAAAGCTGCACAGAAGTCCTGCCGTGACCCGGATTCGAACCGGGGTTGCTGCGGCCACAACACAGAGTACTAACCACTATACGATCACGGCTGTTATACAGTGTTGTTTACACTGGAGTAAACCGTCTGGAATCTACAGTTTATACACTGCAAAGGAATTGTTTTGAAGTGCTTGACTAGAGAAATGATCTATGTCAGTCTCCGGTTAAAGATTCAGTCGAGCTAGCCAGGAGTCGAACCTAGAATCTTCTGATCCGTAGTCAGACGCGTTATCCATTGCGCCACTAGCCCATGTAGGCTTAATTTATGGCTCGTGTTTGTAAACCCACTCTGGTATGTTTGATCAAAGCAGGTCAAACAAAGGTCTGAAGTGTCTGAAATAGTGTAAAGAAAAGAGGTTTGAAAACGTAAAATTTGTAAAACTTTACAAAAGACCTTGCATTGTTACTATATACATGTAAAACATAATCTTGGCTTTGAAACATAAACAAAGCTTGAAAGTTGCACAGAAGACCTGCCGTGACCCGGATTCGAACCGGGGTTGCTGCGGCCACAACGCAGAGTACTAACCACTATACGATCACGGCTGTTATACAGTGTTGTTTACACTGGAGTAAACCGTCTGGAATCTACAGTTTATACACTGCAAAGGAGTTGTTTTGAAGTGCTTGACCAGTGAAATGATCTATGTCTGTCTGGTTAAAACTTCAGTCGAGCTAGCCAGGAGTCGAACCTAGAATCTTCTGATCCGTAGTCAGACGCGTTATCCATTGCGCCACTAGCCCATGTAGGCATCATTTATGGCTCGTGTTTGTAAACCCACTCTGGTATGTTTGATCAAAGCAGGTCGAAGAAAGGTCTGAAGTGTCTGAAATAGTGTAAAGAATAGAGGTTTGAAAACGTAAAATTTGTAAAACTTGTAAAACTTTACAAAATACCTTGCATTGTTGCTATATACATGTAAAACATAATCTTGGGTTTGAAACATAAATAATTAAAGCTGCACAGAAGTCCTGCCGTGACCCGGATTCGAACCGGGGTTGCTGCGGCCACAACACAGAGTACTAACCACTATACGATCACAGCTGTTTTACAGTGTTGTTTACACTGGAGTAAACTGTCCAGAATCTAAAGTTTATACACTGCAAAGGAATTGTTTTGAAGTGCTTGACTAGAGAAATGATCTATGTCAGTCTCCGGTTAAAGATTCAGTCGAGCTAGCCAGGAGTCGAACCTAGAATCTTCTGATCCGTAGTCAGACGCGTTATCCATTGCGCCACTAGCCCATGTAGGCTTCATTTATGGCTCGTGTTTGTAAACCCACTCTGGTATGTTTGATCAAAGCAGGTCAAACAAAGGTCTGAAGTGTCTGAAATAGTGTAAAGAAAAGAGGTTTGAAAACGTAAAATTTGTAAAACTTTACAAAAGACCTTGCATTGTTACTATATACATGTAAAACATAATCTTGGCTTTGAAACATAAACAAAGCTTGACAGTTGCACAGAAGACCTGCCGTGACCCGGATTCGAACCGGGGTTGCTGCAGCCACAACGCAGAGTACTAACCACTATACGATCACGGCTGTTTTACAGTGTTGTTTACACTGGAGTAAACCATCTGGAATCTACAGTTTATACACTGCAAAGGAATTGTTTTGAAGTGCTTGACCAGAGAAATTATCTATGTCAGTCTCCGGTTAAAGATTTAGTCGAGCTAGCCAGGAGTCAAATCTAGAATCTTCTGATCCGTAGTCAGACGCGTTATCCATTGCGCCACTAGCCCATGTAGGCTTCATTTATGGCTCGTGTTTGTAAATCCACTCTGGTATGTTGGTATGTCAAACAAAGGTTTGAAGTGTCTGAAATAGTGTAAAGAATAGAGGTTTGAAAACGTAAAATTTGTAAAACTTGTAAAACTTTACAAAAGACCTTGCATTGTTACTATATACATGTAAAACATAATCTTGGCTTTGAAACATAAATAATTAAAGCTGCACAGAAGTCCTGCCGTGACCCGGATTCAAACCGGGGTTGCTGCGGCCACAACACAGAGTACTAACCACTATACGATCACGGCTGTTTTACAGTGTTGTTTACACTGGAGTAAACCGTCTGGAATCTACAGTTTATACACTGCAAAGGAATTGTTTTGAAGTGCTTGACTAGAGAAATGATCTATGTCAGTCTCCGGTTAAAGATTTAGTCGAGCTAGCCAGGAGTCGAACCTAGAATCTTCTGATCCGTAGTCAGACGCGTTATGCATTGCGCCACTAGCCCATGTAGGCTTCATTTATGGCTCGTGTTTGTAAACCCACTCTGGTATGTTTGATCAAAGCAGGTCAAACAAAGGTCTGAAGTGTCTGAAATAGTGCAAAGAAAAGAGGTTTGAAAACGTAAAATTTGTAAAACTTTACAAAAGACCTTGCATTGTTACTATATACATGTAAAACATAATCTTGGGTTTGAAACATAAACAAAGCTTGAAAGTTGCACAGAAGACCTGCCGTGACCCGGATTCGAACCGGGGTTGCTGCGGCCACAACGCAGAGTACTAACCACTATACGATCACGGTTGTTTTACAGTGTTGTTTACACTGGAGTAAACTGTCTAGAATCTAAAGTTTACACACTACAAAGGAGTTGTTTTGAAGTGCTTGACCAGTGAAATGATCTATGTCTGTCTGGTTAAAACTTTAGTCGAGCTAGACAGGAGTCGAACCTAGAATCTTCTGATCCGTAGTCAGACACGTTATCCATTGCGCCACTAGCCCATGTAGGCTTCATTTATGGCTCGTGTTTGTAAATCCACTCTGGTATGTTGGTATGTCAAACAAAGGTTTGAAGTGTCTGAAATAGTGTAAAGAATAGAGGTTTGAAAACGTAAAATTTGTAAAACTTGTAAAACTTTACAAAAGACCTTGCATTGTTACTATATACATGTAAAACATAATCTTGGCTTTGAAACATAAACAATTAAAGCTTGAAAGCTGCACAGAAGTCCTGCCGTGACCCGGATTCGAACCGGGGTTGCTGCGGCCACAACACAGAGTACTAACCACTATACGATCACGGCTGTTATACAGTGTTGTTTACACTGGAGTAAACTGTCTAGAATCTAAAGTTTACACACTACAAAGGAGTTGTTTTGAAGTGCTTGACCAGTGAAATGATCTATGTCTGTCTGGTTAAAACTTTAGTCGAGCTAGCCAGGAGTCGAACCTAGAATCTTCTGATCCGTAGTCAGACGCGTTATCCATTGCGCCACTAGCCCATGTAGACTTCATTTATGGCTCGTGTTTGTAAACCCACTCTGGTATGTTTGATCAAAGCAGGTCGAACAAAGGTCTGAAGTGTCTGAAATAGTGTAAAGAATAGAGGTTTGAAAACGTAAAATTTGTAAAACTTGTAAAACTTTACAAAATACCTTGCATTGTTACTATATACATGTAAAACATAATCTTGGCTTTGAAACATAAACAAAGCTTGAAAGTTGCACAGAAGACCTGCCGTGACCCGGATTCGAACCGGGGTTGCTGCGGCCACAACGCAGAGTACTAACCACTATACGATCACGGCTGTTTTACAGTGTTGTTTACACTGGAGTAAACCGTCTGGAATCTACAGTTTAAACACTGCAAAGGAATTGTTTTGAAGTGCTTGACCAGTGAAATGGTCTATGTCAGTCTCCGGTTAAAGATTCAGTCGAGCTAGCCAGGAGTCGAACCTAGAATCTTCTGATCCGTAGTCAGACGCGTTATCCATTGCGCCACTAGCCCATGAAGGCTTCATTTATGGCTCGTGTTTGTAAACCCACTCTGGTATGTTTGATCAAAGCAGGTCAAACAAAGGTCTGAAGTGTCTGAAATAGTGTAAAGAAAAGAGGTTTGAAAACGTAAAACTTGTAAAACTTTACAAAAGACCTTGCATTGTTGCTATATACATGTAAAACATAATCTTGGGTTTGAAACATAAACAAAGCTTGAAAGTTGCACAGAAGACCTGCCGTGACCCGGATTCGAACCGGGGTTGCTGCGGCCACAACGCAGAGTACTAACCACTATACGATCACAGCTGTTTTACAGTGTTGTTTACACTGGAGTAAACCGTCTGGAATCTACAGTTTATACACTGCAAAGGAATTGTTTTGAAGCGCTTGACCAGTGAAATGATCTATGTCTGTGTCAAAACTTTAGTCGAGCTAGCCAGGAGTCGAACCTAGAATCTTCTGATCCGTAGTCAGACGCGTTATCCATTGCGCCACTAGCCCATGTAGGCTTCATTTATGGCTCGTGTTTGTAAAGCCACTCTGGTATGTTGGTATGTCAAACAAAGGTCTGAAGTGTCTGAAATAGTGTAAAGAAAAGAGGTTTGAAAACGTAAAATTTGTAAAACTTTACAAAAGACCTTGCATTGTTACTATATACATGTAAAACATAATCTTGGGTTTGAAACATAAACAAAGCTTGAAAGTTGCACAGAAGTCCTGCCGTGACCCGGATTCGAACCGGGGTTGCTGCGGCCACAACGCAGAGTACTAACCACTATACGATCACAGCTGTTTTACAGTGTTGTTTACACTGGAGTAAACCGTCTGGAATCTACAGTTTATACACTGCAAAGGAATTGTTTTGAAGTGCTTGACCAGTGAAATGATCTATGTCAGTCTGGTTAAAACTTCAGTCGAGCTAGCCAGGTGTCTGTGTCAAAACTTTAGTCGAGCTAGCCAGGAGTCGAATCTAGAATCTTCTGATCCGTAGTCAGACGCGTTATCCATTGCGCCACTAGCCCATGTAGGCTTCATTTATGGCTCGTGTTTGTAAACCCACTCTGGTATGTTTGATCAAAGCAGGTCAAACAAAGGTCTGAAGTGTCTGAAATAGTGCAAAGAAAAGAGGTTTGAAAACGTAAAATTTGTAAAACTTGTAAAACTTTACAAAAGACCTTGCATTGTTGCTATATACATGTAAAACATAATCTTGGGTTTGAAACATAAACAAAGCTTGAAAGCTGCACAGAAGACCTGCCGTGACCCGGATTCGAACCGGGGTTGCTGCAGCCACAACGCAGAGTACTAACCACTATACGATGACGGCTGTTTTACAGTGTTGTTTACACTGGAGTAAACCGTCTGGAATCTACAGTTTAAACACTGCAAAGGAATTGTTTTGAAGTGCTTGACCAGTGAAATGGTCTATGTCAGTCTCCGGTTAAAGATTCAGTCGAGCTAGCCAGGAGTCGAACCTAGAATCTTCTGATCCGTAGTCAGACGCGTTATCCATTGCGCCACTAGCCCATGTAGGCATCATTTATGGCTCGTGTTTGTAAATCCACTCTGGTATGTTTGATCAAAGCAGGTCAAACAAAGGTCTGAAGTGTCTGAAATAGTGCAAAGAAAAGAGGTTTGAAAACGTAAAATTTGTAAAACTTTACAAAAGACCTTGCATTGTTGCTATATACATGTAAAACATAATCTTGGGTTTGAAACATAAACAAAGCTTGAAAGTTGCACAGAAGACCTGCGGTGACCAGGATTCGAACCGGGGTTGCTGCGGCCACAACGCAGAGTACTAACCACTATACGATCACAGCTGTTTTACAGTGTTGTTTACACTGGAGTAAACTGTCTAGAATCTAAAGTTTACACACTACAAAGGAGTTGTTTTGAAGTGCTTGACCAGTGAAATGATCTATGTCTGTCTGGTTAAAACTTTAGTCGAGCTAGACAGGAGTCGAACCTAGAATCTTCTGATCCGTAGTCAGACGCGTTATCCATTGCGCCACTAGCCCATGTAGGCTTCATTTATGGCTCGTGTTTGTAAATCCACTCTGGTATGTTGGTATGTCAAACAAAGGTTTGAAGTGTCTGAAATAGTGTAAAGAATAGAGGTTTGAAAACGTAAAATTTGTAAAACTTGTAAAACTTTACAAAAGACCTTGCATTGTTACTATATACATGTAAAACATAATCTTGGCTTTGAAACATAAATAATTAAAGCTGCACAGAAGTCCTGCCGTGACCCGGATTCGAACCGGGGTTGCTGCGGCCACAACGCAGAGTACTAACCACTATACGATCACGGCTGTTTTACAGTGTTGTTTACACTGGAGTAAACTGTCCAGAATCTACAGTTTAAACACTGCAAAGGAATTGTTTTGAAGTGCTTGACCAGAGAAATGATCTATGTCAGTCTCCGGTTAAAGATTCAGTCGAGCTAGCCAGGAGTCGAACCTAGAATCTTCTGATCCGTAGTCAGACGCGTTATCCATTGCGCCACTAGCCCATGTAGGCTTAATTTATGGCTCGTGTTTGTAAACCCACTCTGGTATGTTTGATCAAAGCAGGTCAAACAAAGGTCTGAAGTGTCTGAAATAGTGCAAAGAAAAGAGGTTTGAAAACGTAAAATTTGTAAAACTTTACAAAAGACCTTGCATTGTTGCTATATACATGTAAAACATAATCTTGGGTTTGAAACATAAACAAAGCTTGAAAGTTGCACAGAAGACCTGCCGTGACCCGGATTCGAACCGGGGTTGCTGCGGCCACAACACAGAGTACTAACCACTATACGATCACAGCTGTTTTACAGTGTTGTTTACACTGGAGTAAACCGTCTGGAATCTACAGTTTATACACTGCAAAGGAATTGTTTTGAAGCGCTTGACCCGTGAAATGATCTATGTCTGTGTCAAAACTTTAGTCGAGCTAGCCAGGAGTCGAACCTAGAATCTTCTGATCCGTAGTCAGACGCGTTATCCATTGCGCCACTAGCCCATGTAGGCTTCATTTATGGCTCGTGTTTGTAAACCCACTCTGGTATGTTGGTATGTCAAACAAAGGTGTGAAGTGTCTGAAATAGTGTAAAGAAAAGAGGTTTGAAAACGTAAAACTTGTAAAACTTTACAAAAGACCTTGCATTGTTACTATATACATGTAAAACATAATCTTGGCTTTGAAACATAAACAAAGCTTGAAAGTTGCACAGAAGACCTGCCGTGACCGGGATTCGAACCGGGGTTGCTGCGGCCACAACGCAGAGTACTAACCACTATACGATCACGGCTGTTTTACAGTGTTGTTTACACTGGAGTAAACTGTCTAGAATCTAAAGTTTACACACTACAAAGGAGTTGTTTTGAAGTGCTTGACCAGTGAAATGATCTATGTCAGTCTGGTTAAAACTTTAGTCGAGCTAGCCAGGAGTCGAACCTAGAATCTTCTGATCCGTAGTCAGACACGTTATCCATTGCGCCACTAGCCCATGTAGGCTTCATTTATGGCTCGTGTTTGTAAATCCACTCTGGTATGTTGGTATGTCAAACAAAGGTTTGAAGTGTCTGAAATAGTGTAAAGAATAGAGGTTTGAAAACGTAAAATTTGTAAAACTTGTAAAACTTTACAAAAGACCTTGCATTGTTACTATATACATGTAAAACATAATCTTGGCTTTGAAACATAAATAATTAAAGCTGCACAGAAGTCCTGCCGTGACCCGGATTCGAACCGGGGTTGCTGCGGCCACAACGCAGAGTACTAACCACTATACGATCACGGCTGTTTTACAGTGTTGTTTACACTGGAGTAAACTGTCCAGAATCTACAGTTTAAACACTGCAAAGGAATTGTTTTGAAGTGCTTGACCAGAGAAATGATCTATGTCAGTCTCCGGTTAAAGATTCAGTCGAGCTAGCCAGGAGTCGAACCTAGAATCTTCTGATCCGTAGTCAGACGCGTTATCCATTGCGCCACTAGCCCATGTAGGCTTAATTTATGGCTCGTGTTTGTAAACCCACTCTGGTATGTTTGATCAAAGCAGGTCAAACAAAGGTCTGAAGTGTCTGAAACAGTGCAAAGAAAAGAGGTTTGAAAACGTAAAATTTGTAAAACTTTACAAAAGACCTTGCATTGTTTCTAATATACATGTAAAACATAATCTTGGGTTTGAAACATAAACAAAGCTTGAAAGTTGCACAGAAGACCTGCCGTGACCAGGATTCGAACCGGGGTTGCTGCGGCCACAACGCAGAGTACTAACCACTATACGATCACAGCTGTTTTACAGTGTTGTTTACACTGGAGTAAACTGTCCAGAATCTAAAGTTTACACACTACAAAGGAGTTGTTTTGAAGTGCTTGACCAGTGAAATGATCTATGTCTGTCTGGTTAAAACTTTAGTCGAGCTAGACAGGAGTCGAACCTAGAATCTTCTGATCCGTAGTCAGACACGTTATCCATTGCGCCACTAGCCCATGTAGGCTTCATTTATGGCTCGTGTTTGTAAATCCACTCTGGTATGTTGGTATGTCAAACAAAGGTTTGAAGTGTCTGAAATAGTGTAAAGAATAGAGGTTTGAAAACGTAAAATTTGTAAAACTTGTAAAACTTTACAAAAGACCTTGCATTGTTACTATATACATGTAAAACATAATCTTGGCTTTGAAACATAAATAATTAAAGCTGCACAGAAGTCCTGCCGTGACCCGGATTCGAACCGGGGTTGCTGCGGCCACAACGCAGAGTACTAACCACTATACGATCACGGCTGTTTTACAGTGTTGTTTACACTGGAGTAAACTGTCCAGAATCTACAGTTTAAACACTGCAAAGGAATTGTTTTGAAGTGCTTGACCAGAGAAATGATCTATGTCAGTCTCCGGTTAAAGATTCAGTCGAGCTAGCCAGGAGTCGAACCTAGAATCTTCTGATCCGTAGTCAGACGCGTTATCCATTGCGCCACTAGCCCATGTAGGCTTAATTTATGGCTCGTGTTTGTAAACCCACTCTGGTATGTTTGATCAAAGCAGGTCAAACAAAGGTCTGAAGTGTCTGAAATAGTGCAAAGAAAAGAGGTTTGAAAACGTAAAATTTGTAAAACTTTACAAAAGACCTTGCATTGTTTCTAATATACATGTAAAACATAATCTTGGGTTTGAAACATAAACAAAGCTTGAAAGTTGCACAGAAGACCTGCCGTGACCCGGATTCGAACCGGGGTTGCTGCGGCCACAACGCAGAGTACTAACCACTATACGATCACAGCTGTTTTACAGTGTTGTTTACACTGGAGTAAACCGTCTGGAATCTACAGTTTATACACTGCAAAGGAATTGTTTTGAAGCGCTTGACCAGTGAAATGATCTATGTCTGTGTCAAAACTTTAGTCGAGCTAGCCAGGAGTCGAACCTAGAATCTTCTGATCCGTAGTCAGACGCGTTATCCATTGCGCCACTAGCCCATGTAAGATTCATTTATGGCTCGTGTTTGTAAAGCCACTCTGGTATGTTGGTATGTCAAACAAAGGTCTGAAGTGTCTGAAATAGTGTAAAGAAAAGAGGTTTGAAAACGTAAAACTTGTAAAACTTTACAAAAGACCTTGCATTGTTACTATATACATGTAAAACATAATCTTGGCTTTGAAACATAAACAAAGCTTGAAAGTTGCACAGAAGACCTGCCGTGACCCGGATTCGAACCGGGGTTGCTGCGGCCACAACGCAGAGTACTAACCACTATACGATCACGGCTGTTTTACAGTGTTGTTTACACTGGAGTAAACCGTCTGGAATCTACAGTTTACACACTACAAAGGAGTTGTTTTGAAGTGCTTGACCAGTGAAATGATCTATGTCAGTCTGGTTAAAACTTTAGTCGAGCTAGCCAGGAGTCGAACCTAGAATCTTCTGATCCGTAGTCAGACGCGTTATCCATTGCGCCACTAGCCCATGTAGGCTTCATTTATGGCTCGTGTTTGTAAATCCACTCTGGTATGTTGGTATGTCAAACAAAGGTTTGAAGTGTCTGAAATAGTGTAAAGAATAGAGGTTTGAAAACGTAAAATTTGTAAAACTTGTAAAACTTTACAAAAGACCTTGCATTGTTACTATATACATGTAAAACATAATCTTGGCTTTGAAACATAAATAATTAAAGCTGCACAGAAGTCCTGCCGTGACCCGGATTCGAACCGGGGTTGCTGCGGCCACAACGCAGAGTACTAACCACTATACGATCACGGCTGTTTTACAGTGTTGTTTACACTGGAGTAAACTGTCCAGAATCTACAGTTTAAACACTGCAAAGGAATTGTTTTGAAGTGCTTGACCAGTGAAATGATCTATGTCAGTCTGGTTAAAACTTCAGTCGAGCTAGCCAGGAGTCGAATCTAGAATCTTCTGATCCGTAGTCAGACGCGTTATCCATTGCGCCACTAGCCCATGTAGGCATCATTTATGGCTCGTGTTTGTAAACCCACTCTGGTATGTTTGATCAAAGCAGGTCAAACAAAGGTCTGAAGTGTCTGAAATAGTGCAAAGAAAAGAGGTTTGAAAACGTAAAATTTGTAAAACTTGTAAAACTTTACAAAAGACCTTGCATTGTTACTATATACATGTAAAACATAATCTTGGCTTTGAAACATAAACAAAGCTTGAAAGTTGCACAGAAGACCTGCCGTGACCCGGATTCGAACCGTGGTTGCTGCAGCCACAACGCAGAGTACTAACCACTATACGATCACGGCTGTTTTACAGTGTTGTTTACACTGGAGTAAACCATCTGGAATCTACAGTTTATACACTGCAAAGGAATTGTTTTGAAGTGCTTGACCAGTGAAATGATCTATGTCAGTCTCCGGTTAAAGATTTAGTCGAGCTAGCCAGGAGTCAAATCTAGAATCTTCTGATCCGTAGTCAGACGCGTTATCCATTGCGCCACTAGCCCATGTAGGCTTCATTTATGGCTCGTGTTTGTAAATCCACTCTGGTATGTTGGTATGTCAAACAAAGGTTTGAAGTGTCTGAAATAGTGTAAAGAATAGAGGTTTGAAAACGTAAAATTTGTAAAACTTGTAAAACTTTACAAAAGACCTTGCATTGTTACTATATACATGTAAAACATAATCTTGGCTTTGAAACATAAATAATTAAAGCTGCACAGAAGTCCTGCCGTGACCCGGATTCGAACCGGGGTTGCTGCGGCCACAACACAGAGTACTAACCACTATACGATCACGGCTGTTTAACAGTGTTGTTTACACTGGAGTAAACTGTCCAGAATCTACAGTTTAAACACTGCAGAGGAATTGTTTTGAAGTGCTTGACCAGAGAAATGATCTATGTCAGTCTCCGGTTAAAGATTCAGTCGAGCTAGCCAGGAGTCGAACCTAGAATCTTCTGATCCGTAGTCAGACGCGTTATCCATTGCGCCACTAGCCCATGTAGGCTTCATTTATGGCTCGTGTTTGTAAATCCACTCTGGTATGTTGGTATGTCAAACAAAGGTTTGAAGTGTCTGAAATAGTGTAAAGAATAGAGGTTTGAAAACGTAAAATTTGTAAAACTTGTAAAACTTTACAAAAGACCTTGCATTGTTACTATATACATGTAAAACATAATCTTGGCTTTGAAACATAAATAATTAAAGCTGCACAGAAGTCCTGCCGTGACCCGGATTCAAACCGGGGTTGCTGCGGCCACAACACAGAGTACTAACCACTATACGATCACGGCTGTTTTACAGTGTTGTTTACACTGGAGTAAACCGTCTGGAATCTACAGTTTATACACTGCAAAGGAATTGTTTTGAAGTGCATGACTAGAGAAATGATCTATGTCAGTCTCCGGTTAAAGATTTAGTCGAGCTAGCCAGGAGTCGAACCTAGAATCTTCTGATCCGTAGTCAGACGCGTTATCCATTGCGCCTCTAGCCCATGTAGGCTTCATTTATGGCTCGTGTTTGTAAACCCACTCTGGTATGTTTGATCAAAGCAGGTCAAACAAAGGTCTGAAGTGTCTGAAATAGTGTAAAGAAAAGAGGCTTGAAAACGTAACATTTGTAAAACTTTACAAAAGACCTTGCATTGTTACTATATACATGTAAAACATAATCTTGGCTTTGAAACATAAACAAAGCTTGAAAGTTGCGCAGAAGTCCTGCCGTGACCCGGATTCGAACCGGGGTTGCTGCAGCCACAACGCAGAGTACTAACCACTATACGATCACGGCTGTTTTACAGTGTTGTTTACACTGGAGTAAACTGTCCAGAATATACAGTTCATACACTGCAAAGGAATTGTTTTGAAGTGCTTGACCAGTGAAATGATCTATGTCAGTCTGGTTAAAACTTTAGTCGAGCTAGACAGGAGTCGAACCTAGAATCTTCTGATCCGTAGTCAGACGCGTTATCCATTGCGCCACTAGCCCATGTAGGCTTCATTTATGGCTCGTGTTTGTAAATCCACTCTGGTATGTTTGATCAAAGCAGGTCAAACAAAGGTCTGAAGTGTCTGAAATAGTGCAAAGAAAAGAGGTTTGAAAACGTAAAATTTGTAAAACTTTACAAAAGACCTTGCATTGTTACTATATACATGTAAAACATAATCTTGGGTTTGAAACATAAACAAAGCTTGAAAGTTGCACAGAAGACCTGCAGTGACCCGGATTCGAACCGGGGTTGCTGCGGCCACAACGCAGAGTACTAACCACTATACGATCACGGCTGTTTTACAGTGTTGTTTACACTGGAGTAAACTGTCTAGAATCTAAAGTTTACACACTACAAAGGAGTTGTTTTGAAGTGCTTGACCAGTGAAATGATCTATGTCTGTCTGGTTAAAACTTTAGTCGAGCTAGACAGGAGTCGAACCTAGAATCTTCTGATCCGTAGTCAGACACGTTATCCATTGCGCCACTAGCCCATGTAGGCTTCATTTATGGCTCGTGTTTGTAAATCCACTCTGGTATGTTGGTATGTCAAACAAAGGTTTGAAGTGTCTGAAATAGTGTAAAGAATAGAGGTTTGAAAACGTAAAATTTGTAAAACTTGTAAAACTTTACAAAAGACCTTGCATTGTTACTATATACATGTAAAACATAATCTTGGCTTTGAAACATAAACAATTAAAGCTTGAAAGTTGCACAGAAGACCTGCCGTGACCCGGATTCGAACCGGGGTTGCTGCGGCCACAACGCAGAGTACTAACCACTATACGATCACGGCTGTTTTACAGTGTTGTTTACACTGGAGTAAACCGTCTGGAATCTACAGTTTATACACTGCAAAGGAGTTGTTTTGAAGTGCTTGACCAGTGAAATGATCTGTCTGTCTGGTTAAAACTTCAGCCGAGCTAGCCAGGAGTCGAACCGAGAATCTTCTGATCCGTAGTCAGACGCGTTATCCATTGCGCCACTAGCCCACGTAGGCTTCATGTTTGGCTCGTGTTTGTAAATCCACTCTGGTATGTTGGTATGTCAAACAAAGGTTTGAAGTGTCTGAAATAGTGTAAAGAAAAGAGGTTTGAAAACGTAAAATTTGTAAAACTTTACAAAAGACCTTGCATTGTTACTATATACATGTAAAACATAATCTTGGCTTTGAAACATAAACAATTAAAGCTTGAAAGCTGCACAGAAGACCTGCCGTGACCCGGATTCGAACCAGGGTTGTTGCGGCCACAACGCAGAGTACTAACCACTATACGATCACAGCTGTTATGCAGTGTTTTTTACACTGGAGTAAACTATCTAGAATCTAAAGTTTAAACACTACAAAGGAGTTGTTTTGAAGTGCTTGACCAGTGAAATGATCTATGTCAGTCTGGTTAAAACTTCAGTCGAGCTAGCCAGGTGTCTGTGTCAAAACTTTAGTCGAGCTAGCCAGGAGTCGAATCTAGAATCTTCTGATCCGTAGTCAGACGCGTTATCCATTGCGCCACTAGCCCATGTAGGCTTCATTTATGGCTCGTGTTTGTAAACCCACTCTGGTATGTTTGATCAAAGCAGGTCAAACAAAGGTCTGAAGTGTCTGAAATAGTGCAAAGAAAAGAGGTTTGAAAACGTAAAATTTGTAAAACTTGTAAAACTTTACAAAAGACCTTGCATTGTTGCTATATACATGTAAAACATAATCTTGGGTTTGAAACATAAACAAAGCTTGAAAGCTGCACAGAAGACCTGCCGTGACCCGGATTCGAACCGGGGTTGCTGCAGCCACAACGCAGAGTACTAACCACTATACGATGACGGCTGTTTTACAGTGTTGTTTACACTGGAGTAAACCGTCTAGAATCTACAGTTTAAACACTGCAAAGGAATTGTTTTGAAGTGCTTGACCAGTGAAATGGTCTATGTCAGTCTCCTGGTTAAAGATTCAGTCGAGCTAGCCAGGAGTCGAACCTAGAATCTTCTGATCCGTAGTCAGACGCGTTATCCATTGCGCCACTAGCCCATGTAGGCTTCATTTATGGCTCGTGTTTGTAAATCCACTCTGGTATGTTTGATCAAAGCAGGTCAAACAAAGGTCTGAAGTGTCTGAAATAGTGCAAAGAAAAGAGGTTTGAAAACGTAAAATTTTTAAAACTTTACAAAAGACCTTGCATTGTTGCTATATACATGTAAAACATAATCTTGGGTTTGAAACATAAACAAAGCTTGAAAGTTGCACAGAAGACCTGCCGTGACCAGGATTCGAACCGGGGTTGCTGCGGCCACAACGCAGAGTACTAACCACTATACGATCACAGCTGTTTTACAGTGTTGTTTACACTGGAGTAAACTGTCTAGAATCTAAAGTTTACACACTACAAAGGAGTTGTTTTGAAGTGCTTGACCAGTGAAATGATCTATGTCTGTCTGGTTAAAACTTTAGTCGAGCTAGACAGGAGTCGAACCTAGAATCTTCTGATCCGTAGTCAGACGCGTTATCCATTGCGCCACTAGCCCATGTAGGCTTCATTTATGGCTCGTGTTTGTAAATCCACTCTGGTATGTTGGTATGTCAAACAAAGGTTTGAAGTGTCTGAAATAGTGTAAAGAATAGAGGTTTGAAAACGTAAAATTTGTAAAACTTGTAAAACTTTACAAAAGACCTTGCATTGTTACTATATACATGTAAAACATAATCTTGGCTTTGAAACATAAACAATTAAAGCTTGAAAGTTGCACAGAAGACCTGCCGTGACCCGGATTCGAACCGGGGTTGCTGCGGCCACAACGCAGAGTACTAACCACTATACGATCACAGCTGTTATGCAGTGTTGTTTACACTGGAGTAAACTATCTAGAATCTAAAGTTTAAACACTACAAAGGAGTTGTTTTGAAGTGCTTGACCAGTGAAATGATCTATGTCAGTCTCCGGTTAAAGATTTAGTCGAGCTAGCCAGGAGTCGAACCTAGAATCTTCTGATCCGTAGTCAGACGCGTTATCCATTGCGCCACTAGCCCATGTAGGCTTCATTTATGGCTCGTGTTTGTAAACCCACTCTGGTATGTTTGATCAAAGCAGGTCGAACAAAGGTCTGAAGTGTCTGAAATAGTGTAAAGAATAGAGGTTTGAAAATGTAAAATTTGTAAAACTTTACAAAAGACCTTGCATTGTTACTATATACATGTAAAACATAATCTTGGCTTTGAAACATAAACAATTAAAGCTTGAAAGTTGCACAGAAGACCTGCCGTGACCCGGATTCGAACCGGGGTTGCTGCGGCCACAACGCAGAGTACTAACCACTATACGATCACAGCTGTTATGCAGTGTTGTTTACACTGGAGTAAACCGTCTAGAATCTACAGTTTATACACTGCAAAGGAATTGTTTTGAAGTGCTTGACCAGTGAAATGATCTATGTCAGTCTCCGGTTAAAGATTTAGTCGAGCTAGCCAGGAGTCGAACCTAGAATCTTCTGATCCGTAGTCAGACGCGTTATCCATTGCGCCACTAGCCCATGTAGGCTTCATTTATGGCTCGTGTTTGTAAACCCACTCTGGTATGTTGGTATGTCAAACAAAGGTTTGAAGTGTCTGAAATAGTGTAAAGAAAAGAGGTTTGAAAACGTAAAATTTGTAAAACTTTACAAAAGACCTTGCATTGTTACTATATACATGTAAAACATAATCTTGGCTTTGAAACATAAACAAAGCTTGAAAGTTGCACAGAAGACCTGCCGTGACCCGGATTCGAACCGGGGTTGCTGCGGCCACAACACAGAGTACTAACCACTATACGATCACGGCTGTTATGCAGTGTTGTTTACACTGGAGTAAACTATCTAGAATCTAAAGTTTAAACACTACAAAGGAGTTGTTTTGAAGTGCTTGACGAGTGAAATGATCTATGTCTGTCTGGTTAAAACTTCAGTCGAGCTAGCCAGGAGTCGAACCTAGAATCTTCTGATCCGTAGTCAGACGCGTTATCCATTGCGCCACTAGCCCATGTAGGCTTCATTTATGGCTCGTGTTTGTAAACCCACTCTGGTATGTTTGATCAAAGCAGGTCGAACAAAGGTGTGAAGTGTCTGAAATAGTGTAAAGAATAGAGGTTTGAAAATGTAAAATTTGTAAAACTTTACAAAAGACCTTGCATTGTTACTATATACATGTAAAACATAATCTTGGCTTTGAAACATAAACAAAGCTTGAAAGTTGCACAGAAGACCTGCCGTGACCCGGATTCGAACCGGGGTTGCTGCGGCCACAACACAGAGTACTAACCACTATACGATCACAGCTGTTATACAGTGTTGTTTACACTGGAGTAAACCGTCTAGAATCTACAGTTTATACACTGCAAAGGAGTTGTTTTGAAGTGCTTGACCAGTGAAATGATCTATGTCTGTCTGGTTAAATCTTTAGTCGAGCTAGCCAGGAGTCAAACCTAGAATCTTCTGATCCGTAGTCAGACGCGTTATCCATTGCGCCACTAGCCCATGTAGGCTTCATTTATGGCTCGTGTTTGTAAACCCACTCTGGTATGTTTGATCAAAGCAGGTCAAACAAAGGTCTGAAGTGTCTGAAATAGTGTAAAGAATAGAGGTTTGGAAACGTAAAATCTGTAAAACTTTACAAAATACCTTGCATTGTTACTATATACATGTAAGACATAATCTTGGCTTTGAAACATGAACAACGCTTGAAAGCTGCACAGAAGTCCTGCCGTGACCCGGATTCGAACCGGGGTTGCTGCGGCCACAACACAGAGTACTAACCACTATACGATCACGGCTGTTATACAGTGTTGTTTACACTGGAGTAAACTGTCTAGAATCTAAAGTTTAAACACTACAAAGGAGTTGTTTTGAAGTGCTTGACCAGTGAAATGATCTATGTCAGTCTCCGGTTAAAGATTTAGTCGATCTAGCCAGGAGTCGAACCTAGAATCTTCTGATCCGTAGTCAGACGCGTTATCCATTGCGCCACTAGCCCATGTAGGCTTTGTTTATGGCTCGTGTTTGTAAACCCACTCTGATATGTTTGATCAAAGCAGGTCAAACAAAGGTCTGAAGTGTCTGAAATAGTGTAAAGAATAGAGGTTTGAAAATGTAAAATTTGTAAAACTTTACAAAAGACCTTGCATTGTTACTATATACATGTAAAACATAATCTTGGCTTTGAAACATAAACAATTAAAGCTTGAAAGTTGCACAGCAGTCCTGCCGTGACCCGGATTTGAACCGGGGTTGCTGCGGCCACAACGCAGAGTACTAACCACTATACGATCACGGCTGTTATACAACCTTGTTTACACTGGAGTAAACTGTCCAGAATCTACAGTTTATACACTGCAAAGGAATTGTTTTGAAGTGCTTGACCAGTGAAATGATCTATGTCAGTCTCCGGTTAAAGATTTAGTCGAGCTAGCCAGGAGTCGAACCTAGAATCTTCTGATCCGTAGTCAGACGCGTTATCCATTGCACCACTAGCCCATGTAGACTTTGTTTATGGCTCGTGTTTGTAAACCCACTCTGGTATGTTGGTATGTCAAACAAAGGTCTGAAGTGTCTGAAATAGTGTAAAGAATAGAGGTTTGGAAACGTAAAATCTGTAAAACTTTACAAAAGACCTTGCATTGTTACTATATACATGTAAAACATAATCTTGGCTTTGAAACATGAACAATTAAAGCTTGAAAGTTGCACAGCAGTCCTGCCGTGACCCGGATTCGAACGGGGGTTGCTGCGGCCACAACACAGAGTACTAACCACTATACGATCACGGCTGTTATACAGCCTCGTTTACACTGGAGTAAACTGTCTAGAATCTAAAGTTTACACACTACAAAGGAGTTGTTTTGAAGTGCTTGACCAGTGAAATTATCTGTGTGAGTCTCTGGATAAAACTTTAGTCAAGCTAGCCAGGAGTCCAACCTAGAATCTTCTGATCCGTAGTCAGACGTGTTATCCATTGCGCCACTAGCCCATGTAGGCTTCATTTATGGCTCGTGTTTGTAAACCCACTCTGGTATGTTGGTATGTCAAACAAAGGTCTGAAGTGTCTGAAATAGTGTAAAGAATAGAGGTTTGAAAACGTAAAATTTGTAAAACTTTACAAAAGACCTTGCATTGTTACTATATACATGTAAAACATAATCTTGGCTTTGAAACATAAACAAAGCTTGAAAGCTGCACAGAAGTCCTGCCGTGACCCGGATTCGAACCGGGGTTGCTGCGGCCACAACGCAGAGTACTAACCACTATACGATCACGGCTGTTATACAACCTTGTTTACACTGGAGTAAACCGTCTAGAATCTACAGTTTATACACTGCAAAGGAATAGTTTTGAAGTGCTTGACCAGTGAAATGATCTATGTCAGTCTCCGGTTAAAGATTTAGTCGAGCTAGCCAGGAGTCGAACCTAGAATCTTCTGATCCGTAGTCAGACGCGTTATCCATTGCGCCACTAGCCCATGTAGGCGTCATTTATGGCTCGTGTTTGTAAACCCACTCTGATATGTTTGATCAAAGCAGGTTGAAGAAAGGTCTGAAGTGTCTGAAATAGTGTAAAGAATAGAGGTTTGAAAATGTAAAATCTGTAAAACTTTACAAAAGACCTTGCATTGTTACTATATACATGTAAAACATAATCTTGGCTTTGAAACATAAACAAAGCTTGAAAGTTGCACAGAAGACCTGCCGTGACCCGGATTCCAACCGGGGTTGCTGCGGCCACAACGCAGAGTACTAACCACTATACGATCACGGCTGTTATACAGTGCTCTTTACACTGGAGTAAACCGTCTGGAATCTACAGTTCATACACTGCAAAGGAATAGTTTTGAAGTGCTTGACCAGTGAAATGATCTATGTCTGTCTGGTTAAAACTTCAGTCGAGCTAGCCAGGAGTCGAACCTAGAATCTTCTGATCCGTAGTCAGACGTGTTATCCATTGCGCCACTAGCCCATGTAGGCTTCGTTTATGGCTCGGGTTTGTAAACCCACTCTGGTATGTTGGTATGTCGAACAAAGGTCTGAAGTGTCTGAAATAGTGTAAAGAATAGAGGTTTGAAAATGTAAAATTTGTAAAACTTTACAAAAGACCTTGCATTGTTACTATATACATGTAAAACATAATCTTGGCTTTGAAACATAAACAAAGCTTGAAAGTTGCACAGCAGTCCTGCCGTGACCCGGATTCGAAGCGGGGTTGCTGCGGCCACAACACAGAGTACTAACCACTATACGATCACGGCTGTTATACAGTGTTGTTTACACTGGAGTAAACCGTCTGGAATCTACAGTTTATACACTGCAAAGGAATAGTTTTGAAGTGCTTGACCAGTGAAATGATCTATGTCAGTCTCCGGTTAAAGATTTAGTCGAGCTAGCCAGGAGTCGAACCTAGAATCTTCTGATCCGTAGTCAGACGTGTTATCCATTGCGCCACTAGCCCATGTAGGCTTCGTTTATGGCTCGGGTTTGTAAACCCACTCTGGTATGTTGGTATGTCGAACAAAGGTCTGAAGTGTCTGAAATAGTGTAAAGAATAGAGGTTTGAAAATGTAAAATTTGTAAAACTTTACAAAAGACCTTGCATTGTTACTATATACATGTAAAACATAATCTTGGCTTTGAAACATAAACAAAGCTTGAAAGTTGCACAGCAGTCCTGCCGTGACCCGGATTCGAACCGGGGTTGCTGCGGCCACAACACAGAGTACTAACCACTATACGATCACGGCTGTTATACAGTGTTGTTTACACTGGAGTAAACCGTCTGGAATCTACAGTTTATACACTGCAAAGGAATAGTTTTGAAGTGCTTGACCAGTGAAATGATCTATGTCAGTCTCCGGTTAAAGATTTAGTCGAGCTAGCCAGGAGTCGAACCTAGAATCTTCTGATCCGTAGTCAGACGCGTTATCCATTGCGCCACTAGCCCATGTAGACTTTATTTATGGCTCGTGTTTGTAAACCCACTCTGGTATGTTTGATCAAAGCAGGTCAAACAAAGGTCTGAAGTGTCTGAAATAGTGTAAAGAATAGAGGTTTGAAAACGTAAAATTTGTAAAACTTTACAAAAGACCTTGCATTGTTCCTAATATACATGTAAAACATAATCTTGGCTTTGAAACATAAACAATTAAAGCTTGGAAGTTGTACAGCAGTCCTGCCGTGACCCGGATTCGAACCGGGGTTGCTGCGGCCACAACACAGAGTACTAAACACTATACGATCACGGCTGTTATACAGTGTTGTTTACACTGGAGTAAACCGTCTAGAATCTACAGTTTATACACTGCAAAGGAATTGTTTTGAAGTGCTTGACCAGTGAAATGATCTATGTCAGTCTCCGGTTAAAGATTTAGTCGAGCCTAGAATCTTCTGATCCGTAGTCAGACGCGTTATCCATTGCGCCACTAGCCCATGTAGGCTTCATGTTTGGCTCGTGTTTGTAAACCCACTCTGATATGTTTGATCAAAGCAGGTCGAAGAAAGGTCTGAAGTGTCTGAAATAGTGTAAAGAATAGAGGTTTGAAAATGTAAAATTTGTAAAACTTTACAAAAGACCTTGCATTGTTACTATATACATGTAAAACATAAACAAAGCTTGAAAGTTGCACAGCAGTCCTGCCGTGACCCGGATTCGAACCGGGGTTGCTGCGGCCACAACACAGAGTACTAACCACTATACGATCACGGCTGTTATACAGTGTTGTTTACACTGGAGTAAACCGTCTGGAATCTACAGTTTATACACTGCAAAGGAATAGTTTTGAAGTGCTTGACCAGTGAAATGATCTATGTCTGTCTGGTTAAAACTTCAGTCGAGCTAGCCAGGAGTCGAACCTAGAATCTTCTGATCCGTAGTCAGACGCATTATCCATTGCACCACTAGCCCACGTAGACTTCATTTATGGCTCGTGTTTGTAAACCCACTCTGGTATGTTTGATCAAAGCAGGTCAAACAAAGGTCTGAAGTGTCTGAAATAGTGTAAAGAATAGAGGTTTGAAAACGTAAAATTTGTAAAACTTTACAAAAGACCTTGCATTGTTACTATATACATGTAAAACATAATCTTGGCTTTGAAACATAAACAATTAAAGCTTGGAAGTTATACAGCAGTCCTGCCGTGACCCGGATTCGAACCGGGGTTGCTGCGGCCACAACACAGAGTACTAACCACTATACGATCACGGCTGTTATACAACCTTGTTTACACTGGAGTAAACCGTCTAGAATCTACAGTTTATACACTGCAAAGGAATAGTTTTGAAGTGCTTGACCAGTGAAATGATCTATGTCAGTCTCCGGTTAAAGATTTAGTTGAGCTAGCCAGGAGTCGAACCTAGAATCTTCTGATCCGTAGTCAGACGCGTTATCCATTGCGCCACTAGCCCATGTAGGCTTCATGTTTGGCTCGTGTTTGTAAACCCACTCTGATATGTTTGATCAAAGCAGGTTGAAGAAAGGTCTGAAGTGTCTGAAATAGTGTAAAGAATAGAGGTTTGAAAATGTAAAATTTGTAAAACTTTACAAAAGACCTTGCATTGTTACTATATACATGTAAAACATAATCTTGGCTTTGAAACATAAACAAAGCTTGAAAGTTGCACAGGAGTCCTGCCATGACCCGAATTCGAACCAGGGTTGCTGCGGCCACAACGTAGAGTACTAACCACTATACGATCACGGCTGTTATACAGTGTTGTTTACACTGGAGTAAACCGTCTGGAATCTACAGTTTATACACTGCAAAGGAATAGTTTTGAAGTGCTTGACCAGTGAAATGATCTATGTCTGTCTGGTTAAAACTTTAGTCGAGCTAGCCAGGAGTCGAACCTAGAATCTTCTGATCCGTAGTCAGACGCGTTATCCATTGCACCACTAGCCCACGTAGACTTCAATTATGGCTCGTGTTTGTAAACCCACTCTGGTATGTTTGATCAAAGCAGGTCAAACAAAGGTCTGAAGTGTCTGAAATAGTGTAAAGAATAGAGGTTTGAAAACGTAAAATTTGTAAAACTTTACAAAAGACCTTGCATTGTTACTATATACATGTAAAACATAATCTTGGCTTTGAAACATAAACAATTAAAGCTTGGAAGTTGTACAGCAGTCCTGCCGTGACCCGGATTCGAACCGGGGTTGCTGCGGCCACAACACAGAGTACTAAACACTATACGATCACGGCTGTTATACAGTGTTGTTTACACTGGAGTAAACCGTCTGGAATCTACAGTTTATACACTGCAAAGGAATTGTTTTGAAGTGCTTGACCAGTGAAATGATCTATGTCAGTCTCCGGTTAAAGATTTAGTCGAGCTAGCCAGGAGTCGAACCTAGAATCTTCTGATCCGTAGTCAGACGCGTTATCCATTGCGCCACTAGCCCATGTAGACTTCATTTATGGCTCGTGTTTGTAAACCCACTCTGGTATGTTTGATCAAAGCAGGTCAAACAAAGGTCTGAAGTGTCTGAAATAGTGTAAAGAATAGAGGTTTGAAAACGTAAAATTTGTAAAACTTTACAAAAGACCTTGCATTGTTACTATATACATGTAAAACATAATCTTGGCTTTGAAACATAAACAAAGCTTGAAAGCTGCACAGAAGTCCTGCCGTGACCCGGATTCGAACCGGGGTTGCTGCGGCCACAACGCAGAGTACTAACCACTATACGATCACGGCTGTTATACAGTGTTGTTTACACTGGAGTAAACTATCTAGAATCTAAAGTTCAAACACTGCAAAGGAATTGTTTTGAAGTGCTTGACGAGTGAAATGATCTATGTCAGTCTCCGGTTAAATATTTAGTCGAGTTAGCCAGGAGTCGAACCTAGAATCTTCTGATCCGTAGTCAGACGCGTTATCCATTGCGCCACTAGCCCATGTAGGCTTCATTTATGGCTCGTGTTTGTAAACCCACTCTGGTATGTTTGATCAAAGCAGGTCGAACAAAGGTGTGAAGTGTCTGAAATAGTGTAAAGAATAGAGGTTTGAAAATGTAAAATTTGTAAAACTTTACAAAAGACCTTGCATTGTTACTATATACATGTAAAACATAATCTTGGCTTTGAAACATAAACAATTAAAGCTTGAAAGCTGCACAGAAGTCCTGCCGTGACCCGGATTCGAACCGGGGTTGCTGCGGCCACAACGTAGAGTACTAACCACTATACGATCACGGCTGTTATGCAGTGCTGTTTACACTGGAGTAAACCGTCTGGAATCTACGGTTTATACACTGCAAAGGAATAGTTTTGAAGTGCTTGACCAGTGAAATGATCTATGTCAGTCTCCGGTTAAAGATTTAGTCGAGCTAGCCAGGAGTCGAACCTAGAATCTTCTGATCCGTAGTCAGACGCGTTATCCATTGCGCCACTAGCCCATGTAGACTTCATTTATGGCTCGTGTTTGTAAACCCACTCTGGTATGTTGGTATGTCGAACAAAGGTCTGAAGTGTCTGAAATTGTCTGAAGAATAGAAGCATGAAAACGTAAAATTTGTCAAACTTTACAAAAGACTTTGCATTGTTGCTTTATACATGTAAAATAGATTTTCGCCACTGACATCTCCATAACCATTTCTCTATGAGACTCCTGCTGTTTCATTACTTTTCCCTTTGGGCAGCTGTCTGCTTTTTAATCAACATTGCGTGGAAATATTCAATTATTGTAATCCTTTATTCCCAGTGTCAGGGCTCTTTAGAGTATGAAATGAATTTTACCTGACCATAATCCATAAAAGAGCTTGTTAATAGCAATTTTTGGTCTGAGCACCTCTGTAAAAATGGATATTACTGTCTGGCCTGCCCACACTTACACATTTCTTCGATAAGTGATGTCAGTTCTTTTTCAGTCCACCATTTTGATTTCATCCAGCTGACCTCTTAACTAATGAGGTGCAGTTTTTTTTCCACAATACCTTTGATGAAAAATGCATGCTTCATCCCTCCTCTTTCATGCACTTTCACTGTTGGCTCTGTCAGAGAACTCCAGCGCTTTATGTATGCTATATTTAATTAAACTAATCACATTGACCAGGGGCTCGCCGCCTGCCAGACAGCGCCACTTCATTTGCATTTAAATAGAAAAACACTGGCCAAAATATTTTGACGGTGGGTGGGAAGGCTTCCTGTCAGCGAGGGTCATTGGTGGTGATTTAGTGCTGTTTAAGTGTGATTTGTGGCTCGTGCAGCGGTGACGGATGGGCTGATGGGGCTGTGGTGTGTGTGTGGACTGGGATGTGCCCGGGTCAGTGATGCCGAACAGTGGCAGTGCCCACGGAGGCCGTATGCAGGGGCGTGTAACTAAAAGCCAAAATACTAAAGAAACATACATCTCTAAAGGTCAAAACATACGTTGATAAATTATGTTGTGGTGCAGTACAGCCACATTATGCCATATCCATGCATTGAAATGTTTAATTTTAATTTTTGGATCAAAATATGCACATTTACAAGGGGGAGCGTACCTATGTTCCCACGGCCCATTGGTCCCACAGCCCATTGGTCCCACAGCCCATTGGTCCCACAGCCCATTGGTCCCACAGCCCTATGGTCCCACAGTCCAGTGGTCCCACAGCCCATTGGTCCCACAGCCCATTGGTCCCACAGCCCATTGGTCCCACAGTCCAGTGGTCCCACAGCCCATTGGTCCCACAGCCCAATGGTCCCACAGCCCAATGGACCCACAGCCCATTGGTCCCACAGCCCATTGGTCCCACAGCCCAATGGTCCCACAGCCCAATGGTCCCACAGCCCAATGGTCCCACAGCCCATTGGTCCCACAGCCCAATGGTCCCACAGCCCAATGGTCCCACAGCCCATTGGTCCCACAGCCCAATGGTCCCACAGCCCAATGGTCCCACAGCCCAATGGTCCCACAGCCCATTGGTCCCACGGCCCATTGGTCCCACGGCCCAATGGTCCCACGGCCCAATGGTCCCACGGCCCATTGGTCCCACGGCCCATTGGTCCCACGGCCCATTGGTCCCACGGCCCAATGGTCCCACGGCCCAATGGTCCCACGGCCCATTGGTCCCGCAGCCCATTGGTCCCACGGCCCAGTGGTCCCACGGCCCATTGGTCCCGCAGCCCATTGGTCCCACAGCCCTATGGTCCCACAGCCCAATGGTCCCACAGCCCAATGGTCCCACAGCCCTATGGTCCCACAGCCCTATGGTCCCACAGCCCAATGGTCCCACAGCCCTATGGTCCCACAGCCCAATGGTCCCACAGCCCAATGGTCCCACAGCCCAATGGTCCCACAGCCCATTGGTCCCACAGCCCAATGGTCCCACAGCCCAATGGTCCCACAGCATATTCCCAATGTTCCATGTTCCCACATTTCTAAGAAAAAAATCTAATTCAGGCCCTATGTTCCACAACTAACCCTAACCCAACTCAACCCTAACGCCGTGGGACCAATGGGCTGTGGGACCATTGGGCCGTGGGAACATAGGGCTGACCCCTTTACAAGGTCCTGTATTGCACAAAAATGTTTCTTGTGAGCTTTTAGCCATGTATAATACTGTTACTGCCTCAAAAAAACAAAACAAAACAAAAAAAAACACCCGAAGTTATGATTTATTTCATTCACACCTTTTATTATTCGTCTGTCTGCATTTCCAAAGCTCCAAATGCTCTGTTCTATCTTGTGATGTCATGTAAAGTACTTTTCAGTTTTATCTTTTATCTTTTGTTCATTAGGGATTGGCAATTCCAGATCTGAAATGATCCAGATGATTCTAGTGGAGGTGTACTATGAATGCCGTGAATGGAGATTAAAACATTTGCGGAGCACTTCCTGTACTACCACATGACACAAGAGGCGCTTTCAGGCCGACAGAGAACCGTGCCGGTTCCTGCACCACATCTCGTACAGACTGACGTGTTCACGCGTCAGAGCGTTTGGGAACTAAGTAAAACGTATTTTTTCCAAGTGAACCGTGACGACACAGACGACGTCAGCAGGTTCATCCGGGGCAGTAAAATAAACAGCACGTGGATGCACATCCGGACCTGCCGTTGCAGGGAGATTTACTGTGTTTCCCAGCACAATCTTCACCTATGACAAGAAAAGTTTTAAGTCTACAAATATTACGTACGAGTTCATCTTGCAAATATCTGTTTGCCTGGTGAGGTTCATCTTTGGATTCAGCGTCGCTGCCGCAGATGTTGTAGCAAAGCTCGGCGCAGGTAAATAATGATTTGTATGAGTCCAAATGCTCGCCGTGTCGATGATGTGATCCATGATTGTTATTTCGTACGGCCTTGTTTTTATTTGGTGGTAAATCCACTCCCTCTGTCCATCCTGGGTTCACTTAAATGGTTTGAATGTGGGACGATCACCAGTGAGAACTTTGGTTCCCAGTGGAACCGGTGCAGGAACCGGCACCGGCACCGTTCTGGCCGGCCTGAAAACAGCTATGGCGGAGCTCACAAGAACTCAGCTCCAGGTCTGTTTGTGAAATGGTCATTATCCATTTTTTTGCATTATTTAATTAAACATAAAATCAAAAACTGAAAAAATGAATTGTTATCAGTTTTTTTGATTTTGGTTTTAGAGACAAATAATGAAGAAAAGAGTTGGTTTTATATTTTCTTATTTTTGGTTTTGAAAAATAAATGACCCATTGATACACAGATTCACCGACCACACACTGCAGAGAGGACTGATGGAGGAGTAGGACCCACCAGCAGGGTGTCCTCAGGGAGGCTTTGAAAGAGCAACCCTCTGGTTCATAAACAACTGCTAAACCCACTACCTTTTACGCACTATTTTATTTGCTAATGGAGTGTGTGATTGTGTTGTGCGGGAGACGTCGGTGATCAGATGAGGCTGTTCCTGAATATATGTGTGTGTATGTTGGAGATGGTTCCTGGGTCACTGAACCTCGGTGGAAGAAATCAGCTCCATAAATAATGTGCTCTGAACCGTGCGCTGTCCCCGAGCACGGCGGTCATTATGACGCCTTTGAAATGATAATTGGTTCTTGTTATGGATATTTACTGTAGTGACTGATGTGACATTCATTATACCCGGGCATATACGGGAACATTTACTCAACCTGACAATTCCACTGATGGGAGTCGTGCATGAGCGAAGTGAAGCGCCGCGATGGGGCCGAGCGTGCGGTGATGGAGACGTAATGTGCCGCTGATCACTGTTATGTTATGTTACGTTATGTTCTGTTATGTTATGTTCTGTTCTGTTACGTTATGTATGGAGAAGAACGTTTATGAAAGGGGACAGTGCATAATCTGTGTGTCGCTTGTTTTTCAATATAAAACCAAAAATCAGAAAATGAAAAAAACAAATCTTTTCTTCACTATTTATCTCCAAAACCAAAATTTAAAAAATGGATAACGGTCGTTTCCCGAATGAAACTCCTGGTCCTGATGTCCAGCGTGGAGCGTCTGTATCTAAACCAGGACTAAACCAGGTCTAAACCAGGTCTAAACCAGGACTAAACCAGGTCTAAACCAGGACTAAACCAGGACTAAACCAGGTCTAAACCAGGACTAAACCAGGACTAAACCAGGTCTAAACCAGGTCTAAACCAGGACTAAACCAGGTCTAAACCAGGACTAAACCAATTCTAAACCAGGATCAAACCAGGACTAAATCAGGAATAAACCAGGATTAAACCAGAACAAAAGAGGACTAAACCAGGTCTAAACCAAGACTAAACCAGGTCTAAACCAGGACTAAACCAGGACTAAACCAGGTCTAAACCAGGTCTAAACCAGGTGTAAACCAGGACTAAACCAGGTCTAAACCAGGACTAAACCAGGTCTAAACCAGGATCAAACCAGGACTAAATCAGGACTAAACCAGGTCTAAACCTGGTCTAAACCAGGTCTAAACCAGGACTAAACCAGGACTAAACCAATTCTAAACCAGGATCAAACCAGGACTAAATCAGGAATAAACCAGGTCTAAACCAGGATTAAATCAGAACAAAAGAGGACTAAACCAGGTCTAAACCAGGACTAAACCAGGTCTAAACCAGGACTAAACCAGGACTAAACCAGGTCTAAACCAGGTCTAAACCAAGACTACATCAGGACTAAACCAATTCTAAACCAGGATCAAACCAGGACTAAATCAGGAATAAACCAGGTCTAAACCAGGATTAAATCAGAACAAAAGAGGACTAAACCAGGTCTAAACCAGGACTAAACCAGGTCTAAACCAGGACTAAACCAGGACTAAACCAGGTCTAAACCAGGTCTAAACCAGGTGTAAACCAGGACTAAACCAGGTCTAAACCAGGACTAAACCATTTCTAAACCAGGATCAAACCAGGACTAAATCAGGACTAAACCAGGTCTAAACCTGGTCTAAACCAGGACTAAACCAGGACTAAACCAGGATTAAATCAGAACAAAAGAGGACTAAACCAGGTCTAAACCAGGACTACATCAGGACTAAACCAGGTCTAAACCAGGATCAAACCAGGACTAAATCAGGACTAAACCAGGTCTAAACCAGGTCTAAACCAGGACTAAACCAGGACTAAACCAGGACTAAACCAGGTCTAAACCAGGATTAAATCAGAACAAAAGAGGACTAAACCAGGACTAAACCAGGTCTAAACCAGGTCTAAACCAGGACTAAACCAAGTCTAAACCAGGATCAAACCAGGACTAAATCAGGACTAAACCAGGTCTAAACCAGGTCTAAACCAGGACTAAACCAGGACTAAACCAATTCTAAACCAGGATCAAACCAGGACTAAATCAGGAATAAACCAGGTCTAAACCAGTATTAAACCAGAACAAAAGAGGACTAAACCAGGTCTAAACCAGGTCTAAATCAGGGCTAAACCAGGTCTAAACCAGGACTAAACCAGGACTAAACCAGGTCTAAACCAGAACAAAGCAGGACTAAACCAGGTCTAAACCAGGACTAAACCAGGACCAAACCAGGTCTAAACCAGGACTAAACCAGGACTAAACCAGGTCTAAACCAGGACTAAACCAGGTCTAAATCAGGGCTAAACCAGGTCTAAACCAAGACTGAACCAGGTCTAAACAAGGACTAAACCAGGTCCAAACGCTCCACACTGGATATCAGGACCAGGAGTTTGGTTCGGGAAACAACTGTTATCGTTTTTTCCATTGTTCATTTAAACACAAAATCAAAAACTGAAAATTTTGGTTTGGTTTTGGTTTGGTTTTTGGAGACATAATGAAGAAAAGAGTTGACTTTGGCTTTTTCTTTTGTTCTCTCTCTTTGCATTTTGTAAATTGATCAAAACAAACAATCATTATTTATATTTTTGAAAGCGTTCTTTGTTTACAGCGTTTTTTCACAGCCGCCTAAAACTTTTGCACTGAACTGCATGTTATAATGTAAATGACATTATCACTCATCATAAATAATAATAATACATTTTATTTATTAGGCGCCTTTCTGGACACCCGAGGACGTCTTACAACAGCATAAACAAATTAAATACGATTAAAACAAACGGTTAAACGCCTGCAGTTAAAGTGGGACAGTGTTTAATTGATTGATTGTGTTTAGTATTTGTGTTTCATTCACATAAACCAGGGGTGTCAAACTCATTTTGGTCCGGGGGCCGTATGCAACCTACTTTGATCCCAAAAGGGCCGGATCAGAAAACTCAGTTCTCTCTTCAAGTTATTGTATTTTTCTCCGTGTCTCGTAGTGGTGTTTAAGATTATATTCCTCGAGCAACGCCACTTGTTCCAAACACACTGAGCACAGATTTCCCATTCACCTCTGTCAACAAATAAGAATTAGACTATTTTTCTTGGGAAATCCTGAACTCAGCATCTGCTTTTCTCATTTTTTGACATTTTGCTGATGAGGGTCACGGTCGACAGTCAGAACGATCGTCCTTTAAGAGCGTTTGGAAAGAGGAAAGTCTTCATTTGTGCTGCTCTGGTGGGAGTCGCAACGCACAGAAACGCCGGAGATGCTGCTATGCTAAACGGTGCAGAAAATTAACAGAAAAATCTGAAAATTTTAAGTATTTTAATAGAAAAATCAGCCGAGGGCCAGATTAAAGGGTCTTGGAGGGCCGGATCTGGCCCCCGGGCCACATGTTTGACACATGTGACATAAACTCTGTATGTTTAGGCCGGGTTCTTCTCTCAAACAGAAACCAAACGCAACTCCAGGTCTGTTTCTGAGGAGGAAACAACATTATAACACGTCTTAAAACGAACAAGAATCTATTTTGCGTAGTATTGAGCCCTTAAAAGAGCAGATTTGCGTCACACGTCACTCCGAACAAGGCGTCCTGTCCCTGTGTTTTTCTATCCTCTGACAAAATAAGCCCATCGACATGCCCACCGCCACTTCCCAGGGACCACATCTCCGTGTAGTCTCTTCGATAGTTCATTTCCATGCTCAGTGGTGCACGCCGCAGACGGGCTCAGATAAATGGAGCTGGGCCCTTTTTTTCCCTGACGGTTCATGCACACGGCACGATTCTTCTGGAGAAACATGGAGGAAAAGACAGAGGGAGTGTTCAGATAGCGAGTCGGTGTTCTGAAGTCGACTCGCGGGAGAACGAGTGTGTGTGAACAAATCCGTTATGTTCTGTTCTGTTCTGTTACGTTACGTATGGAGAAGAACGTTCATGAAAGGGGACAGTGCATAATCTGTGTGTCGCTTGTTTTTCAATATAAAACCAAAAATCAGAAAATGAAAAAAACAACTCTTTTCTTCACTATTTATCTCCAAAACCAAAATAAAAAAAACGGATAACGGTCGTTTCCCGAACCAAACTCCCCGTCCTGATATCCAGCGTGGAGCGTCTGTATCTAAACCAGGACTAAACCAGGTCTAAACCAGGACTAAACCAGGACTAAACCAGGATCAAACCAGGACTAAACCAGGACTAAACCAGGTCTAAACCAGGATCAAACCAGGACTAAACCAGGACTAAACCAGGTCTAAACCAGGACTAAACCAGGACTAAACCAGGTCTAAACCAGGACTAAACCAGGTCTAAACCAGGTCTAAATCAGGACTAAACCAGGTCTAAACCAGGACTAAATCAGGACTAAACCAGGATTGAACCATGTCTAAACCAGGACTAAACCAGGTCTAAACCAGGTCTAAACCAGGACTAAACCAGGTCTAAACCAGGTCTAAACCAAGACTACATCAGGACTAAACCAGGATCAAACCAGGACTAAATCGGCACTACCATTTGGTTTCATTTCAGCTGTAAAAATACTACTTGGTGAAAGGGGCTGCAGCAAACCAACAAACCAGCCGTTTTGTTCAGACTTAAAGACGCGATTTTCTGATCTATATTATGTTTTTTTTCCTCATCGCGTTTTCTTTCCTTCACACATTTTTAGGCTTTTCTTTTCCGGGACGTTGCTCCGTACGACATAAACTCGTACATCTCCACGGATAAAGAAAAAGAACCAGGCCAAGTTACAGTAAAAACAAAAAGGTATTTTTAAGCCTTTTTTTTTTAATTTAACCTTTACCAGGCAAAACATAATTACAATGTTGGCCTTAAAACAGACAGAATGAAAATATTAGAGAGCAGCTTAAAGAGAAACTCTGCAAATTCTCCAGAGGGTTTGTCTAACGTAAAGGTTATTGCTTTGTCTGGATGGTTTGGTTTAAAGAAAAGTTTCGCTGATGTTAATTTGCGGAACATTCCAGTCAACATCTCCCTGGAGAAAAGACGGCTTCGGATTTTCCACCTAAAAATGTGCATAATCCCCCGTTAATGTCCTACTGCGGAACATACAGAAACGCCTGTACAGTCACTACACAAGAGGATGTACCAGCACACATTTATTTTTGCTTGAAGTATCAGAAAAAATGTGTTTCTTAAAGTGTTTTCACGTGTGGAAAGTCCTTAAGATGTGTGTAGAATCCCTGAGTCGTACAGGTACGATCCACGGCAAAGGGTGGAGTTCAGTTTGCCGACTGGATAAGAGGTTTTTGGTAGAAGAAGTTTCTCCGTTCATCTAAACTGCTTCTTCCTAGGTTCTGGTCAGACGCTGGAGGACACTGACAAGTTGCATTCGTGCGATTCTGTTTCTTAAGATAATTGGAGTTTTATTTTCGGCCGATGACGCCGTCCAGCCCCTCAGAATGTTAAATAGAGCTCAAAACAGGCAGAAAATTATCGAAAATGATTGTGTTTCGTTTGAAAATGGTCACAGCACAAACAAAATACAAACATTTCCTATAATTTTCTGCCTGTTTTGAGGCTGTTTCACATTTTGAGGGGCTGGACGACGTCATCGGCCGAAAATGAAACTCTTAAGAACCAGAATCGCACGAACGAAACTTTTTGCAGCACAAACGAAGCACAAACGATTGACTCCATTTTGGGCGTTTTAGGGCATTTTGAAGCTTCCTGTGGGGCCGAACCCAATTTGACCTAGAAAAGAATCGTTAATTTCTCCAGATGTACAATAGACTGAGGTCCGTTCTGGCTCTCCCGTCTGTGCCGGTACATCCTCTTGTGTAGTGACTGTCCAATCTGCTGTACATCTCCACCTTAAAGCCACAGGCCGCTCCTCTGAGGACGGTGAGGTGCAGGTCTTAGCCAAAGAGAGGAATTGGTTTGAACGTGGACTTAAAGAAGCCATCTTTGTTTAAAAAAAACAAGAGCTCCTCCAGCGGGGCAAAATACGCCTGTACTTTGAATTATTGTATATAGAATTAAGTTAGAATTTGTCAAACCTAGTTAAAGATGAATTGTTGGTGCAGTTTGGAAGTTTGATATGCCTAGGTGAGACGGTTGTGGAGTTAGAGCGCGGACAAGAAATTTTCCACAGACAGACGGACAGACGGACGGATAATCAATAGGGAAATCTGGCTCTTGCAGTAGGAGTATGAGTATGACATCATCACATTCTAGAATCGGAATTCCACCAATCAGATCGCAGCAACAGAACTTAAAGACACTACAAAGCTTTAATGTGTCCACAGACGGACGGACGGACGGACAGCGCCATACCATAATACGTCCCGACTTATTACAACGGGCGTATAAAAACAAAGCAAACCCTTCTTTAAACAGAAATGGAGGACTCAGACACCATCTGTCTCCTATTTATAACTCTATTCTCAAACCTAAATCAAAACAAATTAAGAAAACAACAGGTGTATCCAGGTCAGGCCCAGAGGCGCGAAAACACTCATTATGGCCCTGTGTGATTCTGCTAATTTGACCCCACACTCAAGTCTATTTCAACTGGCTGAACTACACCAGAAACTGTAAAAAGGTGGGGTTAGTTTCAGAGTAATTGGGGGATTTAAGATAAGATAAGATAAGATATCCTTTATTTGTCCCACAATGGGGAAATTTCAGAACTCCTAACGAACTCCTCCCTCTTACAGACAGACATAAGTCACCTGCGTGAAGTCGGCCCCCATTAAACACAAACCTACACAAAAACTATGTAAATCGTTTGTGCTTCAAAAATTTAGTTTGTGCTTCTTTAGTTTTGGGAGAAATTAACGATTCTTTTGTAGGTCAAATTGGGTTCGGCCCCACAGGAAGCTTCAAAATGCTCTAAAACGCCCAAAATGGAGTCAATCGTTTGTGCTTCGTTTGTGCTGTTTTGTGCTGCAAAAAGTTTCGTTCGTGCGATTCTGGTTCTTAAGAGTTTCATTTTCGGCCGATGACGTCGTCCAGCCCCTCAAAACGTGAAACAGCCTCAAAACGAGCAGAAAATTATAGAAAATGTTTGTATTTTGTTTGTGCTGTTTTGTGCTGTGACCATTTTCAAACGAAATACAATCATTTTCGATAATTTTCTGCCTGTTTTGAGCTCTATTTAACATTCTGAGGGGCTGGACGGCGTCATCGGCCGAAAATAAAACTCCAAATATCTTAAGAACCAGAATCGCACGAATGAAACTTGTCAGTGTCCTCCAGCGTCTGACCAGAACCTAGGAAGAAGCGGTTTAGATGAACGGAGAAACTTCTTCTACCAAAAACCTCTTATCCAGTCGACAAATTGAACTCCACCCTTTGCCGTGGATCGTACCTGTACGGCTGAGGGATTCTACACACATCTTGAGGACTTTCCAGACGTGAAAACACTTTAAGAAACACATTTTTTCTGATACTTCAAGCGAAAATAAATGTGTTCTTATAACTGAATTTGTTAAATCATCATTTCTGTGTACGTTATAGGAGTTTTGGCCTATTTACAGAACGGTCGCTAGGTAACAGTTATGAAAATTCCCAGTGCGATGTCATGATTTCCATCCTGGAAGTAAATCCGTAAATTCCTTAAATCTAATGACCTAATCCACAAACATGTTCTGAGATATAAGGGATTCTTTGGACGTTCATGTTCTCCCTGAGATGCTGTTGGATGTTTCAAATTGTCATTGTGAAGTGAAAAAAGGATTTTAGAACATAAAACTCATAAAATTGTATCGCCCCAACCTGCTCTGTGACCAATATCAGTTTGTGTTTCTTTTTTTTGATTGATTTTCATATTAAAAACCAAAAATAGGATAGAGTAAAAACACCGCTCTCTCCACACACTCTCTGCTCCACGTCTGTCTGACTTTGCGATTCCGACTTCCTGGTCCTGACAGGTGCTCCATTGAAGCGACAGGTGCAGGGACGTGACACAAATGATCCCATAATCCATCGCCCCCGTCTGACACATGCACATTTCACTTCCTTTAGTCGCCAGAGCATCGGCGCCGTCCCCGAAAGCCGCCGGGGAGACCGGGTACCGTGTGTGAGAGCTGTCAGCAGAACCCGCCTGATTAGGGACGAAACGAACGATTCCTTTACGTGAACAGTTACAGAAGGTTTTTAATTACGAACCATTTTTTTTCCACTTTAAAGGTCCTTTCTTATGCAAAATGAACTCTTAAATTATGTTCTCACTCTCAGTCTTCTAAATTAAATAATAAAATAAAAGGAAAGTCCAAAGTTCTTCTTAAGGGAGACACGACTTTAAATAGTTTTTCTACATAGGTTTTTTTTTTCTTTTTTCCCTGAAATGAGCTATAGTAATGCATTTAATTGAACTTAAATCTCCATGGAGACAAGCGGCCCACATCACCAGGGAAAGTGACAATTCAGATCTGCAGAGAAATGGACCTGCTCACGATAATAATACATGATTTTGTGGTAGTTTTGAGACATAAAACACCAAAGATATGTTTGTTTAATAGCATAACACACTGTGGAACATCCCAGGCAAAGCGAGAACATCACCCTGGAGACAAGCAGGTGGAAAAGTGACACAGCGCAGCTTTATCCTAGATCATTTCTTCTCTTTGTGATTAGTTTGTGGATAAAATGGCTTCTGTGGTATAAATAAAAAAAAGGAAAACGGCTCTTTGACGCGAGCGCATTCAGGAGATTCGGATCCCAAAGAAAGAGCCGTACGCCCGGTGTCTGTGCCCTGATTGGCCGCTTGCCGTTGGCGTCTTTCTGTGCCCGTCCGCCGCTCGGTGACTCACACGAGCGCTCCCCGGGTCGGTGCCGCCGGGGTAACCATGGCAACAGGGACGTGTGCAGCTCCTCGGATACAGCGCAGTTAATTCAGTGTATTAAAAAAGAACCAAAAGTCATTAACTGGATTTTGTTAAAACGAAGGACGCTTTAATGACACAAGTATTACATTTTGATTTGAACATGCAGAACTAAACCTGGTTTGATTTAATGGGAGTGCAGAGGCGTTCGGTTTGAGGAGTGTTCATAAATTCTCCTAAAATATCTCTGTCATGATCCTCCACTTTCTCCCTCCCTTTGTGTTTCACTCACCGGGGAGGAGTTTTCCCCAACTACCACCTCAGGGTCCGTTTACACGACAATGGTAACGGGCGGAAAACACAAAACATTTCTCCAGATGTCCATATCGTTTAGAGGCAACAGTGTTCAGGTGGGTTGAAAATGCAAAAATCCGAAAACGCCTCCAGAGTGGAAATCTTAAACGCTCCATCCTGGCATCGCCGTGTAAATGGAAAAATTGCGTTTTTGTAGCCGGGGCATCGAGATTATGCCAGAAGCACAAGTCAGTTCAGGAAAAAAACAAACATATTTTATACAAACTCCTTTCAGTTTGGACGCCATCTGTGCTTTGGTGATTTCCTCTTTTTGATGAGGGTATTTCTGGGCATCGTCGCTGCGATATTGTTCTACAAATGCCGCCCATATGTCTGAATACTTGGCCTGGCACAACTCCCAAAATCTACATTTTCAAGAGCCTTGTTGGTTTTATAATTTAACATTCGTCCACATGAAACTGGTGGTGCTATTATTGTTGTTTTGAATTGAGGCCCTGCAGAAGAGGAAGTAGAGAAACAGAACGGGTGTGCAGAGTGCGATCGGCAAACTGCAAGTTTTGCGTCTCCGTGTGCAGCAGAATTCCCTAAAACGCTTGTGTAAATGTGGAATAAGAGTGAGAACGAAAATGCACTTTTGCACTTTTGCTTCAGATCGTTTCCATGTAAACGTAGCCTAAGGAGTGACCCAACCAACACTAACTGCACTCTTTCTGAAGCCTACACCCGAAATAAAGTCCACCACCTATTCCGACATCCCTTCATTACGACATGCCTCTATTAATACCTGCTGGTTTTCCGAAACTTTCTAGTATCACTATTCTGACACGTCATATATATATACTTTACTTACTTACTTACTTTAATCTTTATTTGAGGGACAATGCACAGAAACATTAAATCAAAAGACAGAGATGCACTGTAGCAGATTATAGCTGAATCGCTAGTTTCCATCTGTAGTCCCTTTTTACATAAATAAACAGGGTACATTCCCCTATAAGTCTCTCAATTTCTCTAAAACTTCCCCAACATTCAAACCTCAGTTATACAGTCACAGTCAAACACCATCAGACAATTATAGAACCACTGTATCATTCACTGCATTTCACTCTGTATCTGTCCATTTATCCGTCAGATTACTTCATATTTACACACGTTTAAATTCCGTTGCACATTGGTCACAGACCACAGGAATTCCTTAGGAACAGGAGAAAAGACCAACGGACACTGGTCCAAGATGGACATAAATACACAGTGTCAGTGCTGTCAGGTTTGACCGTTCCATAACCACTTTTTAAGTTCCTGAGTAAAAGTGGCAAAGTTTGTTTGATTTTTTATTTCAGGTGGGATATTATTCCAGTCTTTAATTGCTTTATTTGAGAAAACTGTCTGTGCAAATGTTGTTTTGTGTTTTGGTACGATACACTGTGCTCTGGAGGAGGAGCGTGTCGTTCTCTTTGTCACTTGAGATGTTTGCTGAACAAACTTCTTTAGAGGTGGAGGTGCAGTCATGTATGATTCTGTAGGCCAATCGAACCCTAGCGAGTCTTTTTTGCTCTATGCTCTTTTTTTTTTTTTGCTCTATGCAGGACTGTTTCCCACGGCATCAGTGAGGACATTTTCCCACTGTCTGATCTCCTCTGTGGCCAAAGTATTCTCTGATCAAGTGCCCAGATATATGGGAGTGCAAAGTATAATAGGTTATCTGTCAGGATCCCTTTTTCCCCACTTGTTCTGTCTTTCCTCCCCTCTGTCCTGTGTGCCTGCAAAATATTGTAATAAATCTGGTACGGTGAGATGTATGTGGTGAAAATCTGGTACAGAGAGATTTGGATATCGTTCCATCCCTAATGACAATAAATGTACCAAATGACTGGTCAAAACGTTTTAGAGTCAGTCTTGTTATTCTGTAGAATATCGTAATATCGCGAGATTTCCTACGATAATAAATATCGTACCGTGAGGTTCAGACCGTGACCGTATCATATCGTGAGACTTGGATATCGTTACACTCCTAGTTTTTGACTTTCACTGTCTGCATTTTTTGATCCGTCTGTCATTATTACACTCTCACATTAATATTATCCATGTCGGAAATGAGGAATGTTTGAAAAATAGTCCGACAATGAAATAAAAAAATGTTGAAGTAGTGGGACGCTTGAAAAATAATGTTTATGCCGCTACTCTGACAATTAGACGTCAATGTCGGAATAGGAGCATAAAACCACCTGACATCCAACTACAAACAAGTCTTGCCTCTATTAATCTGTTTTTTCCATCACTCTCTGCCAGTTTGTCACTTAATCCACAGTTTAACGAGCTCTTGCCTGTTTTTTTCTAACCTTTTTGCTGTATATTCTCCTGGACTTCTTCGTAATTTGGTCATTTTTCTCCACGTTCTCCTCGGATATTTCCTGTCACTGCTCATTTGGTTTCCTCGTGTCTTCTGCTCCTCCAGACCTCCCTGCCCAGGTAATAATCACTGAAATCACTGTTTCTGAGGATGTAACAGTATCATAACACGACTAAAACCTCACTCGAGAGTCAAATCTGTGTAATATAAGACGTTTAAAATGCCTTGTCTGCTTTGGGGGGGAGACGTTTTGAGCATTCCATCACCACAGAGACGTTTTCAGCCTCGCCCCTCGAGCACTCGGCTCCTCCAGGATTACCAGTGACACGTGAAAAGAGGTCCACATTAGAGCTTAATCTGGCGCGGAGTGATGTGCAGCCCGGTTAGCAAACAGACAGATTATCCCGAGCCGTCTGAGCTGTAATTTACCTGACTTCTCTAAGGCCGGGACAGATTTATCATTGTGCTGCTGCTTTAACCCCCACAGTCCTGGGCCAGTTCGCTCTCTGAACAATAAGCACTGTTCTCGCTCACTGGAAAACGTTGAAAACGCGTGGATGACGACTTCCGGTGGGACATGTGATAAAACAATAAAACCGTGGATTCGGCAGCAGCGTCTTCACAACCTGCCAAAGCTTTTCATGGAGGACGGGACTCTTAACTGTATCTTCCAAGTCACTTCCAGGCACCTGGTTGAAACTATCGATCTTCTGAACATAACAGAATGCTGCAATCACATCTGTTTTTTATTTTATTTTAATAATTAAATTAGACAAATGATAAAACACAAATTAATGGCCAATTTATAAAAGGAAAAGAAAGAATGCAATGACATCAAGATGAAGAAAACTGGTCAATTTTCTCAGTTTTCCCAGATTTTGTCAGAGCTGTGTCGCATTCTATTATTAGGTAGTCGATAAATTGGAGGCAATTCTCCCGATATCCATTGTAAATGCGTTGTGTGGGGAAACGGTGATCACGTAGGAGAACAACAGAAGTGCGACAGAACTCAACAGGGTCGCCACGGGGTCTTAAAAGTCTGAAATTAACAAGTATTTTTTGTTCTTTAAAGCAGTGAGTAATGGTCATTATTAGAATTGGATCTGGTGTTTTTCGCCCACATAATGGGTGTGATGTTGATCTTGATTTTCATTTACATGGTCTTAAAAAGGTCTTTAAAAAGTCTTTAATTTGGGAAAGTCAAATCTGGGTTGAGCCTGGTCAAGCTTTGCGAAAGGATTATCGTCAAATATTTCCTCAACAAGCCTTTGACACACGGTGTCCGACTGCCAGGTCCCTGTGTGATCATTGAGTAAAACTTTAAAACTTTAGTCCGCCGGTAGAATATCGATTCTGACAAACACACACACAAAACAACCAGATACTTTGGTGCTGGAAATGGTTTTATCTCCGTCGTCTTCTGTCCGTGTTCAGGTATGAATGAATCGAAATGAACGGGGAACAATGCCACTTCCATTGCCAAAATGCACGTGCAGCTTTTTTAAAATCACTTCCGCCCTAAAAATGTCTTTTGGAACAGTTGGGGAAAATATGGACGACTGAGAAAGTCTAAAGTTTATTTTGTTAGTTTATGAATATCATAAGCCCTATCAGCAGACATAAACTCAAAGAACTCAACCCTCTCTGAATGAACCCTACATGTTGAGAAAAAAAATCTTGTGTTACTGTCAAATGATGAAAGAATGAAAGTCTAAATGTAACTACAAAGATTTTAGAAGAACTCTTTCTCTGCACAGACACAACTTCACAAATCAAAACAAGAGCTCCGCCAGCGGGGCAAAATACGCCCGTACTTTGAATTATTGTATATAGACATCCTTGACCCATGGGGTGTCCAGCCATGAAGTTTGACATTCCTAGGTGAGACGGTTGTTGAGCTAGAGCGCGGACAAGGTAATGTGTAGTTGTCTTGTATTCTCTCTCTCCCGTTGCCTAGTAACCGCTGCAGCTGGAACTGTGTCACCTTTGAACTTTAAACTTCCTCTTCATGAAGACAAAGCTTCAAAGACTTCAAAGCTTTGAAGTGTCCACAGACGGACGGACGGACGGACAGACAGACGGACAGACAGCGCCATACCATAATACGTCCCGTCTTGAAACGGGCGTATAAAAAGCTAAAAGCTTTGTGGCGTGATTCGTATCCATAGAGATCCATGGATACGAATCACGCCACAAAGCTTTTGTTCTAGATCCTCAGTACAAGAGGCTTCACTTTCACTGTAAGAGGGCACAGAGACAGACATGTCTCTGTGCAAAGATATCCATTTTCAAATACAAAACCAAACATGAACACTGTGTTCGAGGAATTGAGGAGGGAGCAGAAGTTGTGCGATGCTTTGCTCAACGTGGCCGGCGTGCAATTCCCAGCACACAAACTGGTTCTGTGTAGCTGCAGCACATACTTTAAAAGCCTCTTCACTAACTGGTCCAGCCCTGACTGCCAGGTGTTTGAGATCTCCAATGTGTCAGCTGATATCATGAAGATTATCCTGGACTACTGCTACACCGGGGTGGTGCACATCACCCAGGAAAACCTCCAGGAGCTCTTTATAGCTGCTGACTACTTAGATGTGAGCGGCATTACCGAAGTCTGCTGTCAGGTCATGAAGGAGCAAATGTCCCCCAGTAACTGCATCACTGTATGGGGTATCTCAAACAAGTACTACTACCCCCAGCTGAGGAAACAAGCCTTCTTATACGTCCTGAAGCATTTCGAAGAGGTGGTGACCAGCTCTGAAGAGTTCTTCCAGCTCTCCAGCGAAGACCTGTGTTCAGTCATTGATGATGATCGGCTGAACGTGAAGGAGGAGACCACCGTGTTAGTGGCAGTCATCAGATGGATTGCACATGCTCCTGAGGAAAGGAACCACTACTTGGCCGACCTCCTACTAAAAGTCCGTCTGGGTCTGATCCCTGTTGATTACTTCACTCAGTGCATGATTAGATATAACCTGTCCCACTACATTCATAACTGGAAGATTGTGGAGAAGATCATAAAGGTGTGGTTGGATGAAAGAGCTAGGAGGTACAATGCCTCCCTGCCCCCCACTCGTCTAGCCACTCCAAGGCTGCCCAGTGCGGTGCTTATGGTTATTGGTGGCTACAGCCGAAACAGAAGAAGAATCAACAGAATTGAAGTCTATGACAACTGCACCGATCGCTGGGTGGGTGTGGTTAATGATGACTGGACTCCAAGAGCCTATCACGGCACAGTGTTCCTTAATGGATCTGTGTACGTGATTGGAGGGTCTGACGGCAATCACGAGCTCAACACTACCTGCAAGTACGACCTGACAATTCACACGTGGCAAGAAATGGCGCCCATGCATTCACATAGGTGCTCCATTAGTGTGGCTTTGCTGGATGGTTTGATCTACGCGATAGGCGGGTTCAATGGACTGGGCTGGCTGAAGACAGCCGAAAGGTACTTGCCAGTGACCAATCAGTGGACCATGATTTCACCTATGAACGAACAGAGGAGCGGTGCCAGCAGCACAGTGTACAATGGAAAGATCTACATTTGTGGAGGTTTTAATGGTGAACATCACCTGGCATCAGCTGAGACTTACAACCCACTAACCGAACAGTGGACCATGATAGCGGATATGTCCACCATGCGCTCTGGGCTCAGTGTCATCGCCTATGCCAATGAAATCTACGCTGTTGGTGGGTTTAATGGACATTCCCGTTTGAACACTGTTGAAGCCTATAACCCCGCAACCAACACGTGGTGCCCCCTACCCAACATGTGGACCGGGCGCAGCGACTTTGGCATCGAGGTTGTTGACAATCAGCTATATGTTGTAGGCGGGTACAATCAGCACAATGACACCATTCATTGTGCTGAATGTTTTGATGCAAGGACCGGAGTTTGGACTCGGGTGCGGGACATGGAGATCCCTCGTTCTGACCTGAGCTGCTGTGTGGTGTTTGACCTTCCCAACATGGCCGACTTTGCTCCGCCCCGCCCTCCTCCTCATGACGATTCCACTGAGGAGTAGATGCGCACTCATTTAAACAAAAGCATCTATTAACTGCAAACAAGAGCTCCTCCAGCGGGGCAAAATACGCCCGTACTTTGAATTATTGTATATAGAATTAAGTTAGAATTTGTCAAACCTAGTTAAAGATGAATTGTTGGTGCAGTTTGGAAGATTCCAATACTGGCGTTCTATGGCACATACCGGTAAGCACAATAAGGCAGTTCACTACCAATATAATAATAACAAGTGTGAACAAGAAATTGTCCACAGACAGACGGACGGATAATCAATAGGGAAATCTGGCTCTTGCAGTAGGAGTATGAGTATGACATCATCACATTCTAGAATCGGAATTCCACCAATCAGATCGCAGCAACAGAACTTAAAGACACTACAAAGCTTTAATGTGTCAAAGCTCAAAGAAGCAGAGAATGTGGGTTGTTCTCGCTTTCAGCAGCAGAACATTTGAGAAGAGAGTTCAGATCTACGGCACGTAACATAAAAGGACAGAGATGGAAGATAAAAAGACAGAGATGGAAACGATCACAGTTAGCCCGACGGGCAGGTTTTCGCAAAAGGTCGGGCCGTGACCTTGACCTTTGACCCTGTGACCTTGAAATCAATAGGGAACATCCTTGACCCATGGGGTGTCCAGCCATGAAGTTTGACATTCCTCGGTGAGACGGTTGTCGAGTTAGAGCGCGGACAAAGCTTCAAAGACTTCAAAGCTTTGAAGTGTCCACAGACGGACAGACGGACAGACGGACAGACGGACAGACGGACGGACAGCGCCATAACATAATACGTCCCGTCTTTTTATACGGGCGTATAATGACGAAAAGACGACTCTCCTCATTTACTGTGTGCGATGACATTTCTGCTGTGACGTAAATCCAACCGACTCAGTCTGCACCGATCTAGCCCAAGTTTGTGTTTCAGAGCAACGATTTGATTGGCCGTTCTGTCGCACTTTTGAGGTGGAGGTTTTCCCCAAGTCCGGAGCACAAGAGAATGCAACATAACTATTGCCGGCAGAGCCCAAAACTCAGTAATCATCCACATGTTTCCAAACATATGCCGGTTTTGTGACATAAGCGTGAATAGAGACCCAAACGTGCAGTCAAAAACAGTTTATTTAACAACAATAGTCTTGGGGGTGTAAGAGAATTTAAGTAATTTATCCTCCGCTTACATTTCTCAGTTTAACATTGACTCACAAAAGCCATATTTACACCGTGATCTTCTCTTGGCACCATTGGCATATCACTATCTAAATTGTAGTAATTTGCTGTCTAACTGGAGTCTACTGGCCTTCAGAGTCGGACCACACTCGCTTTATAACCCTCCTCCTTTGGAAGCAGAGTCAGGGGCTTGAACACAAAGATCAGATTATGCTCACTTTTCAAGCCTCCCTGGGCCTGTATTATTGATGGTAAATAAACTTTTGCAAAAAACATCCTGTTGGTCTCCAGACTTTTATTTCCACTCTCTCTTGGACAAGCTGAAAACTTCTACATCGGGGGGAGGTGGATTCCAGGGGAGCTGGACAGGTTCAGGTCGGCAGCCGGTAAGTCGTGGTTTGGACTGAGCGGTCGAGATGAAGCCGACTCCACCCAAACGCCCTGAAGGACGGACAAAAACAGGCAGGTAAATCTACAAAATCTTCCAAAACTCTCAAAAACACAGAATTGGCCTGAGCACAAATTCAGCACTTGAACGATGGAACGATCTGGCCCTGGAGAGGAGGTCAGCAGGACTTTTTTTTTTTACGGCAGGAGGAGACATCAGGATGAGGATCAGCAGTGGAGTGAAGGTGAGTGAGTATAATTAGGATCCACCCTGGAGACACCAAACAAAGAAACAGAAATATCTTCTTTTGTAAGTGTAGATAAAAGGAAAACTCCACAGAGGCTCAGTCACACTAATAGAAACACTCGGTTTATGCACAGTCGTCTAAACCAGGGATATCCCAGATCAGTATTTTCTTTGCCCTCAGGCGTCCAGGTGGATTGACCCCAATTATCTTAACTTGCAGCAAAAAGAACTGATTTTCTTTTTTTAATCTACCTTAATAAATCCATTATTAACTAATAAGTTTTTGAGGCTCTAAGCGTGAATCATTTTCCTTATGACCTGTGTGAGCTCCTGTGCCCAAGTAATTTCCCTTGTGGATCAATAAATTTGTTTAAGCCCAAGTCTCTGAGGCTCTGATGGCTCATTCTAACATGTTATGGTGCAGATATTTCAATATATCCCTGCACTGACCCCCAGTCTATGGCCCTCTGCTTCGTCCATGTTGTGATAACCAAACCAGTCCACTTTATTTACACAGCAGATCTCATAAAACAAAACCGTTTCCAAAGTGCTGCGCAATACAAATAAAACATGTCCAGTAATATAGAAAATAAAGCTCTATTTAACTCGGCTAGACCTTGTGAAGACAATAAAATGAGTAAAATCCAATCAAGAATACCAATAAATTATAATAAAAATAATAATAAAAAGTTGACGTGGCTCTTAATGGAAAACGTTGGGAAACCCCTGGTCTAAACTTCCAACACGTCCTGACCGTGAACTGTTATGGAAATCTTTACATAATCATAACTGAGGGTTTGTTTGAGAACTTTCAAACACCTTTCAAACACCTTTCAAAGAACTTTCAAACAACTTTCAAAGAACTTTCAAACTTCCAAACAACTTAAAAACACAGACCCTGATGAACGGACGCTTTTTGCCTGTTACGTAACAAAGAACAAAAAGCTTTAAATGAGACAAGTTCAGATATTTTCAGTTCAGTTTGGAGGGTTTTCCGAGCTGAAGGAGCAGAGAAGCTAAAGCACATGTGTCAAACATGCGGCCCGGGGGCCAGATCTGGCCCTCCAAGACCTTTAATCTGGCCCTCGGCTGATTTTTCTATTAAAATACTTAAAATTTTCTGATTTTTCTGTTAATTTTCTGCACCGTTTAGCATAGCAGCGTCTCCGGCGTTTCTGTGCGTTGCAACTCCCACCAGAGCAGCACAAATGAAGACTTTCCTCTTTCCAAACGCTCTTAAGGGACGATCGTTTTGACTGTCGACCGTGACCCTCATCAGCAAAATGTCAAAAAATGAGAAAAGCAGATGCTGAGTTCAGGATTTCCCAAGAAAAATAGTCTAATTCTTATTTGTTGACAGAGGTGAATGGGAAATCTGTGCTCAGTGTGTTTGGAACAAGTGGCGTTGCTCGAGGAATATAATCTTAAACACCACTACGAGACACGGAGAAAAATACAATAACTTGAAGAGAGAACTGAGTTTTCTGATCCGGCCCTTTTGGGATCAAAGTAGGTTGCATACGGCCCCCGGACCAAAATGAGTTTGACACCCCTGAGCTAAAGGCTAAAGGTTTTCCCAGCTCAGTCCAAACACGAGGAACCTGCAGGTGATAAACGCCGCTAGACCTCGGGGCACAGGGGCTGATGGTTCCCTGAAGAAGAGCACAGAGATAATGTGGAGCCAAATCAAGGAGTGTCTCATAGACCAGTGTCATCATGAGTGAACCTTCTGCTCAGGGGAGGCCACTCAGCTTTGGCTTACAGTTCACAGTGATGGTGAAGCGACTACAACCCGTCACAAACCTCAGACCACAAACAGTAAACAGTGTTCAAAGACCGAAGGCACTTGGACGATGGATGTCCATAATCGAGCAATGGTGAAAAGGTTGCTGATACAAGAAGTCTGCAGGCTCTGAGTGAAAAACTACATTTGTTCCGAAAATAAAAACCAAGCTTCACCTTCAATTTGCGTACTAACTTTGAGATATATGTTTTGAATGAAAGCTCAGAGTCCAGCGAAAAAACAAGATCTTTATTACCGCTGACCAGTTCAATTTGTTTCTCTTGTTATTACTGGCAAATTATCTTGTAATCGACACTTTTCCTTTTTTGCACTAAACTGTCCTGGAGCTGCTGTGAGATCAGTAAAGTCCTGTCTTATCTTATCTTAAGTGAAAATGCCATCACTTTTGGGTTTTTTTCTGCATTTAAAACCAATTTCAACAATTGCAAATGCGACTGCACAGTATTAAAAGCAGACTGTAAAAAAAATGTGCGGTTTCTTCCAGGCGAACGCAGCGGTTCGGGAGCTGCTTCTCGTTTTCTCTTTTCGTCATAATCCCTGTGTTTTTGACGGTGTGGAGCTGCTTCCTGAACGCGACTCGGGGTTTGATGGTGGCGCAGTGGGACGGTTGATTACGTCACCAGATCTTAGACCCTTAGATCTTAGAAAGGAGAGGAAAACAGCATAAAAGACCGATTCCAATAAAAAAAACTATTTCTCAAAATGCTGTAAACCCGGGAACTGTGGTCGTGGTTGGCCGCTCTTGTGGCCGACTGGCTGACACAGTGCGCAGCTTTTCAACATTTTTCAACTTTTTCTCTTAAATGTTTTTGCGATGCCACAGACTTTTTGCGCCAAATATGTCAGAAGCTTCAGAGAAAACACTTGGAACGTCCCCTTTCATCACCGAAACAACGGAGCAAAGACAGAGAGGCTGCAGGACACAGAGGACACAGAAAACACAGAGGATGGACTCTTTTGTCCTGAGGGATGTTACTCCCCTCCTCACACTGCGCTGACAATGGATCTGATGACTCGACCTGTTGAGCGACGCTGACGCTTTTGTTTGAGCGTTTCCGTTGTTGTTGTGTTTTACTGCTCTGCGTCAGGGGCCTCCAGCCTTTTTTCCTCCAGTGAGCTCCTTTACAAAACCAAAATCCCAGAGATCTGATGGTTTTAGATGTAAATATAAGAGCCTTAGATGGAAATGGTTAGATACATGTCCTGATTCTCTCTCATGATCACTGCTTTCTGTTGCATCTTCTTCTGTTGACCGCAAGAAAAATCATCCGTGTATCGTCCGTTCATTCGTTTTTCAATATAAAACCAAAAATAAGAAAAGAAAAGAAAAACAACTCTTTTCTTCATTATTTGTCTCCAAAACCAAAAAAAAAAAGAAAAAAAAAGATAAATAATGATTTGTTTTCTTCAGTTTTTGATTTTGAGTTTAAATAAATAATGGGGGAAAAAAAAAAACGGATAACGACCGTTTCCCCGAATCAAACTCCTGGTCTTGACATCCAGTGTGAAGCGTCTGTGTCTGAACCAGGACTGAACCAGGACTGAACCAGGGCTAAACCAGGTCTAAACCAAGTCTAAACCAGGTCTAAACCAGGTCTAAACCAGGTCTAAACCAGGACTAAACCAGGTCTAAACCAAGTCTAAACCAGGTCTAAACCAAGTCTAAACCAGATCTAAACCAGGACTGAACCAGGACTAAACCAGGTCTAAACCAAGTCTAAACCAGGTCTAAACCAGGTCTAAACCAAGTCTAAACCAGGACTGACCCAGGAAAAAAACAGGACTGAACCAGGCCTAAACCAGGTCTAAACCAGGACTAAACCAGGTCTAAACCAGGTCTAAACCAGGCCTAAACCAGGTCTAAACCAGGTCTAAACCAGGACTAAACCAGGTCTAAACCAGGCCTAAACCAGGTCTAAACCAGGTCTAAACCAAGTCTAAACCAGGACTGACCCAGGAAAAAAACAGGACTGAACCAGGCCTAAACCAGGTCTAAACCAAGTCTAAACCAGGTCTAAACCAGGTCTAAACCAGGTCTAAACCAGGACTAAACCAGGTCTAAACCAGGTCTAAACCAGGTCTAAACCAGGACTAAACCAGGTCTAAACCAGGTCTAAACCAGGTCTAAACCAAGTCTAAACCAGGTGCAAACCAGGTCTAAACCAGGTCTAAACCAGGACTAAACCAGAACTGAACCAGGAAAAAAACAGGACTGAACCAGGCCTAAACCAGGACTAAACCAGGAGTAATCTTGGACTTGAGAGCGAGAGAGAGGATCTGGGTGTTCCCAAAGTGTGTTCGGGCGACCTGGGTGCACCTCCTAGTTTCGTCCTGGTTTAGTCCTGGTTTAGACCTGGTTTAGTCCTGGTTTAGACCTGGTTTTGTCCTGGTTTAGTCCTGGTTTAGTCCTGGTTTAGACCTGGTTTAGACCTGGTTTAGACCTGGTTTATATCACCTACGCAGGTTATTTTCACCAATAGCTCTATTTTGACATTTAAGTTGTGGCTATTTTATATTTGTTATTTTTTTTATATCTCACGTCGGGAGAAGTGGGTGAACTACGCCCACTACACCCCTGGTCCTGGTTTAGACCTGGTTCAGTCCTGGTCCAGTCCTGATCGGCTCGGTGGTCCTGTAATGACCCTCTGCACACAGACGCTCCACACTGGATATCAGGACCAGGAGTTTGGTTCAGGAAACGGGAAACGTCCGTTATCCGTTTTTTTTCCCCCATTATTCCTTTAAATGCAAAACCAAAAACTGAAAAAAAAAACAAAAAAACAAAAACAAATCATTATCTGTTTTTTCATTTTGGTTTTGGAGACAAATAATGAAAAAAATAGTTGTTTTTTTTCATTTTCTTATTTCTAGTTTTATTTTGAAAAACTAATAAACAAACGGTACACGGATTAAAAATGATCACGATCTACTGAATGAAAACCCCACCACTGATCAGTGAATATAAAAACTCTGGGAATTGTTCATGGCTCAACTACAGCTAAGTGGAGGTCTTCGGCACAGTATTTATGCTTCAGAAATCCCTCGGCGGGTTTCTTGGCGCGGAGAACTTCTGGTAGTCGGAGATCCCGGCTCTTATTTGCTTAAATTTTCCCTCCGTGACAAATAAAGTGATTTTGATGGATCGAGGCAAAGCGAAGAACTGAGCAGGGACAAACGGGGCTGTGAGACGATCAGGGGCGTCTGGTGTTTTACTGCACGAAAACTCTGCAGCTCTAATCACTAATAAACACCACTGTGGCAGATATAACCACGCTTTTGGCAGGAATTAATAAGTTTCAGTGTAAGGCCGAGTTGTGCCGCAAACTCGGAGAGAAAATCACTTGTAACAGGAAGTAAATGAGATAAATGAGATGGTGCTTTTGGGTGGAGTGACCAGACGTCCCTGTTTCCCCGGGACAGTCCCAGTTTCGAGCCCTGTGTCCCCTGATCCAGCAGATTTATCCAAAACCAGTGATTTTTATACAAGAAACCCCTATTTTTGACCAATCTGATCCCTGCCAACAGGAAAGAGAGGCGTAAACTGTCATTTGTTTAGATAAAATACAGAAAAGCTGCTTAAAAATTACAAAAACACAGAGAAAATGTGACTGTACTGACTCATGATGTGTGTAAAAACCCTCAGTCGTCCACGGCAAAAGGAGAAATTTAGTTTAACCGTTGACAAATTGAATTTCTCCCTTTGCTGTACTGACTCACATTAGTGCCAAGCACCGTATTTTTCGGACCATAAGTCGCACTTTTTTCAGGGTTTGGGTGATTCCTGCGACTTATATTTGACATTTTTCACACCGACAGCCCATAGACCAAATATATGAATCATATATATGAGTCTAAAATGAAAAAAACAAATCGTTATCTGTTTTTTTCATTTTGGTTTTAGAGACAAATAATAAAGAAAAGAGTTGTTTTTTTGTTTCTTTATTTTAGGTTTTGTATTGAAAAACAAATGAACAAACAAATGATTCACGGATTGTTCTCTATTCGGTTGTTTTTTATCACTACAACTTATAAACTGTCATTTGTTTTGGTAAAATACAGGAAAAAAATACTGAAAAACTGACCAAAACACAAAGAAATGTGACTGTACTGACTCACATTAGTGCTGAATCCAGAACAGTTTTCCTTAATGATGCACTTGTTTCACAGTTTTATTATTACCAGTCAATCCAAACTGGGGATGTCAGTTTTTTCTTCTGAAAATCTGGTCACCTTTGTTAGTGCTTCTGCTAAATGACGACAAACCTGAACGCCTCATGGCCCCGTTCGCTCCTCTTGGATCCTCTGACCTGACAGGAAATCTCGATCTGACTGAGTTTGGGGCAAAGATTGTTTGTTTCTATACACTTCATATTACTCCGGACTTAGATTAAGAAAAACAATAAAAACAATATTTCATTTTTCCGTTTTAGTGTCAAATAAATACAAAAAGAAAAAAAAAACTGATTTCGACCTCTATTTCCAGTATTTAATTTAAATATTTGCTATAAAAGAAGTTTGTCCACAAAACTGCACCGACTCCTTCAGCAGCAGAACTTCAGGGGCGAATAAACCAGAGAGAATAAAATATCAAAATTAAAGACATTTTATTCTCTCTGGTTTATTAGCGTCGGGTTTACTTTGGAGTCTTAAAAAGTCAATGTTGAGCTCCAGAATGAGAAACGGGAAGCGGCGAAAACTCTCCTTTGTTCAGCCGACTCCACAGAACTGTAATAAACAGAGTTTTCATTACAGATCATGGTTGACACTGTTTCCCTGAACAGTAGAACTTCCAGGGCAAATAAACCAGAGAGGATAGAAAATGTCAGAATTAAAATAGTCACAATGATCATTTGAAATAAACTTTAAATTAAATATGGGAAATAGAGGTCGAAATGTGTTTTTTGTTTGACACTAAGGCCTTGTCCATACGTATCCGGGGGGTATCTGACAAACCGAAGATGTTTTGCTGCGTTTTGACCTGTCATCCACACGAACACGCATCAAAAACGAGTATTCAGGGAAAACTCCGGCCAAAGTGAAGATTTTTGAAAGCTCCGTTTATGCCTGTTTGTGTGGACAGAGATAACTGGGGTTTTGTGTTTTAAAACGTCACTGTCTGCGCCAAAAAATATGAATCTGCCCTGACGTCAAACGTGCGACATTTGTTTAGGCGACTGCAAAAGCCAAAGCCAAAGCAGAATATGGACCGGAGTCATTTCTTCAGAGCTGTGGGAGCATTAATTTGTTTAGGAGCAATTCTGACTCCGAGTCTGTCCAGACAGAGGAGCTCGGCGCCATGTTTTCTGTTGTTTAAGTTTAGGCGGAAGTGACGGTGAAGTGATGGAAATAACGCCATCTACAGGTTTGGAATGTGTATGAATGTGGTTGAAAACGCAGATGTTCGGTTATGTGTGGAAGGTATTTTTTTTTCGAAGACGAGGTGGTGTGGATAAAACAATTTTTATAAACGGAGGGGGGGAAATGTTCGGTTTTAAAAATACCCGGATACGTGTGGACATGGCCTAAAACGGAAAAATGAAATAAACTGTTTTCCCATTTGATTGTTTTTCGTTCTTAAAACCCCTTAAATGCCTGAATTTATACAGATGTAGATATTAAAAAAAAGAGTTTTGTGTGTGTTTTTGCCTTTAAGCAGATGCAAATTAAGAGATTATTAGTTTGATTATAGCAAAAAAATTAAGAGAAATTTGTGTTTGCTGCAAATTTGCGACACCGAGAAACAAACGCTCGCCAAAGGTTCCTGGAAAAGTTCAGCATCTGGACTCACATATCTCAGCACATCTCGGTTTGTATCTCGACCCGAACGGTTTGTCGCGTATTTGTGACACTCGGCGTTAAAGGTGTAAGAGCCCAACATGTTTGAGAAAATAAAACTGTTTTAAGGTTATTCTCGGTCGCACCACGTCACATTTTACACTACAAATGCTTCATATAAATGTTAAACACAGATTTATGCTCCTGACACTGGAAATATTTGGAAAAGTTCAATAGAAACTCATATTTTTTATATTTTAAAATTTGCCTGTTGAAAATCCTTCTACGTCATTGACCCTTATATATACTTATTGCAGTACACTTCTTTTTTCCTCGGGTTCCAGGAGGATATATCCCATTAAAAAAGTGTTTGTGGCTGAGAAAACTGGGAGCGGAGACGCCTTTTCACAGATCTGACCTGTAAACTGCCCTGTGGCGTCACCTCCATCCGTGAATATAAAGTAGATTAGATTCATGTGCGAGTCTTTGTGTGTTTTTTTTTTAATGTTTTCATTTGATTTTTAAATACAACTAAATGAAAAAGAGCTGTATTTAGACGAGCGCCGTGATGAATCAGATTGTAATCAGGCGTAAATCACTTCCTGATTGCGGTGATCAGTTTCTGCGGCTGTAAAAAACACGTGAGGTTTAAAGAGTTCAAAACGAGACGGAAGCAACTGGAGTGTTTTGTGATTGTTTGCGCTAAACTAAAGTTGTGTTTTGTCTGTTTTTATGAAGCTTAAAGGTGCACTGTGTGTCCGGAATGTTCCGCGGTGTGACTTTAAACAGCTCTACCTCAAATTTATTCAATCGCAGCTGGTTTTAGAGCTCAAAAGTCCCTAGAAAAACAGACATTCTGACGCCTCTCCACAGATCTGACCTGGAACGTGGTCTGGTTTGATCTCCATGGCGATAGAAAGGTTTAACGCCGTACTGCGGGACATTCCAGACAAAGCGATAACATCTCCATGGAGAAAAGTCTTATTATTTCAGTCATTTATATATTTTAAGTAAATACAACAAAAACAACACGGCCTATTTTAAAATCAGAACGTTTTAACAAACTTTCCGTATTTTCTCCATGTGCCCTATATTAAAACATATATTTGTAATAAATGTACACAAATATATTTTAAAAAAAAAGTTTATGAGCGCTTTTCACAACTTTCAGAAAAAAAAGAGCAGAGTTTTGTCACGAGTTCTTGATTGTCACACAATAAAAAATCTTCATAGTTAGATGCAGAGATATTCTGTCCTTTTACGCTAAATCTGTGCTGGGGCAAGACACACTTTGCTCAAATACACAGGAAAAAAACACAAAAAGCTGCTGAGTTTCCACATGACATCACAAGGAAACGACATTATAACATAGATCAGAAATGAGAGTAATGTAGTTCAGAAAAACGTAAATATAAAGAGAAATAAATGCCGTAAAATACCAAATAGTCGCCGGGGCGTTGATTTGAGACCAGGCGGCAATTTGGGGCGATTAATTCCTTCCTCACAGAAATCTTACTCAGAAAAACTGGGAAAATCTAGAACTCAGATTCTTTTAAGCAGTGTGCGCAGACTCACTTCCCAACGTCATCACAGACATTTACAACACCTCTTTGAACCAAGGCACTGTACCAGCAAGCTTCAAAGCCACCACCATTGTACCGCTACCCAAGAAGTCACCAGCATCATCACTGAATGATTACAGACCCATAACACTCACCCCCATCATGATGAAGTGCTTTGAGAGACTGGTAAAGGTCCACATAACATCCAACCTCCCCACAAATCTGGACCCATATCAATTCGCCTATCGCCCCAAGTGCTCCACCGATGACGCCATAGCTGCAGCACTCCACCTCTGCCTGGCTCATCTGGAAAACAAAAACAGTCACGTACGGATGCTGTTCATTGACTTCAGCGCCGCATTCAACACCGTCATCCCCCAACACCTTGTAAATAAGCTGAGTGAATTAGGCATCAGCACTTCACTGTGCAACTGGCTGTTGGACTTCCTCACAAACAGACCACAGACAGTCAGAGTTGGCAACAACTCCTCAGCGTGGACTTCAGAAAAAAGCAACCAACACATACCCCACTCATCATCAACGGCAGTGCTGTGGAGCCTGTGAAAAGTGCAAAGTTCCTCGGCGTGCACATCACAGATGACCTCACATGGTCCACAAACACCACCTCCCTGGTCAAGAAAGCACAGACACGACTCCACTTCCTGCGGAGGCTGAGAAGAGCAGACCTCCCCACATCTGCACTGACCACCTTCTACAGGGGTGCTATTGAGCCCTGACCAGCAGCGTTTCTGTCTGGCACGGCAGCTGTCTACCTGCAGACAAGAAGGCACTACAGAGGGTGGTAAGGACTGCAGAAAGGATAATTAAAGCACCAGTACCAGCCATTCAGGACTTGTACACCTCACAGTGTTCCAAGAGAACGGTGAACATTATCAAAGACCCCACTCACCCAGCACACAAACTGTTCTCCCTACTACCGTCAGGAAAGCACTATCGCAGCATGCGGTGCCGCACAAGCAGACTGGGAAACAGCTTCTTTCCACAAGCCATCAGACTCCTCAACACATTGAGGAGGACAACATGAACAGCTGAACATTCAAGAACATTCAAGAACATGTCTTTTGCACCTTATATATTGGTTTTAAACTATTGCACAAACTCTTATTGTCCACTGATTGCACTCCCGTTGCTATGAGCGATTGGACTTCTGTCTTACCTCACACTGTGTGTGTGCTAATCGTACAGGTCTGTATCAGACTGCTACTCTTTTTATGCACATGTGTATGTATGTCTCTGAATGAGTGTGTTGGACTGAAAGCACTATGTATGTATAGTGTGTATGTGTAGTGTAGTGTGCATGTATAGTGTGTATGTGTAGTGTGTATGTATAGTGTGTATGTGTAGTGTAGTGTGCATGTATAGTGTGTATGTGTAGTGTAGTGTGCATGTATAGTGTGTATGTGTAGTGTAGTGTGCATGTATAGTGTGTATGTGTAGTGTAGTGTGCATGTATAGTGTGTATGTGTAGTGTAGTGTGCATGTATAGTGTGTATGTGTAGTGTAGTGTGCATGTATAGTGTGTATGTGTAGTGTAGTGTGCATGTATAGTGTGTATGTGTAACTCCTGTCTATTTTAGATGTTTTTATATGTCTTTATATGTTTTTTTAAACTGCACATTGGAGACTAGCTAAACGCAATTTCAAATTTCTATGTTCATAGACTTTTGACAATAAAGTGAACCTTGAACCTTGAACCTTGAACCTTGAACCTTGAACCTTGAACCTTGATGATAATTTAGGCGACTTTCTATACACACGTAGACGAGTTACTGAATAAGAGAAAGTCGTTCAAACCCTCCACAACACGCAGACATTTCTTTAGCAAAAAACATCCACCGCATCAGCTGTTTTTTCAGCACTTATAGTTTATGCAAATGAGCCGTGCGGTTTGAAGTTTAGTTTGTGCAGAGACGACGCGAGCATCAGTCCTGCTCCTGTCGCCGCAGCTCGACTTCTGTCTCCAGCACCAACGTTAGACTCACCGTTTATTTAGAACCGACGCTTATGTATCAGAATAAACAAATATACAAATATAAACCTGCACCCGGAGTTTATTTGGTGTTTTATGGTAAATAGATAATAAGAATGAAAAAACGTAAAATGTTCTGGGCGTGGAAAGTCCAACTAAGTCTGAGCTCTTCAGATCGATAAACCTTCTGAATCCAACATCTAACTGAAGAGCAGAAAGTGAGCACTGGTTTCCATTTTCCTTTGATTATTATTTTATTATCCTTTATTTTGTATTTTCCGTTTCATTTACGCATGTTTGAATAACTCTTTATTACTAGTCTGTCTACATCTAAAAAGATCAAAACGCTCTGTTCCAGTTCAACAGAGACGGGCGATTCCAGGGCTGAATTAGATTTATTTTCTTCTTTATTTTTCTTTATTTCAAACAAGGACAGTGCACAGAAACCTTAATCTCACAAAGAAAAGACGCTCTGTGCCAGATTTCGCTCCGAGCTCTTTTCCGTCTGGAGTCCTCGGGCCTTCACAAAACACATTAATGAAACTATTTACATTCTAGCGACAACATTTCATCATTAACAACGTCTCCTTAAAACAACCACAATCCAATTCATCATTAAACATTTAAAACAATCAAAACTAATGAATCCTGACTTCCATAAATACAAGACTTCATCGTCAATTTCATATATCCTCTAAAATGTACTTTACCAAGTCACCCAAATGTTTCTAGTGAAGGTGTACGGAAGGGACAGTTCAGAAGTTTGGACATAGTTCCTCATTTCCTGATGTTGGAGACGTGTGGAGACACTTTTTTAAATCTTCCCTCCGGTCCTTGTATTTGCAGAGGTTGCTGGTGCTAGGCTAGTGCATGTCAATGGCCACAGTCGTCCTTAGAGACGTCCCGATCAAGATTTTTTAGCTTTTTTTTAAGGAGCGCTCTTTCCAATACCTTTTTTTTTCATAGCCCGGTAGCCCCGTCTCCGTAGTGTCATGAAGGAAGTTTGTCCCGTAGCTCCAAAAAGTCCTTTAGATGATGAAAGCCTCACCGATCTTTACCTTCTTTGAAATGTCTCCTCCAGTGTTTTGCTGCCGTGGCTTTGTCGTTTTGCGCTTGTAAATCTAAAACTCGTCCGGATGATTCTTTTGTAAGTGACGAATCAAACTGGTGGTGTTAAAGTGGCTCTGCTGGTTCCTCCAGGAGAAACTGTTTGTTTGCAGCATTTGCGTCGCTGTTTGACTCTCGTTTTGTTGTAGTGAAAAGTCCCACACAGCGACACGGCGGCGTTTTGACTTAGGGCTGCCGTAAAGCGCGTCGATGCTGCAAAAACATGAAACTGGATCAGTCCGCTCACATGATTGAATCCAACACGGTCTGATACTCATAAACATACTGAATATTGAATCGGGACGTCCCCAGTTGTCCTGCCACTGAAAACTTCATGGCCAAACCTCTTTGTCACAGCCTGATCCCGTCAGATCTCCGCAGTTCCTGGTCAGGACTTGGATGGGAGACACTGGGAACTCCAGGTGCCACAGGGCGGCGCCAGTGGCAAAACGTTGTGTCCTTAGGCAAGACACTTCACCCACATTGCTTAGTATGAAAGTGATGTGTGCGAGGCAGGACTCCGTTGAAAAAGAGATTGGTGATCTCAAAGGGACTTTCCTGCTTAAATAAAGGTAAAAAACAAACAAACAAAAAACAGTCTCCACAGACCCGAGGCAAAACTATGAGAACTCCAGACTGTCCATGTGAACGTCTGTGTCACAGAATCATTTTAGAGTCAAACCGACCGTTGCATTTGAAGGATTTACGTCTGAGCAGCAGTGAGTTGTACTTCCTGATAGAAGCTCGGCAGCGGCGGACTGATATATGAGAAAATAGTCCCTCAACATGAGACGATTCATGCGACACAAGGTTAGTCTGATTTCAAACACCTAAATCTGCAGGTTTGTGCATTTGGTTAAATGTGTGAATAAAACTAAACACGACTCCAGGTCTGTTTGTGACGAGGAAACGACGTTAGGACATAAATGGGAAAATGTGTAAAACGGCCTTTTACATTTCACTTTAGACGAGTTTTCAGACACAGTGTTTTTCCTCCTCCCTCCGTTTAAATCCCTGTGCAGATCGGGATCCGTTCAGCATTTTCCCAGCCCTCCGTGACTCTCTTTCCTTTCTCTTTCTCCTCCTGACGTGGAATCACAAACACAATATTGGCTCAGCGCTGACCTCGTTCTCCGTCGGCCTAACTCCCTGTGACACGGCTCCTCTCTGCGCCGGCCACTCCTGTCATCTCACAGTAACCCTCTCCTCTTTTCTCTCCCTTCTCTCCTCTCACTCCATCCTCTCTCCTCCAGGATGGCAGAGGAGGAGGAGGAGGAGGAGGAGGGCGGCGGACTCTGGCAGATTAAAAGTGAACAGTAATCACATTGTTTTCGACTGCGGAATCGTATTTCTTTAGATCTGATCTTCGGCTGAGTCCAAAACCACAGGAAAAAAACACACAGAGTCAGAGTGAGAAAATGAACGACAGAAGAGAGGAAAGACTGTATGGATATAAACACAGACAGAGAGAGGAGGAGATAGAGGAAAAACACCATAAAATTCCACTCTGACATATACTGCAGAAAGGAGAAAGAAAGAGAGAAGGAGAGAGGAAAAACAGCACATATATCAACAGTGACATGTATACTGCAGAGAGAGGAGAGAGAAACAGAGGAAAGAGAGAGAAAGAGGAGGATATGACAGATTGATAAAGAGGGAGAAAGAGGGAGGAGAGAGGGACAGGCAGAGAGTGGGAGAGAGAAAAACACAAATAAAGAGGGGAGAGAGATAAAGAGAAGGGGTGAGAGGGAGGCAGGCAGAGAGGGGAAGAAAGAGCGAAAGGGAAGGGAGAAGATGGATAAATAGAGAGAAAAAGACAGAGGAAAATGGAGAAAGAAGGAGGAGAGAGAGAGACAGGGAGAAAGAGTGAGAGAGAGAAAGAAATAGAGAGAGGAGAGAGAGGGAAGACAGAGAGAGAAAGAAAGAGGGAAAAGACAGAGAGAAGATAGAGATATGAGAGACACAGAGAGCGATAGATAGAGAGAGGGAATGTGGGAGAGAGACAGGCAGAGAGGGGAGAGCGAGAAGGGAGGAGACTGTTCATAAACAGTTCCTAAACTGTTCCTAAACTGTTCTTAAACTAAACTGTTCCCAAACTGTTCCTAAACTGTTCCTAAACTGTTCTTAAACTAAACTGTTCCTAAACTGTTCCCAAACTGTTCCTAAACTGTTCCTAAACTGTTCCCAAACTGTTCCTAAACTGTTCCTAAACTGTTCCTAAACTGTTCTTAAACTGTTCTTAAACTAAACAGTTCCTAAACTGTTCCCAAACTGTTCCCAAACGGTTCCCAAATGGTTCCTAAACTGTTCCCAAACTGTTCCCAAACTGTTCCTAAACTGTTCCTAAACTGTTCCTAAACTGTTCCTAAACTGTTCTTAAACTAAACTGTTCCTAAACTGTTCCCAAACTGTTCCCAAACTGTTCCTAAACTGTTCTTAAACTAAACTGTTCCCAAACTGTTCCCAAACTGTTCCTAAACTGTTCTTAAACTGTTCTTAAACTAAACTGTTCCCAAACTGTTCCCAAACTGTTCCTAAACTGTTCCTAAACTGTTCCTAAACTGTTCCTAAACTGTTCCTAAACTGTTCTTAAACTAAACTGTTCCTAAACTGTTCCCAAACTGTTCCTAAACTGTTCCTAAACTGTTCCCAAACTGTTCCTAAACTGTTCCTAAACTGTTCCTAAACTGTTCTTAAACTAAACTGTTCCCAAACTGTTCCCAAACTGTTCCCAAACTGTTCCTAAACTGTTCCTAAACTGTTCCTAAACTGTTCTTAAACTAAACTGTTCCCAAACTGTTCCCAAACTGTTCCTAAACTGTTCCCAAACTGTTCCTAAACTGTTCCTAAACTGTTCTTAAACTAAACTGTTCCTAAACTGTTCCTAAACTGTTCCTAAACTGTTCCTAAACTGTTCTTAAACTGTTCTTAAACTGTTCTTAAACTAAACAGTTCCTAAACAGTTCCTAAACTGTTTCCAAACTGTTCCTAAACTGTTCTTAAACTAAACAGTTCCTAAACAGTTCCTAAACTGTTCCTAAACTGTTCTTAAACTAAACAGTTCCTAAACTGTTCCCAAACTGTTCCCAAACTGTTCCCAAACTGTTCTTAAACTAAACAGTTCCTAAACAGTTCCCAAACTGTTCCCAAACTGTTCCTAAACTGTTCCCAACCTGTTCCTAAACTGTTCTTAAACTAAACTGTTCCTAAACTGTTCTTAAACTAAACAGTTCCTAAACAGTTCCTAAACTGTTCCTAAACTGTTCTTAAACTAAACAGTTCCTAAACAGTTCCCAAACTGTTCCCAAACTGTTCCTAAACTGTTCCCAACCTGTTCCTAAACTGTTCTTAAACTAAACAGTTCCTAAACAGTTCCTAAACTGTTCCTAAACTGTTCTTAAACTAAACAGTTCCTAAACAGTTCCTAAACTGTTCCCAAACTGTTCCCAAACTGTTCTTAAACTAAACAGTTCCTAAACAGTTCCCAAACTGTTCCCAAACTGTTCCCAACCTGTTCCCAACCTGTTCCGAAACTGTTCTTAAACTAAACTGTTCCTAAACTGTTCTTAAACTAAACAGTTCCTAAACAGTTCCTAAACTGTTCCTAAACTGTTCTTAAACTAAACAGTTCCTAAACAGTTCCCAAACTGTTCCCAAACTGTTCCCAAACTGTTCCCAACCTGTTCCTAAACTGTTCTTAAACTAAACAGTTCCTAAACTGTTCCCAAACTGTTCTTAAACTAAACAGTTCCTAAACTGTTCCTAAACTGTTCTTAAACTAAACTGTTCCCAAACTGTTCCCAAACTGTTCCCAAACTGTTCTTAAACTGTTCTTAAACTAAACTGTTCCCAAACTGTTCCCAAACTGTTCCCAAACTGTTCCCAAACTGTTCCTAAACTGTTCCCAACCTGTTCCTAAACTGTTCTTAAACTAAACAGTTCCTAAACAGTTCCTAAACTGTTCCTAAACTGTTCTTAAACTAAACAGTTTCTAAACAGTTCCTAAACTGTTCCCAAACTGTTCCCAAACTGTTCTTAAACTAAACAGTTCCTAAACAGTTCCCAAACTGTTCCCAAACTGTTCCCAACCTGTTCCCAACCTGTTCCTAAACTGTTCTTAAACTAAACTGTTCCTAAACTGTTCTTAAACTAAACAGTTCCTAAACAGTTCCTAAACTGTTCCTAAACTGTTCTTAAACTAAACAGTTCCTAAACAGTTCCCAAACTGTTCCCAAACTGTTCCTAAACTGTTCCCAACCTGTTCCTAAACTGTTCTTAAACTAAACAGTTCCTAAACTGTTCCTAAACTGTTCCTAAACTGTTCTTAAACTAAACAGTTCCTAAACAGTTCCTAAACTGTTCCCAAACTGTTCCCAAACTGTTCTTAAACTAAACAGTTCCTAAACAGTTCCCAAACTGTTCCCAAACTGTTCCCAACCTGTTCCCAACCTGTTCCTAAACTGTTCTTAAACTAAACTGTTCCTAAACTGTTCTTAAACTAAACAGTTCCTAAACAGTTCCTAAACTGTTCCTAAACTGTTCTTAAACTAAACAGTTCCTAAACAGTTCCCAAACTGTTCCCAAACTGTTCCTAAACTGTTCCCAACCTGTTCCTAAACTGTTCTTAAACTAAACAGTTCCTAAACAGTTCCTAAACAGTTCCTAAACTGTTCTTAAACTAAACAGTTCCTAAACAGTTCCTAAACTGTTCCCAAACTGTTCCCAAACTGTTCTTAAACTAAACAGTTCCTAAACAGTTCCCAAACTGTTCCCAAACTGTTCCTAAACTGTTCCCAACCTGTTCCTAAACTGTTCTTAAACTAAACAGTTCCTAAACAGTTCCTAAACTGTTCCTAAACTGTTCTTAAACTAAACAGTTTCTAAACAGTTCCTAAACTGTTCCCAAACTGTTCCCAAACTGTTCTTAAACTAAACAGTTCCTAAACAGTTCCCAAACTGTTCCCAAACTGTTCCCAACCTGTTCCCAACCTGTTCCTAAACTGTTCTTAAACTAAACTGTTCCTAAACTGTTCTTAAACTAAACAGTTCCTAAACAGTTCCTAAACAGTTCCTAAACTGTTCTTAAACTAAACAGTTCCTAAACAGTTCCCAAACTGTTCCCAAACTGTTCCTAAACTGTTCCCAACCTGTTCCTAAACTGTTCTTAAACTAAACAGTTCCCAAACTGTTCCCAAACTGTTCTTAAACTAAACAGTTCCCAAACTGTTCCCAAACTGTTCTTAAACTGTTCTTAAACTAAACAGTTCCTAAACAGTTCCTAAACTGTTCCCAAACTGTTCCCAAACTGTTCTTAAACTAAACAGTTCCTAAACAGTTCCCAAACTGTTCCCAAACTGTTCCCAACCTGTTCCCAACCTGTTCCTAAACTGTTCTTAAACTAAACTGTTCCTAAACTGTTCTTAAACTAAACAGTTCCTAAACAGTTCCTAAACTGTTCCTAAACTGTTCTTAAACTAAACAGTTCCTAAACAGTTCCCAAACTGTTCCCAAACTGTTCCTAAACTGTTCCCAACCTGTTCCTAAACTGTTCTTAAACTAAACAGTTCCTAAACAGTTCCTAAACTGTTCCTAAACTGTTCTTAAACTAAACAGTTCCTAAACAGTTCCTAAACTGTTCCCAAACTGTTCCCAAACTGTTCTTAAACTAAACAGTTCCTAAACAGTTCCCAAACTGTTCCCAAACTGTTCCTAAACTGTTCCCAACCTGTTCCTAAACTGTTCTTAAACTAAACAGTTCCTAAACAGTTCCTAAACTGTTCCTAAACTGTTCTTAAACTAAACAGTTTCTAAACAGTTCCTAAACTGTTCCCAAACTGTTCCCAAACTGTTCTTAAACTAAACAGTTCCTAAACAGTTCCCAAACTGTTCCCAAACTGTTCCCAACCTGTTCCCAACCTGTTCCTAAACTGTTCTTAAACTAAACTGTTCCTAAACTGTTCTTAAACTAAACAGTTCCTAAACAGTTCCTAAACTGTTCCTAAACTGTTCTTAAACTAAACAGTTCCTAAACAGTTCCCAAACTGTTCCCAAACTGTTCCTAAACTGTTCCCAACCTGTTCCTAAACTGTTCTTAAACTAAACAGTTCCCAAACTGTTCCCAAACTGTTCTTAAACTAAACAGTTCCCAAACTGTTCCCAAACTGTTCCTAAACTGTTCCCAACCTGTTCCTAAACTGTTCTTAAACTAAACAGTTCCTAAACAGTTCCTAAACTGTTCCCAAACTGTTCCCAAACTGTTCTTAAACTAAACAGTTCCTAAACAGTTCCCAAACTGTTCCCAAACTGTTCCTAAACTGTTCCCAACCTGTTCCTAAACTGTTCTTAAACTAAACAGTTCCTAAACAGTTCCTAAACTGTTCCTAAACTGTTCTTAAACTAAACAGTTCCTAAACAGTTCCCAAACTGTTCCCAAACTGTTCCCAACCTGTTCTTAAACTGTTCTTAAACTAAACTGTTCTTAAACTGTTCCTAAACTGTTCTTAAACGCTTTCACCGGATCTAGAAAAACCAAACTCTCCCTGCGCTCTTTCGCTCTTTCGCTCTTTCGCTCTTTCGCTCTTTCGCTCTTTCATCTCGCATTAAAACTCCAAAACGAGCCCATTAAAGACATTTGTCGGGTCGAACATTTCCGCGATCTCTTCGGGACATGAATATTCAGCACACAGACCGAACCTCTCAGCGACTCCGAGCTGTAATAAAAGCGGATGACTTAGTAAAAGCCAGTTTAAAAATACATGGGTGGGCTGAGAGGGCAGAGCTGTGTGCAGACCCGGCCGGCACTTTCAGCTGTTCTCCGGCGCTCCTCGTCCTCCTCTTCGTCTCTCAGCTGCACTTTTACGAGCTCAGCGTTTAAAGAGGGAATTATCGAGCAGCGAAATGAGCTTTAAACGTTAGAACGGCCTCGAGAGGTTTGTTGTTTGTACTATTTCATTGTTTCATTTGAACAGAAAAAAGCGAGAAAAAAAAGAGCAGCTCCAGAAATGAACAAGAGCAGAGAATGTCCCCTTTAAAGAGTCGGCAATGATTCTTGAATATTAATATTTATCGCTCCAAAACAATATTTCTCATGAGCTCATAAACGTCAGAGATGTTTTAAAAAAATAACAACTTCATAAAATGTGTTTAAAAATACATAGGTGAGCTGAGACGGTGGAGTTTTGTGCAGGAAGGAGCTGTTTCGTCCTTTCAGCTGTTCACATGTGAGGCGGAGTAAAGCTGTACAAAAGCGGAGTTAAAATTTACTCTCACAGAATCAATTTGAACGTTTTCTCAGGCTTTACACGAGTCTAATCTTTAACTTAACATTTTTGGAAATGTTAATGAAGTAATACTGGACGAAGTTCCTGTTTAACCCCGAAATCAAGAGTTATATTCATGTTTTTGAGAGTTAACAGATAACACTCTGTAGGGTTTTCCTGATTTAGCTGAACGACACACAGAGTTATTTTATTTTTACACTTTTTTTTGTTAATTTAAGATGAAATAATGTACAAAACTGGTTCAAACTGATCTTCTATCACGGGAGTTTGAAGTGGTGGGTGGGAAGAGCCAAATTAACTCTAAGAGAAGTTGAATTAACTCTAGATGAAGTTTCTCTATAGAGAAACAGCAAAAACTGGAGGGTTAACATTTCAGTTTACAATATTTCAAAGTTGTTTTTAACCCAAAAAGTGTTATTTTAACTATTTGAAAGTTAAATGTTCAAGTTGGGCACATTTGCCAGAGTTGATATGGTTAATTCAACTTCCCCTAGTGTTAATTTAGCTTCTTTTAGTGTTAATTCAACTTCCTCTAGTGTTATTTCAACTGCTTTTAGTGTTAATTTAACTTCTTTTAGTGTTAATTCAACTTCCCCTAGTGTTAATTCAACTTCCCCTATAGATAGAGCTTCACTGTGTTTTTAAACGCCTTAGACCTTCACTAGAATCATTTGGATATTTTCAAACCTGAATTTCTCTTCTGAACTAAAGGTAAAAGGAGCTGTTCACTTGCAAAATACCTTTGTGACATGACAAAATAAAACAGAGCGTTTGGAGCGTCGGAGATGTAGACAGACTAATAATAAAGTGTTACTCAAACATCTGTGAATGAAACAAAACACAACTCCAGGTCTGTTGTTGAGGAGAAAACAACATTAGAAAAGAGTCAATTCTGCTTAAAATAGGACCTTCAAAGACAGTCCCTTCATCTCTCCTCTTGTAATGTGGACTTCTTTCTCCTTTCAGCTGTTCTCTCATCATGTGGACTTCTTTCTCCTTTCAGCTGTTCTCTCATCATGTGGACTTCTTTCTCCTTTCAGCTGTTCTCTCATCATGTGGACTTCTTTCTCCTTTCAGCTGTTCTCTCATCACGTGGACTTCTTTCTCCTTTCAGCTGTTCTCTCATCACGTGGACTTCTTTCTCCTTTCAGCTGTTCTCTCATCATGTGGACTTCTTTCTCCTTTCAGCTGTTCTCTCATCACGTGGACTTCTTTCTCCTTTCAGCTGTTCTGTCATCATGTGGACTTCTTTCTCCTTTCAGCTGTTCTCTCATCATGTGGACTTTTCTCCTTTCAGCTGTTCTGTCATCATGTGGACTTCTTTCTCCTTTCAGCTGTTCTCTCATCACGTGGACTTCTTTCTCCTTTCAGCTGTTCTCTCAGCATGTGGACTTCTTTCTCCTTTCAGCTGTTCTCTCAGCATGTGGACTTCTTTCTCCTTTCAGCTGTTCTCTCATCATGTGGACTTCTTTCTCCTTTCAGCTGTTCTGTCATCATGTGGACTTCTTTCTCCTTTCAGCTGTTCTGTCATCATGTGGACTTCTTTCTCCTTTCAGCTGTTCTCTCATCACGTGGACTTCTTTCTCCTTTCAGCTGTTCTCTCATCATGTGGACTTCTTTCTCCTTTCAGCTGTTCTCTCATCATGTGGACTTCTTTCTCCTTTCAGCTGTTCTCTCATCATGTGGACTTCTTTCTCCTTTCAGCTGTTCTGTCATCATGTGGACTTCTTTCTCCTTTCAGCTGTTCTGTCATCATGTGGACTTCTTTCTCCTTTCAGCTGTTCTGTCATCATGTGGACTTCTTTCTCCTTTCAGCTGTTCTCTCATCATGTGGACTTCTTTCTCCTTTCAGCTGTTCTCTCATCATGTGGACTTCCTCTTCCCCTTTATCTCTGCCCTTAAAATATGGACTTCATTCTCAAACTGAACACACTCCCCTCATCTCTCCTGTCATAATGTGGACTTTTTTCCTCTCCCACTGTACACCGAGTCCTTTCAGCTGTTCCCTTATAATGTGGACTTTCTTCTCTGCTCTTATAACGTGACTGTACACCGAGTCCTTTCAGCTGTTCTCTTATAAAGTGGACTTAGACAAAACTTTATTGAGCCACAAGGAAAACTATTTGGACACAGGAGCTCACTTATCACAATATAATATAATAAGAAGGAGTAAAGAATATCAATGGTGATAATAAATACTAAATAAGTAGTAAAAAAAAGCAAGAGACAGGTGTGAAATAATGGATAATTACATAAATGTACAAGTCAAAATGAAATAGAAAATAAATATAATACAAGATCTCAGCTTCATACAAGATAAAGTTTGTGTAAATAATACTTCCTCTTTGAAGACAAAGAGACTTCCTTCATCTCTCCTCTTATAATGTGGATTTCTTTCTTCTCCCGCTGTTCTCCGAGTCCTTTCAGCTGTTCTCTCGTGATGTGGACTTCTTTCTTTCTCCCACTGTACACCGAAGTCTTTCAGGTGTTCTCTTATAATGTGGACTTCCTCTTTAAGGACACCACGTTCATCTCTGCTCTTATATGGACTTCATTCTTCTCCCACTGTAGTCTGAGTCCTTTCAGCTGTTCTCTCATCATGTGGACTTCCTCTTTAAGGATGGTCCTCTCTTCTCTTCTCTCCTTTTATTAATGTGACTATACGCTGAGTCCTTTCAGCTGTTCTCTCATAATGTGAACTTCCTTTTTTCTAAACAGATTCATCTCTCCTCTTATAATTCAGCTGTTCTCTTGTGACGTGGACCTCCTTTTTTAAGACAGTGCACTCATTTCTTGCCTTATAATGTGGCTGTACACCAAGTTCTTTCAGCTGATCGCTCATAATGTGCACTTCCTTCTTTAAAGACAGCACTTCCATCTCTCCTCTTATAATGTGGACCATTCATTTCTCCTCCTCCTCGGTCAAAATGTAAGATCTAAACACGTAAATCTATCCGAAAATGACTTGAAAGTGGTGAAATGATGTGTCCATGCAGCGAGATCATTTTACTTGACAAGTTCTCTCATAAAAAAACAACCTCTAGACTGAGAATGAAGCGTCTCAGAACTAGTAAGTAGAGAATAAATTGAAAAACAAGATGAATAACCCGATAGACGACGTAAAATCTTGGCCAGATCAGAGAAATGTGCAGTGCAGCCTGTACACAGAGTCCTTTCAGCTGTTCTCTCAGAATGTGCACGGTTCATCTCTCCTCTCTTGTAACGTGGACTCCTTTCGGCTGTTCTCCGGTGATTTGGGAGTCGTCTTCCTCTTCACGGCCGCAGCCTTGTACTCAGACATCTGCTCTGTTAATCACGTCCCGCGCTGCACCACAAGATCCTCATTAATATTTTTCATAATGGATTTATTCAGGGAGGAAATCATTTGTCTTGTCAGTGTCAGTTTTCTTCTTTCGGGAAAAGCTGCAGGGACTCGTCGCTGTGTCTTTTGTCTCTCTTTTCTCTGTGTGATTCGTGAAGTGTAACAGGTTTGCAGAGGCTGTGTCCGTGTCACCGCTTCACACGTGTTTAGTCACAGCAAAACATTTGTACTGGGCAGTTTAAATGGGTAATTAAAGTGCAGCAGGTTCTTATGATTCCCTGATTGAAAAATAAAATGGTAAATCTAAGTGAGAGTTTTACACCACTCAAGAAGCAGTCTGTGAAGAAAAGTTGGAAAATCTGTTGAAAATTGCAGACAATAGAGCAGGGGCGTCAAACTCATTTTGGTCCGGGGGCCGTATACAACCAACTTTGACTCTAAAGGGGCCGGATCAGAAAACTGATGGCATATATACCCCAAAAATAGCAATAAGTCCACATATTTGTGCAGAGAAGTGCAAATCTATTACAGAAATCTTTTTTATTTGATTTTATTTTACAAAATATTATAATATTATGCTAGGTTAGCTTGGTTTCACAGTAGCATCACGAACCTCTTGGCTCCGGGTGAAAACAGACGCTGTTTCTTCAGTCCCAGCAATAATTTGTTTATCTTCTGTCTTCTCAATTCTCCGTTCAAGTTATTGTATTTTTCACAGTGTCTCGTAGTGGTGTTTAAGATCATATTCCTTGAACGCCGCCACTTGTTGCAAACACACTGAGCACAGGTTTCCCATTCACCTCCAAACAAATAAGAATTAGTCAATTTTTCTTGGAAAATCCTGCACTCAGCTCCACTTTTCTTATTTTTGACATTTGGCTGATGAGGGTGTCACGGTCAACAGTCAAAACGATTGTCCTTTAACCTCCTGAGACCCGAGCTTTTGTCTGGTGTCCATTTTTCATTTCTTCTTGCTATTTGGGATAAGTAGGACCTACTAAGTAAGTCTTCTGTATGACACCATTGGTTAAAAAATGTAAAAACATTAAAATGTATCAATAAATTACAAAAAAAAAAAAAAAACAGCAATTAGCTGTTTATTTCAAGCCCTAAACCTGCTGAATGTGACGCAGGTCGACCGTGAGCGGGTTGGGGTTCAGTGAGTGAGGTTAAAAACACACAAAGGCCTGAAAATGTGGTCCACAGTTTGAATTTTTTATGGTTTTCAGTTGTTACAAAAAAAAGTAGAGGTGCAAAAAGTGGAGACAGGCAGCAGTTTCCCTATAGCAGCAGAAACGTCCAGCAATTTATAACTGTAAACTCATCTAAATATTCCCAAGTTTACCTAACAACATGTACAATCAATAATATAACACAGTCCCAATGTCTTCAGACGAGGACATGACATTTCCTGATGCTCTCGTCTGCTGTGGGCAAGAAAATGGGTCAGATTTTAATGCCAAATGAAGAGACATTAAGATACATGAAGAGACATTATTGTACAGAAATACACTGGTTTTATTCATACATTTTGCATCTAAACTTTACCATGCAGTTTTTTTTTTCCTTTCGGGAGCTGCTGTAGAGGTTTTTAGTTGATTACAGGTGAAAGTTTAAAATAATTGAAAATCATGGTGCTAAGAGGCAAAAATGTAATGTCCTCGTGTGGGGCCACAGGGTCTCAAGAGGTTAAGAGCGTTTGGAAAGAGGCAGGTCTTCATTTGTCTGGTGGAGGCGCCACGCACAGAAGCACTGGAGACGCTGCTATGCTAAGATGCTCAGAAAATTACCAGAAAAATCTGAACATTTTTAATATCTTAATAGAAAATCAGTCGAGGGCCAGATTAAAGGTCTTGGAGGGCCGGATCTGGCCCCCGGGCCGCATGTTTGACACCTGTGCAATAGAGTCTCTGCTGCCTCCATGATGTTTTTAGCTTCACGGAAACTGCTTCACTGCTGAGAGCACCAACCAAAACACTGCCCCACTCCTTTTACTGGAGCAGAACAATGGCCACGTTTACATGATGTTCTTTAATTCCAAATTAATTGTTCTGGATTAAGTAGTTTGGAATTATAAAGTTACTAAAATAAACAGGACCGTGAACATACTGATCACAGGCTCCTGAAAATGAGTGGTTTAAATTCATTTTTGTTGTTTTGTCTTGAGTTTTCAGACAGGACGCAGCTCTGTTCACACTCCCGGTGTAGTTCCCGACACTGGGCTCGAGCGACTGTGATCGAACCCACTGAAGAAAATGAAGACCGCACGTGCAAATGTGCTGTGGAGAAACATCTGGAGTTTGGCGTCCTCATCCCTACGCGATCGCACGTACCCAGTGTGAGAGAGAGTCGTGCGTCAGTGGGGAAATGATGAAAACTGAGGCTACATTTACGCGGAAACGGTCTGAAGCAAAAACACAAAAGTGCGGTTTCATTCTCACTCTTATTCCGCGTTTACACGAGTGTTTTGGGGACTTCTGCTGCACACAGACGTGAAACCTGCAGTTTGCCGATGTAGTTTGCACGCCCAGAGCGTAGGGGGCAGCACCACCAGGACCAAACGCCTGAGTATAACACTTCTGCTTCTACTTCCTCTTCTCCAGCGCCTCAATTCAAACCATGGAGAAGCGCAATAACTCCACCAACTTCATGTGGACGGACGAGGCTCTGAGTGACTCTGTGATCGGCGTCGTCTCTTTCTGACTCGAGTCCTGTGGCGTTTGCAGCTGCTCGGTTCAAGTTCGGCCATGTTTGTTTTTTTTTTCTGAACTGACTCGTGCTCGTGACGTCATCTCTGCGCCGCGGCCACGAAAACGTTGACTGTTTACACGGCGACGACAGGGTGGAGCGTTTAAACATTTCCAGTCTGGAGGCGTTCTCAGATTTTTGCATTTTCAAACCCCCGAAACGCCTTTGCCGTCTCAACGAGATGGACTGTCACGCCCCTGGGTGCTGACACGAGTCTTCACTGGCTGTGGGTGTGGACATGGGTGGAGCTCATCTCAATCAGCCGACTACAAAGGCCCAGCTCTCCTGCCAGACTCTGCCAGACTGTTGTTGTCTACTAGACGGTGATTTAACAGTCGGCTGTAGTTTTAGTTTCTCGCCTTGGTCACTTCCCTTCGTCTCTTTTGTTCCCAGATCCGGATTCTGGAAGACTCTTGTGTCCAGCTCCAGGCTCCTCTCTACAATCACCACTGCCCGATTTCTATGAACCCTTGTTACTTTTTGCAATTTTTCCTCACCTCCAGTCTGTTCCTTGGGTCCACCTCTGCGCACCCGACATGGACGTCTGGAGAAATGTTTTGCGTTTTGCACCCGTTACTGTTGTCGTGTAAACGGCCTCTGAGGTACAGCTGGAACACGACGGACGCTACAGTGACGTGGAGCTGAAGAAAACTAGGATATGTTTTCATTTTCCCTGGATATTGTCAGACTTCATCACTCGTCATGTTTCCAAATAAATGTCTTTCTGGTTTGTGACGTAGGCGTGAATAGAGCATTTCCGTGCACTAATGGAGACACATGTGCATTCTGTCCATGTAGAACACCCCACTGCAAACTATCGCCCCCCACGTCGTGATGTCATCTGAAACCCCGGATCACCTGGATCATTTCCAAACCCTCCTCAGCATCTCTTCAGAAGGTTCTGGCGTCGGCGCTGCTCATTCCCGGGACATAATGCGCCGGAGCAGGTGGAACGCCTCCTCTAATGTCTCATTTGCGAGCGTGATTGAGCGTGCAGGGGGCAGAGCGTGGGCAGAGCGCGGGCACGGCGGCGCAGGTGAGCGACCGCAGACTTGGAGCGGGCACGGGCGGGCACGGGCGGGCAGGTTTGTGCGAGTTAATCGCCCCGTAATAAGTGTGTAATGAGCTCCTGATGCGGCTGTCGCTCTCCGCGACTTCAGCCACGACAGATCGAGAGACGGTTCTGCTCCGGCCTCTGAGACTCGCCGGGGGCTCCGTGGTTCCGCGCTGTAATGAGTTTTTGTTTTAACGTTGGTTTTTCTCATTCTCTACTTTCCACATTGAATAACAACACTTCAGATGAGCTCTTTCGTAGCCTGAGAGTTGTGAGAGGAGACGTGAGACCCTGAAGACCCCGTGAAAGTGTTTGAGTTTTACGGGAGACGGCAGGAATCAGATGGAGCAGAAAACACACCGAAGTTCTTGTAGATTTGCAAATGCAAGAAACAGCAATCAAAAGATTAGATCGTTTTTCTCGCTTTAGACCACAGTACACAAAGTAAAGGTCCAAAAGTGAGTTGAAATCTGCATTTTGTAGATTACAACCGTCCAGTCTCTTCCTGAACCCTTTTAACCCCATAATAACATCTCTGTTTATTGAAACACCTGGTCTTTTTGTCTGTTTTTCTTTTTGTTTTGAATGATTATTCTTATTTTTTACATCACTACGAACCAGATATTATGTGTTTTTAATAAAGACTGAATTGAATAGTCTATTTTTGTCAATAATTGTGCCAAAGAATTTATACCCTTTTCCAGGACAAGTAGAACTGTCCAGTATTTACCATTCATATGTAATTAAAGACCTACAGCTGTGTGTTATAAGACGAAAAAGCCCCGTTTCACAGCTTTCAGGGGCAGTTTGAACAATTTAAATTGCACAAAGTGGCGAGGAGTTACGGTAATTTGAAACAGTGGGGTCACCGCTGATCCCTGTGACAGAAAAAGGGTTAAGATATGTCGACACTGAACGTATGAAACTGCCCCCTAGAGGTGAGAAACTGGAAATGCTCCTGTCAGAAAAAGAAAACTTCTGGATTGACCAACTTCAGATTCTTTCTGCTCCGGGACTTAATGTAGATTTTGACCTGAGATGCTTTTTGGTCAAACGAGTTTTGTATTTCTGTATTTTATGAGTTTTTATGTAACTATCGAACCGTTTTTCTTGTTGTGCAGTGAACTGTTCTCACTTTGGGACCCCCTGTCCGTTGGAGGGGAAATGAGCACCTGGACAAGCAAATATTTTGTGTAGAAAAATGATCTGATGAAGGTTTTTGCCAAAACATTGTTGAAAAATTAAAAAAATCTTTTGGACGTGGAGCGTTATTATCTGAGTTTACAGCTCAGAGTGGAGAGGATGAATAAAACACACAGTGAAAGTGAAGTGTGGAACAGCAGCAGAAAAGACCAACACATAATTAAAGGGCTTAAGTGTAACGATGTGGTAGACAGAGGTAGTGGAGCGGGCAGTGGAGTTGGCGCAGTAGAGTTGGCGCAGTAGAGTTGGCGCAGTAGAGTTGGCGGACAGTGGACTTGGCACAGTGGACTTGGCACAGTGGGGATGGCGCAGCGGGCAGTGGAGTTGGCGCAGTGGAGTTGGCGCAGCGGGCAGTGGAGTTGGCGCAGTGGAGTTGGCGCAGTGGAGTTGGCGCAGCAGGCAGTGGAGTTGGCGCAGTGGAGTTGGCGCAGCAGGCAGTGGAGTTGGCGCAGTGGAGTTGGCGCAGTGGAGTTGGCGCAGTAGAGTTGGCGCAGCGGAGTTGGCACAGCGGAGTTGGTGCAGTGGAGATGGCGCAGCGGGCAGTGGAGTTGGCGCAGTGGAGATGGCGCAGTAGAGTTGGCGCAGTAGAGTTGGCGCAGTAGAGTTGGCGCAGCGGAGTTGGCACAGCGGAGTTGGCACAGTAGAGTTGGCGCAGCGGAGTTGGCACAGTGTAGTTGGCGCAGTGGAGTTGGCGCAGCAGAGTTGGCGCAGTAGAGTTGGTGCAGTGGAGTTGGCACAGCGGACAGTGGAGTTGGCGCAGTGGAGTTGGCGCAGTGGAGTTGGCACAGCGGAGTCGGCGCAGTAGAGTTGGCGCATTAGAGTTGGCGCAGCGGAGTCGGCGCAGTAGAGTTGGCGCAGTAGAGTTGGCGCAGCGGAGTTGGCACAGCGGAGTCGGCGCAGTAGAGTTGGCGCAGTAGAGTTGGCACAGCGGAGTCGGCGCAGTAGAGTTGGCGCAGTAGAGTTGGCGCAGCGGAGTTGGCACAGCGGAGTTGGCACAGTAGAGTTGGCGCAGTGGAGTTGGCACAGCGGAGTCGGCGCAGTAGAGTTGGCGCAGTAGAGTTGGCGCATTGGAGATGGCGCAGCGGGCAGTGGAGTTGGCGCAGTGGAGATGGCACAGCGGGCAGTGGAGTTGGCGCAGTGGAGATGGCGCAGTAGAGTTGGCGCAGTAGAGTTGGCGCAGTAGAGTTGGCGCAGCGGAGTTGGCGCAGTGGAGTTGGCACAGCGGAGTTGGCACAGTAGAGTTGGCGCAGCGGAGTTGGCACAGTGTAGTTGGCGCAGTGGAGTTGGCACAGCGGACAGTGGAGTTGGCGCAGTGGAGTTGGCGCAGTGGAGTTGGCACAGCGGAGTCGGCGCAGTAGAGTTGGCGCATTAGAGTTGGCGCAGCGGAGTCGGCGCAGTAGAGTTGGCGCCAGTAGAGTTGGCGCAGGAGTTGGCACAGCGGAGTCGGCGCAGTAGAGTTGGCGCAGTAGAGTTGGCACAGCGGAGTCGGCGCAGTCGAGTTGGCGCAGTAGAGTTGGCGCAGCGGAGTTGGCACAGCGGAGTTGGCACAGTAGAGTTGGCGCAGTGGAGTTGGCAAAGCGGAGTCGGCGCAGTAGAGTTGGCGCAGTCGAGTTGGCGCATTGGAGATGGCGCAGCGGGCAGTGGAGTTGGCGCAGTGGAGATGGCACAGCGGGCAGTGGAGTTGGCGCAGTGGAGATGGCGCAGTAGAGTTGGCGCAGTAGAGTTGGCGCAGCGGAGTTGGCACAGCGGAGTTGGCACAGTAGAGTTGGCGCAGCGGAGTTGGCACAGTGTAGTTGGCGCAGTGGAGTTGGCGCAGCAGAGTTGGCGCAGTAGAGTTGGCGCAGTAGAGTTGGCGCAGTAGAGTTGGCGCAGTAGAGTTGGCACAGCGGAGTCGGCGCAGTAGAGTTGGCGCAGCGGAGTCGGCGCAGCAGAGTTGGCGCAGCAGAGTTGGCGCAGTAGAGTTGGCGCAGCAGAGTTGGCGCAGTAGAGTTGGCGCAGTAGAGTTGGCGCAGTAGAGTTGGCGCAGCGGACAGTGGACTTGGCACAGTGGACTTGGCACAGTGGGGATGGCGCAGCGGGCAGTGGAGTTGGCGCAGTGGAGATGGCGCAGCGGGCAGTGGAGTTGGCGCAGTGGAGATGGCGCAGCGGGCAGTGGAGTTGGCGCAGTGGAGATGGCGCAGTAGAGTTGGCGCAGTAGAGTTGGCGCAGCGGAGTTGGCACAGCGGAGTTGGCGCAGTGGAGATGGCGCAGCGGGCAGTGGAGTTGGCGCAGTGGAGATGGCGCAGTAGAGTTGGCGCAGTAGAGTTGGCGCAGCGGAGTTGGCACAGCGGAGTTGGCACAGTAGAGTTGGCGCAGCGGAGTTGGCACAGTGTAGTTGGCGCAGTGGAGTTGGCGCAGCAGAGTTGGTGCAGTAGAGTTGGCGCAGTGGAGTTGGCACAGCGGACAGTGGAGTTGGCGCAGTGGAGTTGGCGCAGTGGAGTCGGCGCAGTAGAGTTGGCGCAGTAGAGTTGGCGCAGCGGAGTTGGCGCAGCGGAGTTGGCACAGCGGAGTCGGCGCAGTAGAGTTGGCACAGCGGAGTCGGCGCAGTAGAGTTGGCGCAGTAGAGTTGGCACAGCGGAGTCGGCGCAGTAGAGTTGGCGCAGTAGAGTTGGCGCAGCGGAGTTGGCACAGCGGAGTCGGCGCAGTAGAGTTGGCGCAGTAGAGTTGGCACAGCGGAGTCGGCGCAGTAGAGTTGGCGCAGTAGAGTTGGCGCAGCGGAGTTGGCACAGCGGAGTTGGCACAGTAGAGTTGGCGCAGTGGAGTTGGCACAGCGGAGTTGGCGCAGTAGAGTTGGCGCAGTAGAGTTGGCGCAGTGGAGATGGCGCAGCGGGCAGTGGAGTTGGCGCAGTGGAGATGGCACAGCGGGCAGTGGAGTTGGCGCAGTGGAGATGGCGCAGTAGAGTTGGCGCAGCGGAGTTGGCGCAGCGGAGTTGGCACAGCGGAGTTGGCACAGTAGAGTTGGCGCAGCGGAGTTGGCACAGTGTAGTTGGCGCAGTGGAGTTGGCGCAGCAGAGTTGGCGCAGTAGAGTTGGCGCAGTGGAGTTGGCACAGCGGACAGTGGAGTTGGCGCAGTGGAGTTGGCGCAGTGGAGTCGGCGCAGTAGAGTTGGCGCAGTAGAGTTGGCGCAGCGGAGTTGGCACAGCGGAGTCGGCGCAGTAGAGTTGGCACAGCGGAGTAGGCGCAGTAGAGTTGGCGCAGTAGAGTTGGCGCAGCGGAGTTGGCACAGCGGAGTTGGCACAGTAGAGTTGGCGCAGCGGAGTTGGCACAGCGGAGTCGGCGCAGTAGAGTTGGCGCAGTAGAGTTGGCACAGCGGAGTCGGCGCAGTAGAGTTGGCGCAGTAGAGTTGGCGCAGTAGAGTTGGCGCAGTAGAGTTGGCGCAGCGGAGTTGGCACAGTAGAGTTGGCGCAGCGGAGTTGGCACAGCGGAGTCGGCGCAGAAGAGTTGGCGCAGTAGAGTTGGCGCAGTAGAGTTGGCGCAGTAGAGTTGGCGCAGTAGAGTTGGCACAGCGGAGTCGGCGCAGTAGAGTTGGCGCAGCGGAGTTGGCGCACGCAGTAGAGTTGGCGCAGTAGAGTTGGCGCAGTAGAGTTGGCACAGCGGAGTCGGCGCAGTAGAGTTGGCGCAGCGGAGTTGGCGCAGCGGAGTCGGCTCAGCAGATTTGGCGCAGCAGAGTTGGCGCAGTAGAGTTGGCGCAGCAGAGTTGGCGCAGTAGAGTTGGCACAGCGGAGTCGGCGCAGTATAGTTGGCACAGCGGAGTCGGCGCAGTAGAGTTGGCGCAGTAGAGTTGGCACAGCGGAGTCGGCGCAGTAGAGTTGGCGCAGCGGAGTTGGCACAGCGGAGTTGGCACAGTAGAGTTGGCGCAGCGGAGTTGGTACAGTGTATTTGGCACAGTGGAGTTGCCGCAGCAGAGTTGGTGCAGTAGAGTTGGCGCAGTGGACTTGGCACAGCGGACAGTGGAGTTGGCGCAGTGGAGTTTGCGCAGTGGAGTTGGCGCAGTGGACTTGGCGCAGTGGAGTTGGCGCAGTGGAGATGGCACAGCAGAGTTGGCACAGCGGGCAGTGCAGTTTCTTGGGCTTCTTTGTCATTTGGCTCCGGCTCTCTCGGGCACTTTGCCACCCGCTCGTCTCCAGACTTTATTGCTTGGCCTGGAATGTTCCGCACTTAACGTTATCTATGGTTATTGGGGAGCGGCGGGTCAGATCTGCGGAGCGGCCGCTCTGCTCACAAAAGAGGTCAAAAGTCAAAGTGTTTTTGTGTCGTTAAAACATCTGAGATCAAATTAATCTGAGATATTTAAAGTGATTTAATGCCACACTGGGCCCTGAGCATCAGACGTCTGTTACCCCGACTGTTCGGACCATTTAATTATTCTGCAGAGTGGACACCAGCCGGCATGCTAACAGTGCACATCCTGATGAAAGTTCAGACACACCCTCTTATTCAATTAGATTTTTTCTATATCTTTACTGCTTTTTACGTGCCACATACATAAAGACGACATCAGATGTATAATGGAAGATCTGGAATTATGGAGCAAAGAAAAAAGGCCGGAGAACCAAACTGAATATATAGATTTTTAATATTTTATATTCAAATTCTCCACTCTCTGCTCTGTCCACAGTGCTGCAGACCCTCGACTCCCACTGAGGTTCCTGATGAAGTCCCTGAAATGGTTTCCACTGCTGAGCCACGTCAGGGTCAAGAAATAAATAAAGTGCAAAAGAAACAGCTGAAACAAGTCTGGAGCTATTTTGAGTTTTTGTTTGCTTCATGTACGCGTCATTCAGAGTTTGGATGCCGTCAGTCAGAATCTACAACGCAAATAATCCTGGAGATGAAGAAGAAACATAAATGAAAAAGAGTTCTGTACAGGGACAAAACAAAAAAAAGGTGCAATGTCTTTAATATAATGAAAAGCAAATAAGTCCTCGGGAATGTGCAGAATGGACTTCATCAGCCCAGATAAGTCATGGTGGTCATCAGGGCCCTTCTGTCACAGAGTTTACAGTGTGGGGCCCCTGTGTCAGTCAGCGTTTACAGTGTGGGGCCCCTGTGTCAGTCAGCGTTTACAGTGTGGGGCCCCTATCAGAGTGTCAGAGTTTACAGATGACGTAAGAAGCTCAGATTGTGCTGGATAAAGGGGCTCTTGGAGTCTCAGAGGCTCGACGTTCATAAATCTCTTTTACTCGGCCAATTGGTCTAATTAGATTAAAGAAGAAACGACTCTGATCAAACCAGAGCAGCTCAACAGGATCAAGTCAGAGCGACGGCTGCTCCAGCACCAGGACAGAGACAGCGCTGTTACCATGACAACACAGCAGCACAACATATGTTACCATGACAACACAACAGTACAACATATGTTACCATGACAACACAGCAGTACAACATATGTTACCATGACAACACAGCAGCACAACATATGTTACCATGACAACACAACAGCACAACATATGTTACCATGACAACACATTACCACGACAACACAACAGCACAACATATGTTACCATGACAACACAACAGCACAACATATGTTACCATGACAACACAACAGCACAACATATGTTACCATGACAACACAACAGTACAACATATGTTACCATGACAACACAACAGCACAACATATGTTACCATGACAACACAACAGTACAACATATGTTACCATGACAACACAACAGTACAACATATGTTACCATGACAACACAGCAGCACAACATATGTTACCATGACAACACAACAGTACAACATATGTTACCTCGAGAACAAGTTACCACGACAACATAACAGCACAACACATGTTACCACGACAACACAGCAGCACAACATATGTTACCATGACAACACAACAGTACAACATATGTTACCATGACAACACCATAACATATGTTACCGGGACAATACGTGTTACCATGACAACAATATATTACCACAACAACACAACAGCACAACATATCTTGCTGCAACATGTTAACACAACAACAATATATGTTACCATGACAACATGTTACCATGACAACAACACAACACATGGTACCACGACAACACAACAAAACAGTTTACCATGACAACACTCCAACAGCACATGTTACCACGACAAAACACTGCATGTTACCATGACAACACAACTGAACAGGCTACCATGACAACCCAACAACACATGTTACCACAACTAAACAACTCCCTCCATCTCCCTCCTCCCCCTCCTTTCTCCCTATCCTCCTTCGTCCCTCCTTCATCCCTCCTCCCCTCCTTCCTCCCTCCTCCCTTGTCCCCCCTCCCCCTCTCCCCTCCTCCTCCCTCCTCCTTTTCCTACTCCTCCTCCCTCCTCCCCCTCCTTTCTCCCTATCCTCCTTCCTCCCTTCTCCCCTCCTTCCTCCCTCCTCCCTTGTTCCACCCCTCTCCCTTCCTCCCTCCTCCTTTTCCTCCTCCTCCTCCCTCCTCCCCCTGGCACAAATGGATTGTGTTTGTCGGTGTTTCATTACAGAAGAACATGTGAGCTGCTGCACCTCCAGGCTTCACCTCTGACCCGAGAGCCGAGAGCTGGAGGAGGACGGAGCTGAGGAGAGCCGAGCCGTCAGAGCGGAGGGACATTAAAGCTGTAACCTGAGTATAGAGTTTTTAAAAAGCCATTCCAATCACAGCTGAACACGAGAGGCCGGTGATTGAACCTGCTGACAGAGGACACACACACAAACACGTTCTTCTCTTCGGACGTGTTCATGTTCTTGGATCTGATGATGTTGTGATTCTAAACAGGACGGAGGGCAGAGATCTCAGAACTCATTCAGATACAACGGATTCATTGTTTTCGAATGAACAAATGTTGAACCTTATCCAGACTCACCTCATCCAACTGTGTGTGTGTTCACTTTAGCTAAAAAAAATTTTTTTTATCAGCCACATCAATGGTAAAAAAATTAAAATAAAAAAAGTTACATACATATATATTTAAAAAAAAGGTAGAAAATAGAGCCCAAATGATGTGCCTTTTAGTTGCTTAATGTCATATGGTGGAACATTTGAGGCAATGACATATCCACGTGCAGCATATATCTGTGTGTGTCTATACCAGTGACAAAGGGGGGATTGGTAGATGTGTGGCTCTGTGGGAGGTAAACCACACGAGACACTGAGTATTAGGCTTTAGTGGCTGGTCCCGTATATTGACATATAGTGAAAAGTGATGAACAAATATTTACAATATTTACATCTGCAGAATAATATCAAGTCAATTTAAGTCCAGTGCACTTGTATAATTATGTATAAATCATAAGGCTGTCAGCGTTAATGCAGTAATCGTGACCAGAAAAAACTCAATTAAGACTTCACCAGCCTTTTGTCCCTTCTAAAAATGCAGTGATTTTTTTTTTTTACTCACGGTTAGAGTTCGCCGACTTTTTGTCCCTCCTGCACATCCGTGGGCAGCTCCTCTGCCGTGATGGAGAAACAGGGAGCTTCTTTAACTCTTCATTTGACTTTAAAAAACTTCCAGATGCTATAATTTACAAGAGTTAAATGCAGCCTGTGTCAAGCAGAGTTTCAGCACCACCAAAGTCTAGAGCTGAACCCCCGGGTGCAGCGACCGGAGCGTCCGAGCCAAGAGCCTCAGATCCGGCAAATCTGTGGATCTGTGGACACGGCGATTGATAAAAGCGTAAGAATTGCTTTACATAATGGCTTTAAAACTGTCTCGAAATGCAAAATAACACAATTTTAAACATGCGATTATCACGATTAACTATGGAATTTCTGATCTTAATCGAGATTAAAAAAAATAATTGTTTAATAAATAAATACTAAAGCTCACAGTTCACAGTATCAACAGCAGCAGCAGGTGAGGGAGCACAAAACTCCAAAGAAAAGTGGCAGTTGTCACTTTATTAGTGACCATCACAGCTCAGATTTGTAGTATTTTTTGCAGTGGGCTTAATGTCCATAATTAGTGACAGGGAAGAAGTGTCCATAAGCAGATAAGTGTGGGGAGTGGACTGGCTGCATCGCTCCTGCCTTATTGTGGAGTTGTGGATGTCATTAGGCTCATTGGGCTTCAGCTAAACCATCAGTTTGTACCATGGGTTCCACCTGGTCTGTGTTGAACAAACAGTACAAGTTTTAGCAGTAAAGATCATACGTACAGCAGCTTTAGGCTAATTTAGCTATAGGCCACTGGCTGGAGCAGCGAGCTTCTGTTTTTGTTCTCGTGAACACATTCAGCTCCAACAATGTGAAGATTTCAATATTGTTTATTTGTCATATGCAGGTCGACAGTGCAATGAAACGCTCAGGATGAAAAGAACCGTTTGACTCGCTGAGATATTCAAGAAGTACTAATAGCTGCAATAAATAATGTTAAAAAGTGTAGGAAAATAGTAAACATAGTACAGAACATCATCAGTTTTATACAGCGCTTTTCTGGACACTCAAAGACGCTTTACAGAGGATTATTCATTCACTCCAGACCCGGTGGTGTAAACTACTATTGTAGCTACAGCTGCCCTGGGGCAGACTGACTTAAGCGAGGCTGCCAATCTGCACCATCGGCCCCTCCGACCACCACCAACACTCACGCACACACCACTTTCATACTAGGCAATGTGGGTGAAGTGTCTTGCCTAAGGACACAACGACAGTTTTTGCCACTGGCCCCACTGTGGCACCTGGAATTCCCAGTGGTCTCCCATCCAAGTACTAAGTAAAAAATATAATGAAATATAATAAAATACAGATAAATACATGACAGTAACTGATTAACCACAGGCTTGAGCATTACACTGAACAATACAAGCTGCTATTATATGGCCAATAATAGATCAATACATAGTTTTATATTAGAATAACCTGAGATCGCGGGCGTACAGCTCATCGATTTGCTAATGAATAATCAACAACACAGCCTCACCTATTCCCTCCTGTTAACGAGCGCACGGTCTTCCCGGCTCCCGGCGCAGTTGCAGTAAGAGCTCCTGTAAGTCAGATGTGCGGTGTCGGAATTAAAGGACGTTATCGAACAGAGAAAATAGAGATGTTTGTACAGTGCCTGTGCAGCGCTCCTGTCTCGCTGCGTCTTGCGCGAAAGAGCGTTGCGTTTACTGACTGGCAGTAATGGGAATGTATCATATTGATCGCAGTGGTATGAATTTAAACCCACACGGAGAGAAGCATTTGACGGACCCGCCACCGGAAAAATGGACCCTTTAAGTAGCAAATAAACGGAGCGTTTTTTCCACCACTAAACCGTCTAAAAGTCCTCAGCGTACGGCCTTTTCTAACACATCTGTTCATCTCTTTGTTCATCTTTGTCTTCGGCGTTGGGTTTCTCGGCGTCAGACGTTTTCCCGTCGACATCCTCGGCCCGTCTGTGTCTGAACTGGGAGAACACCGGATCACTTCACTTCAGACGTTTCCGAGGCTCTTCCCCTCACAGCCGTCTTCATTAAATCCGAGCCAGAGCGATTCCAAAATGGCAGCGCGGCACCATCGGCGAACCGCTGGGTGCCATTGTGCGTTTGATTAAAAAGTCTCTCGAAATGGAAAGGCGCTCCCCTCCCCTCCGACAAAACAAATCCCGGCGTGGAGAGCGCGGAGCAGCAGGGGGCGCTGTTTGTGTTTTGGTGAATTCTGATAACATCTGCCGTCTGTCAGAGTGTCTGGGAGAGGCGGAGGGGGTTTGAGCCGCAGCCAAAAGGAAAGAGACGCTTCCAGTGGTAAAAAACAGACAGAGAGGGAAGAGTCGCCAAATATTTTACTGAAATTAGAGGAATATTACTTCAGAATAACGTTACTCAAGTAGAATTACTGAAATACACACACTACAGGGGAATTTGCCTGATTTTGGCTGCGATTTGCTTTTCCCCTGGGAGGCATCACCCGACTCTGTGTCTTCTTGTGCGATTTCGTAACCGCCAAACATCAGCAACTCTACGGAAACAGCCGACAAACCAGAGCATCAGAGGAGTGACGGACACAGAGACGCAACAGACAGACTCAGGAAACAGTGAAAACCTCTGGTGAAGTGGTGCATTTAAAGTGCAGCGTCTCGTCCACGTTATCCATCGAATTCGTCCTCCACAGATAATGACCCCAGTTCACAAAACCGCGCTGTGAATCCAGTTTGAGGTGTTCTTTAAGGGTATTTTCACATATGTTCCTCTTTAAAGTGAACCAAACTCAGTCCTCTGTAAGTGGACCAGAAACTGAACCAACAGGAAAAGAACTCAGTTGGTTTTGTGTTCACATCGTGGGTTTATTTCAAAGAGGTTCTCGCAAAGTCTTCGTCTTTATTTTTTGTATTTATATTTCTGTTGGCGCGACAGCGATGCGGCCATGTTTACAGCTGAGTGTTCCTGGTTTCGGTCATGTGACAAATCCACAGCGAAAGAGGAACATCACTGGTCCCCAACCTCCGGACCGTGGACTGGTGCTGGGCTGTGAAAGCACGATACCCCCCTCCCATACGCTGCAGGACCACACCTCCTCCCGGAAGACGCTGGACAGGACTAAACCAGGTCTAACCCAGGTCTACGCTACAAAAAAGGATTTTCTAGCATAGTTAAACTGACTTGAATTAAGCAGATTCATCTTAAAAGAGCAATTTAAAGATTTTTTTTACTTAATAACATGAGATTTTTTTTACTTGTTTCAAGATATTCCATCCTGATTTATCTTATTTAGATATTATTACTAAGAACTTTTTATATTAACTCAGTCCAGGTTAAACCTCTTTAACTTCCTTCTCAAACCAATAAGGGGAAAAATCTTGCCATAAATACTTGAAACTCGTGTTTTCTGCTTAGAACAAGATTCGTATTTCGTCTTGTTTTAAGAAAACTTGGCAAGTGAAAATTTCTTACTGCACTCGCAGATAATTTCACTTACAATAGAGAATTTTTACCTCAAAATTGGTATTTATTTTTCTTATTTTTTGATAGGCCTTTTTTGCAGTGTAAACCTGGTCTAACCCAGGACTAACCCAGGACTAACCCAGGACTAAAACAGGTCTAAAACAGGTCTAAAACAGGTCTAAAACAGGTCTAAAACAGGTCTAAAACAGGTCTAAAACAGGTCTAAAACAGGTCTAAAACAGGTCTAAACCAGGTCTAAAACAGGTCTAAACCAGGTCTAAAACAGGTCTAAAACAGGTCTAAAACAGGTCTAAAACAGGTCTAAAACAGGTCTAAAACAGGGGGGCGTCAGTCACAAAAACTATGGTTGCCTAGTGTAACAAACAGCCTGGTTTGTTACTCAGCACTCAGCACCTTCACCCTTCACTCGAGCACTTTAAATAACTGCACATTTTTATAGCACACAGCACTTTAAACATATTTGCACTTTTAAAAAAAGACATTGCACATAATTGGTTTTAAAATATATTTATTGTCTTCCGTTTACCATTTTTAATCCTGATGCACAGTGGCACTTTGACTGGCAGCTGCTGGGCTCTGGAGGGGAAGGAGACGAGTGTTAATGAGGTATTTTAAATTGGTCAGTGCAATATTTCGTGCAATAAATCTGTTTTTAGAATGTTTTAAGTGTTGATGTGTGTGTAGTGTGTTTTATTGTGTTTTTAGTGAAGTAGTGTGTGCTGTGTCTTACCTCCTTTCTGCTCTTCTGTCCAGGTCCCAAAAGAGTCCCCCGGAAACAACCTCCTCCTTTTATGGTTCCGGCCTGGACCAAAGTGTAGATTTGTACAGGGGCAGTGGTGGTGGTGTTTTATGGGTTTATGGGTTTTAGAGTTTATTTGGTTCATGGTTTTAGGGTTTTTATGTACATAGTGGCTGTTTTAATAATAATTGGGTTTTGGTTTATTTTATGGAGGGTCAGGCCACGGTTTTAAAAGCTAATGTTAATTTGATCTACCTGCTTTTATCCAGTAGTTTTTACCAATTAGTCAGAACACTTAAAAGGCGCCTGGAGAGATCACTCGGGGTTCTGCTGTTGGAGAGAAAATACTGCCTGCCTCCTATTTATTTGCACCTTGCACCTTTTTGCACCTGCACTTTGTGACTATTGGAACAAAGTGAACCTGTGGACTGCATTTTCTGCCTGTCTGAGTATTTTTTAACCTTTTTTCACTGAAACCCAACCCGCTCACGGCAAGCCTACGTCACACTAGTGTGAAAGTGGTGTGTGTGTGAGTGGTGGTGGTGGTCGGAGGGGCCGATGGTGCAGACTGGAGCCTCACTTCTGTCAGTCTGCCCCAGGGCAGCTGTGGCTACAGCAGTAGTTTACACCAGAGTGTGGAGTGGATGAATAATGAACTGTAAAGCACGTTGGGTGTCATGGTGCAATATAAATGCAATGGTTAATGAATGAATGAATGAATGAATGAATGAATGAATGAATGAATGAATTAATTAATTAATTAATAACCAGGTCTACCTTATTTAAAAAACAAGGTATAAATAAGGTATAAAACCAGGACAAAAACAGGATTTAACCATCTTCTTCCATATGCTGCATGAACCATTCCCCCCACACCCACCGCCCTCGGTCCGCGAAATATTCTCGCACATAAAACTGGTCTGTGGTGCAAAAATGTTGGTGACCACTGGGTTACCAACATATCCATTGGAAAAGGTGAAGAGAACCCGGTGCTCTGGGTGTTCACACTGCACAGGTTTGGAGAACTGTACCGCAGACTTTTGAGTGAACCTGAGACCCTCCTGAGAAACGTCTCAGTACAGTTGGTTTCAGAGGTTTTCGGGATGGTTGGAGCGTTCACATATGTGCAAAAAAATGCTGAGTCAGAGGTCAGAGTTTGGTTAAATGGTTGAACGGACCGAGTGTGAACAGACCCTAAAAGTAAAAGTCTGGACAGTTCCTCCCGTGTGTCTGTTTCCATCCACAGCCACGGATCAGCCACAGTGACTCTACTTCCTGTGGACTTTATCTCCTCTTTTCTGCTTTAAAAATCCTCTTTCTGAAGTTTTGCTCCACATTTCACACAGAATAATCACACAGTTTGGACTTGTGTCTAAAGTGGAAGTGCAGAGTCTGATCTCTGAACACTTCAGAGTCTCAGAGCGACTGGTTTTACTGTAGACAGGAAACAGCTTTAGATCCTGTGCTCCACACACAGATCCTGCTGCATCTGGGAGAGTGAAGATTTTAAGTCTTTGAGGTCAGAGATTTTAAGTCTCATAAGTTTCTCCTCGCGTCTGTGGCGTTTGCGCTTTTTGTCGCACGTTTAAAAATCATTCAAGACTCAAAATTTCTCGTCTCCACACAGATGTCATCGCTTTGCCTCTGATGTTCCAAATATGGCATTAAGCTTTTCAATCTCCATAGAAACAGGCAGGAGACACCATGAGGCCAACTTACAGGTGAGGTCTGTGGAGAGGCGACCCGGCTCTCAAGCAGAATACGTGTTTTTAAAGGTATTTTTGAGCAACAAAAACACGTAAGTTTAATCTCATACTGAGCAAAAGCATCTCCTTGGTCGCGGAAACCCAACCTGCACCTTTAAAGAGTAACGGTCAAGATGTAACACATTATCACTTTAATTAACAAAACATTAAATAATGAAGTAAAAAATCTGGTGTTTTCAAAGAACAGACACGAAAAAACGAGACTCGTATGTTTCGTTTATTTTAACAGGGACCAGACGCAAACACTTTAATCTCATAAACGAAGAAATGCTTCACTCCAGATTAAACTAAAGCTATTTTCCATCTGCAAGTCCCCGGGGATGTCGACAAACAACACGTCCGAACAACACATCCGACGACAAAGACGGATCCAAATCCATCCAAGTCTCCGTCCATTTACACTCAAATCTGCACTCGTCTGTTGTTTCATTTAAAAACTCCACATTTCCACATTTCCACATTTTAAATTCACTCAAATATAAGTTAAAGACGAGATTTTACCACATGCAAATACATAGATCTGAGGCAGCGGCAAGAAACACAAATGTTCACATCTTTACATATTGTCACGTAAAACTTGAGTCACGTCAGACCCGCTCACGGAGGGAAGAAGAAGCACAAACTTTTCCTCCAGTTAGAGTTCGGTTACTTCAGCAAAAAGACGACTAAAGTGCAGTGAAGGGGAGTAACGAAGTAAAGTGCTGTACTTCAGTTTACATTTTAGGCGTCTGTACTTTACTTAAGTAGATTTTAATCACTTTGACTCACTTTTGTTATACTTTAATTTGTTAAATAATAATCTCTGTTTGCCGGGTTTCAGTTATGAAATTCCCCGAGCGGGAAGTAAAACCGGGAAAAGTAAAACCTTAAACTTTTAACGATCTTAACTGTGTTCTGGTGAAATGTGTTTTTTTTTTTTTTCATATGACACTTTTTAGTTTAGTATTTTTTTGCTTGGATATCTGTACTTTTTTTTAAGTCAATGTTAAAGACTCATGTTTTTGGCTTTTAATTCAAGCTGAGTTGGACATTTTATTTATTTATTTATTTTATTTATTTATTTGGAACCCCATTAGCTTCCACAAGTGGTTGCTAGTCTTCCTGGGGTCCATTGGCATTAAAATCAGTTGACATAATAATTATATACATCAGACTGATATTACAAAATACAGTGTTTTCAGTCCAACAATACAATACAACTCCAACAAGTATAAGTTCAGACAAGCTCTGCTCCCTCCATACAAGTCATATACATTTGTTTTAAAGTCTTTTTGAACAAATATTTATGACTTATTTGCCTTGTCCTCACTGACAGCTGGTTCCAGGCTGCTGAAGATCTAAACAGCACTGTTCGCCTCATGCAGTTTGACTTTGAGAAGGATCCAACCAAATCGCCAGAGCTGACCTGCCTAGTTACATGATGATGACAATACCCACTGTACTTTACTTTTTCTACAAAAAATGTGGGATTACTTTTAAAAATAGCATTATGCATGTAACACAGAAGACTCAAATGTAATTTTTCCTGCACCTTCAACCAACATAAGGTGGTGTGCATCTCATTTACACTAGATCTATATGAGCAGCCCAGGGCGACCCTGGCAGCTCTGTTTTGGGCAAGCTGCAGTTTTCTTAAGTGCCCTTAATCATAAGTTTTCTTATGATTTAAATACTATGATCTCCAAGTTTTTCTTGTGTTTTTGTCTTGTATTTGTTTGTTTTTTTGCTTGTGCAGCACTTTGGGACACTGTATCTGTTTGTGAATGTGCTTTATAAATAAATTTGACCTCGACTTTTACGTAAATCAAAATAATTGAGTACTTGTTCCACCACTGATTAACTGGGAGTAAAAATGCGCTGCTATAAAAAGCAGAATTTCGTAACGGAGCTCTTCCCACCTCTGCAGATGAGCCTTCGGATGGCGGAGGACGTTGGACAGAGTTTTGTGCAGCTCCAGACGGGCACAGGTCATTAGGCGCTGGAACTGGTCGGAGTGAGAGCCGAGGCGGCGCTCAGGGCGAGAGGAGAGGGGGCTGAAAGAAAAGCGAAGACGACAGGAACCAGCGAAGCTCTGGGTGAAAAATGTGTTATTTTTTACAGTTAAATCTCCATCGGTCTGACCTGGAAGAACGGAGCTCACCTCAAGGAAGAAGAAAGATGTACCATTAATACCGATTTTGACATAGACTTCTTAAATTAGACATATTAAAAGGTGCACTCTGTAACTTTTCTATGTACGTGTCATTCCTCTGCTTGGAATATTCCACAGTGCGACATTAAAACTCTCTATGTTACATTACAGATGGTTTTATAACCCAAAAAGACCTAGAAAAACAGACGTTCTGACTGTGAGCGGCGTCGCCTCTCCACAGATCTGACCTGTAACTTGGTCCGGTTTGGTCTTCATGAAGATAGAAAGGTTTAATGCTGTACCGTGGGACATTCCAGACAAAGCGAGAACATCTCTGAAGAAAAACATCTGACAGACCCTCCACCAGAAAAGCGACACAGTGCAACTTTTTTTATTTTTAATTTTTATTTATGTAATTTTATTTACTTTAATATTTTTTTACTTTAATATTTTTTATTATTTATTTATTTTATTTGTATTTATTAATTTAATTTAATTTATTATTTTTTTAATTTTAATTAATTAATGATTTATTTATTTATCGAGTTTTTATGCAGGTTCTAATGTTGTTACCTCCTCAAATGTGTTTGTTTCATTCACACATGTTGGAGTAACTCTTTATTATTAGTCTGCATCTGCAAAGCTCTTATTCATGTTTTATATATTTTTATTTATTTATTCATCCATTTATTCATTTTATTAATTATGTGTTCATTTTTTATTATTTATGTATTCATTAATTTTATTATTTATTTATTTAACATATTTATTTAATGTGTTTATTGAGTTTTTATGCACGTTCGAATGTTGTTACCTTCTCAAAAGTTCTGTTTTGTTTCGTTCACACATGTTGGAGTAACTCTTTATCATTCGTCTGTCTACATCTGCAAAGCTCAAAATGCTCTGTTCCACCTTGTGACGTCATGAAGTGCCAGTTTTCCAAGTTAGCAGCTACATTCTACTTTCCGTTCAGCAATTCCAGCACTGAGACAATCCAAGTGATTCCAGTGAAGGTGCGTGGAGTTTAAAAACATGGTGGAGCACTTCGAAACCGCAGAGTTTGTGATCGAAAACAAAACGACTCCGGGTCTGTTTGCGATGAGGAAACGTTCTGACACAACTCAGAAAACAGCGTAATACGAGCGCTTTAAAAACACGGAGCTCCTGCTGGGAGTTAATCAGATCTGTGGGAACTAATGACCACGAGACCTTTTCGTGTGCTTCAAGCTCTGAGATCCGCCCGCCGCTGTTATCGCAGTTTAAATGGAGAAAAGGTCCTCATTATAATCAGGAAGAAGCACTTTTTTTCCCCAAACTCTGAAAATAAAGGAGTTTAAAAACCCTATAACGCCAAACGTATCATATTTGATACATGAGTTTTTCAGCCTTCCACATGAGCAGTGTGATATTTGTTTCCCTGAAAAACCTGATGTGTACAATCAGATACATGCAGTGCATCACAAAAAGAGTAAAAATAACTAAAATCAGTGTTTATTTGAGCAGAATAAAATAAAACATAAAAGTATAACTAAAACACAAACAAAAAAACAACAACAAAAACAAAACAACAACAAAAAAGTTATGTTTTCCAGCCAGTTCCAGTGGTGGATTTCCTATGACTGCATCATGGTAGCACTTTTTATGTTTAGAATTACACATTTGTGGATTTATTTGTATTTTATTATGTTTTTGTTTGTTCAGGAACAAAAAAAAAATTGAGCATTGTGACCTGATGATGAAACTCATATATGGAAACTGATATTTAAAAATGTTTTTGTTTGTTCAGAGGGACCAGTAAAGACTTGAAATGAATAGAAAAAATAGAAAGAATTGGGATTTTCTGTCACTTATTTAATGGTTTGGGCTTTAAAATCTAAATCTGTTTCTGAAGCCAAATGTTCACCTCTGTGCGACGGACGTAAAGCCCGTTTAACCTCAGAGGACAGAGTGTGATGTAAAAATCGACTTTTTGCAGTCTTCTCCTGAGTTCTAACTTTGTTCTCTGGTCAAAAACACGGCCGGACTCTTCTCGCGGTCAGCGGTACTGTTCTGTGCAGTGCTCTGCCCACTGCCTGTTTCACCCACACTGCAGTTCTCCAGAAATATACAAAAAGCACGACACAAAACAAGACACTACAACCTGACAAACCTCAATCAATCAACAACTTTATTCATCTCAAAGGGTCACAAACAATATAAAACAAATACCTACATACGTCACACATCGTACATTTGAACCTTAGTGCGGGGGACACAAGCAGAATTACTTTCAGTTTAAAAGCTTTACGGCAGAAGGGATAAAAGGTTTAGTGCAGCGGTTGGTCTTTTGTTGTGGGGTGACACAGCGCCTCCCAGAGGGCATTTGCACAGACTGTGAGGGTAGTACATGATTAGGCCGCCTCAGTTTGGCCTGAGTCTTTTGGAGCGCCCCCTGTCTCCACACAGAGGCCAGATCCTCCATCTGAACACCACTGAATCCCGGTAGGTTTAATTAGTGAGATACACACCGATGGTCATGTGATAGCGCTCTGAAAGGGGAGTGATTTAGGGCAGAGAGTAAGGATGAGGGTGGCATCAAAAACAAGACTGAACCTTATTAAATATTTACTGCCCGGCCAAAAAAGAGTGTCCACCTGGATTTAACTAAGCAGATGGGTCCGAGGTTGCTGCCGTTGGTCAGGTCCAGGTTCAGCAGCAGTGTGTGCTCAGAGACCAGGTTATTCCACCAGTGGATTTTCTCTTCCCTGATGGCACGAGCAGCAGGGTCCACAACCTGCCCGTACCCATCTATCCATCTTCTCCTGGTTAATCCGGCCGGGTCGTGCGGGCAGCTGTTCGCCGCCCAATCCACTACCTGCACCTGACGCCCCTGAACCCCTCTGCGGGTGGAGCCCACAGGAGGGTGGACGTCATGGTCCTTGATGTTAGTTCAGTTGCTGCATGTTTTGGGTTGATGGGAGAAACCGGAGCCTGGAGGAAACCCATCCAGACACGGGCGGAACATGCAAACTCCACACAGAAAGGCCGGGGTGACCCGGGGATCGAACCCGCAACCTTCTTGCTGTGAGGCCACCCCCGCCCACACCCATCATACCTCAATCCGCACCCGTTAATAAAATAAAAATCTGTCTGTTTAAGTGAAAAAAACATATTTACTTTTGGAACTTCGACCGTTTTGAGAGAGTTGAGCTCCGTTCCATTTTTGTTAGAGGAACAAATGCATTGAAATTCATTTTTTTGGATTTCTTATACACAATTGTGAATAGTTTATAGCAATAACAAGACGACATTCTTTCAGACGTATGTAAATTAGTCCCTTTATTGCCCTCTAAATAAGATATCAGTGCACGGTTTCATTTATTCATTCAGGGCAGTTGCAGTGAGACTCAGAATCTGCTTTATGGGGAAGAAATGGCCCGTGTGTTTATAGTCGTAGGGGAAATTCAAAGCAATCATCGAGACAATGATAATCATGATTACGCTGTGAATTTACAAAGCGCTCACTCCATTCACTCCGAGTCACTGAGAGCTCCTTCTGCTGATGTGCCCACTCTCCGCCATCCCTGCCCGTCACTCGCACACAAACCGCCGTCAATAGGCTCAGCGAGTAAAGTGTGTTGCCACGGCGATAGTACGCAATAGCCATAAGTGGTGAGGGATATGCCAAAAAAAGTAATATCCTGGTTTTCTTGGAGCCTTGGATCATGATTTCTCGTGAGCCAGAGTGTTGGAGACGTGTGGAGACACTTTTTTAAATCTTCCTCCAGTCCTTGTATTTGCAGAGGTGCTGGTGCTGGGCTAGTGCATGTCAATGGCCACAGTCGTCCTGCCACTAAAAACAGTCTGACCCACTCCACAGGCCCGAGGAAAACTATTAGAACTCCAGACTGTCCCTGTGAACGTCTGTGTCACAGAATCATTTTAGAGTCAAACCGACCGTTTCATTTGAAGGATTTCTGTCTGAGCAGCAGTGAGTTGTTCTTCCTGATCACAGACCGTATAAAAGAAGTGGACTAAGTGAGTGTGACGTCTCCACAGCGTCGCTCAAACGAGGCTCTTGTTGCCACGGTTACAGGAGCAAATCTGGAGCCAGGTCCATATTTGGAAATCCTCCCGCGAGTATCATAGCAACACAAGAGCCAATCATGAGTGAGGAGGTTAAATGTGGCGCCTCCTCCTGGCAGAGCTGATGCATCATATATACGGACTATGGATGTGATACTCTGCACCTGCAGGACACTGGATTTACCTGATTCTGCACAAGAAGAAACTTTGAGCTTTTAGCAGCAAACTTTAAATAGCAAGTTTAAGTAATTAGATTAGATTTATTTTCTATGTTCTGTTATGGGCCAGCAACAAAGAGCTGTCACTCAAACCTGTTGCTAACGCTAGGGGGAGGGACCTCGGGGAATGAAGGCGTCTGATTGGTCTGTTATTTATGTTCAGATCTTAATTTAGGAACAAAACAGATAAACTAAAAGTTCAGGATCCTGTGTCGCGGGTTCATATGAACATTTTAAGACCAAAATGTGGAGGCCACAGCAGCAGGTCCGGAGAGACGAGCCAGAAGATCTCAGTATGAGTCGCTGGGAAAAGGGAGAGAAGGAGCCGGAAGAGCCTCCTGGAGCACTTCCTGTTTGGCACGCGGTGGCTAACGGGTTAGCTCTGTCCACTCATATGTACGGTCTATGTTCCTGATAGAAGCTCGGCAGCGGCGGACTGATATATGAGAAAATAGTCCCTCAACGTGCGATGATTCATGTGATGCAAGGTTAGTTTTATTTCAAACATTCTCGTAGACAGACAGGCAGCTTCCACAAAATAAGACAAAGGCACTTCTGGTTCAGTCCTGGTTCAGCCCTGGTACAGTTCTGGTTCAGTTCTGGTTCAGCCCTGGTACAGTTCTGGTACAGTTCTGGTTCAGTTCTGGTTTAGTCCTGGTTTAGACCTGTTTTAGTCCTGGTTCAGTCCGGCATCTCAGTCGATGTTTCTTCTGGGACAAACTGAAGTTCTCACAGCTTCAGCTTCAGCAGCGCAGAGGAGGTGGTGCAGCTCTGAGAGCTTCACCGTTCACCATGTAGAGATGAAGATGAAGAGGAAGATGTGTGGAAGAGAAAAAAGGAGCCTGTCCCTGGATCGATGCTCTGATTTATGTTCTGTAGGTGATTATGAACGGCGTTAATGTTAATAACATGATTCTGCATCATTTTGAGAAAAAAAAAATACAGATTTTTACTTTTCTTTACTATTTGTGCTGAAAGTGAATTTATTTTAATGAACAAACAATCTATACGAGTCCTGTGTGTATTTCGGCAGGTCAGGTTGAGTATAATAGTTGACGAATCGCGCACCCCCACTTAAAAAATCCCCACTACACCACTGGATATAAATACAGTAACACAAACACAGGGGCAGCTCGGCAAACTCCCCTCACGACGGTCCGGGGAATCTCACCCACACCCTGCTGCGATACAGGAGCTCTGACCACGCTCCGCCCTCCAAACACCGTCCGTAAGACCTGCCTCCCGGACACACACTGCTCCACAGCTCCAGCCCTCTCATCCAGCCCCGCACGCATCGACCCGGCCGACAGCATTATTTCAGGGCCAAAACACCTCTCGCTGTTTCCAATTTCGCAGTCGCTCCAAAATACACCCGCCCTGAAAGTCTGAGCGGTGCAATCGGAGCCTCTGTGGGGAGAAGAGCCCCGCCGTGTCTGCGCCGGGGCAAACGTGACGCCGTCTGGGGTAAAAAAGACGTCAAATCTGATCTGTGGTTTGATGTTACGTTAAAGATTTTGTGTTATTTTTTCAGAGACCAAAGGGGAGTTTTACCTGCGCTACTAACATACGGCTACGGACATGCTAACGGTGCACTTCCTGGTTCATAGGTAATAAAACCTCACCTTACCTTAGCACCTAAAATGTATCTGAGCCTGTTACGACCCAGCGCACTATGAACAGGGGAAGTAACAAAAACCAAGGTGGAAAACGATATAAGGGTCAGTGACGTATAAGGATTTTCAACAGGCAAATTTTAAAATATAAAAAAATATTAGTTTCTATTGACGTTTTTCAATTATTTCCAGTGTCAGGAGCATAAATCTGTGTTTAACATTTATATGAAGCATTTTTAGTGTAAAATGTCATGTGGTGTGACTGAGAATAACCTTTAGTTATAATAGTAGTAATAGTTTTATTTTCTAAAACCTGGTTGGGATATTAATTCTGAGTAATATGAAGTGTACAGAAACAAACTGTTGTGTTTCTTTAGATTTTTAATGCATATTGATATTTTCTTTTGCTCCAATATGACAGTCGCCTGCTTGTGTTTAATGAACAAACTACTGCCCTGGAAAATGCAGAAAATGAAGAAAAATGCCTAAAGAACCATTCACCCAAGTCGACTTTGTCTGTTATTAAACTCCAGCCATAGAATTCCTGCTGTTATCAGTCGCACCACATGATATTTTAACACTTTAAGCACAAAAAACATGCAGAATAACTGAAAAATTATTTGGTTTAATTCCTGAAAAAATGATTTGGTGAACTTTAAAAGTGTCCCGCATGAGCACCGGAGACACGACGACGTCACAGCAGCAGCTCAGTGTTTACGGAAGTCGCCTGAACATGGACGCTGCCTTCAGCTCCTGGAGAGTTTAAAGTTGCTGTCGTATCACTCTCACAGGAGGAAACACGTCTTCAGTCTAATTCGGTATCAAACGCGTCGGCGTTGGGCTGTATTGGGTCACAACAGGAGCTTGTTACAGCCCAACAGCCAAACTCGCGCTTGTTGATGACGTGTAGGTCGGGTGAAGCAACCTGCCCGTTCGGACTGAAGTTGCGTGGCAAAAGATCGGATAAATATCAGTTTTAGGAGCACATATCCAAGACTACGTTCAGACTGCAGCCTGAAGTGACCCAAATACGATTTTCCCCCTCCTATGCGACCTGTATTTGATCTTTTAATGACCGTCTGAACGACACAGATCCGACTTTTTCAAATGTGACCCAAGCCACTTGGATATGTGCTCCTAAAACTGAAACATATCCGATCTTTAGACATGTGACTTCAGTCTGAACGGCCACATAGCATTCATCCAACCTACATCAGACCGAGACGCTGTGGCTAAAAACCTCGTCCTTTTCCTTCTCAATCTCCTCCTTTAAACAAATTAGCCGTACGTGTTCTGGCTCCGGTACAACAGCAACTTTAAACTCTCCAGGAGCTGAATGCGGCGTCCATGTTTAGGCGACTTCCGTAAACACTGACCTCGTTCGCTGCTGTGACGTCGTCGTGTCTCCAGGGCTCATGCGAGACGCTTTTGGGGCGTTTAAAGTTCACACTGGAGATCACGCACGAGTCACATTTAATTGGAAATGTGAACGACCTCGCAAAAAAAAGTCAGATTTCACAAAAAAGTCAGAATTGAGCTTTAAACCCTGCAGTCTGAAGTGGCCTCGGTCGCATTTGAAAAAATCGTTTGTGTGCCGTTCAGACGCTCATTAAAAGATCAGATACAGGTCGCACAGGGGCGATAAGGTCAGATTTGGGTCACTTCAGGTGCGGTCTGAACGTCGCCTCACTTGTGTCCTTTGAACTGCACTTTTTACTTGGTTAAAATCCAATCAGAAAGTGCTCAGTGTGTGAGCCAGGCAGCCCCAAGAGCAGCCAACAACTCCATAAAGGGCCATAAAGGTATTTTTCAGAGGAGTTTTGCCATTGCGGTTACGCTAACGACTACTGGCATGTTAACAGTGCTCTTCCTGGTTCCTAAACCCTCGTTGGGAGAAGCTGTTTTCGTCCCGTTGGAGGAAACATATCGAGTGAGCGAAAGTGGTAAAACAAAGCTCCCCGCGCTCTGCAGGATGACGGATGACGGGCGACCGGGCGCGCGCGAGATGGAGCTCCGGTTCCCGCCGCTGTATTAAAAACGTCTCTTTGAATTTACGACGTGATTTTGTGCTGCGCTGCGACTCCTTCTTGACCGACTGAGCACTGATTATGAGCGAACACTTCTCATTTGCTGACTTTGTGTTTCGGGACAATGCGGCGCTTAGTTGGAGATGGCAGTTTGTGTTTCCGAATGGAGCGGGGGCCAGCATGGGAGCGCGGGATCAGAGGAGCGCAACTTTGAGGCAAACTTTGTGCACTTATCTCTTCCCAGTCTGATACATCATTTGTCTGATGTGCGCTCCCCTCAGGCAGCACACAGCAGCTGCCAAAGACTATTACACTAAAGTGGTTCAATACAGAGCGTCTTCGCAGGCTCTTCCAGGCCTCGCATTAACCCAGAAAGAAAACTGCTTTTTTGTTTGGAGATAAATAGATAAGCACGGGCGGGAGAGTACACTTAAGCTGGAAAAGATTTTTATCGAAGTTTGCACCGCCCGAGTTTCTTTACCTGGGTAAATGGAAGCAGAGTACAGTGTCAGTCATCCATAAATGAAGCTAAATTAAACAGACAAAAGTGCATTTCCTCATCATTTCTGTCTTCAGTCACAGGTTACAGACCGGGTATTACACTTTGACGGGGTTTTCATTGTTAACACAAAACAAATTGTGGCCAAACCTCCTTGACAAAGTCTGATCTCGTCAGATTGTCGGGTCCGGGCCTGGGCAGAACACTGTAAACCCAAACATCCAAAGTAATAGATTAAGTTGTGTATAGTCAAAGTTTTAGAGATAGTCCTACCAACTTTATCACGTCAAGTTGCTGTAACACACATGTGTCAAACATGCGGCCCGGGGGCCAGATCCGGCCCTCCAAGACCTTTAATCTGGCCCTCGGCTGATTTTTCTATTAAAATACTTAAAATTTTCAGATTTTTCTGTTAATTTTCTGCACCGTTTAGCATAGCAGCGTCTCCGGCATTTCTGTGTGTTGCGACTTTCACCAGAGCAGCACAAATGAAGACTTTCCTCTTTCCAAACGCTCTTAAAGGACGATCGTTTTGACTGTCGACCGTGACCCTCATCAGCAAAATGTCAAAAAATGAGAAAAGCAGATGCTGAGTTCAGGATTTCCCAAGAAAAATAGTCTAATTCTTATTTGTTGACAGAGGTGAATGGGAAATCTGTGCTCAGTGTGTTTGGAACAAGTGGCGTTGCTCGAAGAATATAATCTTAAACACCACTACGAGACACGGAGAAAAATACAATAACTTGAAGAGAGAACTGAGTTTTCCGGCCCTTTTGGGATCAAAGTAGGTTGCATACGGCCCCCGGACCAAAATGAGTTTGACACCCCTGCTGTAACATGTTCTTTTTGAGTCATTTTAACTCATATTTTTTTTATTAAAGCTGTGGTTGTGGGTATAAATGAGCATAACTTAATAACATAGACGAGGTACAACTTAGTAGATTTAAGTCATTAAACACTGAGAATGATGAAGTCCTGTTATTTCTATTGTTTCAAATAGGTGAGATAATTAAAAAATAAACTTAAGTTATACAGTACATGTGAAAATACAATACAATTTCAAAGCGCTCCACCAAATAAGTGAACTTATTCCAGTGGCTTGAAAACTCCCAATTTTAAGTCATAATAAATGAAAATGATCGAGTCGCCTTAACAGAAAACTATGAGTCAAATTAACTGTAAATATTTGAGTTGAGCTAAATGAGCACTTTTAATTCAGCAGTTTTCAAATGTAACAAGCAGCAAGTCCAACCTTTTAAATTCTGGAAGATTGTGACTTTTAAGTTCATCAACTTAAAATAATTGAGGCTTTTCGGGTTCTAGAAATGTTATTTGGGTTGACGGTGGACTTGGACGGGAGACCACTGGGAATACAGGTGCCACAGGGGGGCGCCAGTGACCAAACCTGTGCCGTGTCCTTAGGCAAGACACTTCGCCCACACAGCTTTGTATGAAAGTGGTGTGTGAGTGAGTGTCGGTGGTGTTCAGAGGGGCTGGTACAGATTGACAGCCTCTTACGACAACCGAGTGTGAATAACGCAGTGTAAAACGCTTTGGGTGTCGTAAAAGGAGCTACGCAAATGCCATGATTCATTCAGGTACAGCACAATGTTACTTTTATGTTAAAAAAAAGTTCAGCTTCTGTTTTGGATCAGTGCCCCCTCCCTTTGCTCTCTTTGTATCTCACCTTTAGCCAGGCCGGCGCCCCCTAGTGCCTCCACTCCAGTTTAATTTCTCTCCTGCTCTAGGTCCAGAATCAGAAAACACTCAGCGTAGTCGGCGCACCAGCCAAACGGTGAAGCGGAGAGTTGGCTAGAACCCGAGTTGCGATGGCGACTGCCGACACGATCCGCCTTTCGAACTCTGCATGTTTATCGTACCTTTAATTCACAAGTTCACCTGCAGAAACGACAGTGCTCCTGACAGACGTGTCGACTCTCTGCCGCTTTGTTTGCTGTTGCGCCGCGATTACTCTGACAACCAACTGAGCGTTTCCGGACCATTACAGACGTCACCGCCAAACAGCGGCGATTTGTTGAATGAAAAAAGTACCCGCCTACCGTCGAGCGAGCGAATCCTAACGCTGCGAGGTCAGAAAGTTTCCATAAAGTGAAACCGGTTCATGAATCAGGCTATCTCACCTTAAAAAAACACTGCATAACACCTCTTCTTTAAGGTTAAGGGACACTTTATTGCTCGTCTTGGTTAGGACTACATTACCTGGAGAATTTTTACCTTTTATCGTGTGTGTTTTAGGATTTTTGACTCTGATTTGCACTCGGATGCACTTTCTTTCTGTCATACTGCAGATTCATAGAGTGACCGTCTGTCCCTCTTTGGCCCCGGACGCTCAGGCCCCCCGTCCCTCGTCCCACTTTTGTAGAGAACGACCCAGTTTTTCATTGACGCCGCATGAATCACAAAAAAGTTAGATTTACTTTGAAAACATATCTTTTTTTTTTTTTTCTTGCAAAGCGTTTTCGGATGTACTTTCAGGGTTCAACAACTTCTCTTCTTTCATCACACAGCGCCTTAGGTGGTGGTTTGCCTGAGCAGCCAGTCCTGCTACATTCAGGAACTCATGAAAAACGTCCACATTTTAAACCTTCCAAACACTGACGTTAATGTGCGGTATGTTTCTCTCAAACGCAGAAAACACCTCCTCTCCAAAACTCTCGGAACATTCAGAACAAAATACTTCTCTGACCTAAGATAAGTCATAGTTTGATGCGTCGATTGTTGATTCTGTAAAAATCCAGTTTCTCAGTCCTTTATGTAGATTTTTCTCATTTTTTTTACACATAAGCAGCCGTGAATGGAGCATGCCTCTCTCATCCGCCTGTCAATCACACCCACTGAACTAAAACGATTTCACAACAGCTGGAAGTGTCCTGCCTCATAAATCTGCCCCGTCACCAAATCTTCAACCAACAAGGTCCACAAAGGAGAAACATTCTCCATGAAGAATTTATACACAACGATCGAGGGAAGAAAGACGAAAACGACGAGCATCAGTGAAACGACTGAGCAGCACTAACGTTATGGTCCTAGAGACGTGTCACATTCAAACTACACAAATCTGTCTGTGCTGATATCGACATCGTGAAATCGATTTTTAGTTTTAGTTGTAGAATCAGTCTGAGTGAACGAGCTCCGTCTGTTTTCTTTAGGACCATAACGTTTTGCTCCGGACACAGCTCCAGATCCACTCGTCTTTGTAAAGTTTCGTCAGAGCGTGTGGTTCAGGCTGGTCAGGTTAGATGAGGGTTCACCCCCTATTCCGACATCCCCCCATTCCGACAGCCCTCCACTCCGACATCCCCCCATTCCGACACTTCCAGACACCAACATTCCGACAATTTACTCATGAGGTAGCGGTGCACTGCGTTGAGCGTGGCGAGAGCAGCTGCGTTGGTTCAGACCTGCTTTTAGTCCTGATTTAGCCCTGGTTTTAGTCCTGGTACAGATCTGGTTTAGTCCTGGTTTAGACCTGTTTTTAAATCAGGACTAAACCAGGTTTACACCAGGACTAAAACCAGGACTTAGACTTAGTTTTAGACATGGTTTACATGTCTAAAACTAAATCTGGACTAAAATCAGGACTCAAAGCACATCTAAACCAGGTCTAAACCAGGACTGAACCAGGACTAAACCAGGCCTATAACAGGACTAAAACCAGGTCTAAAACAGGACTACAACAGGATTTAACCAGGATTAAACCAGGCCTATAACAGGACTAAAACCAGGTCTAAAACAGGACTACAACAGGATTTAACCAGGATTAAACCAGGACTAAACCAGGCCTATAACAGGACTAAAACCAGGTCTAAAACAGGACTACAACAGGATTTAACCAGGACTAAACCAGGCCTATAACAGGACTAAAACCAGGTCTAAAACAGGACTACAACAGGATTTAACCAGGATTAAACCAGGCCGCGCCACCTCCGGCCGCCCTCAAAGTTCCCACGCCGCCAGTCCGTGAAAATATGGTCCTGAAAAGAGCGCAGTCCAAACGTAATAATTACTTGTCGGAATGGCGGGATGTTGGGGAAAAAAAAGCGAATGTGACTAGACGCCAGTGTCGGAGTGGCGGCCTGTAACCGTTAGATGGTCGAGGTGTTCAACAACATTAGTATGAACACGAGTTTTGAAACTGAAACTTTGAAAATATTGGTGAATGTGCTGTGTGATCGTCTGTTAAGGGAGTCTTGAAGAAAATCCACTTGTAACACAGTATATTGCGTCCTGTAAATGTTTGATGTAGGCTGTTCATTATTCAGGGGTTTGCAATCAGAAATATGTGCAAATGGACCGGACAATTTATTAGATTCCATATGGAGACTTCAGAGATCAGAAGATTCTAGGTTCAGCTCTTGGCGAGAGAGAAAAAAGGGAACAGAGTCGTTTCCGCTCATCTGACGGCGGCAAACTGCGCAAAACTAGCGGCGAAAACGATCTCAGGCTGTGGAAAAGTCTGTGTTATTATGTAAAATATGAATCAAAAGCAAATTACGAAAGACTGAGACAGACTTTTCCACAGCCTGAGATCGTTTTCGCCGCTAGTTTTGTGGAGTTTGTCGCCGTCAGCTGAGCAGAAATGACGTCCTATAATTACCGCAGAAATAATAATGAATAATTTTAGAAATAAACTCACAGAAATGAAAATTGTCACAGCACAAAACAGCACAAACCAAATACAAACATTTTCTATAATTTCCTTCCTGTTTTGAGCTCTATTTAATATTTTTAGGGGCTGGATGACGTCATCGGCCGAAAATAAAACTGCAAATATCTTAAGAACTAGAATAGAAACAAAACTTTTTGCAGCACAAACGAAGCACAAACGAGTGACATAGTTTTTGTGCAGGTTTGCGTTTGATGGGGCGACTTCACGAAGGTAATTGTCGAGTACGCCGGTGTATGAATGTGTGAGCTGTTCCTTAAGTAAACTGCTTTAAACGCCATGAAAGACAAGAAAAACTCGGTATAAATGAGCCTGTTTTGTGATTTGTAACAGTTAAACGAGCCTGTTGTCGCAGCCAAAATGTACTTCATTAAGATTTATTTTCCCCACTGTCCCATATGTGAAGATTAAGTAAGATAAAGTATTAATCTGCCACACTCTGAGAAAAGCTTTGTCACAACCAGCACCGTATGAGAATCCAAATGTGTTTCCAAAAGCCTAAAGCTCCAACGTTACAAAAAAATGGCACTTGTGAACTTTAAGTCGCGTTATAATGTTGTTACCTCCTGAAAATCATCCCAAGAGTTGTGTTGTTTCGTTTTACTCGCCACGTTTCCATGAGAACGTTAATTCCAAATAAAAATAATATAATTCGGAATAAAAATGCATTCATGATTAAATGATTATTCTGAATCAAACTTAATCCTGAAGTCAGTGGGTTTATTCCGATTTTAAAGCCGAATGAATTTCTTCCTGGATCATGTAAACGTTTCTTCTTCTTCAAAATAATCCCGGTGGTTGGTGCTCGTTGGCTCGTCCTTCTGATCCGGCTCCTCCAGTCGTCTCTCGGGACTTTCCTCCACGTCTCTTTGGATTTGTGAGCGGGATGTGGGAGTGGGCTGAGGTGTGGCAGCCTCAGACTCAGTTTGTCTTCTTCCTCCTTCTCCCACACTCTTCCCTTCTCCTCCTCAGCTCACAGACGGAAAGCGTGAGGTGAGAATTCTCCAGCTGCTGCTTCATTATCATCGGAACCACTGCGGGAAAAGTTTGTGTCGTGTTTGTGTCGGCGGCAAAACAACAAACGGAGATGACAGAAAAGCCGGAGCAGCTGAAGTGTGGGTTTTCTTCCCAAAGACGGAAATACGTTTGTGTCGCTGTCCAATCAGAACCTTCCTCACCGTGGAGGAAGGTTCCGTGGTTTTCCATGGAAACCCCATAAACTATTCTAACATACTCAGTTTGCTGAGTGTTGACCGTGAGTTTCCTCTGGCGCAGCCGTGTTTCCGCTCTCTCCGCTCTTTGATCGTACCTCAGAGCTGGATCTACAGCAGCTTTTGAACTTCTCATCCTGCTTCCCCCAGTCCACAGCTCCAGCCTCCTCCACGGCCTCAAACAGACTCAAACATGAGCTCCACTTCTGTCCAACACGCCGCACAAAACTCCCCGACTGCTCTTGATCTTAAAAAGTCCCATATTTGGCTATTTCCGGATCTACAGTTTGTTGTGATGTCGTTTCCTCGTCACAAACAGACCTGGAGTTGTGTTTTGTTTCATTCAGACACGTTTAACACACAAACCTGCACATTTAGTAGCTCAGTTGGTACGAAAGTTTGCCCACTGATCAGAATGAACTCTGTCATCGTGTCCTTGGGCAAGACACTTAACCCGCCTCCCCCCCAGTGTCTGCGTGCACTGGTGAGTGAATGTGTGAGTGGTTCTTTGACGTAAAAGCGCTTTGAGGGTCTTAAAGATGGAAAAGTGCTGCATAAAAAAGATCATTTACCACTCTCTTAAACAGAAACACTCTGTTCCACCTTGTGATGTCATGTGGTGATACAGGAAGTGCTCCACTGTGTTTTTAAACCCACCTTCACTGGAATCATTTGGACGATTTCAGCTCTGGAATTGCCGATCTCTAATGAACTAAAAGGAGCTGTTCGCCTGAAAACTATCATGACGTCACAAGGTGGAACAGAGTGTTTTGAGCTTTGCAGATGTAAGACTAATCATCATCCAGATCGTGTCAAGAGGGCGAACCCACAAACATGAACAACCGAGAATAAACGTTTACACGATCAAGGAAGAAATTCATTCAGCTTTAAAATCGGAATAAACCAAACGCTCACTTCAGAACTAAGGTTGATTCTGAATAATCATTTTCATTAGAAAAAGTGGAATTCATTTTTATTCAGGATTAAATTATTTTTATTTGCCATTGAACTATGGCATGGAGACCAGACCAGACCAACTTACGGGTCAGATCTGTGGAGAGGCGACCCCGCTCACGGTCAGAATGTCTGTTTTTCTAGGTATTTTTAAGCTCTAAAACCACCTGTCACTGAATAAATGTAAAGTAGAGCTGTTTAATGTCACACTGTGGAACATTCCAGGCAGAGCAATGACATATCCATGGAAACAAGCAGGTGAAAGACGCCAACCAAAAAGTTACATAGTGCAGCTTCATAGTTTGGACGAGTAATTTTACTGAAACTAATAATTTTCCAGAGTTAGAGCTCCCCCTGCTGTTCCTTTATGATAATACACTGTCAGAGAACAGACTCAAATGTTTTTTTTTCTGCTTCTCTGTTTATCTGACAGTTATTCTCAACTCAAAATGAAACTAAACCCTTCGACTGAACTCTGCGTGTGGTGTTTTAATTGTATTATTAACTGTTTCTATTTCTTTTTGGCATTTTTAGAGCAAACAAGATCAACATGCAGGTTTGCACTGCAAGAAAGCTTATCAAAAAAAAAAAAAAAAGTACAAATTTTGAGGTAAAAATGCCCTATTTTAAGTGAAATTTTCTGCCAGTGCAGTAAGAAATTTTCACTTACCAAGTTTTCTTAAAATAAGACGAAATACGAATCTTGTTCTAAGCAGAAAACACGAGTTTCAAGTATTTATGGCAAGATTTTTCCCCTTATTGGTTTGAGAAGGAAGTTAAAGAGGCTGAACCTGGACTGAGTTAATATAAAAAGTGCTTAGAATAAGTTGTAATATCGAGATAAGATAAATCAGGATGAATATCTTGAAACAAGTAAAAAAAATCTCATCTTATTAAGTAAAAAAATCTTAAAATTGATCTTTTAAGATGAATCTGCTTAATTCAAGTCAGTTTAACTATGATAGAAAATCCTTTTTTGCAGTGTGCTCAGAAGGTCAGAAGGTCAAAAGTCTGAGTATTCGCTTCCAGTAGTTGGTGGATTCATGCAAGATTGTCCTGAGCAAAGCCAGGGTCTCGTCTCATTTCTTTTTCCTCGCTTCCTTCTCCTCGATCCTGCAGAGGAGACACAGGGAGGACAGAGGATCTAAACTCTTCGCTGAGTTTGATTCATTTCTCTGGTGTTTGCTCCTGAAGCCTCCCTCAGGTTTTCTCCTTCAATCCGTGGTTTTCTTTGGGACATTAGCTAAAAAATACAGGATTGAGGAGACGAATCAAGGAGAAGGAAGCAAATCCCCTTCAGTCCTCCAAGCACCGCCCGGTTTAGCAGCTCTGTTTGAAATGTACCTGTGGGAGGAGTTTAATTTCTAATCACCCATTTAAAACGATGATTCGTATTAACCACAGGACTTAAACGCCGAAGCCCAGGTCACAGACACGATTGCCCCACTCGGGGGTTTCAGTCTGTGTTTATTTCTGCTCATTTTCTGAAGCTGAGACACGACTCACCAACATGAGTCACCGGTCTGTCCCCGTCACTCAGTGCTGCTGATTTACACTCATTCATATGGACTCTGTCTCTCTCTGTCGCTCTGTGTCGCTCTCACTCTCATTCGCTCACAGTTTGTTTCTCTCTCACTCTCCCTCCGTCTCTGCGAGGTTTAGATCTAGATTTTATTTGCACATGTAGTAAGAACATTTCAAAACAGGTAAAAAACAAAAAGAATGACTGTGCAGGAGAGAAGGAGGACGTTTTCAGTCTCATAAGAGTCATGAACAGGCACGTGGACTTTCAGCCGTCCAAATATTAACTATCATCACAAATCCATGTTTCTTTTAATTGTCTTTTAAAATCGTCCAGTGAGGAAAGCGATTTGAGAGTCTGGGCCAAATTGTTCCAGAGGGTTGAGCCTCTGAATTGAAGTGTTGTCATGAATTTTTATACAATCACAAACCAGTGACAGTATTTGTGACATTTAAACTCCAGTCTCCAACCAATTGGGATTAAAATCAGACCACTGAGTCAGATCTCTTTACGTGCCTTTTTGCACGGAGAAGAGCATGGCCATGCGTCCGGCTCTCTAGGCCCGTTCACGCTGCTCTTCCAAAGCCCCTCCGATTCCAGCACACCTTTATTCATTTCAAACAATCCATCATGTCAGTACAAAGGCAACCTGATCAACGTATACATAATCTCGTTAAGTTTACCACAGATAACATAGTGAAGTATATCATGACTTTGTTTTACATTTGAACAAATTTACGATGGGAACCTAGCTCAGTGCGAAGCAAGAGGTCACAAGAGGTCACACATCTGGTTTTAGCAGAGATAGTGTTAACACAGGCCCTTTCATCCTCTGAGCCTGCCTTGTACCATGAGATTGTTTGATGTACATTTTTTAAATAACTTCATTATAAGCATTTTATTCTAACATTTTCCCCCTGTTTATAAAAATTACATCATATAAGATCAGAACATGTCATTTCACTTTATATTAATAACCTTAGCACATGCCATCACAAAAATGTGTAAAATCATACACTGAGGATAATGTTGGCTCTTAGTCATTTTAACTTGTGTTTCAGTCTGCCTATTTGTGTTCAAAGTCCTGGTTGTCTTCGTCAGGGTCAGTTCTGTCTTCTGTCCTCTTTCGTCAGTGTGGTTGTAGGCTGTGTCACAGTCTCAAAGACAGTCGTTACATTTGTGTTGTGTGAATTGTGCACTCACTACCAAGTTAGGGTGTGTATGTTTGATATGTATCACAACCAATATTGCTATGTACACCATGAATAGAATCATTACAATAACACCTTATTTAACCATCTTAACTGGGTGTCATGTCTGACGTCTTCTCTTCTCTCAGACAGTTCTTTTTCCCTCGGGATGGATGGAGCTGTCATCTTTTTCAGTGCCCGAGGTTAACTTCCTCGTAAGAACACCGTTGGAGTGAACAGTTGTTTACCTACTGCTCACTCTTGAAGTGGAGTCCTGGGTCAGTGATGTCCTGAGTCTAGGAGGTCCAGTAGTAGTCTAGGCGTTCTGCGTTTGCGAGTTCTCGGAGGCTGGGTCTGGATCTGTCAGGTCCAACTGGTTCCTTCACTTACAGTGCGACTGATGTGGCTCCAGGTTGACCTTTCCTTGACCTTTACTGCAGTAGATGTAGCCAGGACGACTTGATGAGTCCCACCTTGGACTGGTCCTGTTCCTCTGCTTTAGAGTCTTTATGAACACGTGGTCTCCTGGTTTTGCCGTGTTGCCCTGTGGAGAAATAGTTCTTTCTGGCAGTTTATTGTTGTTTACAACATTTCTTGTTAACAGGGTTTTTCTCATATAGTCAATAAGATCTTGATCAGAGTCTGGTTGTTCTTTTGTCTTCATGAGTCCATGTGTAGCATGTGAAAAGGATGCTCTGGAGTAGGAAACTCCTCTAGGTCTCTGTTGTCTTTGTGCATTATTTTTAATACAGATTAGGCATTGGTTACAAAATTTTTTTTTAGTATTTATTAAAACCTATTGTATTAACCATATTTCCCCCTGTTTGACACATTTGGCAAAGCCTATTGTGTCAATATTCTTTTATTTTCCTGACACTTATATTTGTATTTCTTATTTAGTCATGTTTACGGAATTTGTGTTTCTGTCTTTCTCGCTGTCACTATCTCCCCTTTGTTTGTCTCTCACTCTCTCTATTCTTGCTTTCTCACTTTCAATTTCTTTTCGATTTCTTTCTGTCTTTCTGTCTCTTACTTTTTCCTCTCTTTCTATCACCCCCCCCCCCCCCCTCCCTCTCTTCTCTTGGCACAGTTGACTAGGCCTCGCACCTCTGTCTTTCTGTCACCTTTTGACCTAGGAGATGGGAAACGCAGGGGGGTGGAGTTTTCTTATCATATGCGGGTGGAGGGCTCTGCTGGGCCTCTGGAGCAGTGGGAAGTGCCCAAACTAGATTTTGGTTGGCTTGTGTTTTCGTACTTCTAATTCTGGAAGTTTTGGATAAAGCCCCATGGTCCTAAACTCCTCCTTTTCTTTTCTTTTTCACCCAATTTGTCATTTTCGCCTTGTTCCTCACCACCCTCTGCCTGTCCTGCCTGTAGAGGGCTTTTTTTTACACCACTGTGCTATCATCGCCCTTCGGACGAGACACTTTAAATGTTTTAACGCTTTTACGCTTTTTACTTATCATGAATTGATAGGTTCATCATCAGCTCACTTAACTTTATTTCATCTAATTTTTCACCAAAATTATATTTTACTTTTCATTTTCGTAGGAATTTGCAACTCTCTGGATAAATCCACTTCATACACTCCCCTCTGTTTCTATTTTTACTGTTTTTTTTCTCTTTTACTCTGCCATGATACTTTGTGTCTAAGTTTTGCCTACTGTTGATCAACGAAACTTCTCTGTGTTTTATGACAAGCTTCTACCACGATGGGCGGTCATAAACTGGGTGTTAATTCACACACCGAGAAGGACGCTGGATCAATTTTCAACAAAACATCGACCTGTGTCCTGAATGAGATTCAACCTTGATACATCTTAACAATGACCAATTTGAATTTCCATACATTCAACAATTCATTCACACACTACAATAACTACAAATCTCTATGTAGTTCTATATAACTTCATTCTCTAGAAGTTAAATTTCTGACCTCAGGTGATATAACTGGATCTGGTTGACCGGGTCCTTCCATTTAAGAGGATGACTTACAGGGTTGCCGTCGAGAAAAGACGGATTTTCCAGCTCCAGCTGGGTGCGCGCTTTCCAATCTCTGTCGTTCATCCTCCAAGCAGAATCCGGCTCCAAGGACCATTATGTCATGAATTTTTATACAATCACAAACCAGTGACAGTATTTGTGACATTTAAACTCCAGTCTCCAACCAATTGGGATTAAAATCAGACCACTGAGTCAGATCTCTTTACGTGCCTTTTTGCACGGAGAAGAGCATGGCCATGCGTCCGGCTCTCTAGGCCCGTTCACGCTGCTCTTCCAAAGCCCCTCCGATTCCAGCACACCTTTATTCATTTCAAACAATCCATCATGTCAGTACAAAGGCAACCTGATCAACGTATACATAATCTCGTTAAGTTTACCACAGATAACATAGTGAAGTATATCATGACTTTGTTTTACATTTGAACAAATTTACGATGGGAACCTAGCTCAGTGCGAAGCAAGAGGTCACAAGAGGTCACACATCTGGTTTTAGCAGAGATAGTGTTAACACAGGCCCTTTCATCCTCTGAGCCTGCCTTGTACCATGAGATTGTTTGATGTACATTTTTTTAAATAACTTCATTATAAGCATTTTATTCTAACAAGTGTTCTTTGATTTGTGGAAGTTCTGCACGAGGAAAGATAAAAACTCTTTGCAGTGTCTCTTAGTTTAGGTGTGAACATCTGAAGAGAACAGAAAAAACAGAAAAAAGATCTGAGTAAAACGTTTGACAGATGCACAAACTTATACAATATATGTGTACATTAAATATTTTTAATTAATTAATCATTGCATTTATATTGCACCTTTCAAGATACCCAGAGCTTTACAGTTCATTGTTCATCCTCCTCGCCTGGCTCCTCCTCTTCGCCTGGCTCCTCCTCCTCGCCCGGCCTCCTCCTCCTCGCCCGGCCTCCTCCTCCTCGCCCGGCCTCCTCCTCCTCGCCCTGCTCTTCCCCACCTGGGTAGCTGTGGCCATACCGAACTGGCCCACGGGCCTGGACATCTATAGCCTGTCCGTCCATGGGAGTGGATCCCTCCTTCACTGTAGTTCTCCCCGAGGTTTCTTCTTTTTCCCAGGACCCTGGGTTTTTTGGAGTTTTTCCTTGCTGAGAAGGAGGGTCTAAGGACAGGGGATGACTGGACCATGTTTCATTTGCTGCTTTACATGAATGTTGTTTATTCCTGTTTTGATATGTCTGTGTGTATGTTTTACTCATCCAAATCATGGAACGGCCTTAGAGGCAACTGTTGTTGTGATTTTGGGCGCTACAAAAATAAATTGAATTGAAATTGAATTGAATTCATTCAACATCAACCAAAGAACACTGAAGTTCAGAGGCCCTGGTCTCTGGAATAATCCCCTGTGCTAAAGTCTATTTCCACTCTTTTTTCTTTTAAAAGACAATTGAAACAAATGCTGCTCATGTGAATGTACAGTGTTGTTTAAAGTGTTCATAAATGTGACCTTCTGTTCATGATGTAATGAAAATGTTTTTAGGGGAAGTGCCTTATAAGACCATTAATGCTCTTCTCACACTCTTCTGCACTGACATGTTTATATTTTTAGTATTGCGAATTTGCGATTGAACCCGGGCCTTTCTGTGTGGAGTTTGCATGTTCTCCCCGTGTCTGGATGAGTTTCCTCCAGGCTCCGGTTTCCCCCATCAACCCAAAACATGCAGCACCTAAAGTAACATCAAGGACCATGACGTCCACCCTCCTGTGGGCTCCACCCGCAGAGGGGTTCATAGGGGGGGTCAGGATTGGGCAGCTGCCCCCGCGACCCGGATGGATTAAGCGGGAGGAGATGGATGGATGGAAATTGCGAAATTGTTTTAACTTTATGTGCAAATAAAAATCTAATCATTCCCTCCACACTCAGTGGCGTAAACCCCTGTAGCCACAGCTGCCCTGGGACAGACTGAAGGAAGTGAGGCTCCAATCTGCACCATCAGCCCCTCCGACCTCCATCACTCACTCCACTTTAACACGAGGTAATGAGGGTGAAGTGTCCTGCATAAAGACACAACAAGGCAGTTTTTGTCACTAGCGCCCCCCTGTGGCACCTGGTGTTCCCAGTGTCTGCATCCAAGTCCAGACCAGGTCCTGCTGAGCTCCTGAGATCTGACAGGATCAGGCTCTGACAGGAGGTAGACTGGGTTTTCTGAACAGAGGAGCAGATGAGGACAATCTGTATGAATAATTCATAACTCTTTAGAATTTCTTTTGTATTAATAACATTTTGTTGAGATGTTGTAAACTGTAAAACCCCAGAGCGTTTTACACTACATGACGTGAGGACAGATTAAACTATAATAAAATGTCATCAGGCATCAAACATTTATACAGGAGCAAACTTTAGTCAAAATACCAAAGGATTTCGAACTTAGTTTGAACAACTCGGCTGATTGTGACACCGTCAACAGAAAGTGTCACAGCTTGACTCCAGGTGTTATTTTTTGTACTAAAAATCATAAAATTTGTCTTTTGTAAATTTAGATTCAGTTTCTCCCTCTCTCTGTTTCCTTCTTTCTGTTTCACACACTTTCACTGGAAACATTTGGGTCATTTCAGTCCTGGAGTCGCCGATCTCGACTGAACTAAAGGGAAAAGGAGCTGTTCACCTGGAAACTACCATTTCATGACATCACAGGGTGGAACAGAGCGTTTAGAGCTTTGGAGATGCAGACTAATGATAAAACATTACTCAAACACGTGCATATAAACTTATTCTGGTTCTGATAAAGACAGATCTGGAGTCTAGACACATTTTGTAACCTTCAAATCATTTATTAAAGACACTTGAAACTGCATTTACATTTACAAAAGTTAATCGTTTAAAATCGAGAATGAGGAAGAGCTAAAACACAGCCTGGTTTATGATTTAACGTCTCTTTATGAAACCAAACTGTGATGTTTAAAGTGAAAGGTCTCTGGTTTTGCAGAAGTGAAATGATTTATTCACAGTCGCGGGAAATGGTTCTGTATTATTCAGTCACACGAGCCTGAATGGAATTAATAAAGAAACTCCCATAAGCGCACAAACGAAGCAGGTTTCTATCCAGTTTATACGTCCAGCAATACGTCCAGGAGTAAAGGCAAAGTGAAAACGCACTGGGAAATTGTGCGTAAATTGATTTTCGAACGTGGCATAAATAAATCAAATTAAATCCCGGTGGCGTGCGGAGATAAGAGGAGTGAGAGCGGCGCTCGCTCTGCGGCGGAGGATCGAAGGTCAGAGTCTGCTCAGGTAAGTGCCACGCTCGGGGGCGGAGGGGGCGGAGGGGACCCGGGGCCTGGGGGGAGCCTCGGGCAGCGCCGCAGTGAGGCGTGGGTCTCTGCGGAACGCCATCTGTGCCCGTCAGACCGAGCGCCCCCCCCCGCCACTAAACAGCCTGCACCAGAGACCTGCACGTCCACATCAAAACACATTAAAAATATATCCAACTGCTCTTTTGTGAAAGGGAAACCAACTATAACTGAAGACGCTTTTAAAACTCCGCCACGTCTGAAGCTAAAGTCCGTTTCTAGAGGAGGTGGAAATCTGTCCGAAGCCTAAAAACAGCACAGATCAGTGTTTCCTCGGTGGAGATCTCACTGTGGCAGTGAGTCAGTCAAGGCAACAAACTAGTGTAGTGATGGGGGCAAGTTCTGAACTTCCACGTAAAACGACCATTTGCTTCACACTGAAGAAGCTGAACTCCACTTTAACCCATCTGACAACAGCCACGAGTCTAACAAACAAAACGCTCTGCCTGGTTCACTCATTAGTGTCTGGAAACGTTAGAAAACAACTTTATAAGCACCTCACACTTCCCTCTGCTGATCGTCAATGTTGTTTCTAATCCCATTTATTTACCAGTGGATTATATTTTTTTGAAAATGTTAAAAAATACATTCCTGAACCATTTTCTTTCAACAACTTTCAGTTTCTCTTCTTCTTCACCGTCAGTAGTCGATTCTCACTTGTTGCTTCTGGAGTTTTGAGCCTCTCGCCGCCGCTGGAGTCGACGATCGAGTCTTTTGGGCTTTGGCCTGTGCAGCAACTTATTATTATTATTATTTTTTTTTTAATTAATGACATAATTCAATGCTTTTACAGTCATTTTCATACATGCAAAAACAAAAGACGCACGAGAGTAGTAAATAAACAGGAAAAGATGGAATAAAATTGTAAAAAAATAAAAGAGCTCAGGGGGTTTTACATTAATTTCAGTTGATCTACAGTTTCCATAAATTGTTCAGCAGATTTTTGTTTCATACATTTCAGAGAAGAGAATAAAAAGCAGAGTTCTTCATGAAAAACAAAAAAAATGTGTACAAAAATTTCCCCAAAATGATTATGGAGTTAATAGTTAAATCATTCTGATAATTATTTACACTGAAGCCTTACATAACATTTTCTAATTTCATATTTGGAACTGGCTTATGTTTTAACAACCAATGATGTAAATCCTCCCATAATGCATCACTCCTGCAGCGAAAGGACATGTGCTCTGGAGTTTCAGTGCACTCACTGCAGAAAGAACAATTAGTGACCTCAGATATATTTGTATAGAACTTATTTACCCAGTGTAAAATAAAACAAACCCAATGTCGATGGCGCCCACAGAATAAGGTGAATAACTCCCATTTACTTCAGGTTTAAGCTGGACAAGCACATAAGCTCTGTGATAAAGTCCAGCTTCTTTCATTTGAGGCTACTTGCTAAAATAAAGCCCTATCTCTCTCGGGCAGATTTTGAAAAAGCTGTTCATGCTTTTATAACTTCGCGTCTGGACTATTGCAATTCTCTGTATGTGGGGCTGGACCAGAGCTCCTGCAGCGCCTACAACACGTCCAGAACTCTGCAGCTCGTCTGCTCACTAATACTGAGAGACGTGAGCACATCACACCTGAGCTGTGTGACCTGCACTGGCTCCTGTCGTCTATCGGGTGCAATTTAAAATGTTGTTAATTGTGTTTAAATGTCTACACTCTTTGGGTCCAGTCTATCTGAGAGAATTACTGGAGCCCTACACTCCACCCAGAGGCCTGAGGTCAGCCGACCAGCTCCTGTTGGTTGTGCCCAAAACTCGGCTCAAGACGAGGGGAGACAGAGGCTTTTCTGTGGCAGCGCCCAGACTGTGGAATAACCTTCCTCTTCCTGTCAGATCCTCTCAGTCCGTAACGCAGTTCAAGACTAGATTGAAAACTCATTTCTTTTCCCTGGCATTTAATACTAGTTAGTCAGTTTATCTTGTTTTATTAGTTTATTCTTTTTTTCTCTCTCTTTTGTCCTCATATGGTGTTGTATATGCATATGTTTGTTATCCTTTATGTGAAGCACTTTGGTCAACTGAAGTTGTTTTAAATGTGCTATAGAAATAAACTTGACTTGACTTACTTCAGAGAGGACGGTTTAGAGTTTCCAGTGTTCTGTCCAAATAAACGTTCTTTTTTGACAGACCAGTGTGTTGTTTACACCTGGACGTGTTTCAGATCCTCTTTCAGAAGCATCACGATGTTATGAGTTTATTTATATTGTGCTTTTCACAGACTCATGACACAAAGATGCTTCACAGAGCGTTATTAACAGAGTATTATCCGTTCACTTTATGCCCAGTGGTGGTAAGTTACTGTTGTAGCCACAGCTGCCCTGGGACAGACTGACAGACGTGCGGCTGCCAATCCAATCAGCTCCACCGGTTCCTCCATCACTCACCCACACTCCACTTTCACACCGACTGTGCATATTTTTGGGTTACAGTGACTTTATCACGTGATCCTTCTGAAGCATCTGAAACACGTCCAGATCTGTGGAACCAGCACAACGGTCCGTATAAAAGAACCTTTATTTGGATGTAACTCTCATTCACACAGAACAGTGTTTTTACAGCGACTTGTTTTCACATTTTAGTCCCGCCGTAAAGTCGAATCTCGGCAATAAACAAGAGCCAAACCATAAATCAATAAACACAAGGTGCACAGGTGCCAACAATAACACTTCATTAAACTCTCTGTTTAAACGTCTGAAGGTCTTGTCTCCTGCTTCACCTGCAGGGGGAGCTCTGCCTACAGGAGGCTCTGAGCACCACAGGTTTATACAACAATATACTGGATCATACAAAAGACTTGAACTGTTCACCCAGGACCCCCAAAGAAAAGATTTAGCTCTAAACTCCAGATCTAAAACAAACAGGAAATGAACTGAAGCAAATGAAATTCTTAAGTATCACCTGAAGGAGCTGGAGAACCACCTGTGCAGCAGGAGCAGATCTGGGACACCCTCTGGTTTGTGGTGGTTGGTAATAATAAAATTGTGAAACGAGTGCGTAATTAAGGACAAATTGTTCGGCACTCTGCACTAATGTGTCAGTATAGCCACATTTTCTTTGTGTTTTGGTCATTCTTAAGCAGGTTTTCTGTATTTTACTGAAACAAATGTCAGTTTATGCCTCTTTTTACTGTTGGCAATTGGTCCAAAATAGGGAAACCTGGGACATTTCTTGTATTACTTTACAATGTATTACTTGTATGTATTACTTTATAATTGTATTACTTTACAATGAACACTGCTAACTCTGCTGCCTGTGCAATACTGGGACCCTGTGCAATAATGTAAGATAGTAATTTATTGTATACATAGTTTTTAAATTGCAATTTATTGTATATATAGTTTTAAGATAGCAATTTATATTATATATAGTTTTATAATCCTTATCTTTATAGATCTTTATAGTGTTTGTCTATTTTTAACTTAACTGTACTTCTATTGCTGCTGCTGTTTCTTGCTGTTCTCTTTACTGTACGTTGCAACACTGAAATTTCCCCATTGTGGGACAAATAAAGGATATCTTATCTTATCTTATCTTATTAAACTGGGACCAATCCGTGGTTTGGAATAAATCAGCTGGGACAGGGGACACGGGGCTCAAAAGTGGGTCTCGGGTAAATCGCCGTACACCTGTGGCACACGTTCCACAGGGTCAGAAACATGACTCTGAATGTATTTTCCTGTCAGCTTTAACGCGCCGGCTTAAACCCTCCATCTGCACGACTGCTGCTGTACAAATAAATGTATTAAATATTGAAATGAGTTTTGATTATGTCCCGTGTCGGCCTGTTGTAAGTCCATGAAACGCCATCTGTCCGCTGCACGTTTACGGCGACTGCCCGGGTGACAGACGACAGCATTAGCGTTCAGACAGACGCGTGTTCAGATGTGTCTTCACTCGCTCACGGTGACATTGTGAGTTTGACGTGCGTTTGGCTCCGGCCCCGTCGCTAAACGCCGTCGTGTGCGGTTCCCCCCCGGCAGCGGCGCTCTGATCTGCTCGCCGCTCTGATGTGGAAATGTCACGGCGCCGCTCTTTGACTCGCTCGACGCTCTTATTAACGGACGGACGACGGCGAGGCGAGGGTCTGGGGTCGAGGTGACGCGAGCTTCACAAGTGGAAATCAGCACAGACTCAGCAGCAGCAGAAAAAGAGGAACAGGGAGAAGCTCAGAGGAGGTGAAGAGGGACAAATGGTGCAGTGGGATGAAACATGCAGGAACAGACTAAAGTCAAAGGTGGAGGGTTAAATATTAGATCGCGTCTATGTAGATCAGGGGTCTCCAGCCTTTTTCTTTGGAAGCTCAGAACAAATATGAAACACAAAACAACAAAAAAAACCACAAAGGAAGTGGCCTCGGGATTCTGTTTTCCGACGGAACGGGAAAAGCTGAATGGACGATGGAGACGAGCAGGTTACAGCTGCGTTAGGCTACGTTACAGGTCGGATCTGTGGAGAGGCGCCCCATTCACGGAAGGAATTATTGTATTTTTGGGGCAATAGAAACAACCTGTAATGAATAAATGCTAGACTGCCATGTTTAAAGTCTTACCACGGGACATTCGAGACAAAGCAATGACATCTCCATGGAGTGCACCTTTAAGAAGAATTACATAATACAAAACTCTACAATACGATAAAGTTCTGAATATCTTGAAGGTCTCTCATGACTTCGGTAAACACAAGAACAGCACCAACAGAATAAGAGGTTAACAATAATGAAAAGTGAAAGTATTTTTCTTCTTTATTTCCATTATTATTCCATTATTTACACTGTAGATTCTCACTGAAGGCATCGAAACTGTGGATTACACGTGTGGAATGTTAAAATCAACTCCAAACGTCTTAGATTCACTGCAAATTTCTCTGATCTGTCCAAGATTTTAAAACTATTATCAGGTCATTTATCCTGTTTTCAGATTTATTCTCTACTTACTCGTTCTGAGCTTTATTCTAGTCTAGAGGTCTTTTATTTTAGTAAAACGATCTTGCTGCATGGATAAATCATTTCACTACTTTTAAGTCATTTTTGGTGTCATTTTCAGTGTATAAATATGTAGGAATTTGACTTTTTTTCCTGGCTACATACTTCTTCATATCTTGCATCGTATATTTGAAGTTTTCCATATGTTTTTTAACATGTAAGAACTAGTAAACATAGAGAATAAATCATTGAAAAAGAGGGAGTGTGCACCAAATGTCCCGTAACAAAGCCTCAGAACTTGCCCAGATTCTGACTTTCTTTAACCATCTGGCGTCTGCTGTTCACACCCTCAAAACAACACGTTTTCTACAGTAATTGTAAAGTGGACTGAGTTTGTAATTAGGTCACAAAATAGCCCAAACAGCAGGTAAACGGCGCACGCAGGAGAGGGGCAGGTGCTCTCCCTGTGCGTAAGATCTCACATTAATGTCGACCATCTGGAAAAACAGCCAGCGAGTTCTTCTCCTCGTGCCAAATAATCTGTACATAAGTATCATTATCAGAGCGAAGTCACCAGGTATTTTCAAAGGGCGGTGATGGGAAAAGCAGCCAAAAAACTCAGTAAAACCCCATAAACGTACACTGATAAGCCGGGGAGGCTCACAACAAATACAAACGGCAGAACAATAGGGTTTGGGCGGTATCCAAATTCAGCGTTTTCCCGGGGTTTACGGTTTTACTGTGACTAATTCAGAATTTTATTTAGTATCTGCACCTAAACCTTCAGAAACAGAGTCGCAGCTTTATATTTGAAGATGAGGCACAAGTTCTGATCTAAACCAAACTCTGCAGCGCGTTCGATCGCATCAGCATCAGAGCACGAGCTGTTTTTATCAGCGCTTATACTGTATGCAAATGAGCTGTATGCAAATGAGCTGTATGCAAATGAGCCATGAGGTTTGAAGTTTGGTTTGTGTAAAATGTAAACAAATGTGCCAAAGCTGATTTAAACACATTATTACTCAAAGTCTAGAATGAGCGGTGGAAATGTAGAGCGGTGCAGAGGACCAATCACAGCCCTTATGTCTGCGGCGTTTTGAGGCGTCATTAGAAAGTTCGGGAGGTGCAGGTCGGACGCTGTCGTCCACACAAACACGTTTGGATCAGAACCATACATTGGGCTTTACCGTCTCCTCCGTGACCTAACCCTCTCGACTCTCGGCTTCAGTAAAATGTCTCCGTCACAAACTTTTGGGCTCAGCATCACACACGAAGCGTCAGTCAGGTTTTTTTCTTCTTCCTGCTGCGTGTGGATGGAAATCTCCGAGCGGAACCACGTTTGAAGAGGAGAGAGAGCGGAGTGAAAGTCCTTCTGTGGGTTTAGCTCCTGATGCAGATTTTTTTTAATGACGGTGATGAAACTGACACTGATGATACTTTCTGATACTGCAGGAAACCAGATTACCACCCAACCCTTCGCAACCCAACAAAAAAGCCACAACGGAAGTGGCCGCGGGAAGTGAATGGGAAAAGCTGAAGAAGAAGAATGTGAAAAGTAAAGGAACAGAGAAGTGAACAAAGTTGGAAACATAAGTAAAAGTAATTAATTGTTTTGTGGATCGATGACACTGTCTGACCATCGTAAAGAAATTCCCACTTGATCCTCCTCGCTTGGTCCGTCAGAAAACAGAGTCCCACGGTCACTTCCGCTGTGGCTTTTTTTGGTGTGTTGCGGTCTTTGCATTTGTTGCTCCCCGGCTTCCTTAAGGAAAACTATAATGAACTTCTATTACTTCTGGTACTTTGAAACCACCTGCTTGTCTCTGTCATGATGCTGCTCTGTCTGGAACAGTGCACATCTCTCATTCATTCAATTAAAATAGTTTTTTATAGCTCAAAAGAAAACTGAAAAAGATGCATTCGTACTGTGAGCTAATGGAGTGGAGAGAGATGCAATTTTTTTATATTTACTTCTACAAATAGTCTAATAATTGCAAACAGAAAAGCATCTTGTATTCCTCTTCAAAATATCCTTTAATACTTCGTGTACCCTAAAAAAAGTGCAGCCGGATATGTTTTGTTGGATTATTCTGACAGAAGCGTGCCGTGTGCAGATTCGGCCGGACAGTTTTCAAACATTTAACGGACTCAGGAGAAGATGAGAGGAAGCGTGTGATGCTCGCTTACATAAGAGCGCTCCAGTAAATCCCATCCAGCTGCCGTCACTCACAGCTCCTCACGGCTCTCGAGTGGAACAGGCTCGAGCTCCACACACACTCCACCCTCCGCGCTCCACACCGGGAGGCACTGGGGAGGCCAGCACCAGAGCGCAGAGTCCATAAAAAAAGTGGACTAAGCGTAGGGTGACCAGCTTTTCCAAATCAAAAACTGGGACTCCCCCGGTCTGCAGTGGCTGGTGATAATAAAACTGTGAAACGAGTGTGTAATTAATGGATGATTTTCTGCTTTCAGCCCATTCACGACTAATGCAAGTGAGTATAGTCATATTTTTAGTGTGTTTTGGTAATTTTTAAGCAGCTTTTCTGTATTTTACCAAAACCAATGAGAGTTTATGCCTCTTTTTTACTGTTGGCAGGGATCAGATTGGTCAAAAATAGGACAATTTCTTGTATAAAACTGGGAAAAATCTGTGGTTTTGGATAAATCCGCTGGGACAGGGGACACAGGGCTCAAACCTGGGACTGTCCTGGGGAAATAGGGACGTCTGGACCCCCTAACAGCATTCAGCTCCACTGAAATGGCGCTCCCAATGCTAATGGTTATAGGAGTGAAGCTGGAGCGAGGCTACATATATGGCCTTCTCACGGGAAAGTAATGAACTGTCTGCTACATCTACGACTGTGTAGATACATGTTCAGACTGTTTTGTAAATGAGAAAAATGTAAGAAAAAGGAAGTAGGGAACAAAAGATCAAGGTCCAAGGACAAACAAGTGATACTGTGTTCATATGACATTCTAATGACCAAATTAAATGTAAAGTTTGAGCACCTGATTTTCAAACTGCAAAAGTATTTAAATTGTTTTTTGGTTTTTTTTCAGGCATTGCTTTAGACGACTTTTTCAGTGAAATTTAGGTGGGCTGGACCTTTGTAATGTCATGATGACTGTTTGAATCTTGACACTTCAGTTAAAATCAGGTTAAATCCAGTTGAAATCCAATCTGTCAGTCTGACGCTGAAATAGAAGGATGTCTGTCTACGTCACCATGTTGGTTTTGGTTCTTTTGGGTGCTGCACCTTTGGCTCCGCCCAAACCTCAGTGCTGAGACAGGAATGATCACCCACCTTCTAATGTCTCACCAGTGAAGATGGTTTCTGGCGAGTTCTGGTGAGCAGAGCTTTTGCCTCTTTTGGCTACGTTCAGACTGCAGCCTGAAGTGACCCAAAATCCGATCTTTTTGCCTCTATGCGACCCGTTTAATGACCGTCTGAATGACACAGATCTGATTTTTTCAAATGTGACCCAGGCCACTTGGATATGTGCTCCTAAAACCGGTACAGACCAAATCTTTTGACATGCGACTTCAATCTGAACGGCCACGTCGCATTCATCTGACCTACATCTGACCTGCACGTCATCAACAAGCGAGAGTTTGGCTGTTGTGTTGTAACAAACACCTGTTGTGAGCCAATACAGCCCAACGCCGACGTGTTTGCTACTGAAATAGGCCGAAGACGAACGACAGCAACTTGTCCATGTTTAGGCGACTTCCGTAAACACTGAGCTGCTGCTGTGACATCGTCGTGTCTCCAATGCTCATGTGGGACACTTTTGAGACGTTTAAAGTTCACACTGGAGATCAAACACAAGTGACATTTACATGGAAATGTGAACGACCTCGCCAAAAACTTGGATTTCACATAAACATCCGAATTGTGCATTAAACCCTGCAGTCTGAGCATAGCCAAACTTACTGGTTAACTTGACATAAATATACGTAATTAAAAGCTGAAGACATTACATGGCTGTCTCTCAACTAATTTACTACAAAACTACTACAGAAATGTTTGGCTGCTGAGCTCTTTTTAAAAAATAAAGATATCATTATGGATTTGCAGGCGAGTGTCCCATATTTTCTATCTTTCTACATTATTTTTGGGCTCAGATTTTGCATTTTCACATCAGCCCCATGATACAGAGCAGGAGAATTTCCACATCAAAGAACAAAGGATGAGACCAAAAAGCTCAAAACATGAAGGAGAAGCAGGACTCTGCACCGTAAGCTGTAAATAAAAGCCTCAGCGAGGATCCACAGTGTGGGGGGTTTTATTTAAACTTTTTTTTCTCTTCGCTGACGTCACAGGTCCTTTGTAAAACAGCTGAGAGTTTCATTTTAAACCCAGACGCTCCCTCCTTGTCCACAGGTTCATGAAACAGGCCGACGTGGGGTGAGAACAGTGGCACAGAGACGACAGACGCACACAAAAACACACAAAGACACAGGCCAATTTAAAGCTCCGATATTACACAAAACTCCTTCTGTGAGCTTTAAAGTGGAACTCCAGCACGTTTGAGGCTAAAGTCCGTCATTAGAGGTGGTGGAATTCTGTCAGAAGCCAAAAAAACGGCACAGATCAGTGTTTCCTTGGTGGAGATCTCACTGTGGCAGTGAGTCTGTCAAGGCAACAAACTAGTGTAATGATGGGGGCAAGTTTTGTTTTGCCTAAAGGACACGCGTTAAGCTTTATGTGAAAACTTGAGAGTGAAAAGGGAAGAGGACGCGGCACGAAACTCCACTAAACTGTTCTCTTAAAGGGTCCCGTGTTGCGCCGTTTTCTGATCTGTTCTCATGTAGTTTCCTCTTCACAAACAGACCTGGAGTTGGCTTTATTTACAGTTACCTGGAAGACGTTGTGGATAAAGACTTCCAGCATAGTTCCCGACACTGGGCATGTGATAAAAGCGTGGATTCAGCAGCAGCGTCTTCACAACCTGCCAAAGCTTTCCACAGGGGACTCTAATCGCAGTTTCGATGACACTTACAGGCACCAATGAGGCTTTTTTTTGCAATTAAAGTTGAACTCCGGCACTTTTGAAGCTAAAGTCCGTTGCTCGAGGTGGTGAAATTCTGTCAGAAGCCAAAAAACGGCACAGATCAGTGTTTCCTCGGCGGAGATCTCACTGTGGCAGTGAGTCTGTCAAGGCAACAAACTAGTGTAGTGATGGGGGCAAGTTCTGAACTTCCACGTAAAACACCAATTTGCTTCACACTGAAGAAGCTTAACTCCACTTTAACCCATCTGACAACAGCCACGAGTCTAACAAACAAAACGCTCTGCCTGGTTCACTCATTAGTGTCTGGAAACGTTAGAAAACAACTTTATAAGCACCTCACACTTCCCTCTGTTGATCGTCAATGTTGTTTCTAATCCCATTTATTTACCAGTGGATTATATTTTTTTTCTCGACGGCGAGAGGCTCGAGTCGCCAGAAGCAACAAGTGAGGATCAGCTACTGACGGAGAAGAAGAAGAGAAACTGAAAGTTGAAAGAAAATGGTTCGGGAATGTATTTTTTAACGTTTTTCAAAAAATATAATTCACTCTTAAATAAATGGGATTAGAAACGACATCGGCGATCGAGTCTTTTGGGCTTTGGCAACTGCTCTGTTTGTAAAATGTGCTATAGAAATAAATTTGGATTTGAAAGGCGGCGCGTCTGTTTATGAAAATCTTCTCGCCCCAGAAGAAAAAACAGCACCAACAACAAAACCCCGTAACTCTGTTCTTCACTCTGCACCAAGGCCTTCCGTGGAAAAACACTCCTCAGTTTAGATTGCAGAGCCTGTTTGAAAGGTGTATAAAGTGTGTGGTGAGGGGTTTACAGCCTTAAAACAAATATACTAATAGTAAAAACTAAAGCTGACTATTGCGGGTTATTTTTAGAACATAACCCCTGCGATAAACGAGGGACCACTGTGTTTTATTTCACTGTGCTTTGTCCAAATGGAGTTTCGTCACAGTCCATGGGTTAACAATGTGTTTGTTTTTTGTGTCCAACAGTTGAGCAGCTGCTCCATAGAAATTAAATCCAAAAAGTCTTTGGATCAGTCAAAACATTTACGTCTCTTCCAGTTCATCACAATAATACGTTTAATTTATTAAAATCCCAGTGAAAATATATGAAACTTTTCTGGTGGAGGGTCCCTCAAACACTTTTCTCCATGGAGACGTTATCGCTTTGTCTGGAATGTTCCGCAGTACGGCATTAAACCTTTCTATCTCCATGGAAACCAAACCAGACCACGTTACAGGTCAGATCTGTGGAGAGGCGACCCCCCTCACAGTCAGAATGTCTGTTTTTCTATGTATTTCTGAGCTGTAAAACCACCTATTATTAAATAAATGTTAAGTCGAGCTGTTTAATGTCACACTGTGGAACATTCCAGGCAGAGCAGTGACATTTCCGTAGAAACAAGCAGGTGGCGGACCCCGAATCGAAAAGTTACCTGCACGTTTAAACTGATTTTTCAAAATGCCGTCCAGCCTCCAGCCCCATCAGGACGGAGCCAAGGCGGATTCTTGGCTGGAGCTGCACCACAAATGTTCCACAGATTTAAGTAATAAATGTGAAGTTTCCCGCAGACACAGTCACTCTCACTTAGTTCCCCCCAAACCCTTTTTTACTCTAACGTGAGTGATTATTTGGACCACTTTGTACTTCCATCTGAGTAATGCAACCTGCTCTTGAGTACCATGTTTTGGCTCCTCCCGACGTCTCTGCGCCACGATCCCGTCATAACTAGAGCCTCATAGCGTAACTTTTAGCCAACAAAGTGTGTCTTTTCTTTTTTAATTTTGGCTTGTACTGAAAGACAAGCAAGTTGGCAGCAGGGTGCACAGGGAACAATCGAGCTCTGAACACCAAGAAAACCAAAGAGATCATCGTCGGCTTCAGGAGGCCCAGACCCAGCCCCTTGTGATGGGAATTTCTTACTTCGTTCAGCTAAAGAGTGTATTGTGTGGGTTTAAATAACTAGATTCATGGTCACATGCAGTGGTGTGACCTGTTGTTTCTGGGCTACTTCAAGGCCGGTCACTATGTTCTGTTTTTATCCATCATTGTTAAAACAACACGTTGTTCTGTTCATTCTCATCATTTAGAATTATTGTTCCCCTTGGGTTCAGTCTAACGCCCCAGTTGACCAAGACAAGTCATCTCCTTTCGAGCGTTTAGATCAGTCCTATCATATGTTTTACCTCATGTTGATTTCACGTTTGACGTTTGTCGACTGTATAAGAGGCCTGTTTTTGTTTTGCCGTTCAGATTAGGGAGAGACAGACCTGGCGTCGGGGACAGAAGGTTTTGTTTTCTTTATTTCTCTGTAATTGTGTGCACAATTGCTTGAATAAATCCAGACTCTTTGCTTTAAGACAACTTTTCTCCAGTTTTATTCTTCTCAGATTTAGAAATCCACAGCACCCCCTCTACGTCAGCGGCGAGTTCCGGTTTCTTGGTGTTCTCTGAAAACATCTCTTGGACTGAGAACATTACAGCAATCACCAAGAAGGCCCAGCAGTGACTACACTTTCTGAGGTGTTCAGGAAGTAGGACCTGGACCCAATCCTGCGACTGACCATGTACCGTTCGTCCATCGAGTCTGTTGACGTACCGTATCACAGGATGGTACAGTAGCTGCACTGTGGGGGACAGGGAGAGGCTGCAGAGTGTCATCAAAACAACGCAGAAGATCATCGGCTGCCCTCCCTGTTGGACATCTACACCTCCCGCTGTCTCAGCAGGGCTAAAAACACATTAAACACAGCTGCCGCCCTGGATCTGAGCTGTTTAACCTGCCGCCCTCAGGAAAACACTACAGGTGCATCAAGGCCACGACCACAAGACTCAAAACAGTTTTCCCAATGGCCATAACCACCGAACACACACATGCACTGAACACACACCTCTATCCCCTGATCCCCTTCCATCCACCTGTGTGCAATACTAGAGTGCAATATCATGAGTGCAATAGTATAATATATGTAATATAATAATAGTATCTAATACAGTGCAATGTTTTGATTGACTGGGTGCAATAATCACAGTGCAATGTTTAATCACAGTGCAATATTTAATCTCCTTCAATATTTAATCACAGTGCAATATTTAATCTCATGCAATATTTAATCCCATGCAATATTTATTCACAGTGCAATATTTAATCATGTGCAATATTTAATCCTGTGGAATATTTAATCATGTGCAATATTTAATCCTGTGCAATATTTAATCATAGTGCAATATTTGATCCTGTGCAATATTTAATCACTTGCAAAATTGCATCACAGTGCAATATTTAATCACAGTGCAATATTTAATCACCATGCAAAATTTTATCTCGTACAATATTTAAGATCATGCAATATTTAATATTATGCAATATTTAATCCTGTGCAATATTTAATCACAGTGCAATTTTTAATCCTGTGCAGTATTTATTAATCCCGTGCAGTATTTAATCCCGTGCAATATTTAATCCCATGCAATATTTAATCAGTGCAATATTTAATCGCAGTGCAATATTTAATCAGTGCAATATTTAATCGCAGTGCAATATTTAATCAGTGCAATATTTTGATTTGATTGAGTGCAGTATTGATACCGTGCAATAGTTTAATAAAGCAATATAATAGTGCAATATTTAAAGTAGTGCAATATTCCTCCTGTGGGCTCACCACCTGCAGAGGGGTTCATAGGGGGGGGTCAGGTGCTATGAGGATTGGGCAGCAAGCTGCCCCCGCGACCCAGCCGGATTAAGCGGGAGAAGATGGATGGATGGATGGAGTGCAATATTCTGCTCGACTGAGTGGTGTAGTCTTGGATGTCCGAGCTTTTTGTGTGTGTGTTTTTTTAAATGTCTTGCACTAATACTAGTACTTATGTTTTCTTTAACTTCTTAGGTTTAACTTCTTAACTTCTTAACTTATGTTTTCTATTTTTCTTTTATACTGTGTGTAAACGTACATACGTATCTAAGCACGTCAGTACTGGAGGGTGAGCTGCTTTTAATCTCGTCGTGCGTGTGTACAGTGTGGATCTGTATATACGTACGGTGACAATAAAAGGCATTCTGTTCTGTTCTATAACAGAACGCAGCAATGACACGGAGATAGAAAAGAAAACAGGGCCATTTTATCACCCCCCACATACATACAAACACACACACAAACACACACACACACACACAAACATACATACAAACACACAAACACACAAACACACACACACACACACATCTGTAGGAGTACATGAGGACTGCGTGGGACCTGTTTCTCCTCGTTCACCTTTGTTCTCCCCTTTTCCACCAGCTCATAAAAAATGCATTTGAGCATTTGTGCGATGCTGCCTGCTCTGTTTCCCTGGCAACCGCATCCACTTCGAGAACAGGGCCGCGGGCTGGAGACGCTGCCATCTCTGCCGCTCTCTCCGTCGCTCTTTCTCCCCGTCTGTCGTTTATCGCCGCAGTTCGGGCGACACCGGCCTCGCTCTTATTTCATTAATAACTCATATGTTTGCTCGGTGCACTTTATTGGAGCGCATTATCACGGCAGCAGCAATATTCCTGTGGTGTTGGGAGGAAAAGGTCAGATGCCCCGGAGGCAGATGCTGACAGAGGCGCATGTCGGGTCAGAGCGACAGGACCTCGGGACAGGATTCTGCACAGCTTTCGGAAAGCTCCATATGCTCTGGTAAACAGGGTCGGGTGTTGTGTTTTAAAGGGGAGGGTTTGTGTATAATAAAGCACGTTTGGGGTGTTCCATCATCATTAGTTTAGTTAAAGTTGTATTTTGGTAGAGTTTGAGTCCTGTATTTTTCTGTTTTCACCTCCCACCTGCTCACATGAAAACTGAAGAAAAACATACGTTACATAGAAAATAAAAACACACATCACTTTGAGTTTTGAATATGAGTTTTGCAGTTTACAATTAACATGTTGTAAAATTTTACTCTACACATGTTATATTTAAATACTAAAATCCTGAAAAAAGTGTTAATTTTTTTTGTTAATTTTTTATTATTATTATAATATATATATATATATATATATATATATATATATATATATATATATATATATATATATATATATATATATATATATATATATATTTATTATTATTAATTTTCATTGAATTATTTTATTATGAACCAGTTTTATTTTGTCATTTCTCTAGCTGCGTGTGTTTTATAATAAATTAATAATTCATCATTTTAATAATAATAATAATAATAATAATCTTATTTATATTGCATCATCCATCAATCTTTTTCTGCTTATCTGGTGCTGGGTCGTGGGGGCATCAGTCTAATCAGGGACTCCCAGACTTCCCTCACCCCAGACACTTCCTCCAGCTCCTCCTGGACCCTGAGGTTCCCAGGCCCAGAGACAGAGTCCCTCCAGTGTGTCCTGGCTCTTCCCCGGGGCCTCCTCCCGGTGGGACATGAACACCTCCTGAGGGAACAGATGCTCCTCCCCTCAGCTGCTCCTCTCCACGTGGAGGAGCAGCGACTCTACTCCGAGCTCCTCCCCCTCTCTCTAAGGGAGCGCCCGGTTTCTCTGTGGAGGAAACTCTTTCTTCGCTTGTATCTGGATCTGGTCCTTTCGGTCGTTCCCCAGAGTCAGGACCACAGGTGAAGGAGGAACGTGACTGAGGTAAATCCAGAGCTTTGCCTTTGGGCTCAGCTCCTCTTCACCACAACGGGTCCGACACAGCGACCGCATCACTGCCGACGCTGCACCGATCCACCTGTCAGCCTCACGCTCCATCCTCCCCTCACTGAGAAATAGGAAAGTTTACTATTAACACATTGTAAAATTGTGCACTACATATGTTATACTTAAATACTAAAATGCCAATATTATGTATGAAAATAGACCCGTTCATTGATATTGCTCATTATAGTCTGAAAAAAATAAGGTATATTAAACAACTTTGCAAATGCAGTACTGTTCTAAAAGTGACAAAAACTGTTATGTGTTTATTAAATATAACCAGAGAACCACACTTCTCAGTGCAGTTACATTCTAAACTGAACTTAACTCAAAACCAGTAATTAGTCTGTGAGTCATTACATGTTCTGTTGCAAATATTGTGTTTCCAAAGATTTTACCAAACAGAGACAATGGCGTTGGCACCTTCATGTGTTCAGAGACTTCACCTGCAGACAGAAGAAAGATTCAAGTTTATCTCAGCATCTGGAAATGCCTCATGGGAAACCTCAGACGGTCTCATTTATGAAGCGTGCGGATGTATAAAAGTGTTACGTATTTGACTTTCCGCATCAAGTTCTTGATTTTTAAAAAAAAGGCGACTTAAAGTGAAACGATCCGTCTGGAACCAAACCTCTGAACCTTGAGCATCTGTGTTTTCAGAGATAAGGCTGGAGGAGGGCTGTGCTCAGGGAGGTGAGGACAGGGCACGTTTGATTGAGGGGGTTTGTGAGAGAGGACAATGCTGTTGCTGTGCCTGGAATGTTCCATAGTGTGGCATTACAATCTCACTTCTTTTACTCCTTATAAATGCAGATGTGTTGTGGAGAAATGAGTCAGAGGGTGTTCGTGACGCACTCTCCACACCCCCTGAGCAGAACTTCTACCTTTACACTGACTGATTTATTTTGGTTTCAAGCGAATTCTGACATTATTCCACAGACATTGAGTCACATTTAAGATATACAGACTGAAATGTTGTCAGCTGAAGCTTGAGTTTATTCTGCCTTTACCCTTTATTCCTCTGCCTAATTACAGAAAACAAATTAGTAACAAACAAATTAGTAAGAGAACAGCAGAGTACCACAGCACAAACTAAAGGCCGCTACACACTCGAGGATTTTTCGTCCTTAAACGATTTTTAAATGTGCGACAAAAAGCACAAACACCACGGACATGAGGAGAAACTTATGAGACTGCAGCAGGATCTGTGTGTGGAGCACAGGATCTAAAGCTGTGAGGCTGTGATGGCCTCAGCTGTTTCCTGTCTGCAGTAAAACCAGTCGCTCTGAGACTCTGAAGTGTTCAAAGATCAGACTCTGCACTTCCACTTTAGACACTTTAGACACTTTAGACTTAAGTCCAAACTGTGTGATTATTATTTGTGAAATGTAGAGCGATACTTCAGATACAGGATTTTTAAAGCAGAAAAGAGGAGATGAAGTCCACAGGAAGTAGAGTCACTGTCGCTGAGCTGCAGCTTCACCTAGATCCGCCGCTGTGTGGATGGAAACAGACACACGGGAGGAACTATCCAGACTTTTTACTGTTAAAGACTGGATTCACAGAGCAGGTTTGTGGACTGTAGTGTCATGAAGGAAGTTCGTACCTTAGCTCCATAAAGTCCATTAGACGTCGAAAGCCTCACCGACCTTCACCTTCTGTGAAACGCCTTCTCCAGTGTTTGCTGCTGTGGTTTTGTCGTCTTGCTCTTGTGAATCTCAGACTCGTCCGGATGATTCTTTTGTCAGTGACGAATCAAACTGGTGGTGTTAAAGTGGCTCTGCTGGTTCCTCCAGGAGACACTGTTTGTTTGCAGCGAGTGCGTCGCTGTTTGACTCTCGTTTTGTTGTAGTGAAAAGTCCCACACAGCGACATCAGAATCAGAATCAGAAATACTTTTATTTATCCCCGAGGGGAAATTTTCTTTGTTAAACATGCAACCGACCAAGAACATGTAGAACCGACCAAGAACATGTAGAACCGACCAAGAACATGTAGAACCGACCAAGAACTTGTAGAACCGACCAAGAACATGTAAAACCGACCAAGAACATGTAGAACCGACCAAGAACATGTAGAACCGACCAAGGACATGTAGAGAATCACATTTTCAAAAATAAGATAAGATAAATACAATAAGATAAAAGAGAAAAATAGTTCTGTCTCAAAAATTATTTACATCAAGCGTCATATTTACATCTATACACATGTGTGAGCAGGGAATAGGATATTACAGAAGTTTGTGATTTAAAGTGCAGAGTTCAACAGTTTGATGGCGACAGGACAGATTTCCTGTGTCTCTCAGTGGAGCAGCGGCAGCAGCGTCTACGGCTGAAACAGCTCCTCTGATTGGCCAGCAACTTGTGGAGGGGGCGGGAATGAGAGTGGGAGGGAGAGTCCGGAATAGTCCCGATTTTGTCCATGGCGGCGTTTTGATTTACGGCTGCCATAAAGCGCACTGATGCTGCAAAAACATGTGAAACTGGATCGGTCTGATCACCTGAGTGAACCCAATACTGTCTGACTGTCATACAAGAGCCAGACCCTACTTTATATATCCCTAGTTTATACCGTGGCGATATCGCACCGTGAGACTTGTTGTTACACCCCTGCTCTTAATCAATACATAACCGATATCATTTTTGCTTTTCTTGTCTTTATTTGTGATCATTTGCCTAATTTATTTTAACAAACAAAACCCAAAAACTCTAAATCCCGTCCGGTGTCTCTTTTCACTCAAACCTCCTGAAAGAGCAAATCTTCCGTTGCTGTAACTTCAGACCTTTACTCGTTTTCCATGTTTGTAAGACAGTCAGAATCACGTACGGCGCCTTTAACCCTTCGCCCGGGGCCCTCCTCAGATGAAACGAGAGCAGCGATCCCACAATGCCCTGCTCCATCCCCGGGTCTGTGTGCACACGTCTGATCAGCCGTCTCCCCGTCTGAATCGCATCACGGAGCCGTCTTCTGTCTCCGGGCCGCCTCACGTCTTTATAACAAACTCGACCCAGTTCTGCGGAGGAGACGCGCCTTCTCTTTGGCATGTTTTGACGTGGAGCCCGGCGGTTTCTGACGCCGTTGTCGTACTGAGGGCAAACACGGGGAAAAAAGTACAGAAAAATGACTTAAAGGTGCAACGCGCAGCTTTTCGTTTGGGGGTCTGTCAATGTTAAACAGCTCGGCTCTATTTATTCAATTCCAGGTGGGTTTACAGCTCAGAAATACTGAGAAAAACAACATTCTGACTGTGAGGACTAAAGTGGGACTAAACCAGGACTGGACCAGGACTGGACCAGGACTAGACCAAGGACTAAACCAGGACTGGACCAGGACTAGACCAGGACTGGACCAGGACTAGACCAAGGACTAAACCAGGGAATGAAAGAGTGACTGAGGATTGACTATAGCAGAGACCAGGACTAAATCAGGACTAAACAAGTACTAAACCTGGACCCTACTAGGACTATACCAAGACCAACCCAGGACTAAACCAGGAATGTTATTACTTTGTCTGGAATGTTCCACGGTGTGACATTAAACACCTCTACTTTACATTTATGGTTTTAGAGCTCAAAAATACCTAGAAAAACAGACGTTTGGACTGTGCGCGGGGTCGCCTCTCCACAGATCTGACCTGCCCTCCGTGGATCAAAAAGCATTTGACGGATCTTCCACCAGAAAATGCAACTATAAGATGACTTGAATTAAGAAAGTTTCATCAGGATTTGAGTAAATTTCTGGACAAGTAAAAGAGGAATGGCCGTTTTGTGCTTAAAATATGAAAACACGTGACTACACTTAATGGTGTATTGTGTAACTTTTCTGAAGGAGGGTCCGTCAAACGCTTTTCTCCATGTAGATGTCATAGTTTTTTCTGGAATGTTTCGCAGTTTGGCATTAAACCTTTCATGTATTTATGAGCTCTAAAACCAGCTGTAAGTGAATAAATGTAAAGTAGAGCTGTTTAATGTCACACTGTGGAACATTCCGGGCGGAGCGATGACAAAAAAAGTGCGAATCTTTCTTATAAACTCATCGTGGTGAATAATTAGTTAGTTCAGAATGCATAAGGGAAGTAATTGGCGCCACTGCAAACGTTTAAAATGCCGGTTCTGTTTTTCACATTTTTAAGGCAGAAAAAAATCAGGTACAAAGACTTTCTTAAAATAAATTAACTTCTTAAAAACAGGTTAAGCACAATATAAAAGAAAAATTATTTGGTGTGAGTAAAAATGTCATAGCTGAACTAGTAGTGGCCTCTTTTCTTGCAACAAACAGCAAAACATAATAATCTAAGTGCACTTTTCACAACGTTTTTCTCCACTGAGTCACTGCTTTGTCTGGAATGTTCTACAATATGGCATTAAACCTTTCTATCATCACGGAGCCAAAACCAGACCAAGTTCCAGGTCAGATCTGTGGAGAGGCGACCCGGCCCCGCAGTCAAAATGTCTGTTTTTCAAGGTATTTTTTACCACCTGTAATTGAATAAATGTAAAATAGAGCTGTTTAATGTCACACTGTGGAACATTCCAGGCAGAGAAATGACGTTTCCATGGAGAAAAGCATTTGATGGACCCTCCACCAGAAAATAATCTTAATTCCAGTCATTTTTACCTGGCTAGTTTAGAGTTTTCTCAGCGTGGACGTGTGGGGAGCTCTCGTTTCAGAGCCTCGGGTGAGAATCTGGACACTGCTGTGATTTGAACACTTCATTTAGCGCTTTTTCCACTCATTTTACATCCATACATCTTTATTAAAATCTCAGAGGATCACAGTGAAATTAATTATTGAAAAGGGAACAAAAAAGAGAGGGGACTTCGGGTGACTTTTTCACATTTTATATACTGTATTCTTCACACTTCAGAATATCACGATGAAATTAATTATTGAGAATGGAAAGCGATTCATGAATTAATAAAGAGTCTGGTGAATTTAGTCGTTTTTTGTAGCACCGCTGGTGTAATGTGGTGACTGAATGGTACTCAAGTTTCACAGCGGCAAGATTCTAGTTTCCCCATCGACCCAAAACACGCACCACTGGAGGTTTTCAGGTTTAAAGTCATGTTACGCTCTCAGACGGGGTCAAGAGACAGGTTTTCCTATTGATCACACTGTACTTCGCCGTGAAATATCCAAAAAGGTAAATGGACCAATGTTGAACCTGATCGTTTCTATCAGTGACTATACTGAATACAACAGAAGCTTCCATTTTAACAATAGTCATTTATCTGCCCCCAATATTGGCCTATTGCTGGGTTTTAGACAACAAAGGAGAGAGTAGAGAGTAAAGTCTCCGCAGCAGAGCGTGAAGTGACCCTGATAATCCCTCTGTAGAACATTGTGTTGTCATCTGAAACCCAGCAATGGGCAAAAGTCCTTCAGCTGATGTAGTCCTGACCAAGACTAGCTCAAGATCATGGACATGGGTCCCTGAGCGCTGTGCTGTGGTGTAGGGTTGGTTGGGCGGTAATCCAGTAATCCAGTGTCCCATAGCAGTATCAGTTTCATTACAGTCATTAAAAAATCTGCATCAGGAGCTAAAACCACAGCAGGACTTTCTCCCTCCGCTCTCTCTCCTCTTCAAACGTGGTTCCGCTCGGAGATTTCCATCCACACGCAGCGAGGAAGAAGAAAAAAACCTGACTGACGCTTCCTGTGTGACGTTGAGCCCAAAAGTTTGTGACGGAGACGTTTTATTGAAGCCGAGAGTCGAGAGGGGACGAGGCTGAAGAGGAGAAAGTTCCCGAGGGCGAAGTCAGACTTTCACGGAGGAGACGGTAAAGAACAATTTATGGTTCTGATCCAAACGTGTTTGTGTGGACGTGCGGCTCCTACAGTGTCCGACCTGCACCTCCCGAACTTTCTAACAACGCCTCAAAACGCCGCAGACATAAGGGCTGTGATTGGTCCTCTGCCGCAGACATAAGGGCTGTGATTGGTCCTCTGCCGCAGACATAAGGGCTGTGATTGGTCCTCTGCCACAGACATAAGGGCTGTGATTGGTCCTCTGCACCGCTCTACATTTCCTCCGCTCATTCTAGACTTTGAGTAATAATGTGTTTAAATCAGCTTTGGCACATTTGTTTACGTTTTACACAAACCAAACTTCAAACCTCATGGCTCATTTGCATACAGCTCATTTGCATGCAGCTCATTTGCATACAGTATAAGCGCTGATAAAAACAGCTCGTGCGCTGATGCTGGTGCGATCGAACGCGCCGCAAAGTTTGGTTTGATCAGAACTTGTGCCTCATCTTCAAATATAAAGCTGCGACTCTGTTTCTGAAGGGTTTAGGAGCAGCTACAAAATAATTCTGAATTAGTCACAGTAAAACCATAAACCCCGGGAAAACGCTGAGACGGTTTAACGGGATCAGAATTTGGATACTGCCTATACCTACCTTGGCGCTTAATCTTAACCTTATACAATGTATGAAAAAACACAATATAATGTAGCCATACTCATTAATATGTTTTTTGATGTGCTGCAAAAAAATAGATTGAAACATTTTTAATCACAGTCAGTTCTTTATGATTTATGTTGCAGATGTAGTTAAGAAAGTCTCTGCACCTGATTCTTACCGTCAAAAAACATGAAAAACATATCATACATACATAACTAGTTCATTTAAAACAGTTTGCAGTGGTCCAAAGTTCTTCCTCACTTACCTTATGCTTTCTAATAATTATAATTACTCATCAGGATGAGTTTATAAGCACCATTTCGCACTTTACCATAAAAGTAAAGCAAACAGCAAGCCGACCAACAACCTCAAGAGCTGCTTATATCTGTACTGGGCCAAGATAAAAACAGGCACAGGCTCTTTAAAAGCCTTTTCCCTTTTTTTCCCCCTGTCCTTTTTTCTACTATTCACATAAAACCTCTCTGACAGCTCACAGTTCTCTCTCCTTCACTGAGCAAACACACCGGGTCACTCACTACCTCAGACTTGGACTACTTTATGAACAGAAAAGCAGAGTCTGTTGGGCATTCCGGCTTCTATCTCCCAGCTCATTTTGCTGATTTCAAAGTCAGATCACATCAGCGTGTCGTCCGTCTCCCCCGTCGCTCCCGTCGCTCCCGTCGCTCCCGTCGTTCTTACATAAGCCTCTCTTCTGCTCCGTCGGTTTGAGTGTGTGATGGACTTCACAGAGGCTCCCAGGGCTTCCTCTGAACCTCCTCTGAACCTTTTGTAAAACTCCTTTGCTTCTCCCGTGACTGTTTTTTTCCTGAACCGTTCCTTCTGATAAGCCTTTGCTCATCTCTGACCCTCCTCTGATACACTGCTTCTATGTTTTCTGACCATTTTCTGACCCTCTTTTGACTTCAGACTAAACTACTGCATCTTTCTTCTCTTACCTCCTCTGAGATGTTTGCAAAATTCATGTGTCTCCTTTCACTGTTGTTTCATGCTCTTCTAAACTGTTTCTTTAGCCATCTCTGACCCTCCCCTGATCCACTACTTCTATATTTTCTGACCTCTTTTGGCATCTTCTGACCCTCCGTTGACCACAGGATAAAACTACTACTTCTTTTTTCTCTCACCTCTTCAGAGATGTTTGTAAAACTCCTCTGACTTTTCTTTGATCGTTGTTTGGTTCTTTATTGAACTGCTCCCTCTGACCCTCTTCCCTTTATCCCCTGACCCTCCTTCGGCATCATCTGATCCCTGTAAACTGTTCTTCTGACCTCTTCTGAAATCTGACAATCTTTTGGTATCCTGTGACTTCTGGCCTCCTCTTCCTCTTCTTCTCTAAACTCCTCTAACCCTTTTGTAGAAGTCACTTGCCCCGTTTTGACTCTCATTTTCTGACCGTCCCCTATATCACTGTCTCTTAATCCTCTGACCTCCTCTGAACCTTCTGTAAAACTCCTTTGCCTCTCCTTTGGCCATCTCTGACCATCCTCTGATCCATTCACTGGCATCTTCTGACCCTCCTTTGCCTAAACTTCTTTCTTCAGAGCTGAACGAGGATTAAACAGGTCTAAACCAGGTCTGAACCAGGTCTAAACCAGGTCTAAATCAGGACTAAAACAGGACTAAACGAGGTCTGAACCAGGTCTAAACCAGGACTCCTCAGCGTTGTTTCCAAAACTCCTGTTCCACTCCTTTGATTTATGTATTTGTTTGATTCTTTCCTGAACTGACCCTCTTCTGACCCTCGTTTGGCCTCTTCTGACTCCTGTAAACTCTCTTAATCCTCTGAACCTTTTATAAAACTCTTTTGCTTCTCCTTTCACTGTCGTTTCACTCTCTTCTGTTCCTGTTTCTTCTGACACGCCTTTGGCCGTCTCTGACCTTCCTTTGATCCACTGCTTCTATATTTTCTGACCTCCTTTGACGTCCTCACAGTTGTTTCTTCTTTCACCTCCTCGGAGATGTTTGCAAAACTCCACTGCTCCTCCTTTGTAGTTTCACTCTCTTCTGAACTCTTTCTTTAGATGCACCTTTGGCCATTTCTGACCTCCTTTGACCACAGGAGTTCTTCTCTCCGGGGACATTTACACGACAACAGTCACAGGTGGAAAACACAAAACATTTCTCCAGATGTCCATATTCTTTAGACGCCACAGCCTTTTGGGGGGTTGAAAATGCAAAAATCTGAAAACGCCCTGCAGAGTGGAAATCTTAAATGCTCCACCCTGTCATCACTGTGTGTTTTCATGGCCGTGGTGTAGAGACGTCACGAGCACGAGTCAGTTCAGGAAAAAAACAAACATGTCAGAGCTTGAACTTCCCTGAGCTGCAAATGCCACAGGACTCGAGTCAGAAAGTGACAACACTGATCACACAGAGTCATTCAGAGCACAGAAGACCATTTCAACATGTCACCGACAGGTTTGGTGCACTGGAGAAGAGGAAGTAAAGAAGCAGAAGGGTTATACTTAGGTATTTGGTCTTGGTGGTGCTGCCCCCTACGCTCTGGGCATGCAGACTACATCAGCAAACTGCAAGTTTTGAGTTTCCCTGTGCAGCAGAATTCCCCAAAACGCTCGTGTAAACTCGGAATAAGAGGGAGAACGAAAACGCACTTTTGTGTTTTTTCTTCAGACCGTTACTGTGTAAACATAGCCTCCAACGGAAACCACTCTGTTCCACCTTGTGATGTCATGGACACAAGACTCTAGAAACATTTGGATGATTTCAGCTCTGGAATTGTCCCTCTGTATTGAACTAAAGGTAAAGAGGAACTGTTGCCTTCAAAACTACAGCTACAACATGACATCACAAGGTGGAACAGAGCATTTGGAGCTTTAGAGATGTAGACAGACTAATCATAAAGAGTTACTCAAACGTGTGAGTGAAACAAAAGAACTCCAGGCGTGTTTTTGAGGAGGGAACAGCATTAGAACAAGAGTCCATTTTGTTTGGCCGTGCTGTGCTTTGTGCTGTGTGAGCTTCGTCACTCACCTGTTCCTCCTCTTCCTCCCACTCCGTCGTCTCTCTGCGACAGTTCAATCCCGAAACACCAGAACTCTGAAGTGTCAATCACACCAACACAGAAAACACCGCTTTATCTGAGCGCTCTAAATTTAGCTGTTATTGTCAAGAAAAGCCAGATTATTTCTGCATTAAAGAGGACGTTTTCTGCATTCTTAATTCCATTTCTCAGCGCACACAAGACGACCTTGTAAACAGGATTAAATAAACGCGTGAATGAAGCTAAATGCGACTCGGGGTTTGTTTCTGAGGAGGGGGAAACAATACAGCAGAGTTAAAAGCTCAAAATCAAAGTCAGTTTGAGTAATATGTGTGTGTTTCCTGAGCAGACAAAACCAGACGCTCTGACATGTGATAAGATCCTTTCGTAGATCAAGTCTTATCTGTCACATAAGGGTGAGTTGTTGTACATCTGTGTGGAGTATTGTATATATTTGGCTATTTGAGTGTGTACCTGCACATACGATTTTATTTTATTGTGTTTTAGTCTGACATATTTACAGAAATGCTTTCGGAAGTCTCCGTCTCTGCCTCTGGCCTGTACTCACCTGTCTTCTCCTAACACTGTATTTTGCACCTCCCGCCCTGAACCCACAGGGGGCGTCCTCCGGGCTCACAGCTCTTCACCTGCCGACTGTGAGTCATGTGAGGCGCGGCAGAGAAAACTCATACCGTGAGTTATCTGTCTTTGTAAATGACGTCAATAAGCTTAGAGTGGAAATAAACACTGAATCCACTTGTTTCACCATTAAACTGTGTAGAATTCCTGTTTTGGTCTTCACAGATTCACGCTCACGTCACAAACCAGGAAGACGCTTGGAAACATGTAATGACAATTTCTGACAGGCTCTGTAAGTCTGACAAAATCTAGGGATTCATCTAGAGAACTCTTTTTCAGTTTTCTTTGGCCAAGCCAAAGAAAACGTAGCCTGGTATTTTTAAAACCGAACATTTCCCCCCCTCCGTTTATAAAAATCCACACCACCTCGTCTTCGAAAAAAATACCTTCCACACATAACCGAACATCTGCGTTTTCAACCACATTCATACACATTCCAAACCTGTAGATGGCGTTATTTCCATTGAGCCCTCACTTCACCGTCACTTCCGCCTAAACTTAAACAACAGAAAACATGGCGCCGAGCTCCTCTGTCTGGACAGACTCGGAGTCAGAATTGCTCCTAAACACAGAATTGGAGTTTAAACTTCAAAAGACGCAACAAAATATTTGATTGGGAATCTTGCGTGGAGTGGTTAAGATGGGTATCACCGACTGCAATGTCCGTCGACTGTGCTCTTGGAGCAGTAGTTGGACTTCTGCAATTAAACATGTACATAGCACCTGCACAATAATTAATGCTCCCACAGCTCTCAAGAAACGACTCCGGTCCATAGTCTGCTTTGGCTTTGGCTTTTGCAGTCACCTAAACAAATTTAGGCGACTGTTTGACTTCAGGGCAGATTCATATTTTTTGGCGCAGACAGTGACGTTATAAAACGCAAAACCCCAGTTATCTCTGTCCACACAAACAGGCATAAACGGAGTTTTCAAAAATCTTCACTTTGGCCGGAGTTTTCCCTGAATACTCGTTTCTGATGCGTGTTTGTGTGGATGACAGGTCAAAACACAGCAAAACATCTTCGCTTTATCAGATACCCGGCTACGTGTGGACAAGGCCTTCATCTCCATGTCATTGTAGCGTTCTGTTATGTTCGGCTCATCAACAATTCCAAGTAGGGATGTAACGATGTAAAATGACATGGTCACAGTATGAACCTCACGGTACGATATTTATTGCGATATCATGGGAAAGCTCACGATATTACGATATTCTACACAATAACAAAACTGACTCTAAAATGCTTTGCCCGGTCATTTGGTGCAACATTTATTGTCATTAGGGATGGAACCAAATCCAAATCTCTCTGTACGATATTTTCACCATAAACATCTCACTGGACCAGATTTATTGCAATATATTGTGTGAATCTGCTCCTTTTTCCTCTAAAAATGCTTCACAGACTTAATCCAAAGAAAGAAGCTGTAAAAGTGCTTAGAACAGTTATTTCTTCATGTCGTCTGCACTGAAACGGAGCAAAGGATCATGGTCTATGTAGTTCCTTCTGTTTTCTTTAGCTATTTCTGCATCAGAACTGTTCATTTAAACAAAGAGACTTGGGATTCGAAATATTGTGATGATCCACGATATTATTGTGAGACCTTTGACGACACGATATCACCAGATTTGGGTTGTTGTTACGTCCCTATTGCCAACCACTGATAAAACTCAACAAGAAGAAGAGTTATACCCTATGTTCTGCCCTTTGTTGGTCAATTTTCATTATCATGTCTGTTGTAAGTTTCTATTCTGTATTTTTGGATTTGTTTTTTTCTGGTTTTTGTTCCAGTTTAAATGAAAAACAGTGCAGTGCAGTTCTGCAGTTTGAGTCCTCTCTCCTTTAAATCATGACAGTATATGGTGTTTTAAGCATTATCTTCTGTTCTTAAGTTACGTTTTTGCAAAACAAGTCGTTCAAGCCGTTATGGGAACTTTGTTTGCTGTGTGTTTCTATGGAGATGTCATTGGCTCTGCTTAGAATGTTCCACAGTGTGACATAAAAACAGCTCTACTTTAGATTTATTTAATCATAGTTGGTTTTATAGCTCAAAAATGCCTCGACATTCTGGCTGCGAGCACAGATCTGACCTGTAACTCTGTATCTACCTGTAATCTCCACGGAGCGCCCAGCAGAAAAGCTCCACGGTGAACCTTTAAACCTCAAACCCAGACTCTCGCTCATACAAAGTGAGTAGTGGTTGTCTCACGTCGGCGTTATCTTCGTTTGGGCAGTGGGCTGGGGGCCGGCTTCACCCTGTCAGACCTCATCACCGTCAGCGCTCCTCTCCTCTCCGCAGACGCACTCAGGTTTGGAGCGGCCGTCCCACGCTGTCTCTTCCCATACGCCGTCATTTATACCGATTTATCTGTGCGAGTAAACAACAGGCGGGCGGCTCACTCAACGCTCGACTCAGAGGCACCGGGTTTAAGATGAAACCGAGGGGGGGGGAGAAAAAGAAGAAAACAGCGGCGGGGAAATGGATTGAGTCGTAAGAGGAGGGAGAAAGAGGATTAGAAAGCGGTGAAGACCAAAGAGAAGTGTAGAATGATGAAGGAGAGCGAGGAGCAGTGGAGAGCAGGGGAGACGGGGTTCATTTGTAGAGCACAAACTCAAAGTGCTTCACAGAACACAAAATCACAGAGCAAATAATAAAAAACAAACAGCGATTTTAAAACGTGCTGGAAACAAGAGCAGCGTAAACCAAAACCGTCTCATTTTATACAGGATTAGAACAGTTTTCAGCCTGGATTTAAACGCTATAGATCAGAGGCCTGGTCAGGGTAAACCCCTTACTCCAACAGACCCCCACCCCGACATGCCGTCATTACAACAACCCTCCATTCCGACAACCCTCCATTCCGACATGCCGTCATTCCGACAACCCTCCACCCCGACATGCCCCCATTTCAACACTTTTTGATGCCACCATTCCGACACCGTTTATGTCGCCATTCTGACAACCTACTCATAGTTTCAGGACAATATTTTCATGGACTTGTGGTGTACAAGGTGCAGTGTGTGCAGTGTGTTTTAGTCCTGATTTATTCCTATAGTTTAGTCCTGGTTTAGTTCTGTTTTAGTCCTGGACCAGGACTAAAATCAGGACTAAAACCAAGTCTAAACCAGGACTAAAACACGATTTAATCAGGACTAAACCAGCTCTAAAACAGGATTTAACCAGGACTAAACCATGCCGCACACCTCCTCTAACCCTAACCCTAAACCAGGCATGTCCAAATTATGGCCTGGGGGCCAAATGTGGCCCTCAGACCAATTGTTTTGCCCCTCAGGCTTCCAGGTGAATTGGCCCATACTCCCGCAAGTACTGCATGTTTTTGAAATCTACCTTGATCAAGTAAATGTCGTGTGTCCTTTTGAGGGTCTGAGCCTGAACAAAGGTCTGGAGGGTCATTAAACCTGTTATAAATGCACAGATTTGAATTACTCACTGTTTTGACCCTCAGTCTGTGGCCCTCGATCGGCCTCACGCTGCTCTGTGTTTTAATATGAGGCCCTTGATGAAAAAAGTTTGGACACTCCCGCCATAACCCTTGTCCCTAAAAGAGCGCCGCCACGACTTAATTATTACATTATGCGTCGGAAAAAGACTAAAGTGCTGCCACTTTGACTAAGAAAAAAAAAAAGTCAGAGTGCAGAGACGTTTAAACGGAGATGCCCCCACTCCGACAATTAGACGTCAGTGTCGGAATGGCAGCGTGTAACAGCCTGGTCGTCATTCTGCCATAAGAACTTGTAGAGGTTTGGTTTGTTGTTTTTCTCTGCTTCTTCTTCTTCTTCTTCTTCTTCTTCTTCTTATTATTATTATTATTATTATTATTATTATTATTATTATTATTATTATTATTATTATTATCCATTTTATTTATTAGGTGCCTTTCTGGACACCCAAAGCCGCCTTACAACAACAGCTATAGCACTTTTCACAGACACACGTCCTCAAAGATGCTTTACAGAGCTTTATTAACAGGTCATTCTTCATTCACTCCAGACCCAGTGGTGTAAACCAGTGGTCCCCAACCTTTTTATCACCGCGGACCGGCCAACGCTTGGCAATTTTACTGTGGACCGGTGGGGAACGTAGATTGTTTATATTGCAAATTTAATATTAAACGTGAATCCACTGTGTACTCGCGTGCGACTTTATCAGCAGCTTCCTCGTGACATTGCGCCAAGAAAATAACCAGTGTGCGAAATACCCGTCAGTATTCAGGGGGTCCACATCTCCCAGTTGTTGAGCAATACAGATCTACATTTTCAATATGCAGAAGCATGAGCAAAGTTGTGTATTACAATGTGAGCAAACGAGTGAATAAATGTTATCGACATGCAGTCAGTGACTTGTCAAGGACCAGGGTTTTTGAGGCAATAACTGTGGACAGAACAGTCACATAACGGCTGAAATAATGTGCTGTGACCTGAGGTGGTTCTCATGACTGAGGGACGTCCAGCGATCTGCAGTTAGACTCTGTTTGTCGCCGCTGTACCTGGGGCACTCGCGCTGGGACTTTTGGGCCGTGCCGTGCCGTGCTCGGATACGGTTGCCTGGAGTTCTGCGTTCGCACCTGTCGGGTCGCGGACGGGGTTGGGGACTCCTGGTGTAAACTACTGTTGTAGCCACAGCTGCCCCGGGACTGACTGATGGAAGCCGAACGGCGCCGTCGTTCCCTTCGATCACCACCATCGCTCACACACTCCACTTTCACACCTACAGCATGCTTTGGGTTGATGGGGGAAACCGGAGCCCGGAGGAAACCCATCCAGACACGGGCAGAACATGCAAACTCCACACAGAGCCCAGACGACCCGGGGATCGAACTGTGAGTGCTAGCGACAGCCACCGTGCCGCTTTTTTCCTGATGTTTCCTCGAGTGCATTTGTTTTGCTTCTATATTTTAAGAAAGGATGAATTATTCTGCACTGTAAAGAACTCCCGATTAAAGATTTTTTACATACTTAGAGGAGTGCAAAAGTCTTCAAAAATGGAAGTGTTCATCATTTATTTTTCATCAACCAACAAAATGCAGTGAATGAACAAAAGAGAAATCTAAATCAAACCTTCTGGTTATGTGTTTTGAAGGAACTCGGCCTCCTCCAGTCCTCCTCCTCCTCCTCCGGGTCTCGATGGGTTTCCTCTGGCCAGCACCCCTATGAACTAACATCGAGGGCCATGACGTCCGCCCTCCTGTGGGCTCCACTCACAGAGGGGTTCATAGGGGTCGGTGCACAGAGGACACACCGGCAAACCCAGCTGGATAAAGTGGAAGAAGAAGCTGGATGGATCGGCTGCACACAACACATTATTTATATTTTTGAAAACATTTTTGTTTACAGCATTTTTCACACCTGCCTAAAACTTTTGCACAGAACTGAGTAAATATAAAAAAGTACCGTGCAGGAAGTCGAGTAACTATAATCCCACCAGCCGCCTGGATCCAAATAGGAAGTTTTCATGGTTCATCAGCCATTAACTCTGGCTCCAATTCACTTTCCATTGAAAATTGTCTCGTCATTTTGGTCTTTAAAATGTTCGCATTAACCCTCTCTACCTGATTTTGGGGTTTTTATTTCGCCATTTTGTCTGTAAATAAAATCCCCTTTTACCCCCTAATGAAGTGTTCTACCTCCTTTTGTTCAGTCCAACCTGTTATTTCGCAATCTGCTGCTGTAGTTGTGTCATGAGGCTGTGATAAAAGCTACAGGACCAGAAATAGAGATGAAAAAAAAAACCAGAAAATAAAATTCACACTCTTTTATACAAAACACACACCAAACATGTAGAAACAACTTTTTGGACATAAAAACTGCTTAATTTAGGGCCTTAGCTACAAAAATCCAAAATCTCAAGTCTGTAAGTAAATTAAAAATCTCCTTATTGCCCTAAAAACAAAAAAAGTGCAGTGGCTCCATGACTTTCCTGGTCCAGTCCTGGAAACAGCTCCTGTCAGGTCCAGGGCCAGAGCCACAGCACTTCTGCATTTCCAGGGTGGAAATTACATTTGGATTTGTTAATTTTGAGTGACATAAACCTTTAAATAAAAATAGCAACAAAATTACACAGACCAAGATGTGTCATTTTCCATGTGTGTGAGAATTAACTCCACTTAGAGCGACTTTTTCCCTCGTTATAAACACACACAGTCAGAGGAGTCGACCATCTTGACTCACTTCACTCTTTGGCAAAGTTTGGCTCCATCAAAATGGACGGAGCGCATGAGTTTGGGGAAAACAAAGTTCCTGTTGGACACTCGTTTTGCTCCCGTCATCACACAGCGTGAGTGTGACGTAGGATAAAGCCGCAGAAATGTACGGAAACCTCTATGTCTGCACTTTCAGAGGGGAAAAGGACGTTTCTGTCTTTTACCGTTACAAAGTTCTGTGCGGTTATAGAAACATATTCCTCTGTATCGTATATGATACCGTACGTCTTCGAGGGTTAAACAGTCTACAGCTCCAGCCCAGACTGAAATGATATAAAAATAGTTTGTAGATAAACTCAAATCTAAACAATGTATTTAAAAAAAACCTGAAAACTGGAGGATTTTTTTTTTTTTTTTTGCATGGGAATCGATTCTTTTCAGTCCCTCAGCCAGTCTTGTTCAGACAGAAACACAGAGTTTTGTCCGAGTCCACGGGAGCCTCAGAAGGTCACATTCGAAACCGATTCACAAACAGCTGGACGTTTGAAGAACCCTGGTATTTACTGGGCTGCAACAAAGACCGAGGGGAAGAGTGGAAACGCACTTACGCCGGAAACTACAGTGGGTGGACAGAGTTTTAGAAATTACCAAGTTGTACTAAAGGTCGGGTCAAACGCAAAGGACAAACGTACCTATACGGGGACATTAAAATACACCTGAATACTGTACGCACTGCAAAAAAGCCAGAACTAAAGATATAAACACTTAAATCTATCAGAAAATGACGTGAAAGTTGACTTTATTGTGTTTTAAAACTCCATAGACCTTGAACACGCTTGGAAACTATGACTTCATGACGTTTTGTATTTGTTTTATGTGCATCTTTTAAAAGACGAGATAATGCAAAGGAAAAACACATAATTTTAAATATGCAGGAGTGGAGCCAAAGCTAATCTATGGAGTGAGATCGCTGTCAGAAGTACTTGCGTGCGCAGGAGTGAAATCTGTGAATATTTGGCTGGAGTTGAGCATAAAATAAATATTTGTGAACTCTCGAATGAGTCCAGTTGTACATAAAATGTGTCGTGTGTATTTTATCCGTCAGAAAACAAACAGAAAATTTACGACATCAAGAATTACAGTCACGAAATGAAATACAAAACGATTTCAGACGCGACTTTACTGTCAAAAATACGTCACCGCGTCACAGTTATGAACGGTAGATCTCACCTTCAGCCTCTTGACGTTAATACAGCCGCCATCTTGGTGTCCCGGACTTTTACCCTGCATACGGACTGAACCAGGACTCAACCAGGACTGAACCAGGTCCAAACCAGGACTGAACCAGGACTGAACCAGGTCCAAACCAGGACTGAACCAGGACTGAACCAGGTCCAAACCAGGACTGAACCAGGACTGAACCAGGTTCAAACCAGGACTAAAGCAGGACTGAGCCAGGTCCAAACCAGGACTAAACTAGGACTGAACCAGGACTCAACCAGGTCCAAACCAGGACTAAACCAGGGCTAAACCAGAACTGAGCCAGACCCAAACCAGGACTAAACCAAGACTCAACCAGGACTCAACCAGGTCCAAACCAGGACTAAACCAGGACTGAACCAGGACTGAACCAGATCCAAACCAGGACTAAACCAGGTCCAAACCAGGACTAAACCAGGTCCAAATCAGGACAAAACCAGGTAAAAACCAGGACTAAACCAGGACTGAACCAGTACTCAACCAGGTTCAAACCAGGACTAAAGCAGGACTGAGCCAGGTCCAAACCAGGACTAAACTAGCACTGAACCAGGACTCAACCAGGTCCAAACCAGGACTAAACCAGGGCTAAACCAGAACTGAACCAGGACTGAACCAGGTCCAAACCAGGACTAAACCAGGTCTGAACCAGGACTAAACCAGGACTGTCCATCACCCATTTCCTTCCACTCTATCCGGCTGGGTCACAGGGGCAGCTTTTCTCCGTTATTCTCAACTAGTAACTTTTCAGTTTGTGTTCTGATGGATAAAATACACACAGCACATTTTATGTACGACTGGACTCATTCAAGAGTTTATGAATATTTATTTTATGCTCAACTACCGCCAAATATGCAAAGATTTAATTCCTACACACATAAATACTTCTGACAGCGATCTTGCTCCATACTAATCTCCAGGTGGAGCAGAGCGTTTTGAGCTTTGGAGATGTAGACAGACAAATAATAAAGAGTTACTCAGACATGAGTTAATGAAAACACAACTCACACACAACATGGTTTAAAGCTCACAAAAGTTAATTTTCAGTATTATAAGACCTTTTAAAATAAACCCTGATCTTCATGGGAGTTAACGAGGAGACTCCCTAATTATTCTCCTTATTAAACTTTGAGTAATGTCGTGTCGTTTGACTTTTAACTGTAAAAAAAACTCATTTTCAATTTCACAGCCTGGATCTTAATTCACGTTAGTCGTGGTTTAGTCTCCCTCCCCTGGTCCTCCTCGGGGTCTGGTCCTCCACTCCTGGTCTGGTCCACCTTCCTTGGTCTGCTTCTTCTCCTCTGGTCTGGTCCTCCTCCCCTGATCCTCCTGCCCTGGTCCTTCTCCCCTGGTCCTTCTCCCCTGGTTCTCCTTCCCTGGTCCTTCTTCCCTGGTTCTCCTCCCCTGTTTCTCCTTCCCTGGTCCTTCTTCCCTGGTTCTCCTTTCCTGGTTCTCCCTGGTCCTTCTTCCCTGGTTCTCCTCCCCTGGTCCTTCTTCCCTGGTTCTCCTCCCCTGGACCTTCTTCCCTGGTTCTCCTCCCCTGGTCCTTCTTCCCTGGTCCTTCTTCCCTGGTTCTCCTTCACTGGTCCTTCTTCCCTGGTTCTCCTCCCTTGGTCCTTCTCCCCTGGTCCTCCTCCCCTGGTCCTCCTCCCCTGGTCCTTCTTCCCTGGTTCTCCTCCCCTGGTCCTTCTTCCCTTGTTCTCCTCCCCTGGTCCTCCTTCCCTGGTCTGGTCCTCCTTCTCTTGTCTAGTCCTCCCCCCAGTCCTCCTACCCTGGTCCACCTTCCTTGGTCCTCCTTCCCTTGTCCTCCCCTGGTCCTCCTTCCCTTGTCCTCCCCTGGTCCTCCTTCCCTTGTCCTCCCCTGGTCCTCCTCCCCAGTTCTGCTCCTCCCCATCCCTTGCTCCTCCTCCTCTGGTCTGGTTTGGTCCTCCTCTTGTCTCCTCCTCCTCCTCTGGTGTCCTCCTCCTCCCCTGCTCCTCCTCCTCTTCCTCTGGGTGTGTTGTGTGCGTTGGCAGGCGAGGGGCAAACATAGATCCAGCCTCTGCTCTTTGCTTTGGCTCTTTTCACTGGGGTTTATTTGCACTGCGCCGTGGTGTGTGTCCCCCGTGTCCACATGTCCCCGTCCCCTTCACGCTCCAGTCACCCACAGCACCCGCAGCACCCGCACGACACCTCCACAGCACCCGCAGCACCCACAGCACCCCCACAACACCCCCACAGCACCCCACAACGCCCAAAACACTCCATACACCTTCACTAGAATCGTTTGAATTGCCGATCTCTACTGAACTAAAAACAAAAAAGCAACTGTTCACTTTAAAACCACTGCTTCATGACATCACAAGGTGGAACGGAGCATTTTGAGCTCTGGAGATGTAGAATAATAATAAAAGATGAGTCGTTAGTGGATGAAACAAACCCAGAACCCTCAGCTCCGTCGGCTCGGAGCCTCCGTCCCTGCTGATGTGCACGAGGGCTGTGACAGACTTGACTTCGGTCGTCGTGCGGACGCATCGGCCCCGTCGTGACTAGTGAAGTGAAATCCAAATGGAACGTGACAGCGTGTGATCATTAACCTTTTGATTAACCTTTTGAGGCGAGGCAGCTGCTGTGGCTCGAGCGGCTGTCGGGCTCTGGCAGGATCACAGAGAGCGGCGTCTCGGTCGGAGAAATACACAGATTCATGTGATTGGCTCCGTTCGGGCTTTTCACTTCAGACGTTCCAGGCATTTAAACGGTGCTGCTGGTTTTCAGGTACATCACTGTGGAGCTCCTGCACAAACGTGACTCAGTCTGACAGGGACGCCCTGTTGGCAGTGCTGGATTAGCTGGAGTGAATGGCACCGAGGCGCTTTTGGAGGGTTTCGTTATTAAAAGGAAAGAACAGACAGAGATTTATCTTCAAACTAATCAGCTTAAACATGAGGGACTCTTACCTGGCACCAGAGGGCGCATTAACCGAATATTCTTTGTCATTGATGGGATTTTTTAACATCGACGGGAAAATCTGAAGATGTCTGTCATTTTAACAGATTAGACTGAAGGGGATAAACCATAAATTTAAGTAGTTCACACTGGGGAAGGCATTCAATTGAATTTTCATAATCGATTGTCAGGAGAATTAATGATCGATTTTCAATTACATCATTAACATTTATGTATTTATTAGATTAAAATGATCATCACTATTATTACTATTACTAATCTGCATAAATAAAATCAACTTTACACCACATAAACCATCACCAGTGTAGAGCCTCATCAGTGTGAGATCAGAATGTGTTTAATGCAGCTTTAAACATTTGTTTATGTTTTACAGAAACAAAACTTAAAACCACATGACTCATTTGCATAAACTGTAAATGCTGAAAAAAGCAGCTCTTTCCTTGTGCTGCTGCTTCAGCTTCTGTGGGACTAAAGGACTCGACTCAGTGAATATGAGTGTTCTCTCTGTGACAGAGGATGTTCTGCTGTTGGTGAGTCTGTTCTGTGCGTGTGTCGTGTTGCAGATGGTTTGTGTTTTCAGAGATCAGATGAGTGCAGATTGTACTTGTGCAGATTTAGTGCACTTCTTTATTTAACATCATTTTGCTTTATTTATTTTGGCTTCTGTTGTGATGAAAAGACTGAAAAGTATTTGTCTTTTGGACCCATGCACACTCGACTGCAGCAGTAACCGAGATACTGTGTCTACATGCACCATGACCAAACCCGATCATACCCGGGTGCAGGTAAACGCACTCTGAGTGATATAGTGATCTCCAAGGAGCCAAAGCCGAGATGTGGGACTGTGGGGTCGTCTCGTTGTCTCACTGCTTTAGCCGTCGCTACATATGAGACAGAAAGACGTCACGGCAGCTGAGTGTCCGAAATTTTATTTAAAAAACCCCAACAACTGTGACAGCGTCAATAAAAGAGTTGAAAAAAGAGGAAGGGACATCAATGATCCAGCAGGGGGCGCTAATGTTACGGCGCTGCAGGTGGACGTTTAGCAGGAGCACCGTGTTCAGTGTGAGCGGAGTGTGAATTAATGATTAAAAATGACAATGAATCAATAAAAACGTTATAGAAAAGTTATTAAACATGTCTCATCATTATCACACAGGTCTATAATTATCATTAAGGTTTTAAAATAAAATGACGGATAATAATAGTTGATGATGGAATTTTTATGACCCTGTCTGTCAAGATGAACGGGCAAAGAGAAAGTCTAATGCAGCCTCTGCCTGGCACAGGTGTGATTGGAGATGTTAGAAAAACAGACTTATATTTTAATTATAAAGCTGTGTAAATGTAATGTTTACTGATACGGAGTTTAAATGATATGAGGTTCTCTGACTCATGTGCAGATGTTGTGCTGTAGCAGCTGAATCACTCATGTAAATGTAAGTTTGCCTTTAGTTTGTGAGTTTATTTTCTACAATCCACATTTCTAAGCTGCCACTTAAGGTTAAACATATTAACAGTGTTGAGCAAAAGGCATTTGGGATCATTTGTCTTCAGTCTCTGCCTCATTAAAGCACTATTTAATACAGATTTTGAATCATTAAGAGACACTGGTTTAATCATTCAAATTAAACCAAATAAAGAAAAAATACTGATGTTAGAAAACGTTCAGCTACAAGTCCGTTTAGCTGCAGAAATCCACTTGTACCTTCAGTCTGGAGTTTGTAAATCCGGTAAAAGGCTCAGGCTTTGTTCTGGATTTGATAATGTGTTCAAAACGCTGAAACTCTGACAGATAACGTTTGTTCATTTCAGTCCAGGCCTGCGCCATTAGTTTCTATGGGAATTCTCAGACTCGACTGGTGCCAGTGAGAATGGAGGTGCCAGTGTGGGGTTTGGAGGTGCCACTGTTGAGTTTGGAGGTGCCAGTGTGGAGTTTGGAGATGCCAGTGTGGGGTTTGTGGGGTTTGGAGGTTCTAGTGTTGAGTTTCGAGGTGCCAGTGTGGGGTTTGGAGGTGCCAGTGTGGGGTTTGGAGGTGCCAGTGTGGGGTTTGGAGGTGCCAGTGTGGGGTTTGGAGGTGCCAGTGTTGAGTTTGGAGGTGCCGGTGTGGAGTTTGGAGGTGCCAGTGTGGGGTTTGTGGGGTTTGGAGAAGCCAGTGTGGGGTTTGGAGGTGCCGGTGTGGGTTTTGTGGGGTTTGGAGGTGCCAGTGTTGAGTTTGGAGGTGCCAGTGTGGGGTTTGTGGGGTTTGGAAGAGCCAGTGTGGAGTTTGGAGGTGCCAGTGTGGAGTTTGGAGGAGCCTGTGTGGGGTTTGGAGGTGCCTGTGTGGGGTTTGGAGGTGCCAGTGTGGGTTTTGGAGGTGCCAGTGTGGGGTTTGTGGGGTTTGGAAGAGCCAGTGTGGAGTTTGGAGGTGCCAGTGTGGGTTTTGTGGGGTTTGGAAGAGCCAGTGTGGAGTTTGGAGGTGCCTATGTGGGTTTTGTGGGGTTTGGAGGTGCCAGTGTTGAGTTTGGATGTGCCAGTGTTGAGTTTGGAGGTGCCAGTGTGGGGTTTGTGGGGTTTGGAAGAGCCAGTGTGGAGTTTGGAGGTGCCAGTGTGGAGTTTGGAGGAGCCTGTGTGGGGTTTGGAGGTGCCTGTGTGGGGTTTGGAGGTGCCAGTGTGGGTTTTGGAGGTGCCAGTGTGGGGTTTGTGGGGTTTGGAAGAGCCAGTGTGGAGTTTGGAGGTGCCAGTGTGGGTTTTGTGGGGTTTGGAAGAGCCAGTGTGGAGTTTGGAGGTGCCTGTGTGGGTTTTGTGGGGTTTGGAGGTGCCAGTGTTGAGTTTGGAGGTGCCAGTGTGGGGTTTGTGGGGTTTGGAAGAGCCAGTGTGGAGTTTGGAGGTGCCTGTGTGGGTTTTGTGGGGTTTGGAGGTGCCAGTGTGGAGTTTGGAGGTGTCAGTGTGGAGTTTGGAGGTGCCAGTGTGGGTTTTGTGGGGTTTGGTGGTGCCACTGTGGAGTTTGGAGGAGCCAGTGTGGGGTTTGGAGGTGCCGGTGTTATTTAATACAGATCGCAGCGGCTAAAAAATATGGTCCAGATGCAGATTTTAGTTTGAATACACCACGGTCTTGTGTCTAGTCAATAATAGAAATGATCCTGTCTGACGGGGCAGGAGGCAGTTTTCCTTACTGATCACACTGTACTTTGCCATGGAATTATGGACTGAACCAGAACCCTGCTGTACTCAAAAAAAAATCTGCATTTGAACCATTCTTGAATCATTCTTGTGTTGTGTTCTTTTGCATGAAGCTGCAGATCCTGACAGCAGTGAGTTCTATAAAGATTATAAAGCTGTTTTAAAGCCTCCAGAGAATCAGTGCATTGTGGACTTGGAACGTTTCACAGAAATGATCCTACTTTCTGGCAGGTTTTAGAAGCAAAACTTTTCTCAAATTCTCTGTTTAAAAGAATGGGCTTCCCACCACAACAAAAGTGCAGTTTAGTCACTTTTAGAGCTTTATAATATCACGTATCCTGTTTTATATATAGTCACAGATTTGATCACCTCTATGTGTATATGTATGTTTGTATGTATTTGGCCACAGAAACAAAGAGACAGTGTCAGGATCACCTCCAGTCTCTCTCTCTAAAACCTGCAAATCAAGCTAAAAATCTACAGGTAATAATGGACTCAGACTTGAACTTTAACAGTCACATCAAATCAATAACATCTGCACCTTTGACCATCTAAACAACAGCAACAAGAGCTCCGTCAGCGGGGCAAAATACGCCCGGACTTTGAATTATTGTAGAGCGGACAAGAAATTGTCCACAGACAGACGGACAGACGGACAGACGGACAGACAGACGGACGGATAATCAATAGGGAAATCTGGCTCTTGCAGTAGGAGTATGAGTATGACATCATCACATTCTAGAATCGGAATTCCACCAATCAGATTGCAGCAACAGAACTTAAAGACACTACAAAGCTTTAATGTGTCAAAGCTCAAAGAAGCAGAGAATGTGGGTTGTTCTCGCTTTCAGCAGCAGAACATTTGAGAAGAGAGTTCAGATCTACGGCACGTAACATAAAAGGACAGAGATGGAAGATAAAAAGACAGAGATGGAAACGATCACAGTTAGCAAGAGCGACGGGCAGGTTTTCGCAAAGGGTCGGGCCGTGACCTTGACCCGTGGCCCGTTGTTGAGTTTGGAGGAGCCAGTGTGGGGTTTGTGGGGTTTGGAGGAGCCAGTGTGGGGTTTGGAGGAGCCAGTGTGGGGTTTGTGGGGTTTGGAGGAGCCAGTGTGGGGTTTGGAGGAGCCAGTGTGGGGTTTGGAGGAGCCAGTGTGGGGTTTGTGGGGTTCGGAGGTGCCAGTGTGGGGTTCGGAGGAGCCATTGTGGGGTTTGGAGGAGCCAGTGTGGGGTTTGGAGGAGCCAGTGTGGGGTTTGGAGGAGCCAGTGTGGGGTTTGGAGGAGCCAGTGTGGGGTTTGTGGGGTTTGGAGGAGCCAGTGTGGGGTTTGGAGGAGCCAGTGTGGGGTTTGGAGGAGCCAGTGTGGGGTTTGGAGGAGCCAGTGTGGGGTTTGGAGGTGCCAGTGTGGGGTTTGGAGGAGCCAGTGTGGGGTTTAGAGGAGCCAGTGTGGGGTTTGGAGGTGCCAGTGTGGGGTTTGGAGGAGCCAGTGTGGGGTTTGGAGGTGCCAGTGTGGGGTTTGGAGGAGCCAGTGTGGGGTTTGGAGGAGCCAGTGTGGGGTTTGGAGGAGCCAGTGTGGGGTTTGGAAGAGCCAGTGTGGGGTTTGGAGGAGCCAGTGTGGGGTTTGGAAGAGCCAGTGTGGGGTTTGGAGGAGCCAGTGTGGGGTTTGGAGGAGCCAGTGTGGGGTTTGGAGGAGCCAGTGTGGGGTTTGGAGGTGCCAGTGTGGGGTTTGGAGGAGCCAGTGTGGGGTTTGGAGGAGCCAGTGTGGGGTTTGGAGGAGCCAGTGTGGGGTTTGGAGGAGCCAGTGTGGGGTTTGGAGGAGCCAGTGTGGGGTTTGGAGGAGCCAGTGTGGGGTTTGGAGGTGCCAGTGTGGGGTTTGGAGGAGCCAGTGTGGGGTTTGGAGGAGCCAGTGTGGGGTTTGGAGGAGCCAGTGTGGGGTTTGGAGGAGCCAGTGTGGGGTTTGGAGGTGCCAGTGTGGAGTTTGGAGGTGCCTGTGTGGGTTTTGGAGGTGCCTGTGTGGGTTTTGGAGGTGCCTGTGCGGGTTTTGTGGGGTTTGGAGGAGCCAGTGTGGGGTTTGGAGGTGCCAGTGTTATTTAATACAGATCGCAGCGGCTAAAAAATATGGTTCAGATGCAGATTTTTGTTTGAATACACCACGGTCTTGTGTCTAGTCAATAATAGAAATGATCCTGTCTGACGGGGCAGGAGGCAGTTTTCCTTACTGATCACACTGTACTTTGCCATGGAATTATTGACTGAACCAGAACCCTGCTGTACTCAAACAAAAATCTGCATTTGAACCATTCTTGAATCATTCTTGTGTTGTGTTCTTTTGCATGAAGCTGCAGATCCTGACAGCAGTGAGTTCTATGAAGATTATAAAGCTGTTTTAAAGCCTCCAGAGAATCAGTGCATTGTTGACTTGGAACGTTTCACACAGATGATCCTACTTTCTGGCAGGTTTTACAAGCAAAACTTTCCTCAAATTCTCTGTTTAAAAGAATGGGCTTCGCACCACAACAAAAGTGCAGTTTAGTCACTTTCAGAGCTTTATAATATTATGTATCCTGTTTTATATATAGTCACAGATTTGATCACCTCTATGTGTATATGTATGTTTGTATGTATTTGGCCACAGAAACAAAGAGACAGTGTCAGCATCACCTCCAGTCTCTCTCTCTAAAACCTGCAAATCAAGCTAAAAATCTACAGGTAATAATGGACTCAGACCTGAACTTTAACAGTCACATCAAATCAATAACATCTGCACCTTTGACCATCTAAAACAACAGCAACAAGAGCTCCGCCAGCGGGGCAAAATACGCCCGGACTTTGAATTATTGTACTGTATATAGAATTAAGTTAGAATTTGTCAAACCTAGTTAAAGATGAATTGTTGGTGCAGTTTGGAAGATTGACATTCCTAGGTGAGACGGTTGTCGAGTTAGAGCGCGGACAAGAAATTGTCCACAGACAGACGGACAGACGGACAGACGGACGGACAGACAGACAGACGGACGGATAATCAATAGGGAAATCTGGCTCTTGCAGTAGGAGCATGAGTATGACATCATCACATTCTAGAATCGGAATTCCACCAATCAGATCGCAGCAACAGAACTTAAAGACACTACACAGCTTTAATGTGTCAAAGCTCAAAGAAGCAGAGAATGTGGGTTGTTCTCGCTTTCAGCAGCAGAACATTTGAGAAGAGAGTTCAGATCTACGGCACGTAACATAAAAGGACAGAGATGGAAGATAAAAAGACAGAGATGGAAGCGATCACAGTTAGCAAGAGCGACGGGCAGGTTTTCGCAAAGGGTCGGGCCGTGACCTTGACCCGTGGCCCGTTGTTGAGTTTGGAGGAGCCAGTGTGGGGTTTGGAGGAGCCAGTGTGGAGTTTGTGGGGTTTGGAGGAGCCAGTGTGGGGTTTGGAGGAGCCAGTGTGGGGTTTGGAGGTGCCAGTGTGGGGTTTGGAGGAGCCAGTGTGGGGTTTGGAGGAGCCAGTGTGGGGTTTGGAGGAGCCAGTGTGGGGTTTGGAGGAGCCAGTGTGGGGTTTGTGGGGTTTGGAGGAGCCAGTGTGGGGTTTGGAGGAGCCAGTGTGGGGTTTGGAGGAGCCAGTGTGGGGTTTGGAGGAGCCAGTGTGGGGTTTGGAGGAGCCAGTGTGGGGTTTGGAGGAGCCAGTGTGGGGTTTGGAGGAGCCAGTGTGGGGTTTGGAGGTGCCACTGTGGGGTTTGGAGGAGCCAGTGTGGGGTTTGGAGGAGCCAGTGTGGGGTTTGGAGGAGCCAGTGTGGGGTTTGGAGGAGCCAGTGTGGGGTTTGGAGGAGCCAGTGTGGGGTTTGGAGGTGCCAGTGTGGGGTTTGGAGGTGCCAGTGTGGGGTTTGGAGGAGCCAGTGTGGGGTTTGTGGGGTTTGGAGGTGCCAGTGTGGGGTTTGGAGGAGCCAGTGTGGGGTTTGGAGGAGCCAGTGTGGGGTTTGGAGGTGCCAGTGTGGGGTTTGGAGGTGCCAGGAGACAGTGTCAGCATCACCTCCGGTCTCTCTCTCTAAAACCTGCAAATCAAGCTAAAAATCTACAGGTAATAATGGACTCAGACTTGAACTTTAACAGTCACATCAAATCAATAACATCTGCACCTTTGACCATCTAAACAACAGCAACAAGAGCTCCTCCAGCGGGGCAAAATACGCCCGTACTTTGAATTATTGTATATAGAATTAAGTTAGAATTTGTCAAACCTAGTTAAAGATGAATTGTTGGTGCAGTTTGGAAGTTTGACATTCCTAGGTGAGACGGTTGTCGAGTTAGAGCGCGGACAAGAAATTGTCCACAGACAGACGGACAGACAGACGGACAGACGGACGGACGGACAGCGCCATACCATAATACGTCCCGTCTTACAACGGGCGTATAAAAACCTGAAGTCACATAAAATTGATACCACTGACCTACAGCATGGATCGATACAAAAATATACAATAAAATACACAAATACAGTAGACCTTATATATATATCGGCGCATGCACCACATGTTTTGCCTCTTCATGAAGACAAAGCTTCAAAGACTTCAAAGCTTTGAAGTGTCCACAGACAGACAGACAGACAGACGGACGGACGGACGGACGGACAGCGCCATACCATAATACGTCCCATCTTACAACGGGCGTATAAAAATCATAGGTCTTCTGTCTAAAGCAGACGTGGAGAGACTTATCCATGTGTTTGTCTCCAGTAGGTTAGATCCTGTATCGGCCTTTCACTGGCCTCTCCAAACGAGCTGTGAGAGCTGCAGAACATCCAGAACATCCAGAACATCCAGAACATCCAGAACATCCAGAACATCCAGAACGCTGCAGCTCAGGTCCTGACTCCAACCAGGAAGTACGAGCACATGCCTCCTGTGGCTCAGAGACTTTAAAGCGGCTCTGCTTGTGTATAAGTCTTTCCAAGGCCGAGCACCAAAGTCCAAGTGACATGTACATGCACTCTGAGGAGCTCCAGGACCGGCTGTTGTCCTGAGGTAGTCCTGGTTTAGTCCCAGCCTCCTGCTGGTCCCAGAGTCAGGACTAAAATCGGGGAGTCAGAGTTTCAGACTCATGCAGCTAAAACCTGTGGCCAGACCTCCTTGTCAGAGCCTGATCCCGTCAGATCTCAGAAGCTCAGCAGGGCCTGGTTAGTACTTGGATGGAAGACAGTGGGAATTCCAGGTTCCACAGGGGGGCGCTGGTGGCAAAAAAAACCCAAAAACAAACAAACAAAAAAACTGTTGTTGTGTGCTTGGGCAAGACACTTCACCCATTTTTTTTTTTTACCTTTATTTACCCAGGAAAGTCCCATTGAGATCACTAATCTCTTTTTCAGGGGAGTCCTGCCCTGCACACATCACTTTCATACTTTCTTACATTACCTAGTATGAAAGTTGGTGCTGGTGCAGACTGGAGCCTCAGTCTGTCCCAGGGCAGCTGTGGCTACAGGAGTTTACACCACTGAGTCTGGAGGGAATGAATAATGAACTGTAAAGCGTCTTTGAGTGTCCAAAAAAAAAAGCGCCATATAAAACTGATGCATTTTTATTATTATTAAAACCTTGAACAGTCTGAACATGTGAGACAGACTCTACTGTGTTTAAACCCAGACTCAAAACAGTTCTGTTCAGCTGCGTCTGACCGAAAGGTTTTTATTTCTCATTCCGCACTCTTCTCTCTGATTTAATGTCTCTCTTTCTAATTTGATGATTATTTATGTTTTGATTTATTTGTATTGTGATTTGAATGTCGTTCTTATCCTGTAAAGCACTTTGAATTACTTTGCGTACACATTGTGCTGTACAGATAAACTCGCCTCGCCTGTGTACTGCACGTATCTACAATCTGGAAAGTAGAAAACATATAATAGAAAACAATAATGAGAGTGTCCAAACTTTTGACAGGGTGTGTGCTGACAACATTTCTAGTGGTCCAATTAAAACTCGGCAGATTTTTCAAGCAGGCTGCCGAAATGACAAGTACATTTCATCAAATTAAATATACAGAGGAAGTCTCAATATTCTGGAAATAAGACAGAGTAATCCCACATTCGTCCAGTGAGAAGAGTTTCAGAGGGAAACTGCTCTGCTCTTGTTTGCAGCTCACATCATTACGAGGCGTCACGTCGTGTTGTGTATTGGGCCTCACCTGCCGTGGAGTTAAACGCCTGATTAACGTTTGATTGGCTGTTGTGGTCTTATTCCACACACTGAGATTGCTTATGTAAAGAGCTGCAAGCTGAAAATTGACGTTCTATTGTGTCCAACAGGCCGGCTTAGCTTCTGATATCAGATCCGAGCTGGCATTCTCCAGATAGAAAAAGAGCCAAAAGAGTGTATATTTTAGTATTCTGTAAGGGGTCCAAAGCTTTTTCAAGGGACACATTTTGAAACAGACTGAGTGAAGAGACACAGGCAGATCAGTACAGAAAAGCGTTCATATGGAGCATTTTGCAGAGCTACCAGCTTTAATCAGGACTGGAATTTCTAAATACCAAGTCTATCATACTAAAAAGGTCACTCAGGCCATGAAGGGAGAGAATTTCAATGTTTCTGAAAAATGTATTACTGGTAAACGGCATTTTGGGGACACACAGGGCGGAGAGACGACAGCAGGAATCCTCCGCACAGGTTCTGAAAGAGCCACTGAACTCCAGCATCACTTTTTTCTACTGATTCTCTGTATAAATGGGTCTAAAATAGAACTTATACCTCTCCCTGCCCTTATTTTGGCATTTTTGAGCAGATTTCCTAAAAACGGGACTTTTGAGTCAAAGTTGTGTCTGTATCGGCCTCTTTAGGCTGATATACGGCCAGAACATTTGAGTTTCTGGGTTGGTCTAATGGCTCCAGTGAGTCAGATGCAGGTTATTACGTGATGAGCGCAGACGCTGGCGTCTACGGGCCGGGACGTGAGGAGCCCCTCTCAGCCCTACTCCGATCTGGCACCGCCATGACCCCCTGTGTCTGGAGGAAATGGTGTGATCCGAGCTGTTTCAAAGTCCAGAGTGCACAGGTCTGCGTCGTGTTGGATCCTTGTGGCTGTCGGGCTGCTGTCAATCATCACTCCAGAGCTCGCCCCACAACCCACTTCCCTCAAGGATTTTTCACATTTTCAGAGGATTTTTCAGATTTTACTTAGGCCTTGTCCACACGTAGTCGGGTATCTGATAAACCGAAGATGTTTTGCTGCGTTTTGACCTGTCATCCACACGAACACGCATCAGAAACGAGTATTCAGGGAAAACTCCGGCCAAAGTGAAGATTTTTGAAAACTCCGTTTATGCCTGTTTGTGTGGACAGAGATAACTGGGGTTTTGCGTTTTAAAACGTCACTGTCTCCGCCAAAAAATATGAATCTGCCCTGACGTCAAACGTGCGACATTTGTTTAGGCGACTGCAAAAGCCAAAGCCAAAGCAGACTATGGACCGGAGTCGTTTTTTGAGAGCTGTGGGAGCATTAAGTATTGTGCAGGTGCTATGTACATGTTTAATTGCAGAAGTCCAACTACTGCTCCAAGAGCAATAAGATAAGTTTAGGTCGAAAGTGACGGCGAAGTGAGGGCTCAATGGAAATAACGCCATCTGCAGGTTTGGAATGCGTATGAATGTGGTTGAAAACGCAGATGTTCGGTTATGTGTGGAAGTTTTTTTTTTTTCGAAGATGAGGTGGTGTGGATAAAACTATTTTTATAAAAAGAGGGGGGGAAATGTTCGGTTTTAAAAATACCCGGCTACGTGTGTACATGGCCTTAGAGGTGGCGTAAAGCTTCTGGAGAGTGTTTAATGGCTCTTTAAAACAGTGGACTTCTTTCTATTAACTCCACCTAACTCCGCCCACAACCATATTTCAGGGCCCGTTTACACGACAACAGTAACAGGTGGAAAACCCAAAACATTTCTCCAGAAGTCCATATCGTTTAGAGGCAACGACGTTTTGGGGGGGTTGAAAATGCAAAAATGTGGAAAACGCTCCACCCTGTCGTCACCATGTAAACGGTTGAAACGGAAAACTGCATTTTCGTGGCCGTGACGTAAAGATTACGTCATGAGCACGAGTCAGTTCAAGAAAAAAATAAACATGGAAGAGCTTCAACCGAGCAGCTGCAAATGCCACAGGACTCGAGTCAGAAAGTGACTCCACTGATCACACAGAGACATTCAGAGGAGTCCGTCCACATGAAATTGGTGGTGATATTATGCTTCATGTTGTTTTGAACTGAGGCGCTGGAGAAGAGGAAGTAGAAGCAGAAGGGTTATTTATACGCAGCATCGACAAACTGCAGGTTTTGCGTCTCCATGTGCAGCAGAATTCCCCAAAACACTCGTGTAAACGTGGAATGAGGCCATGTACACACGTACCCGGGTATTTTTAAAACCGAACATTTCCCCCCCTCCGTTTATAAAAATAGTTTTATCCACACCACCTCGTCTTCGAAAAAAAAAACTTCCACACATAACCGAACATCTGTGTTTTCAACCACATTCATACACATTCCAAACCTGTAGATGGCGTTATTTCCACTGAGCCCTCACTTCGCCGTCACTTCCGCCTAAACTTAAACAACAGAAAACAGGGCGCCGAGCTGCTTTGTCTGGACAGACTCGGAGTCAGAATTGCTCCTAAACACAGTTTTGGAGTATAAACTTCAAAAGACGCAACAAAATATTGATTGGGAATCTTGCGTGGAGTGGTTAAGATGGATATCACCGACTGCAATGTCCGTCCACTGTGCTCTTGGAGCAGTAGTTGGACTTCTGCAATTAAACATTTACATAGCACCTGCACAATAATTAATGCTCCCACAGCTCTCAAGAAACGACTCCGGTCCACAGTCTGCTTTGGCTTTTGCAGTCGCCTAAACAAAGGTCGCTTGTTTGACGTCAGGGCAGATTCATATTTTTTGGCGCAGACAGTGACCTTTTAAAAGGCAAAACCCCAGTTATCTCTGTCCACACAAACAGGCATAAACGGAGTTTTCAAAGTCTTCACTTTGGCCGGAGTTTTCCCTGAATACTCGTTTTTGATGCGTGTTCGTGTGGATGACAGGTCAAAACATCTTCGGTTTATCAGCTACCCGGATACGTGTGGACAAGGCCTAAGAGTGAGAACGAAAACGCACTTTTGTGTTTTTGCATCGGACCTGTTTCTGTGTAAACGTCGCCTCAGAGCTGCAGTACCTGGAGAACTGGAAAGAGAGGGAGGAGGACGGACGGGGGGCAGGACAGGTGTTCACACAAACCCCTTCACCCAGGTGTTTGGAATCAGAGACACCAGGCTGTGATTAGACCAGCACAGCGTTATTTCACAGAGCACCACCGGGGGCACCACACACTCAGTTTCTGACAGAAACGTAAAAGCTTAATGTGTTTTCTTCAAGCCTGGTGAATTATTGTAATGTCTCCTGAATTCCCCGCGCAGCCTTGAAAGTGGCCTCGTCGGGGCATGTTTACTTCAGTTCAGGTTTTGCTTTTTTAAAAACACACACACAAAGACACACACAAAACACACACAGACAAAACACACAAAACACACAAAACACAGCCCCAGACTGACAAAGCTGACTCACCGCTCATGTGCTTTTAGCGTAGTACAGGCTGTATCCATATTTCAATGTAAAAACCTCGAAAACAAAGCGCTTTAGGACAAAATCCTTCAAACTACAAGAGTACAAATAACTAAAGCATAAAAATAAAAGAACAGGAATACAGTTCTACACAACTTATTTAAATTAAGTCAGATTTAAGTAAAAGCGTCCTTATTATCTTATGAAACGCTTCATAATTAGATGCAGGCAGCACACAGTGAACACATTTTGATATTTTGAAAAGCTCCTTATGAAATATGTCTGTACTGGAGCGATGCAAAGCTGCTTTTCCGACACGCCGCTGTTTAGACACTGGCGTCTAATTGTCGGAGTAGCGGCATAAACATTATTTTTATTATTTTTCAAGTGTCCGACTACTTCAAGGTTTTTTATTTTTCAAACATTCCTCTTTTCTGACATGAATAATATGAATGTGAGCCTATTATACTTTGCGCTCCCGTATATTATAAGATGCTTGGGCCAGTGCAAAGCTCTTGGTGAGAGAAAACTTTGGCCACGGAGGAGATCAGACCAGTGGGAAACTGGGGAAATGAACCTGGCTCCAGTGTGAGTCGGTTTTGTACGTGACTTAAGAGTTGTTGAGACTAAGAACATTGAATAACAGCGGGAGATCTGCCTGGGTAGATTATCGCAACTCTCTAAAATAAAAAAAATGTGATGTGTCGAAATGGCGATACTAAAAGGTGTCAGAAAAGCGGCATGTCGTAATGGAGACATGTCGTAATGGAGACATGTCGTAATGGAGACATGTCGTAATAGAGACATGTCGTAATAGAGACATGTCGTAATAGAGACATGTCGTAATGGAGACATGTCGTAATAGAGACATGTCGTAATGGAGACATGTCGTAATGGAGACATGTCGTAATGGAGACATGTCGTAATGGAGACATGTCGTAATAGAGACATGTCGTAATAGAGACATGTCGTAATGGAGACATGTCGTAATGGAGACATGTCGTAATAGAGACATGTCGTAATAGAGACATGTCGTAATGGAGACATGTCGTAATGGAGACATGTCGTAATGGAGACATGTCGTAATGGAGACATGTCGTAATAGAGACATGTCGTAATAGAGACATGTCGTAATAGAGACATGTCGTAATGGAGACATGTCGTAATGGAGACATGTCGTAATAGAGACATGTCGTAATGGAGACATGTCGTAATGGAGACATGTCGTAATAGAGACATGTCGTAATGGAGACATGTCGTAATGGAGACATGTCGTAATAGAGACATGTCGTAATAGAGACATGTCGTAATAGAGACATGTCGTAATAGAGACATGTCGTAATAGAGACATGTCGTAATAGAGACATGTCGTAATGAAGCGATGCCGGAATAGGCGGTGGACTCTGGAGATGTCCTGATCAAGATGTTTTGGCTTCTGATCAGATCTTTTTAAGGAGTGCTCTTTCCGATGCCGTCGTGAAGGAAGTTTGTACCTTGGCTCCAAAAAGTCCATTAGACGACAAAAGCCGATGTTTTCCACGACAGACAGCGGTCGATCGTCTGAAGCGGTGAATTTGACGATCCTCTGTGTTATTTTCTTGGACTTGTCGTCATTTCAATTTAGCTTTTATTTTCTTTGAAACACCTCCACCAGTGTTTGCTGCTGTGGCTTTGTCGTCTTGTGCTCGTAAATCTCAAATTCATCCGGATGATTCTTTTGTAAGTGAATCAGATTGGTGGTGTTAAAGTGGCTCTGCTGGTTCCTCCAGAAGAAACTGTTTGTTTTCAGTGATTGCGTCGCTGTTTGACTCTTGTTCTGTTGTACAGTCGACCCTCATTATACAGTTCACCTTTTGCAGATTTTTTTTTTTGCATGCTTTCTTTACCATGTGTGAATGCGCTTTGGCGGAGGCAGAACCCGCACATTGTTTTCTGCATGATTGAAGGTCCATGTCTGTTTAGAAGAATAAAAACAGCTCCAACAACTCCCCATAACTCTGTTTTTCAGCCCCTGTGCTCCTCAGTTTAGATCGCGGCCGATTTGCGCAGAGCGATCCCCCTCTCCGCTCAGATCGTGGAGGGTTTTACAGTTTTTACAGCGGATTTCGCCTATCGCGGGTTATTTTTAGAACGTGACCCCCACGATAAACGAGGGACCAGTGTAGTGAAAAGTCCCACACAGCGACATGGCGGCGTTTTGATTTACAGCTGCCGTAAAGCGCGTCCATGCCGCAAAAACATGTGAAACTGGATCGATCCGATCACGTGACTGAATCGAATACTCATAAAAGAGCCGGATCGGGAGCTGATACTGATACCGGATTAGGACATCCTTGGTGGACCCCGTGCAAAGTTTACTCAAATCCACAGAGACACATCTGCTACAGGACCTTTAAAGCGGCACAGCTGGGTTTGCTTAAAGGAGGAAAATATAACCTGTTAATCTCAGTCTATATGTTATATGTTGCTTTGCCTGGAATGTTCCACAGTGCGGCATTAAACTGACCTCTCCACAGACCTGACCTGTGACTCGGCCTTCGGCGTCATTCACTTGTTTACACAGATATACGCGTTTATCGCCGTACTGTAGAACTTTCCGGACAAATAAGACAATATCATCTCCACGGGGAAGAGCAGAAAAGTGACAGAGTGCAGCTTTAAGCCCTGCAGCCTCCAAACACACGTCCAGACGAATGTCGAGTGTTTACCTGTTGAGATTCTGTGCGTCTAAGTGGGGTTCTTTAATGATCAAAATATGCATCAGACTTTTACCCTTCTTAGCACTGGGAGATACGCCACCCCCTGATGTTCCCCTATTATCAGATCCTTTCATTAGACGCTATATTAATTGCAACATTACATCATTTTAACAAGGACATCTTCTTATCCTGTTATGTTTCCTGTTCATAGGTAGTACACTACTCCTGACTTACAGACTTTTCCCCTTCCTAATCCTAAACCACTCGGGATACATCACCCCAACCTAAACATTCACTTCCTTGTCCCACATGAAATAGAGTTAAACGGGTCTTACCTTGGCTGGACACTGCTGCCTTTACCTCCTATTGTATATGGATTTACAGATTTGGACGATGCTTGAAACTGTCTTTATCGTGATTTTACACCACGGATTTATTATTTCATTAAGACGACCTTTTCACAACTCATTCGCTCATAGACAGCGAGACAACACACGCCGAGTAATATGGAATTTCCTCAGCATTTTTTTTCACATGGAAACGAATGGACAGACAAACACATCCATACTCACATGTCAGTGAAAACAACTTCAAGCATATACATTTTACAAAAGAGATTCAGAGAGACCGAGAGCGGGAAGTGTTCCTCCGCGTCGGAGCTGGACTCGTCAGCGCGCCTTCAAGTGAGAGGGCTGTGAACACTTTGAAGATGCGCTCGATGTCCCTTCACGTTTATGCTTTTTCACACACCTCAAGTCACATGTCACGTTTCCGTCAAAACCGGTTCAAACCAGCTGCATCTAGACGTGCCTCTAACCTTTACCTAGGCACAGCCGTATTCTTGCGAGTTTGCATAATGTACATATTGCGCAATGCTGTAAGTTTCCAAAAATGTACATTCTTGCGCAAGGGTCAAAAACTGGTTGGAGCCAGTTTATCTACACGTGCCTCTAGCCTCATTTCTGAGACACAGCTCACCACGTCAGGTCATCACTCAATTAAACCTATTTATACATTTTGTTTGTTTGTTTGTTTGTTTATTTGAGTGGGACGATGCATATTCATGAACATACAGTTTGTATGAAATCACACATATTGATGTAAATACGCCGGATTTAGCACAGGTGCTAATTTCCGTCCGTAGTCCCACATATAAAATACACATAAAATAGACATTTGACAGACTCGACAAATATAACTAACAATATGCATAATACACAGTATAGTACAGTACAATAAACAGCTATCATGACCTAAAGTGCTGTTAAAGGTGCTTTTTATAGAGTGCATTATAAGGTGCCTACAGTATTACAGCACTATTTCTAAAGTGCTAGTGTCTATGTGTGTGTGTTTGTGTGTGTGTGTGTAGTGGTGTCTAAAGATGGTTACAATTTTGACTGCTTTTCAACCATCTCTTAAGGTGCGTTTTAAACGATGCAAAGGTTGGGCTGGTTCTGACTGAGACAGGTGCTGGTTCTGACTGAGACAGGTGAGGTGTTCCAGCTGCTGCAGCCTGCGATCGAGAGAACATTTTGAGCGAAGGTGGTTTTTCGAAATTGTATCTCACAATCCCCTCTAGAGGTTGATCTGGTGCTAGACACACTTTTCCTTTTTATGTATTTTTTCCACAGGTGGTGGGGCCAGTTCGTGCAGGGACCTAAAAATGATACAGCAGTTTTTAAATATTTTAAAATGATCAAAACTTAAAAGGTTATACTTTCCTAGGATTGCACAGTGGTGAAATGATTGTGGCTTCTTATCAAATGCTTTTATGGCTTTTTTATAGAGCTGTTCAATTGGTTTTAGTGTAGTGGTGCTGGCAAACGACCATGTGGTGAAGCAGTATTCTATATGGGACAGTATCGTGCAGTGGAGGGAGGATTTGGCCGCCTCTGTTGTGATGAAAGGGCGGATTTGTTTGAAGTTTTGTAAGTTGAATTTGACTATATTGGATCCCTTTTTTATTTGTTTTTTGAATGTCAGGTTGGAGTCCAACACTACTCCCAGGTATGTAAACTGTGCCACCAATTCATTAATGCAGGGTTCACCCAATATTTGGACTCCCTGTTTTCCTCCGTAGGGCCAATTTTTCCACCATTCTCAACATTACCTCAAGCAAACAAACAGAGCAAACAGCAGTCCTGAGCCGGGAGCCAAACAAATGCACGGACGATTCGACAGCGCGACGGAGCTGGTCCTGCGCCTCTTCCATCCCACTCACGAAACACCCGTCCCTCCTTTAGTCCAGGAAGAGTCTGACGCAAACTCACCGAGGACCCGGCTCATGTTTGGGGCTTCGGTTTACGTTCAAATGCGTCCGACATCTGTTTTAGGACTGGGCCTTGTCCTCGCAGTTTAATGGAGTTATTTAAATGTTTCCCGCCGTGCAGCATCCAGGAAGAAGAACTCAAATGACGGCGGATGTGAAGAGGCCACGGTTCACTGTGTCACACTGTTTTCTGATGTTGTAAATGTCGTTTCCTCAGCATAAACAGACCTGGACCTGAAACAAAAGAGAAGGTTAAATTCAAAAGGGCCGATGAGAGCGTTAGATATTTGGGCGTCACCAAGAATACATCACATCTGTTTAAAGTTAACCATGATAAAGTTATAAAAGAAATGAGCACAGATTTGAAACGATGGCAAATCCTCCCGTTGACATGAATGGGTCCAGTAGACGTAATTAGAACGAATAACAGATGATTCACACAAAATTATTTCATTAACTGTAATACTACTCATGCTGTATATTGTCTTTTTTGCCCTTGTCCAGAAGGTTTTCACTATATTAGCCGCACTAAAAAGCGAATGAGAGATCGTTTGGCCCGGGCACAAATATGCTATTAGGCCAATGGCTCGACATTTGTGTGAAAATCATAAACGCAACGACTCAGCTCTGCTTCACACTGAAGGTGCTGAACATGTGAAACCACTGGCGACAGGTGGAGACAGACTTCAGAAATTAAATCAAAGAGAAACTTTCTGGATTCATAAATTAAGAGCCTGTGAATGACTTTGATCTGTTTTTTTATGTTATCTATGACCTCTGTAGGGGCTCTATATTGTTTCAGATTTTCTCATTATTATATTATTATGGCCCACGGCAAAAGTTTTTAACTAAGTCCTGACGAAGACCAGTTACGGTCGAAACAAGGTCTTTTAACTCTACTTTTCCTCGTGTGATTTTTTTTACTTTTTTTTGGAGTGCCTGGATTGTGTTTGTGTTTAAAGATTTGCCCCTTTTTTTCCAAGAGCGCCCCCTTCCTGCTCTCACCGGAACATCTGCAGCAAACAGCCACAGTCTTGTTTTTTTTTCAGTCTAATTAGAATTAATGTTTTGCCAAATTCTCAAAACTTGCATTCTTGGACAAAATGTGCTGCAGGAACGTGGAACCCAACTGCCTCTCCTTAGTTATTCATTTTTATTTATCTATGTATTTGCATATAATCCTTTTTCATTATTATTTTTTTTCTTTTTTGTCTTTTCATGTACCTTTTTTACATTCATAATTTAATTTAACCTCTTGAGACCCTGCAGCCTCATACAAGGACATTACATTTTTGCCTCTTAGCACCATGATATTCCTTTTTTTTTTACTTTCACCTGTCAGCCATATTGAGAGACTCTGCCTGTGCGATCTTGTGCTGATATCACAATATTACACCAAATTTCAATGAAAAAAATGGCAGGGAAATCAACAAAAAACCTCTACAGCAAAGAAAAAACAGCATGGTATATCCAGATATTATATATATATATATATATATATATATATATATATATATATATATATATATATATATATATATATATATATATATATATATATATATATATATACATATATATATATCTGGATGGTTCTGCTGTTGGAGAGGAAACTGCTGCCTCCATTTTGTACCTTGCACTTTTTGCACTTTTTGCATGTCCACTTTTTTTTGTAACGATTGAAAACCAGAAAAAATGAAAACTGGACCACAGTTTCACGCCTTTGTCTCACTGAACCTCAACCCGCTCACGGTCGACCTACGTCACATTTGGCAGGTTGAAATAAACAGCCGAATGCATTTTATCTGTACATTTTAGTGCTTTTACATTTTTAAAACAACGGTGTCTGTTGATGTCACGCAGTAAAATCGACCCGTTGTTCTCATATGAGCAAAAAATACTTCCTGTATAAAAAACAGTTTAGTTATTATACTTATCAGGTCCTACTTATCCCAAATAGTAAGAAGAAATAAAAAATGCACACCAGACAAAAGCTCAGGTCTCAGGAGGTTAAAAAAGTGCATATATACTGTGAACTTAGCACAGAATAAATTGCAAATGAAAAAAAAGAATTAACGTTTTGCCCAAATAGTTGTTTTTGTTCCAATCTCTACTCGTCCTGTTCTCTAAAGAAACTGTTACAAAAATAAATAAACTCATATCACATTTTTAATGGAGAAATCACAGACCAAACCTCACCCAATATAGAAAAAATACTATTGAGTGTCACAACTAAGAGGCCTAGAGGTTTGGACTGATGAGGACGATGAGACGTGGATGCAGGGGATTAAAACTCATGCCCTAAGGTCAGAATCTTTACCATTTCTGACAAAGAAATAACATAATTTAAAAATAAAAAAACAATGAATGGGTTAAAGGAACATTAAAAACCAACCCACATCCAACATCTTCAACCAGGACTGGGATTTCTAAATACCAAGACTATCAAACTAAAAGGTCACTCAGGCCATGACGGGAGAGAACTTGAATCTTTCTGAAAATGTATTAAGAGCAAACATCATTCTGGGTTAAACACTATTTTCTGATCTGTCCTCGCGACGTTTCCTTATCAAAACAGAGACTTGTGTTTTCAGTCACGCGATTTCAGCCCTGGAACACTGCAGAAAAGGTAAAAGGAGCTGTTCATTTGAAAACCTGGAGGTGACAGGTTGAGATCTGAAACCAGCAGGCTGTGATTGGTCGATATTTGCCATATTTAAACCTAAAGAAGACATGTTGTGTTTTATATAGGTCATGATTTTACATTTTGTTCAGTGAAAGCTGCAAATGAAGATAAAATGACGGGATTATTGATCGTACTCAACCACTGATTCCCTGTTAATGCGGAACTGAAAGCCTCTTCTGTGTTACATTTCATCCTCACAGCAGCGTATTGTCACGTGCATGTTTTTATTATTAAACAAGAGCTCCTGCAGCGGGGCAAAATACGCCCGTACTTTGAATTATTGTATATAGAATTAAGTTAGAATTTGTCAAATCTAGTTAAAGATGAATTGTTGGTGCAGTTTGGAAGATTCCAATACTGACAAGGTTTTCGCAAAGGGTCGGGCTGTGACCTTGACCTTTGACCCTGTGACCTTGAAATCAATAGGGAACATCCTTGACCCATGGGGTGTCCAGCCATGAAGTTTGACATTCCTGGGTGAGACGGTTGTCGAGCTAGAGCGCGGACAAGGTAATGTGTAGTTGTCTTGTATTCTCTCTCTCCCGTTGCCTAGCAACCGCTGCAGCTGGAACTGTGTGTCACCTTTGAACTTTAAACTTCAAAGCTTTGAAGTGTCCACAGACGGACGGACAGACGGACGGACGGACAGCGCCATACCATAATACGTCCCGTCTTATTACAACGGGCGTATAAAAATGCCACAGAGAAAGGGCTTGAACCTGAAACGTCACTATAGCTGTTTTCAGGTCGGCCAGAACCAGAACGGTGCCGGTTCCTGCACTCGTTCCACTGGAAACCAAAGTGGAAGAAAGTGGACGTCGCTGGGAGGAAAATAACTCTCATGGATCACATCATCGACACGGCGAGCATTTGGACTCGTACAGATCGTTATTTATCTGCTCTGACGCCCAGTCCAAAGACGTCACCTCACCGGGCGAACGCGGATACAGCGAATATTTGGTCTCCTCCGCTGACACTGCACAATCTTCTTGTCACTTGATTTCTCCACCATATTCCGCACACCTTTTCTTTCTTTGTTTATTTGACCGCGGGTGAACCTGCTGAGGTCAACTGTGTCGTCGCTTTTCACTTCACAAAAAAAGTATTTTTGGTTCTCATCGGGAACCAACTTTTCGGTTCCTGAAGGCTCTGATTCTCAGCGTGAACACGTCAGTCGGTTCAGATGCAGGAAGCGGCACCGGCTCGTTTCTGTCGGCCTGAAAACGCTCATTTTAATGTCATTCAAATAAAAAAATTGGGAGCTTCAAAGAACTGCAGTGTGGATTTCTCTCTTCTTTAGCACAACTTTTGCCTTTGGACCCAGCGCACAGTCTTTTTTGGATGTGCAAGTCTCTATTTACTTATATCAAAAATAGTATAGAACATATTTGACCTCAAGTTAGTATAAGAACGTGGGCGTTTTTTGGAGTTATCTGTTGTGACTCTTCAACCAAATCAGATTCAAACAGTCGTAAGACGCTCCACGTTTCCTGAGCTGTTCCAGATAACGTCTAAACTCAGTTCAGAGTGACACGTCCGTCCAGCCGGAGCCAGGTGGGAATAATGTGGAGAAAAGCCGATTGAAGTTGATTTTGCATAATGTCCCTTTAATGAAAGCCTCCACACGGAGCGGCAATCACAGAAACTGAGTGGAAAGTCTGTTATGTAACGAGCCGTTGAATCACTGTTTCCAGCTCCTGCTCTATTAATTCAGTCGAGCTCTTCACCACGAGCACGGCTTTGTTTTTGTGGTGTTGCTGCCAGAGCCTCTGCCACAAAGCTCAGCTTCTGTCATCCTGCAGGAGAAGTTCTGAAGAGCTGTTGAGATTAAGAACTTCGATAAGAGGAGGAAAGGTGGAGGAGAGAGGAGGAGAGAGGAGGAGAGGAGGAGGAGAGAGGAGAGGAGGAGGAGGAGAGGAGGAGGAGAGAGGAGGAGGAGAGAGGAGGAGAGAGGAGGAGGAGGAGAGAGGAGAGGAGGAGGAGAGAGGAGGAGGAGAGGAGAGGAGAGGAGAGGAGGAGAGAGGAGAGGACAGAAGGAGAGAGGAGAGGACAGAAGGAGGAGAGGAGGAGGAGGAGGAGAGAGAGGAGGGGGAGGAGAAAGAGGAGGAGGAGGAGGAGGAGGAGAGAGAGAGAGGAGGAGGAGAGAGAGGAGGAGTAGGAGAGGAGGAGGAGAGGAGGAGTAGGAGAGGAGGAGGAGAGAGGAGGAGGAGAGAGGAGAGGAGGAGGAGGAGAGAGGAGGAGAGGAGGAGGATAGAGGAGGAGAGGAGGAAAAAGAAGCAGGAGACAGGAGGAGGAGAGGGGAGCAGTGGTGAGGGAAGAGGGCAGAGAAAGGAAGCAGAGGAAGGGTAAAGCCCAATTTATGGATCTCCGTCAAAACGTCTGCGTCGACCAACATGAACCTGCGAAACTTTCTAACGACGCCTCAAAACTCCACAGACATAAGGGCTGTGATTGGTCCTCTGCACCGCTCTACACTTCCTCCTCATTCTAGACTCTGAGGAATAATGTGTTTAATGCAGCTTTGGTACATTTGTTTACGTTGTACCGTACCTTAAAACCTCGTGGCTCATATGCATACAGCTCATTTGCATACAGTATAAACTGCACTGCAACAAACTAAATCTGGTCAAGTTAAAATCAGTTGAATTAAGACATTTTTACCATGATTTGAGTAGATTTCACTTGACAAGTAAATAATCTGCCAGTGCCGTAAGATTTTTGTGCTTAAAATATGAAAATACATCTTGCCACACTTTTTGCACTTACAATAAGAAATAAAATCAAATGTTGCTTGAATAAAGAAAAAACACCTGTTCCATTGGCCGATCATTTCACTTGTCAAGTTGAATCTACTCAAATAACGTAAAATGTTCTTAATTTAAGTCAGTTTAACTTACCTACATATTGTTTTTTTTTCCAGTGTGATAAAAACAGCTTGTGCCCTGATGCTTCAGCTTCTGTGGGACTGAAGGACATGACTATGAGTGTTCTCTCTGTGACAGAGGATGTTCTGCTGATGCTGAGTCTGTTCTGTGCGTATGTCGCGTTGGAGATGGTTCATGTTAAACCTTTCAGAGATTTAAATCCTTGCAGCCGTCTAGTGTTGTGGTGCTGAATTACTTTGCGGCGCTTAGACCTCCTCGCAGATCCATAAATCGAAAACGACATGCAACAAGGCGACGGCGGCGGTGTGCGCTGAGGCGACGCACAACTATAATTCAGCCTTGTAGAGGAGGAGAGCGGAAGAGAGGAGCAGAAAAGAGGAAGAGCAGAGGAGAGGAAGAGCAGAGGAGAGGAGGAGCTCAGCGACTCTGCTGTTCGGAGAATGTAAAGTTGGGGCGGCGGCCGTGGACTCGGGGGTCGTTGGTATTCAGGGGATCAGGAGCTGAGGCTGGAGCTGAGGGAACAAAAGCAGAGACGGGAGAAGTGACAGGCACAAAGGAGGGGAGGAAAAGAGGGGGAGGAGAGATCGATTGGAAAAGAAACTAAATACTCGTGGGCCTGGCAGTTATCAGCGGGAGTGAGAAGAGGAGCCTGGATTTGTATGCAGCAGAGGAGGAACCTGGAGTTAAGCACCGAAATGAAATAACAAAACAGAATGAAAAGGTAATTAAGACGTGATTTAGCTGCAAACCACAGCGACCGTAGGACTGTCGGCTATTGGCGGTTATTTCCACAGGTGTCGATAATGGTCTTTGGCTCTTTCTGTGTGTCATTCCCAAGTTCATCCTCACTGCTTCAGATTTATCCTTTTGAACAGAGTCAAAAGTGAAAATGTGAATTTATATCCCAGATAAATAGAAGGTGTTATTTGTGTTGAAGAAAATAATCTGTTACTGACAGACATCTGCCACAAGAGCTTTAATTAAAGAGCTGAATATAAATGAATTCCACTTTAAAAAGAGCAATTCTTGATGAAAATTATTAGTCGGACTTCAACTTAATCCTGAAGTCAGTGGGTTTATTCTGATTTTAAAGCCGAATGAATTTCTTCCTGGATCATGTAAACGTTTCTTCTTCTTCAAAATAATCCCGGTGGTTGGTGCTCGTTGGCTCGTCCTTCTGATCCGGCTCCTCCAGTCGTCTCTTGGGACTTTCCTCCACGTCTCTTTGGATTTGTGAGCGGGATGTGGGAGTGGGCTGAGGAGTGGCAGCCTCAGACTCAGTTTGTCTTCTTCCTCTTTCCACTGCGGGAAAAGTTTGGATCGTATTTGTGTCGGCGGCGAAACGACAAACGGAGATGACGGTCATGTCAAAAAGGCCTGTTCCTAACCTCCTCTCTGCTCCTAACCTCCTCCCTGCTCCTCACCTCCTCCCTGCTCCTCACCTCCTCCCTGCTCCTCACCTCCTCTCTGCTCCTAACCTCCTCCCTGCTCCTAACCTCCTCTCTGCTCCTCACCTCCTCCCTGCTCCTAACCTCCTCTCTGCTCCTAACCTCCTCTCTGTTCCTAACCTCCTCTCTGCTCCTAACCTCCTCCCTGCTCCTAACCTCCTCTCTGCTCCTCACCTCCTCTCTGCTCCTAACCTCCTCCCTGCTCCTAACCTCCTCTCTGCTCCTCACCTCCTCTCTGCTCCTAACCTCCTCCCTGCTCCTAACCTCCTCTCTGCTCCTAACCTCCTCTCTGCTCCTAACCTCCTCTCTGCTCCTAACCTCCTCCCTGCTCCTAACCTCCTCTCTGCTCCTAACCTCCTCTCTGCTCCTAACCTCCTCTCTGTTCCTAACCTCCTCTCTGCTCCTCACCTCCTCTCTGCTCCTCACCTCCTCTCTGCTCCTAACCTCCTCCCTGCTCCTAACCTCCTCTCTGCTCCTAACCTCCTCTCTGCTCCTAACCTCCTCTCTGCTCCTAACCTCCTCTCTGCTCCTAACCTCCTCTCTGCTCCTAACCTCCTCTCTGCTCCTCACCTCCTCTCTGCTCCTCACCTCCTCTCTGCTCCTCACCTCCTCTCTGCTCCTAACCTCCTCCCTGCTCCTAACCTCCTCTCTGCTCCTAACCTCCTCTCTGCTCCTCACCTCCTCTCTGCTCCTCACCTCCTCTCTGCTCCTAACCTCCTCCCTGCTCCTAACCTCCTCTCTGCTCCTCACCTCCTCTCTGCTCCTAACCTCCTCTCTGCTCCTAACCTCCTCTCTGCTCCTAACCTCCTCTCTGCTCCTCACCTCCTCTCTGCTCCTCACCTCCTCTCTGCTCCTAACCTCCTCTCTGCTCCTAACCTCCTCTCTGCTCCTAACCTCCTCTCTGCTCCTAACCCCCTCTCTGCTCCTAACCTCCTCTCTGCTCCCAAACCTCCTTCACCTTTTCTCCCCTCCCCCCTTGGGGTTTCCTAGCCTGGCCAGTAGATGGCGATAAATCCAGGAGCCAGTAGTTTCTGCTGCACCCGTTTAATTAGCGTCAGGTGAGCAGGAGGTCAAAGAGCAGAATGACTGAGGGGAAAGCACAGAGACACTGGTGAGTAGAATTGAGTTTAAAACGGTAAAAATAAGTTCTGTTAAAAAAATATTAATGGTAAAAGTACATTAGTTAAAACTGTAGCGTAATTTAATATGTAAAAGTATATTAATAAGTAATGTAATATAATTAAAATAGATTAAAACGTATCGTACATGTTGTAATTTCATTATTCATACATTTGTTTGCTTTAAAGTTTTTCGACCTGCCACTACTTCTACTACTACAATAAAAGTCTTAAAGCCGAGTTGAGCCTTGTGTCTCTGCTTTCCTGGGTTTTTCAAGTCAAACCTCCAGTCCTCAATTAAAGACTTGACAATGACCGAAAAGCCGGGAGCAGCTGAAGTGTGAGTTTTCTTCCCAAAGACGGAAGTACGTTTGTGTCGCTGTCCAATCAGCACCTTCCCCACCCCCAGACGCTGAGAACTATTAAATAAAGACCATTTAACCTGTTTTTCATGTAAACTCGAAGGAGAACTATTTAATTCAGAACAATTAATTCAGAATTACAAAAAACATCATGTAAACGTGTCCATTATAACTAGTCAGATGCTGTTGTTTTCAAGTTTGGTGGGCGGCACTACACATTTTAGTCGTTTTCAGTGCGTCTTTCGGAGCTCGTGTGCGTGTTAAAGAAGTGAGAAGTGGTTTTAAAAAAGGCAAACGTCTACCTCAACATATTTGCAGAGTGTTTTGAAGTTGTTGGCAGTAGAAGATCATAGAAAATGTGGGTTTAAGGGCCATTTCAGTGTTTATTTGTGATGTCAGGAAGTGCTCAGTGCCAGATGCTAAGAGCCGCTATTATTACGGAGCTATTACCACTTGTTTCCGACGTGTTTGTTTAGCTGTAATTACAGAGAATATTATAATTTATATTTTTTTCTCTGTTTGTTTGTTGTAGGACACACACATACACGCGAAGTTAAACATTTTTAATAAAAGCTTCATCGTGCATTCTCACTGATGCCCCCAATTTTAAGATTTTTTACATTTTTTTTTAACTTAAGATGAGTTTTTTTTTTAACTTGCTTCAAGATATTCCATCCTGATTTATCTTATCTCGATATTACAACTTATTCTAAGCACTTTTTATATTAACTCAGTCCAGGTTAAGCCTCTTTAACTTCCTTCTCAAACCAATAAGGGGAAAAAATTTGCCATAAATACTTGAAACTCGTGTTTTCTGCTCAGAACAAGATTCATATTTCGTCTTCTTTTAAGAAAAATTGGTAAGTGAAAATGTCTTACTGCACTGGCAGAAAATTTCACTTAAAATAGGGAATTTTTACCTCAAAATTTGTGTTTTTTCTTATTTTTTGATAGGCCTTTTTTGCAGACGAGACTTAAAACTGGGGGTACAGGACTTTCTCAGCGACCGCCCCAAACTCTGCTTTTACTCTCTTGTGTCTGTGTCTTTTATTTATGTTTATGTTTTGTCCCTTTTTATTATTCATGGGTGTTCTTGCTCTTGGCTTAACGAGGACCAGAGTTAAATAGAGCTTTATTTTTTTTTTTTATTTGTGTTGGACATGTTTTATCTATATCGTGCAGCTCTTTGGAAACCATTTTGTGTATGAAATGTGGGTTGGATCGGACTAAACGCCATAAACTCCTCTCACAAATGCGTTTTAGACAGAGCTGTAGTACTGGGCAGAACCTGGAGGACTAAAAACGTTTCCCTCTGTGTATCTGTGGACAGAGTTAATATTCTGAGTTTGTAGAGTCCGACTCTGACGTGCGTTTATTTAGAAAACTGTCCGCCTCAGATGTATTCCTGTTCTTCTGGACTATACACTGTTATTATTGTTGTGTCTTGTTGTTTTGACTGTTCTATATGGAGCCAGTGGAGTCTGAAACGAAGCCTGATTGATTGATTATAGGACGAGAGGAAAGTGACGGGACACATGTGCCATCAACAAGCCGAGCTCCAGGAACACTGACTCAGGAAAACCAGAGATTGTTTCGAACGACACGAGGAGAAAACTGCCGCGATTGGACCACCTACAGTACGGACAATTTTGTGATTTGCTTTAAATTTCTAGAGGCTTCTGCGTTCAGACAGGAAGCAGAAACGACCGGCTGATCAGGTTTTGTGAAAGTAGAAACGGATTAAGTCCAAACTGGACACTTTTATTTTGCCCGCTGAGCTGACTCCACCCCCTGGAGCCAAATTCTCCTTCGATTATGCCCTTTCGATTCGGCTCCACCTTCTGCTCTATTGCCGCCTTCATCTGGACTCGAGGAAAACCGACCTCCACCTCGAGAAAGTGCGACGGAGCGGCCAATCAAACCGAGGTCCCGAAACACAAACTCGGGCAAGTTCGGTGCAGACTGAGTCGGTTGGATTTACGTCACAGCAAAAATGTCGATTTTTTTTTGTGTCTTTTTTTATATGTGAAGTTGTGTCTTCTTAAAACTTTTTAGTGACATTTAGATTTTCTTTCACATCATTTGACAGTAACACAAGTTTTTTCTGAACATGTAAGAGTCAAACTGGCAGAATTGAGTCGCCGATAGCTCACATTACCTAACAGACTCGACTTATTAGCAGGACATAGTGATGCCTGACGTTACATTAAACTTTTTCACGTGTTCACCTTTTCTCCAACTCAAAACATGGATCCAACGGATGTCGGGAGAACTGACTCGGATTTATCGACTACTGACTTTCAATAGAGCTGTGTTCGCATTGCCGGCAGTAAGTCAGACCTGTTCCCGGTGCATGTTGGACTCCGCCAGCGCTGCCCTTTATCACCGGTTCTGTTCATTGTATTTATGGACAGAATTTCTAGGTGCAGCCAGGGGCCGGAGGGGGTCCAGTTCGGGGACCACAGGATTTCATCGCTGCTTTTTGCGGATGATGTTGTCCTGTTGGCTCCATTGAACCAGGACCTGCAGCGTGCACTGGGGCGGTTTGCAGCCGAGTGTGAAGCGGCTGGGATGAGAATCAGCTGTTCCAAATCCGAGGCCATGGTTCTCGACCGGAAAAGGTGGATTGCCCTCTTTGGGTGGGTGGGGAGTCTCTGCCTCAAGTGGAGGAGTTCAAGTATCTCGGGGTCTTGTTCACAGTGAGGGGAGGATGGAGCGTGAGATTGACAGGCGGATCGGTGCAGCGTCGGCAGTGATGCAGTCGCTGTATCGGACCATTGTGGTGAAGAGGAGCTGAGCCGAAAGGCGAAGCTCTCGATTTACCTCAATCTACGTTCCTCCCCTCACCTATGGTCATGAGCTCTGGGTAATGACCGAAAGAACGAGATCGCGGATACAAGCGGCCGAAATGAGTTTCCTCCACAGAGCGGCCGGGCGCTCCCTTAGAGATAGGGTGAGGAGCTCGGTCACACGGGAGGAGCTTGGAGTAGAGTCGCTGCTCCTCCACGTCGAGAGGAGCCAGCTGAGGTGGCTCGGGCATCTGGTCTGGATGCCTCCTGGACGCCTCCCTTGGGAGGTGTTCCGGGCATGTCCCACCGGTAGGAGGCCCCAGGGAAGACCCAGGACACGCTGGAGGGACTCTATCTCTCGGCTGGCCTGGGAACGCCTCGGGGTCCAGGGGGAGCTGGAGGAAGTGGCTGGGGAGAGGGAGGCTTGGGAGCCCCTGCTTAGACTGCTGCCCCCGCGACCTGGCCCCGGATAAGCGGAAGAAGATGGATGGATGGCTTTCAATAGAATTCAGGTAACAGTACCTTTTTGCTGTGACTCTGCCCAGCCTCCTGACTCCACCCTCTTCCCAGACGCCACCCCCTGCTGTGGCACGACCATCTGCTGACTCCGCCCCATCTCGAGATGACTTTTATCGTTCTATTATCGAAAGTCTGTTTACGTTTTCTTTCATTCGCTCGTTTCAGTCCCTGTCCTCGAAGGATAAAAACAAACCTCAGAACATTGTAAAAAAAACTCCTCAAAAATCACAAGTGTCAGACTGAAAGAGCTTCATTCTCTGTGGGAGGAGCAAAGTGAAGAGTTTCCTGGCTCAGCTCCTCCATCCTCAGCTCCTCCATCCTCAGCTCCTCCATCCTCAGGCTCCTCCATCCTCAGCTCCTCCATCCTCAGGCTCCTGAGTTTATCGTGAAGCCTTCAGGGCGTTGGTTTTATGATCTTCAGGGCGTTGGTTTTATGATCTGGTACGAAAGACAAACCGCTTCTCAAATTATTCTGTGTCCTCTGCTCTTAAACTGCTTCATTCTGAGGATAGTGATATTTGAAGTTTTGCACTGTAATTTGTCTATTAGTTCCACCTGTGGTCTGTAACGGACTGATGCAGTGTGTGTGTGTGTTTGTGTGTGTTTGTGTGTGTTTTTGTGTGTGTCTGTATTTGTGTGTGTTTTTGTGTGTGTCTGTATTTGTGTGTTTTTGTGTGTGTCTGTATTTGTGTGTGTTTTTGTGTGTGTCTGTATTTGTGTGTGTTTTTGTGTGTGTCTGTATTTGTGTGTGTGTTTGTGTGTGTTTGTGTGTGTGTGTTGGTGTGTGTTTGTGTGTGTTGGTGTGTGTTTGTGTGTTTGTGTGTTTTTGTGTGTGTGAAGTGAGAACTGCAGAGAACGCTGTAAATGAACTGGCCTCTGGGATCAGTAAAGTTTTCTGAATCTGAGACTCCGCCTTCTTCTCTGACTCCACCCTCTCCCACAGACTCCACCCTCGCCCCCAGACTCCACCCTCGCCCCCAGACTCCACCCTCACCCCCAGACTCCACATTTCCCAGAGATTCCACATTTCCCCCAGACTCCACCTTTTCCCCCAGATTGCGCCCTCTCCTCCTAACTCGGCCTTATTCTGTGACTCTGCCCTCTCCCCCAGACTCCACCCTCTCCACCAGACTCCACCTTTTCCCCCAGACTCCACTTTTTGTCCTAGACTCCGCCTTTTTCCCCCAGACTCCACCTTTTCCTTCAGACTCCGCCCTTTCCCCAGACTCCACCATTATTGCCCAGACTCTGCCCTCTCACCAAGACTCCGCCCTCTCCACCAAACTCCACCTTTTCCCCCAGACGCCGCCTTTCCCCTCTAGACTCCGCCTTTCTCCCCAGACTCCGCCCTCTCCCCCAGACTCCGCCCTCTCCACCAAACTCCACCTTTTTCCCCAGACGCCGCCTTTTCCCCCAAGCTCCGCCCTCTCCCCAGACTCCGCCCTCTCCCCCAAACTCCACCTTCTCCCCCAGACTCCACTTTATCTCCTAGACTCCGCCCTTTCCCCCAGACTCCACCTTTATTGCCCAGACTCCGCCCTCTCCCCCAAACTCCACCTTCTCCCCCAGACTCCGCCCTCTCCCCCAGTCTCCACCTTTTCCCCCAGACTCCGCCCTCTCCCCCAAACTCCACCTTCTCCCCCAGACTCCGCCCTCTCCCCCAGTCTCCACCTTTTCCCCCAGACTCCGCCCTCTCCCCCAAACTCCACCTTCTCCCCCAGACTCCGCCCTCTCCCCCAGTCTCCACCTTTTCCCGCAGACTCCGCCCTCTCCCCCGGACTCCGCCCTCTCCTCCTCCTGTCTAATCCATACCAGGCTGGAGCGATGATGAGAAAGTGCACCGTTTGCTTTCCTCCGCGGTCTTGTTGTGCTGTGAAGAATTGAGCTATAGGAAAGCTGTCAGGAGCCAAGTACAGGACCAGGGCTTTGGTTTACGGTTTATTCTGTTGTCAAAGACTGTTCTGGGGCCGGTGGGAACATAATCGATGACATATTGAGAGGAAATGACTGTAATAATTATCGAGTTACTAAACTACAATAACAGACAGTTTATTACGGCACGTCTGTCTTCGCTCATCGTAAATGCATAAACAAGCAGAAAAGCCGAGTGTCTGTCCCATTCTGCCGCTGTCTCCTCGGCTGTACGCCTCATCCGTCAGTTTTAAGGCGGTGTGGGGCCGTATGAGGAGCGTAAAATGAGAACCGGGACTTGGGAGAGAAACAAGATGAATTTGGGGAGGTTGCTAAATGCTGCCATGCTTGATTCGAGAGTAAACGGCCAAACGTTTTTTTATTTGTGAAAACATGTTCGGCCTGAGGTACGGCCGCTTCGGAAAGGAACGTCCGCCTTTAGATCACGGGAATGGGTCTCTCTTCAAACTGTGATCAGCCCTGGATTCACTGGGAAATGTCCTCTGCATGAGTTTAAAACCGCCTGGAAACAACGATCAGAACTGAAGCACCGGCCGCGACTGCTTTACCCTGCAGAGGATAGGGGTGTGATATTGTCACTACGAACGTCACGGTACGATATTTATTGCAATATTGTGGGGAGGCTCACGATATTTCAAATTCTTTCAGTCATTACCAGTTTTCAAATCTCGACTTTTCAGAAAAGCCCTGCCCCACTTAATGATCCATCTCCTTGCTGATCCAATCCAATCCAATCCAGGGCGGCAGGGCGTTCCATAGTTTAGGACCAACCACAGAAAAAGCCCTGTCCCCTCTGGATTTAAGTCTCGTCTTAGGCACCACGAGCTGGAGCTGCCCTCACACCTCAGACCTCAGACTGAGCCGGAGTGTAGATTTGGATGAGGTCCGAGATGTAATCCGGGGCCAGTCCATTCAAAGCTTTAAAAACAAACAATAAAATTTTAAAATCAATTCTAAAATGAACAGGAAGCCAGTGCAAAGACGCAAGAATTGGGGTGATGTGCTCACGTTTTTTGATTCCTGTTAAAAGTCGTGCCGCGGATCGTCCATTTTTATTTGTATTGCTTTGTCTAATTTCTTTGTTTTGTACTTTATATATTGCCTGTTTTTAATTGTCTCCGTACGGTGTCCTTGAGTGTCCAGAAAGGCTCCTCGAAATCAATTGTATTATTATATTACAATATTCTACCTAATAACAAGTCTGACGTTCTAAAATTGTGACGGAGAGCCCAAGGAACCCAAGAGCAGACACAAGTCAAAGGAGCAGAAGGGAATTTATTACGAAATATTCTCAGGAACAAACGGATCCGGGCTGGGGGAGCAGGACACCGGAGCAGGCGGCTGGAGCACGGAGACCTGAGGCAGAGGGATGAGGGTAAGTGTACGAGTCACAGGTAAGTATGTCAAAAAGAGCTGGAACATAACACTGATGGAGAAACTATTACGATCTGGCAGCGCTGAGCTGGTGGCCTTTAACCAGTAGATGATTGTAGATGGGGCTCGGCTGAGAAACGGCCCCCAGCACCTGCCTCCACTCCTGAAACACCGAGGGGAAGAGGCTGGGGGAGGGGCTGTGACCAAAATGCTTTGACCAGTCATTGGGTGCAACATTTACTGTCATCAGGGATGGAACGTGAATCTCTCTGGACGATATTTTCACCACAGACATCTCACCGTACCAGATTTATTGTGATATTTTATGGAGGCACAAAACTGAATCTGCTCCTTTTCCCTCTAAAAATTCCTTCACGACTAAATCCAAAGAATGAAGATGTAAAAGTGCTCAGAACAGTTATTTCTTCATGTCGTCTGCACTGAAACGGAGCAAAGGATCATGGTCTATGTAGTTCCCTCTGTTTTTTGTTTAGCTATTTCTGCATCAGAACTGTTCATTTAAGCAAAGAGACTTGGGATTCGATATATTGTGATGCTCCACGATATTATTGTGAGACCTTTGACGATACGATATCACAAAATTGTGGTTGTTACGTCTCTAGCAGATAGTTTTTCTCATTCTGAGGATATGGACACGTACAAAGTCATAACACCATAACATGTCTGGTCAAAAATTAGTTAATGTCATTTTGGGGTATTTGAGGCCTCCTTTATCATGTGAATAAATATGAGAGCCAATTTAGCGAGAATATAAAGGGCCATGACAACCGTACCATCCAAAAACGCACGAGAAACCACGACAGAACGGCCTAACAGTTATTTCTCTCAGTTTCACACTCAGCAGAGTTAAAGTGCTTTGCCTTTGTAGGGCAGTATACCTCCGGGGAAAGCTCAGAACCTCTAGAATCCAGTCACTGAGCTGCAGAGGCTGCACTAACACTGATGCAGACACTTTTGATATGAATCGGGATCTTTTGGGAAGTTTGTTTGGTCCGTTGTGAACCTGCAGTCAAACTCTGGAGTGTTTGGGGAGGTGAGTCTCAACACAAATAAAAAAACTAAATTGACCCTAACAACGAAAAGTAACTTTCACTTTGACCTTTAACTTTAGTGTAAAAAGTACCCTCTGTGCTCAAGTCTCTGCAGGTAAATGTGATAATGGACGTCCCATTCAGAGCCGGTGTAACTCAAAGAACTGAGACTTTTATTGCGTTTTGGTTCTGGGCTCTGGGCGTTCTGAACGAGCGCTGGCATCGCGCCCACCTCATACCCGTCTCCTGTCGCGCTCTGATGCCTCGTCCGCCGCTCGGAGCCCGAGTGTGGAGCAGGTTGGAGATTGTTTCATTAAAACCAGAAATATAAAGTCCAACGGAGCTGTGGTGCTGCTCCATGTTGTGACAGATCAGCCAGAAGCTTCACTGACCAACAGAGGAGCGTTGTCTCTTCTTCCTCGTTTTTTCTGTCATTTCAGTGTCTGATTCTCTGCACAGCGCCGCTATAAACTTGAGTAATTCGAGATGTTTGATTACCTAAAGCAGGGGTGTCAAACTCATTTTGGTCCGGGGGCCGTATGCAACCTACTTTGATCCCAAAAGGGCCGGATCAGAAAACTCAGTTATCTCTTCAAGTTATTGTATTTTTCTCCGTGTCTCGTAGTGGTGTTTAAGATTATATTCCTCGAGCAACGCCACTTGTTCCAAACACACTGAGCACAGATTTCCCATTCACCTCTGTCAACAAATAAGAATTAGACTATTTTTCTTGGGAAATCCTGAACTCAGCATCTGCTTTTCTCATTTTTTGACATTTTGCTGATGAGGGTCACGGTCGACAGTCAAAACGATCGTCCTTTAAGAGCGTTTGGAAAGAGGAAAGTCTTCATTTGTGCTGCTCTGGTGGGAGTCGCAACGTACAGAAACGCCGGAGACGCTGCTATGCTAAACGGTGCAGAAAATTAACAGAAAAATCTGAAAATTTTAAGTATTTTAATAGAAAAATCAGCCGAGGGCCAGATTAAAGGTCTTGGAGGGCCGGATCTGGGCCCCGGGCCGCATGTTTGACACATGTGACCTAAAGTGTCTGTGAACATGAACGTCCCCATTTAAACCACGTCCACTTCAGTTTGTGCTGTGAATGTGTCCTTAGGTTTAAACTCGGGGTTCCTACAGGGTTCTTCAAGTTAAATTTAAGACCTTTTTAAGACCATTTATATTAAAACTTAATATTTTACAGCTTACTTCATAGACCTACCGGCGAAGAAAAACTCTTAAATCAATATTTTACACCTGATTCCTTTAATATTCTTTTCTTTCCTCGTGTAGATGTTGCATTAGTCGAGTGGAGAGTCGACTCTGACCGTGTTGACTTAGAAAAGCGTCGTCCTCAGAAGTGAAGATGAGAGTAAAGCTCGTGTTTGTCTGTGTGCGGTGACGTGGCCTCACTTCCTCTCGCCTCAGGAGCTCAGGATGTGTCCATAAAACACATCCTGCTGCACTTTCCCGTCTACAGAAACAGCCCGTCTCCTGTGGGCCCCGACTCGCACAGGCTCAAAGCCGCTGAGTCAGGCCTGGAGACAGAGAGCGGCTCATTTAAGACGTGTGCCTCATTTTAAACGCCGAACGCCACAGCCACAAACACGTGTTTACATGTGTCAGATTTGGTCCAAGAGATTTTCCTGTGACACACAACTTTACAAAGATGTGAGTCTGGTCACTGATGAATCTCCTGTTTTCAAAAGGAAATATAAAATAAAATATAATAATATATATGTTGATATATGTTAACAGGCTTTTGGCAAAATAAGTGTCAAACTTCAGCCTAAACCCCTTCGGTCTGTAGAACAACTGTGTTATGCAGAATTTATGTTAAATCATTGTAATATGATTAATGTTAAATGACTGTAGAAAATAAACGTGAAATAATGACTATGTTATAATAATAATAATAATAATAATAATAATAATAATAATAATAATAATAATAATAATAATAATAATAATAATAATCAACAATCAATTTTTTTAAATTGAATTACTGAAACCAGCATGAATAAAGCCAGAACACCGGCTGAGGGAACAATGGTATAACATTGTTAAAACTCAGAAAAGCACATTTTTCATAATTGAATTCATAAAAGAGCAGCTTTGTAATTTCCCTTGAGTATTAATAAACTTTGGCCAAGAGTTTCTAATAGTATAACTGAGACAAAATACTACAGGCATTAGCTGCAGTGTTATGAACAGTAGTTCACCCTAATTCAAATGGAACATCACAGCAAACAAACATCTGTGGCCTGTTTTTCTCTCACAGGCTCAAAGTCTGAGACAAACATGACTAAAGATAATGTCATCATAATTAAAAAAAACACAAAAATAACTCTTTGACCTTTTCATCGTGTTATAGGCTACTGTCGTCCCTTTGTCCCCCGAACAAAAACATGCCTGGAGTTGTATTTTGTTTGATTCATGTTTGTTTCATTTATTCACATTTTCAGCCCATAAACCGTGACCGGACTCGTTCTGTGATCACAACAAACAACAACAGTTTCATTTGTTTATGTTTTAACTCCTGATACCCGCCGCTGACAGCAGGGGGCGCTCCAGCGCCTAAACGCCTCACTGGAACAGATCAGTATTTCACATTTTCACTTAGAAAATGAATTTTGTTCATAGTTCCTCATTTCCTCGTGAGTGTTGGAGACGTGTGGAGACACTTTTATAAATCTTCCTCCAGTCCTTGTATCTGCAGAGGTGCTGGTGCTGGGCTAGTGCAGGTCAATGGCCACAGTCGTCCTGCCACTAAAAACAGTCTGATCCACTCCACAGACCCGAGGAAAAACTATTAGAACTCCAGACTGTCCCTGTGAACGTCTGTGTCCAGAGGATAATTTTAGAAGTAAAACCAACTGTTGCATTTGGAGGATTTCTGTCTGAGCAGCAGTGAGTTGTTCTTCCTGATAGAAGCTCGGCAGCAGTGGACTGATATATGAGAAAATAGTCCCTCAACATGCGACGATTCATGTGATGCAAGATTAGTTTTATTTCAAACATTATTCTGTGACACAGACGTTCACAGGGACAGTCTGGAGTTCTAATAGTTTTTCCTCGGGTCTGTGGAGTGGATCAGACTGTTTTTAGTGGCAGGACGACTGTGGCCATTGACCTGCACTAGCCCAGCACCAGCACCTCTCTGGATGGAAGATTTAAAAAAGTGTCTCCACACGTCTCCAACACTCTGGATCACCAGGAAATGAGGCCCTGTGTCCAAAACTCACAACTGTCCCTTTAGATTCACAGGATCCTAGTTTGATGAGTTCTGAATCACTTTTCACAGCTTTCAGAGACCAGAGTGGAGTTTCCTCTAATGTCTTCCTCATTCACAAATTAAATGCTTCATGATTAGACACAGACAGTACAGACTTCAGACTTATTTTCACCCCAAGAGCTGCTTAAAGCTACCATTTGTAATTTGGCTGAGCCGCCCCTGTTGTATTCTCACAGATCACCACTAGATGGTCTCTGTGTTACTGCTGTCAGATGTACAGTGCAGCTGAGCGACGGCACAGTGAAGCCAAAACCACCACACACGACATGAGCGACATGCAAGGGGTTTTACTTTGTTTAATCTCATATAAAAGCCACAGGGATCAGTTCGACTGAGCTCATCTGGCTCATTTTAACAGTTAAGCAAAATGTTGTGTTGCAACCAGCCGAGCCCTAAGCAACAAAGCAACTTAATATTTATGCATCTACAATGAATCTACTAATTCCCAAGTGCACAGAAAATGAACTGACATATGTAATGTATATTATATTATATTATACTCTAAACACATATAGGCTTCTCCCCAAAATGACATGAGATGGGTTATGTAAGAATTACAAAAGGGAACTGAAGCCACGAGAAGGAAGGTATTTATTTATTTTATTTATTTATGTGACAGTGCACATTAATCAACATTTACATGTAAATATGCCAGAATTAGCCAGACGGCTATTTTTCATCTGTAGTCCCAGGACAGATGTTGGGTGTCCAACAACAACAAAATACTATATACAACATTGCAACAATAAAATAAAACATTCACACCAAAATCCAACCCCATCACAAACAATGCACTACTCACTCAACTCACAATTCACAAATTATAAACAAATGGTCCAGCAGGGGGCAGCGAGAGGAAGGAATGGTTAATGCTGACAACTCTGATTATCGATGAGCCATTGCTTTAACTGTATCTTGAAGGAGGTGTATGTGGAGAGATTTCTGATGGTTATGGGGGTGGCATTCCAGTCATGGGCAGCTTGAACCAAGAAGGTAGATTGACCAAACAGTATAATGTGTATAACTTATCTGTTCTTTATCGACCTTCTTCCTGCTGGACTGGGGACACGGCCGAGTTCTGTTTCACTTCAGTCTGTGGAGAGAAGCTGCTGTGGAGCTGCTGCATCTGCTCCAGACTTTTCTCTGGGGACGTGTTCATGTCCCACCGCGAGGAGGCCCCGGGGAGGCCCAGGACCCGCTGGAGGGACTGTGTCAGGTGCCCTCCCATAGGCCACAGGCAGTATTACACAGATCAGCCCCTCATTCGTTCATTAAGAATCATGTTTATAAAGGCTAATTACGGTTTTTATAAAGTGGTATCAGCCTGTGGGAAAAGAAAGAGTTGTTGCAAAATGTCACGAGAAGACGAGACGAGACGAGAAGACTTAAAATATTAGCCGTTAAATAAGTCATTTTTTGCACTTGAGAGCTTTTTTTGGTGTTTATTTTGAAGATTTGGTGTTTTGTTGAAGGCGAATTGTGTAACTTTTCTGGTGGATGTGAGGAGATTGAAATGGTCTTTGTTTTCTGTCATTCCACGTGTCACAGTAAAGCTTGTGTTGGCGGCGGTTCTTGGCCACGTTCGTCCTCGCAGCGGTGGACCTCTGTTCTGTGGGAAAGCGGTGTCACTGCGGGGGTCTCGTTCCTCTTAAACTCTCGTCTCACGTCTGATCAGGACGTGTTGTGATGTGTTGTGCTGGAGTTGGAGCAGTTGTTCACTTATCTGCAGGGCTCTTATCGCCGCCGTCCCGCTGCCGGCCCGAGCGCCGACATGACGACTGAGCGCGGAATCTGATCGGACCAACAGGTGTCAGTGTTGAGATCTGGCCCCCGATGAACTTCTGTTGTGGTTTTGTTTGTGCGAAAAAAGAAAAAGAAAAAAAACAAACAGGGTATTTGTGAATCCTGAATCTGAGGCCTTCCCTGCTGCTGTTTGGAGGCTGCTGAGCTACGTGCAAGATTTAGAAATGTTTAGATTAAAGGTCCTGCACGTTTGGTAAAAAATGTTGAGTATCATAAAAAGTGCAACAGTCATTATATGAACAGTGATCTGTATTCACTAAGCATTTTCTGAACTGGGCTAAACTGTTTGACTGAAATATGAACGACCTAAAAGCACTCGTTACTGGAGTAATTTGTGTTTTGTAAGGCTACGTTTACACACGTAACGAGCTGAAGTAAAAACGCAAAGGTGCATTTTCGTTCTCACTCTTATTCCGCGTTTACACAAGCGTTTTGGGGGAATTCTGCTGCACACAGAGACGCAAAACTTGCAGTTTGTCGCCCAGAGCGTAGGGGGCAGCACCACCGAGACCAAATGCCTGAGTATGACCCTTCTGCTTCTCTACTTCCTCTTCTCCAGCGCCTCAGTTCAAAACAACATGGAGAAGAGTAATAACACCACCAACTTCATGTGGACGGACGAGGAGGTGGAGCTATTGCCCAACCTCACGTTAAATTATACAAGAGCTCCTCCAGCGGGGCAAAATACGCCCGTACTTTGAATTATTGTATATAGAATTCTAGAATCGGAATTCCACCAATCAGATCGCAGCAACAGAAGTTAAAGACACTACAAAGCTTTAATGTGTCAAAGCTCAAAGAAGCAGAGAATGTGGGTTGTTCTCGCTTTCAGCAGCAGAACATTTGAGAAGAGAGTTCAGATCTTTCATGAAGACAAAGCTTCAAAGACTTCAAAGCTTTGAATTGTCCACAGACGGACGGACGGACAGCGCCATACCATAATACGTCTCGTCTTACACAACGGGCATATAAAAACCAAAAAGACTCTTGAAAATGTGGATTGGGAGTCGTGCCAGGCCAAGTATCCAGACATACGGGCATCGTAGAACAATATCCCAGCGACGACGTTCAGAAATCCCCTTGTCAAAAAGAGGAAATCACCAAAGCACAGATGACTTACAAACTGAAATTTTTTTTGTTTTTTTCCTGAACTGACTCGTGCTTGTGGCGTCTCTCCACCACGGCCACGGAAACGCACGGCGACGACAGGGTGGAGCATTTAAGATTCCCACTCTGGAGGCGTTTTCAGATTTTTTTGTGTTTTCCACCCCCTCCCAAAATGCCGTTGCCTCTAAACGACATGGACGTCTGGAGAAATGCTTTGCCGTTGTCGTGTGAAACGCCTCTAAGGATAAAGGACTTTTATGTTTGTAGTCGGTGAGTCTCGGACATTTTACTCAAGCCCCGTGTGGCATATTCTTGTGGTGCAACAGTAAGAGGCTGATCTTGTAGTTTAATTAAACGGTCCATCTTTCGTTTATTAAATTATAAGTGTTTTTATTACTAAAACACACCTCACAGCCAGAAACACAGAATGAGACAGACTGAACAGAATGGGTCCTTGTACCGCTCGTTGTTTTGAATTTCAATTAAGAATGAAAAACAATAAAATGGCAAAACAGTTTATTTCATTATTATGTTTTAGTGTTGAACAAAAAAAAAAAAAGATTTCGACCTCTATTTCCAGCATTTAATTTGAAGTTTTCCGTCGTCCCTCACTATAACGTTGTTTTTTGAACCCTCGATTTGTTCTATGCCCTGATTGGCTCCTCAGTTTAGATCGTGGAGTCTGTCTGAGAAAAGTGTATAAAGTGTGTGGTGAGGAGTTTTACAGCCTTAAAACAGGCCCGTAGCCAGACTTCCAAGGGGGGTGGGTTGTTTTTTAAGCCAAAAGTGACCTTTTTATACGGGTGCCTTACTTCGTGATTAGGCCACTTAGGTAAGCGAGCATCGGCGAGCTGAGCACCGTCAAACAGGTCTAGTTACGAATAAAGAAGTTGTATTGTACCTGCTGAGTCGTGTCATTACATCTGGAGTACCTTGCCTATCACTGAGCATAGTTCCCGGACAATACAGGGCCCTAAAACACCATTATTTCACTGTTTTTTGGGCGAAAATCTTTCATTTCAATATGCAACCAGCTCGTTTGTATCCTCAATTCACTAATAAAGTGTCATCAAGTAACACTCCTGTTATATTTTACACAATGTCCACTCACAATATACATTTCTTTGATAGTAATCTTTTTCCAATATAATTAAAACAGAAAAAAACTTATATACTGCATTAGAAAACTAGCTTAGAAAGTCATTCACTCCCGAGGATACAATATACTGGATCTGTGTCTCTTTCCCCTCTGCAGTATCAAGGCAATAAAACTTGTCCCTCGGATGCAAGGTCAAAGCAATAAAATTTACCCCTCGATATACGAGTAGGTAAAAGGTTTATTCCAGACTTTCAGTACTAAACTTGTGTATTTTTATTTATGAAGACTCAATTATTTGTTTGTTTTGGTTAATATTCATTTACTTCACTTGTTATCTATTACATTATCTATTGTAATTATGCAGATATTGTTAAATTATTATAAAAATACAAACAATTATATAAAGTTATTTGCTTATAAGAACTGGAATTTATTAAATATGTCGTCCGACCCCCTCGACCCCCCCCTGGCTACGGGCCTGTAAAACATTTATAATAATTCCTACTTTGTGGATTTCACCCTTTTACGAGTTATTTTTTAGAACATAACTCCCCACGATAAACGAGGGACCACCGTATTTCAAATAACAGTCAAAAAAACAATCATTTTAATAATGACAGTTTATTCTCTCTGGTTTATATCAGTTCTGCTTCTCAGTGTCTCCTGTGAATTCAGTGTTACCTGAATAAAGGAGAGTTTATTACTGTTTCCTGTTTCTCATCATGAAGAAACTGGAAAAAAAACAACCTCTAGGTAAATTTAAATGATTGAGTGGATTCAACTTGACAGTGGAGTAAGTGTTTTTTTCTTAATTCAAGCAACATTTAACTTTATTTCTTATTTTAAGTTCGAAAAGTTTTCTTATTTTAAACGCAGCAAGATGTATTTTCATATTTTAAGCACAAAAGTCTTGTTCCACTGGCAGATCAAGTGAAATTTACGCAAATTATGGTAAAACTTTCAGTCATTTCAGCTTGACTAGACTTTGTTTCTGCAGTGGAAAAAGACAATTTTTTCATTTAAATCCTTCCAGCAGCAGAACTTCAACGGTAAATAAACCAGAGAGAATAAAATATTAACATTAAAACGGGCGGTGAGACTATTTTTTGATCGGTGTTATTGGAAATGAACTTTAGATTAAATATCGGAAATAGAGGTCGAAATGTTTTTTCTTTGTTTGTTTGACATTAAAACAGAAAATGAAATAAACTGTTCTCCTATTGTATTGGTTTTGTTCTTAATTGAAATTGAAAAGAACAAACGGCGTTGGACCAGAACAGAAAACACGGCCTGTGTTTGTTGTTGACTCTTTGCTCGTTTCCATCACACTGTTGTTTCTTTGGCATTATGTTCGGCAACGTGGCGTAAAATGTGTCTGTCTCTGTGGTAAAAGTTCCAAAATGTGGGAATAACTTTCTATCTTCACGGGATCGTGCAGGTGACTGGTTCCTACAAGCACTGAGGGAAAGAATTAAAAAGAACATCTGCCGAACGCCCTCTCTGTTTATGGCCATCCTAAATGGGCTTTCAGCAAAACTAAAGGCCGCCACACACACCAGGAGAATTTGCCCGGTTTTGGCTGCGATTTCTTCTTCCCGAGTTCAGGGAGGCGTGACCCGACTTTTTGTCTCCGTGTGCGATTCTGAAGCCGCTGCTCCTCGTGTGTGGAGTCAGTGTCAGATCAGAACCACCGAACATCAACAACGCGACGGAAACAGACGATAAAACAGAGTCAGGGGCAGAGGAGCGACGGACACAGAGACGCAACAAACAAACTCAGGACAGAGTGAAAATAAAGACTTTATTACTCACCTAATGTAAAGTGGAACATTTAAAGTGCAGCATCTGATCCACATTATCCAGAGAAATTGTCCTCCGCAAATAATGACTCCAGTCCACAAAACTGCACTATTAATCAAATTTGAAGCCTTCTTTAAAAGTAACAAGAGCTCCTCCAGCGGGGCAAAATACGCCCGTACTTTGAATTATTGTATATAGAATTAAGTTAGAATTTGTCAAACCCAGTTAAAGATGAATTGTTGGTGCAGTTTGGAAGTTTGACATTCCTAGGTGAGACGGTTGTCGAGCTAGAGCGCGGACAAGGTAATGTGTAGTTGTCTTGTATTCTCTCTCTCCCGTTGCCTAGCAACCGCTGCAGCTGGAACTGTGTGTCACCTTTGAACTTTAAACTTCAAAGCTTTGAAGTGTCCACAGACGGACGGACGGACAGACGGACACCGCCATACCATAATACGTCCCGTTTTATCACGGGCGTATAAAAAGGCTGTTGTGTTTGTTTACACAGACAGCGTGTGGTAAAGCTGCAGATCAGCCACACTGACTCTACTTCCTGTGGACTTTATCTCCTCTTTTCTGCTTTAAAAATCCTGTATCTGAAGTATCGCTCCACATTTCACACATAATAATCACACAGTTTTGACTTGTGTCTAAAGTGGAAGTGCAGAGTCTGATCTTTGAACACTTCAGAGTCTCAGAGCGAGTGGTTTTACTGTAGACAGGAAACAGCCTCACAGCTTTAGATCCTGTGGTCCACACACAGATCCTGCTGCAGACTGTGAGAGCGGAGATTTAAAGTCTCATAAGCTTCTCCTCGTGTCTGTGGTGTTTGCGCTTTTTGTCACACGTTTAAAAATCCTGTAGTGTGTAGCGGCCTTGAGAGAGATAAGAAACAAGAAAACACAGAATCAGAACCAGGGTAACCATTCCTCACCTTGCTGGGGTTTCTGAAAAACTACAGAAGATTTTCAGACAACATGATATTCCCGTTTACTTCAAACCCACAAACACTTTAAGACAGAAACAATGTGGTCTGCTCCTTTCAGTGTAGTGAAGACTGCAGTGAGCTACACCGGAGAAACAAAACAGCCACTGCACAAGAGGGTGAACCAGCACAGATGAGAGAGCCAGAGTGGACCCCAGTCTGTACGTCTGCACCTTAAAGCCACAAGCCGCTCCTTTGAGGACAGCGAGGTGCAGATCTGAGCCAGAGAGAAGAATTGGTTTGAACGTGGAGTTAAAGAGGAACTCAGGCACATCTGAAGCTAAAGTCTGTTGCTAGAGGTGGTGGAATTCTGTCAGAAGCCAAAAAACGGCACAGACAGGGCTCTACAGTGCACCCATTTCACTGCATTTGCGAGTAAATATTTCAGCCTGCGAACGAGGCAAACAAAACAGGCACCAGTGCGATTCTTCTGCAGCCACAATAAGGAGCTGCACAGACGCAACGTGACGAGTTAAACGTTCTACATGTATCAAACATTAGGGGCAAAACTCACACTAGGACTTCAGAATCTTTCCAACCCTGGATCACCCCTAAAGCGCGAGCGCAACCGAACCACACATGACCCCAGCATACGAGCTCCAAGTGTGGCCGATACGAACAAACTCCGCTTCAAAACACACCCACGCCCCCTTAAACGAGGAGCGGCACTGCAGCAGGACCCTCCCCTGTCCCACCACTCAGAAGATCCCCCCACCCGCTGGACTTCCTCCTCCGCCAAAGCATCTGGTCTCGGACTCGAGCGCATCTGGTCTCGGTCTCGTCATGGACTCGATGTCTGAATACTGAGTGTGATCATATTTCATGACGGCCGCTGCTGTCGCCAGTAAATTTGTCCCAGTGTGGGGACCGCAGGGATGTGTCTCTGCGGCCTGTGCGCTGGAGCCATAGAACTATAATGAAATCTGGAAGATGAATCCAAGATGGCGTCCTGTTGTTTTCTATGGCCTGTGCTCATTGGCGCATGACCGCAAAAAAGATTTTCTTTTCCTCATTTACTTCCTTGTTTGCAGCCGAACGCAGCTCAATGTCTGACATCGGGCTGCCCAAGACTGTCGGGCTGTGACGTCAGAAACACCGTTCTGACCAATCAGAGCGTGAGCTGCTAGAGCGGAGCTAGCGCGGGCTCAGAGCGGGGCTAGGCTAACTCTGACAAAGTTGATTTTTAGGTGCTTTGACGATTAAATTTTTTTTAAAGTTCGTATTGTAAAAATACAGACGAATCCCTACAAAATCGGACCTTTCTGAAAGCTGTGGACGCCCTGTCAGCCGAACACGGGCAGTTTGATTTCTCAAAAAATACTTTGTGCTTCTATGGGAGAGTTTTTCTTGGGCTGCAGCTGCAATATCTGGTTCGGCCACACGTCAGTCTGCGGTCACGGATAGAGGGGGCGGGGCTTATCCAGCTCTTATTATACATCCATGGCTGGAGCCTGTGGACACTGCGCCACATGTCCCCACACACACCCCCAGCGTGTGGCTCGTCCACAGCGCCACCCTCCTGTAACAGCCTGCATCACAGGGCAGGTTAAACACCCTCGTGTAACAGCCTGCATCACAGGGCAGGTTAAACACCCTCCTGTAACAGCCTGCATCACAGGGCAGGTTAAACACCCTCCTGTAACAGCCTGCATCACAGGGCAGGTTAAACACCCTCGTGTAACAGCCTGCATCACAGGGCAGGTTAAACACCCTCCTGTAACAGCCTGCATCACAGGGCAGGTTAAACACCCTCCTGTACCAGCCTGCATCACAGGGCAGGTTAAACACCCTCGTGTAACAGCCTGCATCACAGGGCAGGTTAAACACCCTCCTGTAACAGCCTGCATCACAGGGCAGGTTAAACACCCTCCTGTAACAGCCTGCATCACAGGGCAGGTTAAACACCCTCGTGTAACAGCCTGCATCACAGGGCAGGTTAAACACCCTCCTGTAACAGCCTGCATCACAGGGCAGGTTAAACACCCTCCTGTAACAGCCTGCATCACAGGGCAGGTTAAACACCCTCCCTGTCTATACGTCAGTGCTTCGCTCTTCACCTTTTCACGCTCTCTCCTCCCCACGTAGAGCACAGAGGCTCCTCCTCAATGAGCTGATGAGAAGAGCAGGACAAACGCGAAGCAAAAACTCATTTTATGTCAGTGTCGCACAGAGCAGAGCTACGGCACAGAGTAGGTCACATGTGGACTGAAGTTTGCCTAAGAAAATGCCAAATAAATGTGTCACAATGTGCGTTTGGTTTGGTAAATGTGCAGAGGCTAAATACCACTGTAAAACCAGTAAGAGAAAGTAACTTCAGTTAGAAATGTGAAATTGCAGGTTTAAAAATCCCAGCCACATTTTCACTTCAGAGCAGTTTTGTGTAAAGTGCTGTGGAAGTTCTCTTGAAGAAGAGGTTCTCAAACTGTGGTGAGGGTCCAAAAAGGGGTGCAGAGTGTTTCAGTGCAGTACAGTCTGTTTGGCTTATTTTAAGTCTAAATATTAATCCGATAAAATAGAGATAGATTTATAAAAACATTGCGATCATGCAGGAAAAGTACAGTCATAATTCTTTTATTTTTTGTATCAAATTCATTCAAATAAGTCGGTGTTGGTGTGTCCAAGTTCTGCACTGTAATAAAAGTTCAAAACGAAAACCTATTTGTGCCCCCGTTTTTTTTCAGTGCTCCTAAAATTTTTAACTTATGGGCAAATGTGCTCCTGATAAAAACGTTAGCGTCGAGCCCTGATTCACACATGAAGTAACTCTTTATTAGACTGTTTACAGCACATGTGTCAAATATTCAATTATAAACCCAATGTAAAGGTTTGAATCATCCTCATAATTTCATTTATAATTCAGAATTTCAATTTTCAATTAACTCTCCACTCTTTCCCTGCAGTCTCGCTCCTCCAGCCAGAGAGCGTCATATTCGTAGTTTTTATTGGAAAGATGTTCCTTCAGTTGTTCATTTTCACTTTTTATGGAGCTCCGTGACAGCTCCAAGGCCTCACATTTCCTCCACCAGCACAACTCGTTAGCAATTTTCTGGTTCATCTTCGAGATCTCGTCCTGTAAAAGCTCTTTTTCTTCCAGGCTTCTGTCCATCTCAGATTTCAGGTGGTCGTATCGTGCTTTTTCGTTTCCGTGAGGCAGTTTCGATTCTAACTGGCCACACTCGTCTGCCAAAGTGAGGTTCTCGTATCTCAACAGTTTCAATTCGTCCTCCAGTTTTCTGGTTTCGTCTTGGACAGTCTCTGCACTAGTTATTTTCGTCTGTAGCTCTTTACACACCAAGTGCCTGATTTTCTGCACGGATGTGATCCATTTCAGAGTTTAAAACAGCACGGCGTTCGTCCAAGTCACATTGAGGCAGTTTTAATTTTAAAAGGTCAAACTCAGATTTCAAATTAAGATTCTGGACTTTCAAAGATCTCAATTCGTCCTCAATTTCGTTTTGACCCGTCTCTGCACTCGTTAATTTGTTCTGTAGCTCTTCCTATTCCTGGAGAAGTGACTGATTTTCTGCACAAATGCGATCATTTTGAGAGCTTAATACAGCACAGCGTTCTTCCAAGAGAAGCTGAGGCCGTTCATGCTGATTGTTATGAAGTGCCTGGATTTGCTCTAATAAAGCTTGATTTTCAAGCATGGTGGCATCACAGGTTGATTTCAGGAAAAGAAATGTATCTTTCCCACTAGTGCAGTGATGGGGGCAAGTTCTGAACTTCCACTTAAAACACCAATTTGCTTCAGACTGAAGAAGCTTAACTCCACTTTAACCCATCTGACAACAGCCACGAGTCTAACAAACCAAACGCTCTGCCTGGTTCACTCATTAGTGTCTGGAAACGTTAGAAAACAACTTTATAAGCACCTCACACTTCCCTCTGCTGATTTCCCACTGCACAGGCCAAAGCCCAAAAGACTCGATCGCCGATGTCGTTTCTAATCCCATTTATTTACAGTACGTGTGAATTATATTTTTTGAAAACGCTAAAAAAATACATTCTTGAACCATTTTCTTTCATCTTCTCCATCAGTCGTCGATCTTCCCTTGTTGCTTCTGGAGTCGACAATCGAGTCTTTTGGGCTTTGGCCTGTGCAGTGGGAAATTGAATTGGTAAGGCTAAGGCTGCTTATAAAGTTTTTTATCTCTACCACAGTGAGATCTCCGCCGAGGAAACACTGATCTGTGCTGTTTTTTGGCTTCTGACAGAATTCCACCACCTCTAACAACGGACTTTACCTTCAAACATGCCGGAGTTAAATTTTAACGAAGCCGTCTTTGTCAAAAAGAGAACCCTTTTTTAAACAGAAATGGAGAACTTGGACACCATCTGTCTCCCATGTACAGTTGTGCTCATAAGTTCACAGACCCTGACAGAATTTGATTGATTTCTTGTCCATTTTTTAGAGAATAAAAATGAAAACACAAAAACTTTTCTTTCACTCATGGTTAGTGTTTGGGTGAAGCTGTTTATAATCAAACTCCTGTGTTTCCTCTTTTTATATCATAATGAAACAGAAACTACACAAATGACCCAGTGAAGCTGGAGTCTTTTGTGATAGTTGTGGATGTGTTATTTTCTCTGATGGTAAATCTGCTCATTCTTCTGGGCCAAAGGCTCCAGTTCCTGTAAATTCTTGGGCTCTTGTCTGAACTGCAGCTTGAATCTGCCCAGAGGCTCAGTGATACTGAGGTCAGAAGAGACGAACACTCCAGAACCTTCACTTTATTCTGCTGGAGCCAGTGACAGCTCCACTTTGTGTTTTGGATCATTATCATGTTGGAATATCCAAGTACGTCCCATGTGCAGCTTCTGGACCAAGAAGTCATAGATTCTGCCAGAGTCTGGAAACGTATGAGCACAACTGTATAACTCCACCTAAATCAAAACAAATGAAGAAAACGACAGGTGTATCCAGGTCAGGTCCAGAGGTGTAAAAACACTCATGGCCCTGAATGATTCTGCTAATCTGACCCCACACTCAGGTCTGTTTCAATAGGCCGAGCGACAACAGAAACTGTGAACAAGTAGGGTTAGTTTCAGAGTAATTTCTTGGTAGCTAACTCCTCCTCGTGCAGGCAGATATAAAGTCAGCGTCTGACCAGAACTGAGGAAGTAGCAAAACGTCTTTAATCAAAAAACTCTTGTCCAGTTGACAAATTGGACCCTCGGCCTTAACTCCAGAAAGTGACATTTTCATTTTCTACCTTTGCACGTTTGTGGGCCACAGATCTGGCTTGTAACTCGACCTGATGGCGTCGTCATCAGCAGGTAGTGAACCGTCCCACAGAAAAGTTCCACCGTGTAACTTTAAAGCAGAAACCTCACCCGAGCGTCTGACTACAGCAGAAAAGCGTGTGGTGTAGTTTGAAAAGCTGTGATATAAACGCAATAAAGCCATAATATCATAAGGTGGAAAACATGACTCAGGCTCCGTAAACGAGACTTGAACACAGGTTTGCTCGAGGGAAAAGGGCAGCGGAGTATTTCGTGTTGGTTTGACGCTGCTTTAAAAAGCGCTGAGAATAATGGCCTAATCAGTAAATAGTTGTTCCACTCCAGCAGCCATAAGTCAGGAGCTCCGAGGTGCACTGTGGCCACTCTGTAAATCTGAATCCGTCACAGCTCCTGTGCCACGTCAAAGCAGCGCACTGAGAAATGGAACCTTCTAATGACTTGGTATTTGCCAAAATAAATTGGCTGGCTGTTAAATGGCGACCTTTAGCTTCCACTAATGGTGAAGAAGTGGCTGCGCGCCGTGATGCGGGGCCCCGAGACGTAAGGTGCCTTTAAACGGAGACTGTGGAGACGCCGCAGAGCCCGGCCCCCGAGACCAGAGGGGGAACGGGGGCAGGTCTGTGGGCGCGGTGGCATTTGAGGTGATGGAGGCCGGGCCAAGGATGTGAACCACTCAAGTCTGACTCCCATCTCTCGTCGGGTTATATTAAAAAAGTTTACTTTCCATACAAAAACTGAAGACAGATGAAAATCTATAAAGGTCCCGTCCCCAATCTTTTTCAACATGTATTCGAGTAAAACGTGTCTTGCCCCAGTGCAGATATAATGTATAAGCAGCTCCTGAGGTCAAAATAAATTAGTATTCATTTCCTAAGAAGCACCTGGGTCAACGACGTGACGCTGTCCAATTACAATTTCTTCACTTTAAAAGGTTCAAATTTCAGAATTCAGCACATTTTTGTAGCACCTCTGACCTCCATGGAAGCAAATCATTTTTTTTCAGAAATCTTTTGTTATTCTGCCTGTTTTTTGTGCTTAAAGTGTTCAAATGTCATGTGGTGCGACCGTGCATCATGTGGTGCGACTAATAACAGCAGAATTCTGTGGCTGGAGTTTAATAACAGACAAAGTCGACTTGGGTGAATGGGATTTTTTAGGCATTTTTCTTCATTTTCTGCATTTTCCAGGGCAGTAGTTTGTTCATTAAACACAAACAGGCGACTGTCATATTGGACAGTAAAAGAAAATATCAATATGCATTAAAAATCTAAAGAAATGCAACAGTTTGTTTCTATACACTTCATATTACTCAGAATTTAGATGAATATCCCAACCATGTTTTAGAAAATAAAACTATTTTAAGGTTATTCTCGGTCGCACCACATGACAATTTACACTAAAAATGCTTCATATAAATGTTAAACACAGATTTATGCTCCTGACACTGGAAATATTTGAAAAAGTTCAATAGAAACTGTTGAAAATCCTTATACGTCATTGACCCACCCCTGAAACTCCAGACCTGGGCTGGACTTACATGTGAAAGTGACAGTTTGTTTTCACACTTGGGTCATTTCAGCCTTTAAATGAACTCGGAGCGATGACTCAGTATTTTTTCGTGCATATGTGAACGCTCCAACCATCCCCAGACCGTCTGAAACCGACCGGACTGAGACCTTTCTCGGTTCGCTAAAAAGTCCGCGGTACAGTTCTCCTAATCTGCACATTGTGAACACAAAGAGCACCGGGTTCTCTTCACCTTTTCAGTGGATAAGGGGAAACACAGCTGTAAACACGATGCCAACACGAATACAAATCCCCAAAGAGCCAGAGGGGAGCAGGGCTGTAACAGGCCCGTATGGAGAGCACTGGAGCAGGGACAATCTGTTCGACCACACAGCCTAATTGCTCCACTCATAAACATTATGTATTAATAATAATAATAATGATGCTTTGCACTTGTACTGCACTTCACCAACTCGACAGAGCCTCTCTGAGCGCTCCACTGTGTCATTATTCATGCACTTGAGACTCAGCGACGCATTAATACTACAGTAAACTCCTGTTTAGCCACAGCTGCCCTGGTGCAGACCACAGATCTACAATCAAATCTTTGGTGAACCCAAAGTGTCGTCGTCTTGTTTTCAGGGGTCTGTGCTGGGCCCAAAAATCATTTTCTCTTCCGCATTTACTTCCTCAATCCGAGCTCCTCCCACCCACGTGATATCTTTAACAAGCTTGAAGCGTTTGGACCAATCAGAGCGCAGCGTGGAGCGTTTGGACCAATCAGAGCGCAGCATGGAGCGTTTGGACCAATCAAAGTGTGACGTGGAGAGTTTGAACCAATCAGAGCGCAGCATGGAGCGTTTGAACCAATCAAAGTGTGACGTGGAGAGTTTGGACCAATCAGAGCGCAGCATGGAGCATTTGGACCAATCAGAGCGCAGCGTGGAGCGTTTGGACCAATCAAAGTGTGACGTGGAGAGTTTGGACCAATCAGAGCGCAGCGTGGAGTGTTTGGACCAATCAGAGCGCAGTGTGGAGCGTTTGGACCAATCAGAGCGCAGCGTGGAGCGTTTGGACCAATCAGAGCGCAGCATGGAGCATTTGGACCAATCAAAGTGTGACGTGGAGAGTTTGGACCAATCAGAGCGCAGCATGGAGCATTTGGACCAATCAGAGCGCAGCGTGGAGCGTTTGGACCAATCAAAGTGTGACGTGGAGAGTTTGGACCAATCAGAGCGCAGCGTGGAGTGTTTGGACCAATCAGAGCGCAGCGTGGAGTGTTTGGACCAATCAGAGCGCAGCGTGGAGCGTTTGGACCAATCAGAGCCAGAGCTGCTAGAGCGGCCTCGGTGAGGTGGGGCTGAGTCTTACAAAGATACTTTTAGGCATTTTGGGGATTTTAAAATGTTAAAAAGTTTATGTTGTGAAAATCCTACAGAATCCAACCTTTGTGAACATTCTGGATGCCCTGTCAAAACACGGACAGTTTGAATTCCCAAGATGCATTGTGCTTCTATGGGAGAATTCTTTCTGGCCCTGAACTCCCGGAGCTGCAGTACCTGGAGCGACCACTAGTCGGGACAGAGGGGGAGGGGCTTATCCAGGTTTTATTATAGATCCATGATGCAGACAAAGGGAAGTGAGGCGGACAAGATAAAACCTGTTATTGACTATTTTATTCTTGATTTTATTTCATGAAATTCTTTATTTCTTTATTTTAAGACTAATTTCCACTTGGAAACACATCGACGCTCTCCTAAAACTTTTACATCTTTTAATCTTTCCGTGTTACAAACAGAAGGTTCAGAGACACTGGACAATTTCAGTCCAAGATCGACTCATTTACATCCATAAAAATGTCTTAAACTCCGTCTGAACACTTGTTTTACTTTGTGCACTCTGACTAGTTTATAGATATAAAAACTAAACAAGATTAAATATATATATATATATATATATATATATATATATATATATATATATATATATATATATATATATATATATATATATATATATATATATATATATATATCCCTCCTGTGGGCTCACCACCTGCAGAGGGGTTCATGGGGGGGTCAGGTGCTATGAGTATTGGGCAGCACGTTGCCCCCGCGACCCAGCCGGATTAAGCGGGAGAAGATGGATGGATATATATATATATATATATATATATATATATATAGACTTCATAATCTTACATGTTTAGCAGCCATTTAGTAAATATCCCTTACAACAAGATAAATAAAACTTTTTGTCTAGATTTTAGAGAATAAATCTTGGTTAGTTTTATGAAACTTGCAGCGTACATGAATAACGCTGTGTTCAGTATTTATTTAAGAAGCTTCGATGAGCCTCTAAAAGCACATGACAAGTGTAAGACATCTTTATTTATTTATTTATTTATTTATCTATTTATTTATTTACTTATTTATTTTTATTTATTATTATTTTTTAAAAGGGACCATGTACAATTAAAACATGAATGTTTCCATTTGATGCATTGTACCAGAGTTAGCCTAAGGCTAATTTACATCTGCAGTCCCCTGGCAGGAAACAACCCATTTTAAAAGCTCAGCGCTTTAGTCACAGACGATCACATGACATATAAACATAGACTATTTACACATAAAATTCACTCCAACCTCACATACACACACATGTATGAACACTTTCATACAGAGCCAGTACCAACAGAGCACAAGACTAACGGTTACAACAGTGAGTGCTCTTTCGCTGTTTTTTTTAGTTGTTTATTGCTTTATTTGTTGTTTCAGTCATTCATTGCCGTCGGATCCTCCAGGCTCCACCTTCACTCACTCACACCACGTTCATGCAAAGGAAATGCCGGTGAAGTGTCTTGCCTAAGGACACATCAGCAGAACTTGGTCCGAGCGGGAATCGATCCTCTGACCTTTGGGCTCAGGGGACCACTCACTGTCCGACTGTGTGTTATATTATTCTTTTATGTGACGTACATACTGCATACTCACATTCTGACTGTTATAAGATTATAAAACAGTGGATTTTTTTGTGCTTTCGAGCGCTCCTGATCCTGGGATTTACTCTTCCAGAAGAACATTTTCAGTTAAGAAAACAGTTTGTAAAATTTGCACTTATGTTTGAAAGTACAAATTAGTACTTCAAACACGAGGGCCATTCATGAACTAGGAAAAAAAGCTCCCAGTAGTTTGTAGCTTTTGGCTCTTGTATTCGATCTGAATCTTTGGGATCAGTTCACTTCAAAGAGCTTCAGTAAGAATCTCTCTCACTGTTTCTGTTTTATTGTTTATTTCTATGACAAACACCAATGTGAAGAATCATTTAACACCAAACTAATCACAGAGAAATGATCAAGGCCACAGTTTGATTAAAACGGTTCAAACAGAGAGCGGGAGAGTGTTTACTCATTAAATGAAGCATGATCTAAATAAAATGTTGCCCTACAATAATAATAATAATCATTTCAAAACTGTTTTAATGATGCCAAATGTGTTTTTTATACACAAATCTCTCGCTCGTGCTAACAGCTCTGTTTCTGTGATGATTCTTGTGTTGGTTCAGCATTAATCAGAGTAAAAATGTGACAGAAAGAGAAACTGTGGCCTTTGTGTCTGAGTTTAAGGTCTCAGTGCAGTGCTCCACTTCTTAGTTGGTGAAAATCCCACGATAAGCTTAAAAACTGAGCTCAAAAAACAAAATGTTTCGAAACTTGCTCAGTGTGTGAGTCGGGCAGCCACAAGAGCAGCCAACCCCTCTGCTGCCATGAGAACGCCATTCAGTTCTTTAAAAAATATAGATATATTCACCGCCAATAACGATGGACTTGTCTTTTAGTCATGATGGACGAGGACAGAAAAAGGGAGAATTGAAGCAACATTTAAGGCCTGTTCATACTTCATAAGACAGAAGAACTTTGTTCTTGCGCCCAGAGCTGGACGAACAAACGGATGTCACCTCAGCTGAGCAGAACTTTGTTCAGCAGTTCGGCAGCGCTGAATGGTTATTTTATGTGGGCGTGGTTTATCTGCTAGCGCCAACAGGCGCCGTGCTGCGCACTCCGGTTCTCGGCTCTTAGTGCTGTGGGAAACAGTGCTCACGATAAACCTTCTTACAAACCTGCATAAAACACAGGGCGACATCCACCAATATGAATCTTCTTCAGGTTTAAACATCATTTTCTCTTCTTCCTCCTTTTGCCATTGTCACCATAATGTGACAAAGATGTGCTGCTGCTGTATTGCAGGGCAGAGCGAGGGGGCGGGGCAGAGCGAGGGGCAGAGCAAGGGGCAGAGTGAGGGGCAGAGCGAGGGGCAGAGCGAGGGGCAGGGGCAGAGAGGGCGAGGGGCAGAGCGAGGGGAAGGGGCAGAGCGAGGGGCAGAGCGAGGGGCAGAGCGAGGGGCAGAGCGAGGGGCAGAGTGAGGGGCAGAGCGAGGGGCAGAGCGAGGGGGCGGGGTAGAGCGAGGGGCAGGGGCAGAGCGAGGGGCAGAGCGAGGCGCAGGGGCAGAGCGAGGGGGAGGGGCAGGGGGGGCGAGGGGCAGTGCGAGGGCCAGAGCGAGGGGCAGAGCGAGGGGCAGAGCGAGGGGCAGAGCGAGGGGCAGGGGCAGAGTGGGCGAGGGGCAGTGCGAGGGGCAGAGCGAGGGGCAGAGCGAGGGGCAGAGTGAGGGGCAGAGCGAGGGGCAGAGCGAGGGGGCGGGGCAGAGCGAGGGGCAGAGTGAGGGGCAGAGCGAGGGGGCGGGGCAGAGCGAGGGGCAGAGTGAGGGGCAGAGCGAGGGGGCGGGGTAGAGCGAGGGGCAGGGGCAGAGCGAGGGGCAGGGGCAGAGTGGGCGAGGAGCAGTGCGAGGGGGCGGGGCAGAGCGAGGGGCAGAGCGGGGGGGCGGGGCAGTTCAGAAGCAGAATATCTTATGAAGTATGAAACGTCAGAGCCCAAACGAACTTTGTTCTTGTGCTTCAAGAACAAGAACAAAGTTCTTATGTTTTATAAAGTATGAATAGGTTCTTTAGATAAACATTTATTTAAAAAATATATCCACACAACACGATGTCGGGAGGGAAATTTATCCCATCTGTGTCTCGGGAGCTTGGATCGACAGGCCTTTAAACTGTAACACTGCTCGGGAGTTGGTAGCTCAAATCGACAGGACACCGGCAGTCAGGCGTTTCCATATTCCAGTCCTCATCACATCCCCCTCTCCAGTACATGTGTCTGCTCATGTAGCAGGTTATCTGTGCTTTACACACACCCTCCAGCCCTGCCCGCCCTCACACGGCCCTGTGCCCCTGGTTAGCTCGTGTGATGGAGTACCAGGCTCGGCGGGTGCTCGGGTTCAGAGGCGTGTGTGTGTGTGGAGCGGACGCGGTGTGTTACGGGTGGTATCGGAGGTCTGTCTTTGGCCTCCTCAGCGCCAGGGTCCGAGATCATGGGCCGGGGTCGGGGGTTTGTGTTGTGCTGCTTGCCGGGGCTGACCTCTCTGCTGTTCCCGTGGCTTTCTCCGGCTGCAGCGGCTGCAGCGGCTAATGCGGCGTGGGCGGAGGGCGCCGGGGCATCAGGGCCAAAGACGAGGCACAACATGAGCTGATGGGGCAGGTTATCGAAGAGCCCGAGCTTGGAGCAGTTAATGGAAAGCAAGTGATACAAATATTCGCTGGAGGTGCAAACAGACCTGGAGCTGTGTTTTGTTTCCTTCACACGTTTAACACACAAACCTTCTTATCTCCTTTTGTTTAGATCACTTTTATTTATTTATTTATTTAAAGGGATAGTTCTGTTTTTTTGACATGAATCTGTACGTCTCCGTCACCAGAGTCGCATCAACACCGACTTACCTCCCGACAGCGTCTGAGCCGAGTTCTTCCCCGGTTTTGGTGCTGATGAAAGTGTCCGGCTCCAGTTGGCTGGAGTCATGAAAATAAAGTGTTTTTCTTCTCAAAACAACATGTGTTCAAAAGAGCGACACATTTGAGTCACAAAACAGGAAACATGAAAAAGTCAGACCTCATAATCGCTTGGTACTGCTCATTTAACTTTTATTTGTCTAGGAAAGTCCCACTGAGATTAAAAACCTGTTTTCCAAGAGAACCCTGGCCAAGAGGCTGTAAAATAAACACTGAAAACACAATTAAAATGACAAAAAGAATGACAATAAATTAATGAAAACAAGTACAAATGGAGGAGGCTGTGTCAAGTCTCCGTCTGGATTCAAAATCGTTCAAAGAAATAAGTTTCAATCAGACCCATTTGGAAACGGGGAGATTCACACTGAACAGACTCACATCTGTCAAACTAATGAAGAAATTTGTCTATTCTGAATCCCGGGAAACCAAACAGGAGCCAGACAAAGGAAGTACTTGTAATCATTTCATTAAAAAAAGAAAAAAACCTGTGCTTCTATCAACAGCTTTTTGGCTCTGGCAGTGAGTGCCGGAGAAGTGTGACCTTGCAGTTATTAATTGTCATTGTCGACATATTTGGCTCCACTCGGAGTCCCGGGCTGAGCTCTAACTCAAGAGGGGGCAGTTACGCCGATACGCATCATAAACACACAGACAGATATATGGTCCTGTCACATCACGTTTTACCGTCGCATTTGGAAACGCTCTGCATTACCACACCGAGAGGAGACGTTAAACTGGCCTCGAAACTGGCCTCAGTGCTTCCGGTGGCTACGTTAGACCATAAAAGGACTTTCTCTGATCGGAGCGGTCACTGCTTAAACCTGAGGAGTCAGTGCCAGTGGCAGCGTCTGCACCTCCGGGAGGGAATTCTGGAGGTTCTGAGCTTCCACACGAGTCCATAAACTGAGAATGAGACAAACTGGGATGTGTTTCTGTCGCAGGCTAAAGCTCTGGGGACACAGGTTCAGTTCATTTGGAGAGGTGCTGGTGCTGGGCTAGTGCAGGTCAATGGCCACAGTCGTCCTGCCACTAAAAACAGTCTGACCCACTCCACAGACCCGAGGAAACTATTAGAGCTCCAGACTGTCCCTGTGGACGTCTGTGTCACAGAATCATTTTAGAAGTGAAACCAACTGTTGCATTTGAAGGATTTCTGTCTGAGCAGCAGTGAGTTGTTCTTCCTGATAGAAGCTCGGCAGCGGTGGACTGATATATGAGAAAATAGTCCCTCAACCTGTGACGATTCATGTGATGCAGTAGTAGATTACCACCATCGAGTATGGAGTGAATGAATAATGAACTGTAAAGCAATTTGGGTATCTTGAAAGGCGCTATATAAACGCAACGATTAATTCATAAGTAATTAATTAAAAGAGCACCCACCTGTTTGTGACGCCGAATTATTGTGGACTTTCTAAAGCTTAGGAAAATAAAAAACTGGAGAGAGTTTGTCTTGAATCAAGGAGTCTGGATTTATTTAAAAGAGATTGTGCAGCACAAACAGAAACATCCTAATTCTCTCCTGATCTGCAGCACAAACACACACAGGCTTTATACTCTTCAGAGTCATAAACAATCATCAAATACAAAGACAATATAAGATTAATACAGATTAAAGAGTGAGGAGGGCTACAGGAGACGACTTAATCCATATTGAAATATGATAGACACCCATCCAGGTCACCACCTGCATAAACAAGTCAAACCAGAGTCTGGACCTCAAGTGGTAGATTCATAACAGAAGTTGATTAGAAAAGCGGCGCACAAAAGAGATATGCTCTGGGTACAATGAGACCAGTGTGGCCTTTAACTGATGTAAGGGAACAGCGCTACAGACACCAGAGTGAGTTACATAAAGCAAAGGCGTCAAAGGAAACTGTGAACAAACCAGAACCATAAGGTGTATGAGGCGGATGCTCTTTGAACAAACATCGTAAAAGAGCACCCACATTCCTCCTGGGTGAGGGGGAGAGCGGCTGGACAAAGGACATGGAGGGAAATGAACGTGCTCTTTAAATCCATGTAGATCTTAAAACTTATTTGTCTGTGTCTGTTAAAGTTGAACTGCGACACGTCTGAAGCTAAAGTCCGTCTCTAGAGGAGGTGGAATTCTGTCAGGAGCCAAAAAACGGCACAGATCAGTGTTTCCTCGGTGGAGATCTCACTGTGGCAGTGAGTCTGTCAAGGCAACAAACTAGTGTAGTGATGGGGGCAAGTTCTGAACTTCCACGTAAAACACCAATTTGCTTCAGACTGAAGAAGCTTAACTCCACTTTAACCCATCTGACAACAGCCACGAGTCCAACAAACAAAACGCTCTGCCTGGTTCACTCATTAGTGTCTGGAAACGTTAGAACACAACTTTATAAGCACCTCACACTTCCCTCTGTTGATTTCCCACTGCACAAAAGCCCAAAAGACTCGATCGCCGATGTCGTTTCTAATCCTGTTTATTTTGAGTGAATTATATTTTTTGAAAAACGCTTTAAAAAATACATTCCCAAACCATTTTCTTTCAACACTTTAAGTTTTTCTTCTTCTTCACTGTCAGTAGTCGATTCTCACTTGTTGCTTCTGTCGCTCGAGCCTCTCGCCGCCGCTGGAGTCGACGATCGAGTCTTTTGGGCTTTGGCCTGTGCAGTGGGAAATCAGCAGAGGGAAGTGTGAGGTGCTTATAAAGTTGTTTTCTAACGTTTCCAGACACTAATGAGTGAACCAGGCAGAGCGTTTGGTTTGTTAGACTCGTGGCTGTTGTCAGATGGGTTAAAGTGGTGTTAAGCTTCTTCAGTCTGAAGCAAATTGGCGTTTTACGTGGAAGTTCAGAACTTGCCCCCATCACTACACTAGTTTGTTTCCTTGACAGACTCACTGCCACAGTGAGATCTCCACCGAGGAAACACTGATCTGTGCCGTTTTTTGGCTTCTGACAGAATTCCACCTCCTCTAGAAACGGACTTTAGCTTCAGACGGGCCAGAGTTCAACTTTAAGGTGTGTGTTGTGTCTCCATGGTAACTGCTGAACATACATGTAGAACACCCCCAGCGCGGTGTCACGGTTAAGTATCAGTGCACAGAAGGAGAGACTGTGGCCCTGGGGAAGTCCTCAGAGAAGCTGAACTCCACTCCTCAGACTCCAGAGCAGTGACAGCCTCTGGCCCCGTGTCCTCGGCTCATCCTGAAAATAGACACATAATAAGTTGGATTTGCGTTGTGGAACTCGATTAAACCTGAGGTGGGGCAAGGACAACGTTACTGCTTTAAAAGAAACTGCCCAAGAGAAAATCCATAAATGGGAAGGTATAATTTGTTTTATACATTTTGTGCCACTTTGTGTTCCACGTGGATAGACTCGGGGAAAAGGATCGATATTAGAGGCCGTACCTGAGTTTTACTGCTAAAGAATCTGAAAAACTAGATAATTTTGAGCAGTTTGAAGTTTGCAGCGCTCCAGAGTTCTTCCTCACTTACCTTAGGCGTTCAGAGCATCCTCATTATTCAATCAATCAATTAAACCTTATTTATACCTCTTAAGGCCCACCTCAAACTGGCTGTTTTTCTCGAAATGTGCATACCCAAATATTAAAGCTTATTGTTTGGGCACCTTACACTCTAGAGGCTTTGTGGATGCATGATTTGAAAGCTAAGTCCTTCTAGTTTATGTAGATATGTCTTAGATTTGTCTAGAAGACTCACAGCTTGCAGTACACTTGTTCAAACATGCCCAAAAAGTATTTTTTTTGGCCTCGGAAAAAAAAATGCAAAAAAAAAGGCCTTCCTGAAGACATACTTCATGCTATGCATTTCAAACTCACCACAGCAACTGTCCATAGTTTTGGCAACAACTGTGCCAAAGTTCAGACCTCTAGATACAAGTATTTTGAAAATGTGGACCTTTTTGTATGAAATCGTACATCTGTCACAGATTTGGCACATCTGTGCCAAATGTGCCAAATTACTTTACATGCATTTTTATCACTCTACTAGCAATATAAAACATATTTTGTCACTTTGGGGACTATAAATATCACTTATAACCTGATTTTCAAAGTTTTTTCAGATAATTATATTTTAGCACTGTAACCATTATTAACCATTATTATTTATTATTATTATTATTTTTTTGTTTTGTTTGCTTCTTAGCCTTAGAAATCGTAAAATTAGTGCTAATAGTGCTACACTTTATCGAAAAACTCTGAAAAACTGCGCAGACGCTGTGCGTAATGATCCAGACCATCCATGTCCCATCTCTAAAATGGCGGCTTGGCACCAATACGCACTGTTGCTGTGCCCTGATCTGACCTCAGATCTGACTGTCCCACCTCTTTTTGGAAAGCTTTACTGATTGGCTACAAGATTTTGTGATTGACAACCTGATTCTCCAATGATGCATTACGTTTTGCCGTCGTGACGCACGGAGATACTTTGGATACTTTGTCGCAACATGGACGCCCCGGCTTCAGACACCTGGGTCTAACTCCGGTAAACTTTCATGGAAAACTCCGCGGAATGTCTTGTTTTGAAGCTAAGACTTGGGGGAAAACAACCATACCCTACGTGAGCTGCCAAAATGGAAGCTATGTTTACAAAGCCATGCGCAAAAATGGATTTATTGTTGGATGAGCTACGTTCGAAAGGAGACAATGGGCTTTCGGCTGGATAGCAACTACACGGAGCGTCTTATGAAGAAAAAACAAGTGGATATTTTTATTCTGTGGACTATGAGGAACAGAAAAAGCACAAACACTTCTGGATTGAATGTGATTTGAAGCTGGAGTAGCAGTCAAAAGGTAAGAAATGCGAGATTTCTGATTTGCTTATGTTACAGTTTGATTGCGGGCAAAGTTTTTGGAATGTGTTTTGGAAAGAAATGAACATAATGTGCATTTTGTGGTGTGCGTAAGCTTTCAAATGATATATAGGAAGCTCATATTGACTAAAGGGATATTAAATGAATTACGTTAGAAAGAAAAAGAACCGCAACCGTCCCTTATAAACAGCACTTTTTACACAAAAAATGCAACCTAAAGCTCTTAAATCCACCATTATTCACCACAATGAGGTTCTAAAAGCTTCCCACAACTTTCAGAAGCCAGAGCGGAGATTCGCCATCACAATAACAACAACTAGCATGCTAATACACACTTCCTGATTCCTGTTTTTGACATCGAGAGCTACTTACACAATACTGCTTGAAGTTCTCACCTGAAAAATCGTTGCAGTTTCGTGCACAGACATGTCATCTTCTTTTACAGCGTCGCGTTCGCGTTGCCGTCTTAGAAAGTAAATGTTGAACTCCGGGACGAGGAAACGGGAAGCAGCGATAAACTCTCCTCTGTTCAGTCGACTCTGAATTCACACACGGTGCACGAAGACCAGAACTCATACAAACCAGAGAGAGTAAAATATCAGAATTTAAATAGGCACCGAGACAGTTTCCACGTCCAAATCACCAGAAGGAAACAGAGCCGGGATCTGGCTGTGGAATCCGCTCCCTCGACTCACTGTCTGTTTTTAAGTCTCTCCTAAAAACTCACATTTTCTCCTTGGCTTTTAACTCAGTTTGAGTTTTTCGACTTTTTCCCCTGTATTTGTGTTGTTTTATATTCACCTGCGTCTGTCATTGTATTTGTCACTGTTTATCTGTTTGTGTGCAGCGCTTTGGTCGACTGTGTTGTTTTTAAAGTGCCTGGCAAATAAAGTTGAGTTATTTGAAACTTTAAATTAAATATTGGACGTGGAAATCAAAATCTGACTCTTTGTTTGACACTGAAACGGAATAATGAAATAACAAACCGTTTTCCCATTTTATCGTTTTCCGTACTTCATTGAAATTCAAAAGGACGGACGGTGCACGGACCCAGCAGCCACAGATGAATGCTGTTGTTGTGTCCTTAGGCAAGACACTTAACCACTTTGCCCCCAGTGTCTGCGCACACTGGAGTATGAATGAATGTGTGTGTGAATGGGTGAGTGGTTCCTTGTTGTAAAGCAATTTGAGCCTCGAAGATGGAAAAACGCTGTATAAAAAAGTGTGATCCCTGAAAAATGGCAACGATATAAACTTTTAGGTTTTTGTTTATTTCATCTCCTCATGGAAATTAGTCTCAGAGCAGTGGTCAGCAGCAGCGCATAACAAAAAACTAAAGAAAAAACATGTAGAACTGGAAAATATTCACTCATTCGGGCTCCAAATACCTGCAGTCTGTCCATGTTCTTAATACATCTGAGCCGCTGCTTCAGTTGTGGTCGGACGCTGACGGAAACGGCCTCATATCTGCCTGAAGGAGGAGCTGACTACACTGAAACTACTCTGAAACTAACGCCCAATTTACACCAAAGCGTAACAGAACACGAGCGGCACATGCGCAGGTTTACTTGTCCATTGTCACTGGCTGCTCAGGATGGGTTGGAGCTTGAATTTTGTGGCATCACCAGAGCTTCTCTAAGGCTTTTTATCAGGGGAAAGACAGAAAATGGGGACGTCGTGTCAAAATAAAATAAAATAAACTTCGGGTGCCCTTTCAAAATACATTCTCTAAAACCACTACAGTCACGTAAACACTGCGCGTCGCATCAGGAGCTTGTGGAAAGTTTACAGGAGCATATATATATGTATATATAAAACACTTTAAGGCATTCGACAACAACTTTATAAGCATAAAATCTGGAGGAAGTGAGTTTGTCTCTGAATATAAATATCTGGGGCCAATGACTGACAGCGCCCGATGCTTTGAATTGAACACTGATGCTGTCTGCAAGAAAGTGCAGCAAAGACTGTTCTTCTTAAGGAAAATTAATTCTTTTAATGTCAGTAATGTTCTTATGGATGTTTTTTATTGAATCTATTCTTGCGTTTTGTGTTGTCTGTTGGTTCGGTGCTCTCTCTGTGCCTAGTAGAAATCATCTGGCTCGGTTGGTCAAAGTGGCAGATAAAATGATAGGCTCACAGCTGCAGGACGTCTATAACAGAAGGGTGACTTATAAGGCCCAACAAATAATAAAAAGCCCTGATCACCGGCTCTGTGAGCAGTTTAACCTCTTTCATACGGGGCGGCGTCTGAGAACGCCTCTGATCAGAGCTCAGAGCTCAGATGTCCTTTATTTCTGAAGCCATAACCAGGATGAACGCTCTTATAGCTTGGATCAGTCGTGGGGAAATGCAGATACATACAGCACCTGCTCTTTTTTGCCCAAGGGCGTAGGTTTGGTCTCAACTTGCATTTGCATCTATTCGGTTTGCATCTGTTTGCATACAGCTCAATAATATCTACCTGTTGTGGGCGCAATACGGGAAATAACTTCTAATATCCTGTTGTTGGTTTTTTTTGGGTGGTGGCATGATTGTTTTCCTTGATTCATCAGCCGGTTTCACTACTTTGTAGTTGCTAGAGAGAAATTAAATATAGTGGACAGCGGAGGCACTAGTGTGAGCAGCACATGTGGTGGCTGCACTTTCCCACTTTACCTGAGCCATGTGCTGCCAGTGAACAGCAGCCTGGTTCACCCTGCTGTCATATCACTGAATACATCTCAGAACGTCTAATCAACAAAATGTGAACTCAAAAGACCTGAGGACCGGAGCACGTAGCTTCGCGACTGAGACCTCGGCGGGTCCGAGCTCCTGGAGCCTGGGGCCCTGCTGGTGTTCCACAGGGCCTGGGCTCCGCTGATGTGTTTTATGTAATCAATAAACACGGCCCTCGCAGACCACAGCGACGCCCCGGACGTCAAGTATTTTTTCTCCCATTGGTCCACGTTGAGGCGTCTGAATTCAAACGCAAAGGCTACAAACAGGTCCAGGGCATTTTGGACGCTGCAGTGTGAACGTAGATAAAACATATAAAAACAAATACAACATGTTCAATTAATACTATAGAGTTTGAAAAAATTTTGTTTATTAAAATAAAATGGCAAATACTGGTCGGGACTATTTTGTCTTCCCCACATGTTGGTTGTGACATGTCCCCACCGTCCCTATGCAAACCTACACCCTTGTTTTTGCCTATTTTTAAGGGAATGTTTGTCTGCATTGTTGAACAAAGCTTAACCTGTGATTATTGTCTTACTGTATTATTGAACTGTTTTGTATGTGTACTGTATGTCTGACACTGCTGCACAATAACTTCCCTCGAGGATAATCATAAAGTCGACAGTTGAAGTTGGAAAAGGCTCCCGGTGCAAACAGCCAAACTGAAATGGTGAGTAGCTTCATTAACGCGAGCCGTGCCCCAGTCGGAGCGCTGCAGCCTGGAGCTTGTAAAAGTGCGTGTGCAGCTCTGCCGACGTTACGAGCTGCTGACGCTCCCGGTGTGAAATCCAGGAAACACACGGTTTGTTCATAGTTTCTGTTTGTTAGCTGAAGTGGGGATGACTCACGGTCCCCACTTAGTCCTGACGTGTTCCACCAAAAAAGACGTTTGTCGCAGAATTGAACTTCTCCTTTGCTCGGGTGCACAAAACAGTTTTCTACCTGTTATTTTTTGCATATCGACCTTTCTTAGGTTCACATCTCTCCAGACACATTCCCCACTTACTTTCTTTTGCTCATGATAATACACCGCATACGTGATCTGAGTCAGAATATTTTATTTGACTGAGGCTGTGGTTCCCGAGCCGTCTATGCAAAACATCTTTAAGTCAAGTCAAGTCAGGTTTATTTACATGGCACTTTTCATACACAAGGCAAATTCAAGGTGCTTTACAAAAACCTTAGTCAGAGTTCGCAGAGCCGAGCCTCCTCCCGAACTCCCACCTTCCCCCTAAAGTTTTCCACATTTGTCGGCACTGTCACGTCTCCAAAGGTCTGCACTTCGACCTTTCTGTGGTTCAATTTGTCGACTGGACAAGAGTTTTAAGGTAGAAGACTTTTCGCCGCTCATCCAAACGGCTTCTTCAGTTCTGCTCAGACGCTGGAGACACTGACTTATATCTGCCCGACAGAGGGAGGAGTTAGATACCAAGAAATTACTCTGAAACTAACCCGACTTGTTTACAGTTTCTGTCGTTCTCCCGGCCTATTGAAGTAGACTTGAGAGGGGGTCAGATTAGCAGAATCATTCAGGGCCATAATGAGAGTTTTCACACCTTGACCTGACCTGGATACACCTGTTGTTTTCTTCATTTGCTTTGTTTTAGGTTTGAGGATGGAGTTATAGATGGAGACAGATGGAGTCTCCGAGCAAACAACGAAAAGCGTAAAAAGGTAAAGTTAGTTTCAGAGTAATTGGGGGATCTAACTCCTCCCTCTTCAGACAGATTTAAGTCAGTGTCTCCAGAGTCCGACCAGAGCTGAAGAAGCAGTTTGGACGAGCGGCGAAACATCTTCTACATAAAACTCTTGTCCAGTCGACAAATTGAAATTGAACTCTACCTTTTTGCTGTGGATTCTGCCTGGACGACTGAGGGCTTCTACACACATCGACAAGAAACTACTGGACTCACCCACCAGAAGAATGAGCACCTATAAAAGTGCTGTTCCTGGTATTTCACTGCCTTAAAAACTCTAAAAACAGAGCGAGTTCCTTTGAAACAGTTTGCAGAGCTGCAGTTATTCCTCACTCCTCTTCTGCATTCAGAACAGGCCCTGTCCACTCCACCTGTCTCCACCTCTCCTCCTGTCTCCACCTCTCCTCCTCCTGACTCCTCCTCCTGACTCCTGACTCCACCTCTCCCACCTCCTCCTCCTCCTGACTCCTGACTCCACCTCTCCTCCTCCTGACTCCTCCTGTTACGACCCAGCTCTGCTAGGGACCGCGGAAATAACAAAATAACCAAGATGTAAAATGGAATAAATAAGGTAATTTAATTAAAAGGAATGTACAAGGTAAATGAAACAAAACAGGCTAAAATATGTACATAAAATAACCTAAACTAAGAAAAAGTCACGTGGGCTTATACAAAAAAAAAAAAAAAAGTGACTAAACTAAGGGACGCAAACTAAACTAACCAAGTCACGTACCAGTACAAACAAAGTGACTGACACAAAGAGACACAAACACAAAATGGCACTGGCCACAAAGGCCACAGCCCCGAACAGGTGAGAGGAATCTGCTTAAACAGGGGGAGGAGTCTGGAGGTGAGGGGGGAGTGGCCGAGGGTTGAAGTTCCACCAATCAGGGACCAGGGCTCAACCAGCAGGAATCCAAATGACAAAAGAAATTAAAGCTCACAACAAATCACAGAACTGGAGGCCTGGGGCCGTAACACCTCCTCTCCTCCTCCTGACTCCTCCTCTCCTCCTGACTCCACCTCTCCTCCTTACCACCTTTCCTCCTCCTGACTCCTCCTCTCCTCCTCCTGACTCCACCTCTCCTCCTCCTAACTCCACCTCTCCTCCTCCTGACTCCTCCTCTCCTCCTCCTGACTCCACCTCTCCTCCTCCTGACTCCACCTCTCCTCCTCCTGACTCCTCCTCTCCTCCTGACTCCACCTCTCCTCCTTACCACCTTTCCTCCTCCTGACTCCTCCTCTTCTCCTCCTGACTCCACCTCTCCTCCTCCTGACTCCTCCTCCTGACTCCACCTCTCCTCCTCCTCCTTCTCCACCTCTCCTCCCCCTCCACCTCTCCTCCCCCTCCACCTCTCCTCCTCCTCCTGACTCCACCTCCTGACTCCACATTTATCGGATGTTGATCCAGGGGAAACCTCGGCACATCTGTCACCGTAAACCAGCTCCGGCTCCTCGTCTGATTGGATCCGCGGTTAAACGTCTCCCTGGCAGCGTCCACGGCCGGTCCCCGGGGCCCCTGCAGGAAAGGGGGACAGAGGGAGAGGTAAAGAGAGTGAGTGATGCGCCATCACCACCACTTTGTACCTGTCAGGAGCTGGAGCCAAGTGGAGAGGGGGAGGGGGAGAAGAGAAAGAGAAAGAGAGAAAGAGAGTGGAGTGGAAGAAAGGGAGAGCGGAGTGGGGGAGAGTTAGAGGAGAAGAAAGGGGAGAGGCTAAGAAGAGGGAGAGAGAGAGGGGGAAAGGACAGAGGAGAGGAAGAGAAGGAGAGAACTGAGAGGGAAAGATGAGAGAAAGGGGAAAGAGAGAGTGGAGAGGAAGAAAGGGGAAAGAATGAGGGAAGAGAGGAAGAAAGTGGAGTAGGGAAGACGGAGAGAAGAGGAGATGAGACAAGGAAGAAGAGCAATAGAAAAGAGGGGGGAGAGAGAGAAAGTGGAGTGGGGGAGAGAGGGGGGAGGAGAAAGGGGAGAGAAAGAGGGGAGGGGGATAGATGGGAAAGAGAGAGCGCGGGGAAGAAAGAGAGAGGGGATATGATAGAGGTAGAGGGGGGTAGAGGAGAGAGGGAGAGCAGAGAGGAAGAGAGAGAGAAGAGGAGAAGGGAAAAGAAGAGGGGAGCAGGAGAGGGGGAGAGGAGAGAGAGTGGGGAAGAAGGAGAGAGCAGAGAGAGAGAAGAGTGGCTGAGAAGGGAGAGAGGGAAAGGACAGAAAAGAGGGAGAGAGGAAAGAGGGGAGAGGCTGATGGGAAGGAAGAGGGAGCCTGAGAGAGGAGAAAAGGACAGAGGGAAGAGGGAGCCTGAGAGAGGGAGGAGAGAGGAGAAAAGGACAGAGGGAAGAGGGAGCCTGAGAGAGGGAGGAGAGAGGAGAAAAGGATAGAGGGAAGAGGGAGCCTGAGAGAGGGAGGAGAGAGGAGAAAAGGATAGAGGGAAGAGGGAGCCTGAGAGAGGGAGGAGAGAGGAGAAAAGGATAGAGGGAAGAGGGAGCCTGAGAGAGGGAGGAGAGAGGAGAAAAGGATAGAGGGAAGAGGGAGCCTAAGAGAGGGAGGAGAGAGGAAGAGGGGAAAACGAGCCTGAGAGGAGAGAAGGAGGAGAGAGAGGGGGGGTCTGAGAGGAGAGGAAAGAGGGAGTGGAGACAGGGAGCCAGAGAGGAGAGAGGGAGAAAGAGGAGAACAGGATAGAAGGAAGAGGGAGCCTGAGAGAGGAGAAAAGGATAGAGGGAAGAGGGAGCCTGAGAGAGGAGAAAAGGATAGAGGGAAGAGGGAGCCTGAGAGAGGAGGAAAGGATGGAGGGAAGAGGGAGCCTGAGAGAGGAGAAAAGGATAGAGGGAAGAGGGAGCCTGAGAGAGGGAGGAGAGAGGAAGAGGTGGAGGGGAAAACGAGCCTGAGAGGAGAGAAGGAGGAGAGAGAGGAGAGAGGGAGAAAAGGAGAGAGGGAAGAGAGAGGGAGAGGAGGAGGAGAGGAAAAGCAGCCTGAGTGGAAGTGGAGAGGCTGTGCGGCCCTGACAGACGGATCCATCACTCACACACTCACTGCTCACAGTTCCTCTAATTGGGCCCCATCGGTGACGTTAAACACGACTTTAGATCTGGATGGGGAAATACACACACACACACACACACCTATACACACAAACACACACAAACACACACACAAACACGCTCATACATTATCTCTGAGGGGCCGGCGCTCCTTCTTTTCATGCTAAACGTGACTCCGGTGACGTTCACACCCCGGGGGTCGTTCAGGGACTTCACTCCTCACACACTCGTCCCTGTGGACAGTTCGGGTGTGTGAGTTCTGGTGCTGTAAGCTCCTCTTTTCGAACAGTTCGGGTGTGTGAGTTCTGGTGTTGTAAGCTCCTCTTTTCGAGCAGTTCGGGTGTGTGAGTTCTGGTGTTGTAAGCTCCTCTTTTCGAGCAGTTCGGGTGTGTGAGTTCTGGTGTTGTAAGCTCCTCTTTTCGAGCAGTTCGGGTGTGTGAGTTCTGGTGTTGTAAGCTCCTCTTTTCGAACAGTTCGGGTGTGTGAGTTCTGGTGTTGTAAGCTCCTCTTTTCAGACAGTTCGGGTGTGTGAGTTCTGGTGTTGTAAGCTCCTCTTTTCGAACAGTTCGGGTGTGTGAGTTCTGGTGTTGTAAGCTCCTCTTTTCGAGCAGTTCGGGTGTGTGAGTTCTGGTGTTGTAAGCTCCTCTTTTCGAACAGATCGGGTGTGTGAGTTCTGGTGTTGTAAGCTCCTCTTTTCGAGCAGTTCGGGTGTGTGAGTTCTGGTGTTGTAAGCTCCTCTTTTCGAACAGTTCGGGTGTGTGAGTTCTGGTGTTGTAAGCTCCTCTTTTCGAGCAGTTCGGGTGTGTGAGTTCTGGTGTTGTAAGCTCCTCTTTTCGAACAGTTCGGGTGTGTGAGTTCTGGTGTTGTAAGCTCCTCTTTTCGACCAGTTCGGGTGTGTGAGTTCTGGTGTTGTAAGCTCCTCTTTTCGACCAGTTCGGGTGTGTGAGTTCTGGTGTTGTAAGCTCCTCTTTTCCAACAGTTCGGGTGTGTGAGTTCTGGTGTTGTAAGCTCCTCTTTTCCAACAGTTCGGGTGTGTGAGTTCTGGTGTTGTAAGCTCCTCTTTTCGAGCAGTTCGGGTGTGTGAGTTCTGGTGTTGTAAGCTCCTCTTTTCGAACAGTTCGGGTGTGTGAGTTCTGGTGGTGTAAGCTCCTCTTTTCGAACAGTTCAAGTGTGTGAGTTCTGGTGGTGTAAGCTCCTCTTTTCGAGCAGTTCGGGTGTGTGAGTTCTGGTGTTGTAAGCTCCTCTTTTCGAACAGTTCGGGTGTGTGAGTTCTGGTGTTGTAAGCTCCTCTTTTCGGACAGTTCGGGTGTGTGAGTTCTGGTGTTGTAAGCTCCTCTTTTCGAACAGTTCGGGTGTGTGAGTTCTGGTGTTGTAAGCTCCTCTTTTCGGACAGTTCGGGTGTGTGAGTTCTGGTGTTGTAAGCTCCTCTTTTCGAACAGTTCGGGTGTGTGAGTTCTGGTGTTGTAAGCTCCTCTTTTCCAACAGTTCGGGTGTGTGAGTTCTGGTGTTGTAAGCTCCTCTTTTCGAACAGTTCGGGTGTGTGAGTTCTGGTGTTGTAAGCTCCTCTTTTCGGCACATGTTTAAACGCACCACATTACACGATTTGATCCGATCCACGGTGAGTTCTGAGGCTGTTTCCTCGTCGCAGACCTGGAGCTGTGTTTCGTTTCGTTCTCGCGTGTTTAACGGCTCCTTCATGTCCCGATCAAGAGCGCTCTTTCCGATACTGATCCGATACCTCCTCCAGTGTTTGCCGCTGTGGCTTTGTCGTTTTGCGCTTGTGAATCTCAAACACGTCCGGATGATTCTTTTGTCAGTGACGAATCAAACTGGTGGTGTTAAAGTGGCTCTGCCGGTTCCTCCAGGAGAAACTGTTTGACTCTCGTTTTGTTGTACAGTCGTCCCTCACTATAACGCCAGTCACCTTTCACTGATTTTTTTTTACAGTACATGAAGGCGCTTTGTGTCCTGCATTCTGATTGGCTAAGACAGAACCCATTGTTTTCTGCATAATCGAAGGTCCATGAATAAAAAACAGCTCCAACAACTCCCCATAACTCTGTTTTTCAGCCCCTGTGCTCCTCAGTTTAGATCGCGGCCGATTTGCGCAGAGAGATCCCCCTCCCCATGATCCGCTCAGATCACGGATTTTACAGTTTTTACAGGGTTTTCGCCTATCGCGGGTTATTTCTAGAACGTGACCCCCACGATAAACGAGGGACCAGTGTAGTGAAAAGTCCCACACAGCGACGTGGCGGCGTTTTGATTTACAGCTGCGCATCAGTGCAATCACGTGACTGAATTCGATACCGTCCGATACTCATAAAAGAGCTGGATCGGGACCTGATACTGATACGGAATACCAGATCGGGACACCGCCAGTAATTAATCGTAAATACCAAAAACCGACGTCAAAATTGCACATGAACTCCCGCTCACGTCGTAATTTCTACTGGAAAACTTGACGATTTTTATGACACACGAGCTGCTGAGACAGAAACTTGGACCTTTCAGCGGCGAACGTGAAGCGAAAGGTGAACAAACCGTAACCCTAAGAACTGTATTCTGTTAAACGTTCTCCGCTGCTGTCGTAACACTTCACCTGCAATTTTAAGGTCACAAGAGGAGCTGCTCACACCAGCGGGTGAAAGAATAACATGCAAAACAAAGTGCTTTTGGCCTCTGCGGCTTTTATTGGCATCGTCGGATATAAACACGAATAATGGTGCGACGAAAAGAATAAGCAGTTCATGAAATAATCCTCCACATTCCCCAAGGACGCTGCTGCCGCGTTAGCAACAGGTTTGATTGACAGTTGTTGTCGGTACATCACAGAACAGAGAACATAAAACAATGACTTAAACTTACTATTTAAAGTTTCATGATAAAAGTTAAAAGTTTCCTCATTATTCTGCAGAATCAGTAAAACACAGCGGTCCGTGCAGGTCCAGAGTGTCTCCGCTCTGAGGAGGGCGCCACATTTAACCTCCTCACTCACGATTGGCTCTTGTGTTGCTATGATACTCGCGGTCGGATTTCCAAATATGGACCTGGCTCCAGATTCGCTCCTGTAACCGTGGCAACAGGAGCCTCATCTGAGCGGCGCTGAACTCATTTAGTCCACTCATATATACGGTCTAGGATCCTGAATAGACTAAAGGTAAAAGGAGCTGTTCACTTGAAAACTACTTTATGACGTTTTTTGAGCTTTGGAGATGTGGACGGACGAATAATAGAGTTACTCAAACATGTGAATGAAAGAAAACACAACTCCAGGTCTGTTTCTGAGGAGGGAAGAACATTCAAACGTGACCCAAAGCTCACCTAAAGTCAGTTTTGCGTAATTAAGGACCTTTAACATGAGAAATGGAAGTAAATTAATGCTGAGGGAACATTGCTCAAAGCTCATGAAGACCAAATGACTGAGATCGAGTTTGGCGACTCAATAACTAACGAACAGCGCTCCACGTTTGTGTTTGTATTTTCTATTTAAACAGGTTTCTCTCTCCTCTCCACCCACCTGTGATGGAGGCAGCGCCAGGACCACAGCGCTCACATCCTGGAGGGAAATCAGCCTCTTCAACCCACCGACAGAGGAGCCGAGGAGGAGAGACGGAATTCTGCGGGAGCGTGGAGATTCCGAGAGGCTTTGGGAGTTTAATGGAGCGGGTCTTTGGCAGTTTAACCTGCTCAGTACCTGCTCAGTGAACACCTGCAGGGCTGTGGAGCTGCGGTTCACACATCAGCACGAAGAGAAATGAGGAAAAAGATGCGGAAATTTCATGATGAGACATTTACTAAACGGCTTTATTCTTTTAATCCCGCTCCGGGCATTGCACAGCGACGCTTTACCCTCCGCTCCTGAGTTCATTTGACTGTGTGAAGCTGGAGAAACCAAATGAGACGCTGGAACATCGTGAACACGGCGATATTTAAAATTAATTTGAACATTAATTTCTGGAGAGTTCGAACAGTATCGTTTTCCGTCACGAAATCGGGGTGCAAAGAGTGGCTTTTTATCTAAGACGAGTTGAGTTATTTTGAGTTTATTTTTCGTTTTCGGCATTCAACGTGTTCATTCATAGATGCATTCAGTGTAAATCTTGCAAATAAAGCAGAGAAATTGACGACAAGTGTCCAAACTTTTAACTTCCAGGTGTTTCTGATACAAACGCGCGACGACAACTTCTCTCTGGGCTCATTTCGCTGTCGTGAGTCTGACAAAATGTAGGACAAATGAGAAAATGTCCCAGTTTTCTTCGTCTCCATGTTGCAGTAGCGTTCGGCTCATCCACAATTCCAACCACGCCTCGGTTTTTATCTTTTCCGCTGACGCACAACTCTTAGTGCACTGGGTACAAGCTGTAAACTCGGGATGCTTCAAAAACGGAAGTGTTCATCATTTATTTTCCTCCATCAACACAATGCAGTGACTGAACAAAAGAGAAATCTAAACCAGATCAGTATTTGGTGTGAGCTTTGCCTTCAGAAGAGCCTCAGTTCTTCTAGGTTTTACTTGCAGACAGTTTGTGAAGGAGCTGGACTGGTTGCTGTTCCAAACATGTAGAAGAACTAAGCTCAGATCTTGTGTGGATGGAGCTTCCTCACATCCTTCTGTCTCTTCATGAATCCCAGACTCACTCCATGATGTTGAGGTCAGGGCCTGTGGGGCCCGACCAGCACCAACACAACTTCTGCTTCTTTACGCTCAAGAGAGTTCTGAACGACTTTGGCTTTTTCTTTTGTTTGCTCACTTTGCATTATCATTATTTATATTTTTGAAGCATTCTTTGTTCACAGTATTTTTTGACACCTGCATAAAACTTTTGCACAGTTCTGTTCTTCAGTGGGTTCGATCACAGTCGCTCGAGCCCAGTGTCGGGAACTACACCAGAACTTGTGATCGCAGGTTTCCAAACGTCTTCCTGGGGCTGTGATGAAAGCTACACTCACTTATTCCCCCCGTCCCTCACTTCACCTTCAGTCCTCCAGGTTCTGCTGCAGCTCTGTTCTGAATCCTGTTTATGGACAGAGTTTCCTCTCACATTAATCTCCACAGCACCAACCCCAACATGCAAATATTGAACGAATTAAGATGAATATTTCTCTTTTTGACAAGTTGGCTTCATTAGGCAGAGCTGCCTCCAGCTCAGCTCAATTTGTTTTAACATGGAGTTTGAGCTGTTGATTTGCTCAGGTATTTACCAAATATCAGTGCACCACTTTTATTGCATCTATTTTCTGCAGCAGTTTGAGCAAAGAGCCCAGACTTCCCTCTTCATACAGACACTTGGCTTGTCTTGGGTCTTCCCCAGGGCCTCCTCCCTGTGAGACATGAACATATCCCCGAGGAGGCGTCCAGGAGACACTCGAAACAGATGTGAGGAGGAGCAGTGGCTCTACTCTGAGCTCCATAGTGGTATGGGGGGAAGAGTGGGATTTTGTTTTTATACTCAGGATTGTGGTGAGAATCTTTTACTTTGTTTTCTGTTGTGGTTTATTTAAGTTAAAGAATGTCTTTTATGGGTTTAGAGAACTGTAACTAACACCTGTTACAGCATTTCTGTTTTCCTGCCACATGTGGTGGTGTAATCTGCTGTTCCTGGGGTATCTCAGGGCAGGTCACTGCTCCGTCTTTATCAGTCATTGTTAAAACAACGAGCTGTTGCTTTGCGTATTCTCATCATTTAGATTTGTGATATACTTGGGGGCGATCGATGTCCAGCTGAACCAGACAAGGTGTCTCCATTTGTGGGTTGTTTGGATGTCATATGTTTTCCCTCATGTCAGTTTTATGACGTTTGTCAAATAAGCCTGAGTTTTTGTTTTGCCGTTCACATTAGGGAGAGATGGACCTCGCATGAGAGTCAGAGTACTTTAGTGTGCGCGGCTCCATTTAAACTAGCAGGATAAATGTTTATATCATTTAAACTGTTTAAAACCCTGTAGTCATTCTGCACTGAGATGGAGCTGTCCGTGAAACAGAAATAAAACATAAAATATAACATTTTGATCTATTTCTACACATCCTGTGGAAATTTCAGGTGATTTCAACAATTGCCAAAATTTATTGGCCTGTGAAATGTCAAATTTTCTGGGACACCTTGTACTTTATTACATTTCTACTCCATTTAAGCCAGCATGAGAAATGTTTATGCCATTTAAACCGTTTAAAATCCTGTAGTCATTCTGCTCTGAGCTGGAGCTGTCCGTGGTGCTGCCTGAACCTCTCTCCACGATCACTCGCTGTAGAGCCATCAGATCTGCTGCAGACCCCGCATCAGATGAAAGCACGTCTCACTGAATCTTCACAAGTGCTGTTTGGACAACCATTAGCAATAATCCGGCTCCTTCAGCTCGTGTTTCCACCACTGCTCCACATCCCTCTGAGCGAAGATGGAGGAATCATCGCCTCATAAAACCTCTCAGACAAACCCGGGCCAGCTCTTTACTCTCGTATCAGAGTCATTAAAGCGGCGAGAAAAGTACCTCATTGTTGCAACGCGAATGCTTGTGTGATATTAAAAGAGACGCGGCGGAGAAGCTGGGCCTGGAGGAAGTGGAAAAAATGAAGGCATCAATCAGAGCGAGGATTGCTTATGAGCCTCGAAGGACAAATAAAAGCCCACAAAGGGGTTATAAAAAGAGCGGATACGAGAGCGAGCAATAACGCTACAATGCACAGGAAAACTCCGGATCTATTTGATAACAATGGCAATCTGCAACTGCTCCCCGGGCCATAGAGAGATCTGCTCCATACAGGAGGAGACGGCGCGAGCACGAGCCAAAACGGAGCAATAAAGTTGGAGCAACGCTAATGAACAGATTTAGCATGCGCCAGGTTTCTGTACATAACGACTTATTTAATTCCCGGATGGTGGAAAGGTATTTGCACGGGGCTCATTTGCATATTACGGCGCAGAGTCTGCACACAACGCTGTGATTGTGGAGCCGCTTTAGTTCAAATGCCGTTAAGAGTCGTACACATCATCACAGCCGCACAGGGAGAGACCAGGTTCTGCTGAGCTTTGTGTGGTTTTCTGAAGCACAGAGGGGAGCTGCAGTTATACTGGGATCAATAAAAACCAGGGCTGTCAGCGTTAACGCGTGAATCCCGACTAGATTAATGCAATCCATAACGTGATTTTTTTTAAATCGCAATTAGAGTTCGCAAGCCTTTTGTCTCGACTAAAAACGCAATGATTTTTTTTTTTTTAACTCACAGTTCGAGCTCGAAGACATCCGTCGGCAGCTCCTGTGGCTGTTTCTCTTTTGAACTTCAGAGCAGCGTGTTTCAGTAAACTCACCGCCCTGATGGAGAAACAGACGCTTCTGGACTTTTGAACTGTTTATTTGACTTTAAAAAACTTCCAGACGCTACAGTTTACAAGTCAAGAGTTAAATGCCGCCTGTGTCGAGCAGAGTTTCAGCACCACCAAAGTCCATCCAGTCTTAGGCCTTATCCACACGTATCCGGGTATCTGATAAATCGAAGATGTTTTGCTGCGTTTTGACCTGTCATCCACACGAACACGCATCAGAAACGAGTATTCAGGGAAAACTCCGGCCAAAGTGAAGATTTTTGAAAACTCTGTTTCTGCCTGTTTGTGTGGACAGAGATAACTGGGGTTTTGCGTTTTAAAACGCCACTGTCTGCGCCAAAAAATATGAATCTGCCCTGACGTCAAACGTGCGACATTTGTTTAGGCGACTGCAAAAGCCAAAGCCAAAGCCAAAGCCAAAGACTATGGATCGGAGTCGTTTCTTGAGAGCTGTGGCAGCATTAATTATTGTTTAGGAGCATTTCTGACTCCGAGTCTGTCCAGACAAAGGAGCTCCAAGAGCAATCTGTTGTTTAAGTTTAGGCGGAAGTGACGGCGAAGTGATGGAAATAACGCCATCTACAGGTTTGGAATGTGTATGAATGTGGTTGAAAACGCAGATGTTCGGTTATGTGTAGAAGGTGTTTTTTTTTCAAAGATGAGGTGGTGTGGATAAAACTATTTTTATAAACGGAGGGGGGAAATGTTCGGTTTTAAAAATACCCGCCTACGTGTGGACATGGTCTGAGTTACACCTCTGAGCTAAACCCCCGGGTGCAGCGACCGGAGCGTCCGAGCCAAGAGCCTCAGATCAGACAAACCTGCGGATAATCACACGGCAAAGAAAATAACGACAGCGATCGCTAAATGGGTGAGAATTGCTTTACATTATGGTTTTAAAACTGTCTTGAAATGCAAAATAACAATTTTAAACATACAATTCAACATGCGATCAGCATGTGAGTCTAACCAAACCAGGACTAAACCAGGACTAAAACTCGAACACGTCAAACTTATATCGAGCTTTTTTGGACACTCAAAGACGCTTTACAAGCAAAAAGGAAGTGACACAGTAGAAAGTCATGGGGGGAATTCCAGACTGAACAGGTTTAGTTTTTAGTTGTGATCTGAAGTTCCTGGTGGACTGTGGGAGCGAGTTCCAGACGGGAGCCGGTGCTTAGTCCCGAGGGGAGTGAGGAGGTGGGTGTGGGCTGGTCTGAGGCGGGCGGGACGGTGCAGACAGAGGAGGCCGCTGAGATCGGGAGGAAACGGGTCGTGGAGGCGATGAGGAGGACCTTGTACTGGATGTGGCGCTGCACGGGGAGACAGTGGAGTTCCGGGTGAGGAGGTGAGCGGCAGAGTTCCTCAGGTGTTGCAGTTTTCGGAGGTGGGTGGAGGGGAGACCAGTGTAGAAGGCTGTTACAGTAGTCGAGGGGCAGAGACGGGTGGAGATGGAAAAAAGATGTAGATGAAGAAGCGGAAACTTGCCACTTGGAAGCAGGAATCTGCGTCTCCCCAAGAACAGAACTCCCCACAGAACACCTGCACTATCTGCCTTTTGCACCATTTATTATTGATTTATTTGTTCAATTCAAAAAGTTTATTGTCAATTGAAATTGTGTTCTCAATCTCCTAAATAAATAATAATAAAATGATTACACACGGGACAGGGAGAGAAACACATACAGGTCTTTGTATGATATTTTAAAAACTGACAATAAACTTTGAGCTTTCCTCTGGGCTCTGTCTGCGGTAATAAGTCTGATAAAATGTAGGAAAAATGAGAAAATGCCCCAGTTTTCTTCCAACCATACCTCAGTTTTCATAATTTCCACTGACGCACGGCTCTGAGTGCAGTGGGTCTATGTGATTAGAAGAGACGAGGATGATTCCAAACGGCACAGACGTCTGCAGGCTTCATTTTACCAACCAGTGTTTTTGATAAATGTCGTGGTTCAGGATGTAAATCATCTCCACAGTATCACAGAGGAGGTAACAACATGTACAGGAACTGAGTCATGCGTTCAGCTTTTACAGTCGATCCTTCTGTTCTGACCCCGAGCTGAACTCTCGCCCTGAAATCACGTGTGAGTTCGATGTTGCAGGAAGAGAAACTCCAGAGGCAACAAGTGAAGATCGACTACTGACGGTGAAGAAGAAGAGAAACTGAAAGTTACTGAAAGAAAATGGTTCAGAAATGTATTTTTTAGTGTTTTTCAAAAAATATAATTCACTGGTAAATAAATGGGATTAGAAACGACATCGGCGATCGAGTCTTTTGGGCTTTGGCCTGTGCAGTGGGAAATCAGCAGAGGGAAGTGTGAGGTGCTTATAAAGTTGTTTTCTAACGTTTCCAGACACTAATGAGTGAACCAGGCAGAGCGTTTGGTTTGTTAGACTCGTGGCTGTTGTCAGATGGGTTAAAGTGGTGTTAAGCTTCTTCAGTGTGTTTTACGTGGAAGTTCAGAACTTGCCCCCATCACTACACTAGTTTGTTGCCTTGACAGACTCACTGCCACAGTGAGATCTCCACCGAGGAAACACTGATCTGTGCCGTTTTTTGGCTCCTGACAGAATTCCACCACCTCTAGAAACGGACTTTAGCCTCAAACGTGCCGGAGTTCAGCTTTAATCTGGCTCGAGGCAGATGGAGTGACCTGTGGTGTTATCCGTCTGTGTTAAACATGGAGACAGTTTCATCCTGGACCTGTCAGAAGAAAACGTGACAGATTTCGTAACAGAAAATGAAGATACTGTGGTCTTGTTGTACTGACTCTAAACACACATGGCCCCTGCAGACTCCCCTGGCCCCTACACACTTTGTCCCTGCACACTTGGCCCCTGCACACTTAGCCCCTGCACACTTTGTCCCTGCACACTTAGCCCCTGCACACTTGGCCCCTGCACACTTGGCCCCTGCACACTTGTCTGGCCCGATAGCTCTTGTAAAGTGTGACTAATGCTGTGATTCTCCTCTCAGGACTCGGCCGACCTGCCTCTCGTGTGGTGACTCAGCCCGGGGCCACACAGCGCTGCTATTTTTACCCCGCTCCTGCCCCTGGGACACATATTGTCTTTGACTTTGTTATTCCTCTCTGCTCAGAGTGACGTTGTGCGGTGACAGCTCCTCTGCTCCTGCGCCCGCTCTGCACGCCGCCGTAATTGGAGTTGTGGATTTAGGCCGAGCCCGTGGCAGTAATTGGACCAGAGCCAAGTCGTTCTCTCCTCCCGCTCTGCTTCTCTCCTCTTCCTCTTCCCTCTCTCCCTCTCCTGGTGCAGGCAAACTGGCAGCAGCTCCCTCCCCAGATTTGGCTGCTCCCGCTGGGCCGCAGACACACATCCCCCCCTCTCCCCCTCTCCCCGGCTGTGCTCCAGTTTCGGGGCTGGGACGGTGGTATCGAGAGCGGTGGTCAGAGGGGCAGGCTGGGTGATGGACGGGCATCTGGACTGGAGCAGTGCCCGGTGATGTGTGGGCACAGCTGGAGAGGCTGAGTCACAGACGCTCTGGGCTGCAAAGTTGTGTCTGAGACCAGTGAACAAATAATGGAGGATACAAACACTCCATCTTTCATCTTCATTAATGAAGACATTAATAATGAATCATGCCCTGCCATATGGGGTTATAATGACAGCCTCTTGTTTTGGTAAAGCAGCTAAGCAATTACCTCGGAATGAATAAATAAATAAACCTACTTTCACTGGCCCCTCATGAGGTCCATCCTTCTCCAGGGCTGCTGTCAGGAGCAGGAGCAGCAGGGACTCATCTCCAGATCCAGAGCTCAGCTTCAGCAGGAGGAGAATATTTAGAAACCAGAGGAAAGTCCCCAGAGACACAAACTGGCACAGAGTCCACTTCACTTCTATCCTCAGTTTATTTTTCTCCTTTTTCTAAACAGTTCTTTTTAAACCCCAGATTTGCAGGGTAGATTCACTTTAAATCCTCATAGAGCCGTAACTGGACACATCTAGGCTCCAAAAAGTAGACTGGAAGTGTCAAAATGTCAAAGATACTTTGACACAGGTTTTGTACATTTGCCCTTCAGTATTTCAAATCTGGACGACGTGTTGGACTTCATGCCCTAAACTACAACAATGGCTGTGCTTTTGTTCATGTGTCTTGTGTTAGGATGTTTTAAATGTACTTTCTGAGTGTTTTTAGCATCTTTTTGTGCTCTCACTGTAGCACTTTGAGATTTCACTGAAATGTAAAGTGCATTACAAATAAAATGTATTATTATTATTATTATTATTATTATTATTCTGTCTGGGTAAGAGAGACAATAATAATAATAATAATAATAATAATAATAATAATAATAATAATAATAATAATAATAATAATCCTGAAGCTCTAAACCGTGCACTGGGGGAGTCCCACTTCCTGTCGAGCTTTTGTAAGAGTAAAAATGGTACAGGAAATGTTTGTTGTAAGTATTTTTATTTTATTTAACCTTTATTTAACCAGGTAAAGTCACACTGAGATCCAGAACTCATTTACAGGGTGACCCGGCCAAGTGTTCAGCAGCACAGGTCAAGAGCAGAAAACAATTCATTAAGATAAACATCAATTATGAAAGTAAAGGGCAATGAGTGTAGGGAATATTTCCAAAGTGCTGCAGCTGTAAGTCTAAAAAGATAAAGTGCAGGAGTTGTAAACAATAGATGATAAAATGCGATAAAATCTGTTACAAAGAGCAGTGACGTCTTAAGTATTGTGATGTTAAATTCACTGCCATGACCGCAATGTGTGAAACCAAACTCGAAATAAAAGAGTGACTGACACTTCCCCTGAGCTGTGTCCAGAAAAGAAAACCTCTGAGGAGTGTTCTCAGCTGAACCTGCAGGCGTTTATAACACTTCTAAATGAACGAGTGAACGGTCAAAGAGTCGTCTCCTTTTCTTACATCAGACGTTAACCTCGTCTGGAGCAGGTTACGGTTTTCAAGCACGTTGCCATAGCAACATGACCGAACGTGATCCAGGTCTGGAAACTCAAGTTAACCCCGAACTGCGAAACGTGTAACCGAGGTCATATCAGAGCCCGGTTTAGTCCTGGTTTAGTCCTGGTTTGGTCTGGCCATAGTCCTGCTTTGGTCCAACTCTAATCCTGGTTTAGTCCTGCTCTGGTCTAACTGTAGTCCCGTTTTAGTCCTGTTTTGGTCCAACTTTAGTCCCTTTTTAATCCTGCTTTTGGTCTGGTTGTAGTCCTGGTTTAGTCCATCTTTAATCTGACTGTACTCCTGATTTAGTCCCACTTTGGTCCCACCGTAGTCCCAGTTTAGTCCTGCTTTGGTCCGGCTGTAGTCCTGGTTTAGTCCTGCTTTAGTCCGAATGTAGTCCTGGTTTAGTGCTGGTTTGGTCTGGCTATAGTCCTGCTTTGGTCCAACTCTAATCCTGGTTTAGTCCTGCTCTGGTCCAACTGTAGTCTTGGTTTAGTCCTGCTTTAACTCAACTGTAGTCCCGTTTTAGACCTGCTTTGGTCCAACTTTAGTCCCCTTTTAGTCCTGCTTTGGTCCAACTTTAGTCCCGTTTTAGTCCTGCTTTGGTCCAACTTTAGTCCCGTTTTAGTCCTGCTTTGGTCCAACTTTAGTCCCGGTTTAATACTACTTTTGGTCTGGCTGTAGTCCTGGTTTTAGTCCTGCTTTGGTCCAACATTAGTCCTGGTGTAGTCCTCCTGTAGTCCTGGTGTAGTCCTGGTGTAGTCCTGGTGTAGTCCTCCTGTAGTCCTGGTGTAGTCCTCCTGTAGTCCTGGTGTAGTCCTCCTGTAGTCCTGGTGTAGTCCTGCTTTAGTCCAACTGATTGTAACCCCATGGCGACCGCTGAACATTCCACCATAGATGTACACATAGAACACCCCCCAGCCAACGAATCAACATTTCCATAAAAACGTCCTCGTCCAGCTCAGGTAAGAGTCAGGTTTGTGGAGGTGCGAGCAAATTCCACTAAACCGAAACCGAAATGAAACAAAATGTGTTTATTTCCGTCTGTATTTTGTGGTTTCATTTCGTCGCTTCGAGTGTCGTTGTTATTCTGCCCGTCGTGGCCTCACTGTAGCTCGAGTGTGACAAAAGCCGTGTTTTCTTGAACCGTAAAAACACTAAACAAACTCCTACCGGCGGTGACAGTGTTTAAATAAAGTATAAGAGCAGATAAAGAGTAAATAAAGTGTTTTGGAGCCGGTGCACACGGGGAGACAGATGGAAAAACAACAGCGCCGCCCAAACTCCACATTTCATATCAGTCTCCAGAGGGTTTGAGTCCAGAGCAGAGCTTTAAAGTGTTTTCTGTGGACGTGCAGGGAGCGGTGACGTGTGAGGGCAGGAGAGCGGGGCAGATACAGGGGCAATAATAATACAGAACACTTGTACAGCGCTTTTCGTGACACTCTAAGACGCTTCACAGAGATTAGGACAAACACATGACAGAAACATAAACAGGAGGTGCAGTTATTCAAAGGCAGTTTTGGACATGTGAGTTTTCATGGCTTTTTTAAACATGGTGGTGATGTATTTGTCAGGATCCACTTTTGGTTTTTACCTTCTCCTCCTCCTTCTGTGTTCGGTCTGAGGGGTTTTCCAATGTGGCTAAACATGGCGGCGCTTAAAGCTGAACTCGGGCACATTTGAAGCTAAAGTCCGTCTCTAGAGGAGGTGGAATTCTGTCAGGAACCAAAAAACGGCACAGATCAGTGTTTCCTCGGTGGAGATCTCACTGTGGCAGTGAGTCTGTCAAGGCAACAAACTAGTGTAGTGATGGGGGCAAGTTCTGAACTTCCACGTAAAACACCAATTTACTTCAGACTGAAGAAGTTTAACACCACTTTAACCCATCTGACAACAGCCACGAGTCTAACAAACCAAACGCTCTGCCTGGTTCACTCATTAGTGTCTGGAAACGTTAGAAAACAACTTTATAAGCACCTCACACTTCCCTCTGCTGATTTCCCGCTGCACAGGCCAAAGCCCAAAAGACTCGATCGTCGACTCCAGAAGCAACAAGTGAAGATCGACGACTGACGGTGAAGAAGAGAAACTGAAAGTTGTTGGAAGAAAATGGTTCTGGAATGTATTTTTTTAGCGTTTTTCCAAAAATATAATTCACTCGTAAATAAATGGGATCAGAAACGACATCGACGATCGAAGAAGCAGAAACTGAGCCAAGGATTCACTCACTGTATTTGTATTTTTTTATTTTGCAAATATATAACAATAAAAACAACAAAAAAAAGTAGGTGTGGGAAGAGGCAAAAAGCCAAAAGTATTTTTATTAAAGCCTCAACCGTATGAATACATTAAAACTGAACATTAAAGATTAAAGATTAACACATTTACACACCTTAGATTAAATACATTTGAACATAAAAGTGTCCACAGTGTCATTGTCATTGATTATGGGAGAATGTTCCAGAACTTAGAGCCTCTGACTGAGTCACACTTTGTCCAGATGTGGTGTGTGTGTGGAGCTCACAGTTCCCCCGGGCCGTGGACCTCGTTCCCACTGACTCTGTTTTAATAAAATCCTGTAACAGAGGGAGGCAAGTGCAGGCAGAACTTTATATACAAAACATCCATATTTAAAAGAACAAAGTTACTCAAATGAAGCAGGTTGTACTTGTGTAAAACAGTGCAGTGAGATGAGAATGTCCAACATATTCTCTGCTCCTGTTCACTGCCAAAGAGGATTTTCTAGCATCGATAAACTGACTTGAATTAAGCAGATTCATCTTAAAAGACCAATTTTAAGATTTTTTTACTCATTAAAATTAGAATTTTTACTTGTTTCAAGATATTCCATCCATCCATCGAGGGGGTTTGGGTGCAGGAGAGGGGGTTTGGGTGCAGGAGAGCGGGTTTGGGTGCAGGAGAGGAGGTTTGGGTGCAGGAGAAGGGGTTTGGGTGCAGGAGAGGAGGTTTGGGTGCAGGAGAGGGGGTTTGGGTGCAGGAGAGGAGGTTTGGGTGCAGGAGAGGGGGTTTGGGTGCAGGAGAGGGGGTGTGGGTGCAGGAGAGCGGGATGTGGGTGCAGGAGAGGGGGTTTGGGTGCAGGAGAGGGGGTTTGGGTGCAGGAGAGGGGGTTTGGGTGCAGGAGAGGGGGACGTGGGTGCAGGAGAGGGGGTTTGGGTGCAGTAGAGGCGGTTTGGGTGCAGGAGAGGGGGTTTGGGTGCAGGAGAGGGGGTTTGGGTGCAGGAGAGGAGGATGTGGGTGCAGGAGAGGGGGTTTGGGTGCAGGAGAGGGGGTTTGGGTGCAGGAGAGGAGGTTTGGGTGCAGGAGAGGGGGTTTGGGTGCAGGAGAGGGGGTTTGGGTGCAGGAGAGGGGGTTTGGGTGCAGGAGAGGGGGTGTGGGTGCAGGAGAGGGGTTTGGGTGCAGGAGAGGGGGTTTGGGTGCAGGAGAGGGGGTTTGGGTGCAGGAGAGGAGGATGTGGGTGCAGGACTGGGGGTTTGGGTGCAGGAGAGGGGGTTTGGGTGCAGGAGAGGGGGTTTGGGTGCAGGAGAGGGGGTTTGGGTGCAGGAGAGGGGGTTTGGGTGCAGGAGAGGGGGTTTGGGTGCAGGAGAGGGGGTTTGGGTGCAGGAGAGGGGGTTTGGGTGCAGGAGAGGGGGTTTGGGTGCAGGAGAGGGGGTTTGGGTGCAGGAGAGGGGGTTTGGGTGCAGGAGAGGGGGTTTGGGTGCAGGAGAGGGGGTTTTGGTGGAGGAGAGGAGGTTTGGGTGCAGGAGAGGAGGTTTGGGTGGAGGAGAGGGGGATGTGGGTGCAGAAGAGGAGGTTTGGGTGCAGGAGAGGGGGTTTTGGTGGAGGAGAGGAGGTTTGGGTGCAGGAGAGGGGGTTTGGGTGCAGGAGAGGGGGTTTGGGTGCAGGAGAGGAGGATGTGGGTGCAGTAGAGGAGGATGTGGGTGCAGCAGGAGGCGCGGGCACGGCTGGTGAAGCGCCCGTGCAGTTTTGGTGGGTTTGTCCGAGCAGATGGTTCGCATTTCTTCAGAACCGCGTCTGGCCGTCGATGAGAGCCACCGGTGCCTTTCAGATTCTAAAACGCGGCGATGCCAGACGGAGGATGAGAAACAGATTTCCAGGAAAATCCGGGAAAAGGTTTAAGGATGATTTATTACAGGGACTGTGCGGGTTTTGCCGGGACGGAGGCAGGTCCGGGAGCAGCAGGTGAGTGCGGAGGCTCGGCTCAAATGTCTGGAGCAGGACCAAGGCTGGCAAAGGAGCCGGAGCAGAGAACAAGCAGAGCAGGGAAGTTAAAAATGCAAAATACACTTGGCAAAGATTGAAAAAAAACCACCCTGAAGCCACGTTTGATATTACAGAAAAGAGCCGTGCAAACTGTGAACAATGTGCAACTTAGAGAACAGCAAAATCCACTGTTTCTAAAGTCTGAAAGTTTTTGATTTGGTCAAATATAAAACTCCTCCTTTCATCTGATTATGTACAGGAACATTTAAATCGTATCACAGAATAACAGAATGACACATATAATCCATCTGGGAATAACACTTAAACAGTTTACATCAACAATCACATAAATGAATCGAGTTAATAAAGTTAATTAGCATCAGAACATTACATCACCACTCAAGAAACAATTCTACAAACAATACGCCCCATTTCACACCACAGCCCGAACAAAAGCCTTCTCCTCACAGTCAAAGCCTCCTCCTCCTCCTCTGTTCCCTCTGCTGCTCCTCCTCCTCTTTCTGTTCCTTCTGCTCCCCCTCCTCCTCTCTCCTCCTCTCTGTTCCCTCTCCTCCTCTCTCCTCCTCTGTTCCCTCTCCTCCTCCTCTTTCTGTTCCTTCTGCTCCTCCTCCTCCTCTCTCCTCCTCTCTGTTCCCTCTCCTCCTCCTCTTTCTGTTCCTTCTGCTCCTCCTCCTCCTCTCTCCTCCTCTGTTCCCTCTCCTCCTCCTCTCTCCTCCTCTGTTCTTTCTGCTCCTCCTCCTCTCTCCTCCTCTGTTCCCTCTCCTCCTCCTCTCTCCTCCTCTGTTCCCTCTGCTCCTCCTCCTCTCTCCTCCTCTGTTCCCTCTCCTCCTCCTCTCTCCTCCTCTGTTCCCTCTGCTCCTCCTCCTCTTTCTCTTCCCTCTCCTCCTCCTCTCTCCTCCTCAGTCGCTCTGGAACACTCTCCCTCCTGACGTCCCAAACTCCGACTCACTTCCACATTTCAAATCCAAACTCCGAACACAGCTGTTCAGACGGACCTGTTCGCTCCACCACAGCACCAGACCAGAACTGCACTGTGGCCACACGGTGCCTCACAGCAAGAAGGACCAGGTTTGATCCCCGGGCCTTTCTGTGTGGAGTTTGCATGTTCTGCCCGTGTCTGGATGGGGTTCCTCCGGGCTCTGGTCTCCCCCATCAGCCCAAAACAAGCTCCAGGTCCAGGGAGAACATCTGAGGACTAATGGAGGTCAATTAAACACAATCAATTCAAATACTGTTTAATACATGACTAAATACTAATAAAATGCACTAAATACAATAAAACAATACTGTCCCACTTTAACTACAGGCATTTAACTGTAGGTTTTGTTCATACTTAATTTGTTTATGTTGTTGTAAAGCGACTCTGAGTGTCCAGAAAGGCGCCGAATACATTTTTTAAGCATTATTTACTTAAATAAAGATTTACAAACCCACCTGTCTCACAGATGCTGACTTAGAGGTTAAAGGGAACGATCTGAAGCTACAGCCGTCAGGCCAAGGACCCCTGAGTTGCCTGTGAAACTCCTCCGCCTCAGCAGCCAGGAGTTTGTAATAAAAAAAAACACCTGGCTGTGATCAGGGGGAAGTCTTGTGTGATGTCACCAAGTACTTGCAGTGGTCTCCTGAGCCAGGACACGCACATTTCTATAGGGTTTTGACCTGAAAAGCTGCACAGTTTGTACTAAAATGATCAAAAAGGCATCTTCACCCCCTATGGAGGGAATGGAAGGGAAGCGGAACGTTTCATTAGCGAATTATCAATTAAAGTTTCAAGGAAAAAGGACCAAGATTACAGTCCTGTCCTACACTGGCTAAGAGTCAAACTGTCACTCAATCTTACCAAATCAGCAGCATTAAGTCTTAGAGGATCGAGAACCATCAAGAAACTGAACAATGACTTTGAAAATGCGGATATAGTCAAAAACTATCGAATCGAATAATTTATTTCAACTTTGTAAATAGTAAATATTTTAACCCCTGGACAGGGTTTTAGAGGTTTTGGGGTTTTTTTTTTGTTTTTGTTTTTTGTTTTTACATTTATTTGTATATTATAGTTTTATCTATTGAGAGATATTGTTAATAAAGTATATTTTTATTTACACTGCAAATGACTGAAAGGTTTTCATTTCTCATTCCGCACTCTTCTCTTCTCTCTAATTCTCTCTAATTTAATGTTGCATCTCTATTTTAAACATTTATGATGATTATTCATGTTTTGATTTGTTTGTATTGTGATTTTAATGTATTTCTTATTCTGTAAAGCACTTTGAATTACTTTGTGTACGAACTGTGTTGTACAAATAAACTTGCTTTGCCAAATTTAATACATTTCATAAAATTAAAAAAAAAAAGGCATCCGTTCTAGTGAAAACACAGTGGAGCACTTTCTGTATTACCACGTGACATCACAAAGTGGATCAGGCTGTTTTCTGTTTGAGAGAAGAAATGTGTTAAAGATGTGAATGAAACAAAACCCAACTCCAGGTCTGTTTGTGACGAGGAAACTACACGAGCGTAATAACTTTATCTCCTGTAAATACAGGCGGGTCTCCTGCTGCTTTATTTAAACATTTCCACAGCATTTTAACAAGGTCTTCCACATCACAAATCAATAACAAATCTGCTGTAACAAGTCTCCACCTCTGTTTGCCAAGACCACCAAGTACTCGCAGTGCTCTGGAGCCAGGACACACTCATTTCTATAGATTTTTGACCAGGAAGCTGCAAATTTTACACTAAAACGACCAAAATGCCACAAGGAACAGTAAATAATGCGATGAAACCACCAGATACACAGGTGATTCAGGCCCCGTCCACACTTGTACGTATTTGAGTCGTTTTCATTGCAGATATGGTGTTCGTCCCATAGTCCGTATACATATGAGCGGACTAAGCTAACCCGTTAGCTGCCGCGTGCCAAACAGGAAGTGCTCCAGGAGGCTCTTCCAGCTCCTTATCTCCCTTTTTCCCATTGACTTACATTAGGATCTTCTCGTCCCTCTGTCTGTACCTGCTGCTCTGAGCCTCGTCATTCTGCTCTTAAATTGTTCGTCTGAAGCCGCCACACAGGATCCTGAACTTTTCATTTCTCTGTTTTCTTCCTGAATGAAGATCTGAACATAAATAACGGACCAATCAGACTCCTTCAGTCCCCGAGGCCCCTCCCCCTAGTGTTAATAAGAGGTTTGATTGACAGCTAGTTTCGCTGCTAAGTAAGTTCCCTTCTCGATTTCCTGCCTCGATTGACTATTTTTCAAATAAACTGACAAAATATCTCAGTTACAATATCTAAAGTTACTAGAATCTGAACGAGCAGAATTTAACGAGCATAAAGTAAAGTGAATTTGGTTAAATTGTGACTCTGTTGTTGTTCGTACGGAACAGAACAAACAACATAAATCAGTGACTTAAACTTCTTGTGCAGAATCAGGTAAATCCAGTGTCCTGCAGGTGCAGAGTATCACATCCATAGTCCGTATATATGATGCATCAGCTCTGCCAGGAGGAGGCGCCACATTTAACCTCCTCACTCATGATTGGCTCTTGTCGTTGCTATGATACTCGCGGGAGGATTTCCAAATATGGACCTGGCTCCTGTAACCGTGGCAACGCGAGCCTCATTTGAGCGACGCTGACGCTGTGGAGACGTCACACTCACTTAGTCCACTTCTATATACGGTCTATGGTTCGTCCACACTAATCCGATCGAAAACGAGTCCGGAGACAAAACGATCTGGTGCTTCCAGCTCCCACAAATTCACGTGAGCACGGATCTGATCCGGCACCCTGTGGACGCCTGAAAACGTTGATACGCTGACGTAGGATCTCTAGTCCTTATTGGACCGCGTCACTGTGACTTGCACCTTCCTGATTCGATGGTTCGTGACATGGATCATGTGACGTGTGGTTATTATTAATTATTCTTTTACTTCATGTAATCTGTATTAAGAGATGATCCTGTGGTGTTTATTTGTCTATACATCCTGTACTGTAGGAAAGTGAACTTTGGTTCCTTTGAACTCGCTAACCTGAGAATAACGCCAGCAGTTCCACATCTGTGTTTACCTTTGTGTTACCTAAATGTACATGAATCAATATTCTTATCTATGTACGAATAAATAGAGGCATCTCTGGTGCTGTAGAGAGAGAGATCAGAGACACGTCTCATACCTCTTGAAAATAAAAGTCCGGTGTTTGAACACGTCATGCCTTCTGATTTATTGTTTCAAGGGTCCTCAACCGGAGAAACTCACAGACGCTATTGCGAAAAACAGTCTAAACAAACCTGAGACTAATGTGAAACAGTGTAGCTAGAAGCTGAACCTTGTCGCCGGTCCACGCTGCATCTTTGCTCCAAATCAGCTGCTGCCAGTTCAAAAACGGTGCTCCACTTCCTTGTTTTTACCGCCCACGTGACGTAACGACGTGATGCCAGCCGAGTCATGTGACTAGCGTTTCAGACAGTTTCGCAAACGACGTGTCTGGATGCAAACACTTTCCGATACGGTGACACGGTGATTCGTTTCAGTGTAAACATAACACTAGTTTTTAGTTCCACTTTAATGGCAGTGATTGATAAAAAAAAGAGAAAAAGAGAAAAAAGTTGCAGATTTTTCTCACTTTTTTGCTGTTTTATATCAGTAAAAGTTCATGCTTTTTCTCCACCAAATGTTACTTTTCTCACAATTTGGCCACTTTCCCCAGCAGATTTTCTTGCCTCGACTCTCATAAATTTGCATGTTTTTCCCTTCGTCTGTAAGTGGCCCGAATGCGCTGCCGCAGATTAAAAAGATGAACTTCTGCTTAAGATATTTATATTGGACCCAAAGCTGTTTCTGATTTGGCCTGATCCCAGAAGTATAGTTTATAGACAGAAAGCCCCCTGAATGCTAAAATGTGCATTTGGCTTCGTTGGAGGAGGGATCCGAGTCTGGCTGTGAGCGAGTGGATGCAGCAGATGTCAGCTCAGCCTCCCATCGGAAAAGAAACACATCGACTGAAGGGCGAAAAACTGCTGGGGAAAGTTTCAGGATGGTTAGAGGCCGTTTCATGTCATTTGGCAACGACATTCGATTCCCCCTCAGGTCGTAATTATCAACAACCGGTGTGGGCCGTCGGGCAAGACACTTCACGCTACGCACGTCTGCCACAGTTAAATAAAGTCGCATCAAGTACAGAAAACTGTGTCAGTCGTTTGTGCTGCAAAAAGTTTCGTTTGTGCGATTCTGGTTCTTCAGATATTTGCAGTTTTATTTTCGGCCGATGACGTCGTCCAGAACCTCAGAAAGTCAATTAGAGCTCAAAACAGGCAGAAAATTATAGAAAAAGTTTGTATTTCATTTGAGTTTATTTCTAAAATTATTCATTATTATTTCTGTGGTAATTACAGGACGTCATTTCCGCTCAAACTGACGGCGGCAAACTCCACAAAACTAGTGAAGAGAAACGACCTGAGGCTGAGGAAAAGTCTGTGTTATTCTATAAAATATGAATCAAAAGCAAATGACTAAAGACTGAAACAGAATCGTTAATTTCTCCAAAACAAAAGAAGCACAAACGGAACTTCTTGCAGCACAAACGAAGCGCGAACGATTGACATAGTTTTTGTGTATAGGTTTGCGTTTGGTGGGGCCGACTTCACTGAGCTAAAATTTCTCTGATCTGGCCAAGATTTTTAACGATGAGAAACGATCAAACTGATGAGGTCCCAGCCCTTCACACTCGGCGTCTGGTGCGGTGGAGCCAGGGCTCGGTGGAGTGTCCTTCGGGTTTGAGAAGTGTGTCGGACGGAGACGAAGAGAAGTCCACACTGAAGGAACAAGAGCAGACAGCCGAGGTCAGTTGTGAGATACCACCTTGAACCGTCAGAAACGGCCAGAACAGGACCCGGGCGCTGCATCGTGGGAGGAGAAGCCCCAACAGTGGGTCTACCGGCGGAAATCCTCCCAGCGGCTCGAGACAGCTGCTCTGAAGGACGGAGGCGCTCATCCTGCAGCCCCGAGCACCAGAGCAACTTTGCAGCTGCTCCGTTACTCGAGATAGACTTTAACCTGCTCTTTATTTGAACATAATCTGACCAGAAAGAGCGGACTTGGCTGGAGCGTTGATAGTTCAAGGTGAGAGACTCGTCGAGAGAGAGAGCGGAGAATGGTCCGGTGAAGATCCTGTGGGACTTGCAGATACAGACTGACAGGATGTGGTGGACAAAGAGCTGAGGAAAGCTGCTGTGAGGGAACATCAAGAAAAAGGAACAGAGGAACTAGAGCAGGGGTGGGCAAACTTTTCGGCTCGAGGGCCACAAAGGGTTCCAAAATTTGATGGAAGGGCCGGACCAGGAGCAGATGGATGGAGTGTTCTGGTCTGACTACATCAGCCCAGCAAATAAACCGAAATTAACTTGCAGGATCCAACGATTTACATGTGGCATATTTAGATGTCTCAATTCAACATGTGCACCATATTTAGGGCCGATGATTTTCCGCTTCAAAAATGAACATTTTCCATTTCAGAAATTTTGACTTCCGTTTGATTGTGACACATTTGATAATTCTGTTGACAGTGTTGGGAAGGTTACTTTAAACTGTATTCCCTATAGATTACAGATTACAGACCCCAAAATGTAGTTTGTAACGTAATCCATTAAATTACTTAAATAAGTAACTGGATTACTTGATATTGTCATGTTTTTTTAAAAACTACATGAATGTAGCAACCACCTCCTGCAAATTCTTGTTTGGTTTTAAACCTGGTTTAGACCTGGTTTTAGTCCTGGTTTAGACCTGGTTTTAGTCCTGGTTTAGACCTGGTTTTAGTCCTGGTTTAGACCTGGTTTTAGACCTTGTTTAGACCTGGTTTTAGACCTTATTTAGACCTGGTTTAGACCTGGTTTTAGTCCTGATTTAGATCTGGTTTTAGTCCTGATTTAATGCTTGTTTAGTACAGGTTTTAGATCCGGTTTACACCTGATTTAGACCTGTCTTAGTCCTGGTGTTAGTTCTGGTTTAGAGGTGCACAGGAGGAAGCGCGGTCCACGCAGCGTACACGACAAGACAGGATCCACGCGCGGTGTCCACGCTGTACGGGAGGAGGTGCGGTGTGCGCGGCACACTAGATATATACTTGGCCCCTTTATGGGAAGATTTTCGGACCATGAGTGAGGAAGTCGTGTTCAAGATATAGTTCGACCCCCGGGCACTGTACACCTGGCCCATGTGGATAATTTGGTTTTATGTATCAATGTATCTAGAGTGCGCCATCTATTGGGAAACGCCGGAAATGCAGGGAAAAAAATAATCATAAATTTTATGCAGTTCATTCATGTTTGGCGGGCCGGATTCAAAAGGTTAACGGGCCTTATGTGGCCCCCGGGCCGTAGTTTGCCCACCCCTGAACTAGAGAAACAGATCAGTCCAGAAAAGTGTAGTACCTGAAACAGCAACAAAACGGCGCAAAACCCTCAAGCTCTCAGGTTTTTGAATATCCATCCATTCGTTTTCAAATGCAAAAAGTTTCGTTTGTGCTTCTTTAGTTTTGGAGGAATTAACGATTCTTTTACAGGTCAAACTGGCGTCAGACCCACAGAAAGCTTCAAAATGCACTAAAACGCCCAAAATGGAGTCAATCGTTTGTGCTTCGTTTGTGCTGTTTTGTGCTGTGACAATTTTCATTTGTGTGAGTTTATTTCTAAAATTATTCATTATTATTTCTGCGGTAATTACAGGACGTCATTTCTGCTCAGCTGACGGAGACAAACTCCACAAAACTAGTGAAGCTAAACGATCTGAGGCTGTGGAAAAGTCTGTTTCAGTCTTAAGTAATTTGCTTTTGATTCATATTTTATATAATACTACAGACTTTTCCACAGCTTGAGATCGTTTATCGTCACTAGTTTTGTGGAGTTTGTCGCCGTCAGCTGAGCGGAAATGATGAATTACCGCAGAAATAATAATGAATAATTTTAGAAATAAACTCACACAAATGAAACTGTCACAGCACAAAACAGCACAAACCAAATACAAACGTTTGACATCATTTTCTTCCTGTTCTGAGGCTGTTTCACATTCTGAGGTTCTGGACGACGTCATCGGCCGAAAACAAAACTGCAAATATCTGAAGAACCAGAATCGCACAAACGAAACTTTTTGGCAGCACAAACGAAACACGAACTATTGGCAGTTTTTGTGTATGTTTTGCGTTTGATGGGACCGACTTCACGGAGGTATAAATTTGCAGTGTGAATCTCTGCACTTGTTGATGTCACTTTATTCGAACACATCCGCCGCATTTGAACTTCCGCGTCACAAAAATCGATAACAAATCTGCGATAACCCATAATCCTCCAGCTCGGTCCAGCTCGGTTCATCCCGGTGCAGAGGACGGAGAGTCTGAGTCCGACAGAAGAAGCACATGACAGTTAATTAGGGCGGAGGACGACAGCCGAGAAGAGAGAGGCGGGTTTTAAAAGCGCTGTCACAGTGTTTTAGACGAGCTAAGTGGGTTCTCAAACACTTTTTTTCTCTCGTTTTTAAGTTTTTGAGCACATCTCTGGAGCTTTTATTTAAATACAGGCTGCCATGTGCGTCTCAACGTAATGAAACCTTTGTTTGTTTGTAAAAGGTCCATTGACAGACTTTGGTTTAGAAATGCACCGCAGAATGTCAGAGGAGACATTCTGAGACGGGAAAAGAGCAAATAAAAAATCTAAATATTAGAGGTGAAACGGTTCATTATTCGTGATGAACAGTTTCAGTGCAGGAGGTTCGGTTTTTGTATGTTTACATCCCCCACGACCTGTACAGCTACAGGTCTGAACCAGGTCTGAACCAGGTCTGAACCAGCTCTAAACCAGGTCTGAACCAGGACTAAACCAGCTCTAAACCAGGTCTAAACCAGTCCTGACCCAGGTCTGAACCAGGACTAAACCAGGACTAAACCAGGACTAAACCAGGACTAAACCAGGTCTAAACCAGGACTAAACCAGGGCTAAACCAGCTCTAAACCAGGTCTAAACCAGGACTAAACCAGGTCTAAACCAGGACTAAACCAGGTCTAAACCAGGACTAAACCAGGTCTAAACCAGGTATAAAACCAGGACTAAACCAGGACTAAACCAGGTCTAAACCAGGACTAAACCAGGGCTAAACCAGCTCTAAACCAGCTCTAAACCAGGACTAAACCAGGTCTAAACCAGGACTAAACCAGGTCTAAACCAGGTATAAAACCAGGACTAAACCAGGTCTGAACCAGGTCTGAACCAGGTCTGAACCAGGACTAAACCAGGTCTAAACCAGGACTAAACGAGGTCTAAACCAGGTATAAAACCAGGACTAAACCAGGTCTGAACCAGGTCTGAACCAGGTCTGAACCAGGACTAAACCAGGTCTGAACCAGGTCTGAACCAGGTCTGAACCAGGACTAAACCAGGTCTGAACCAGGTCTGAACCAGGTCTAAACCAGGTCTGAACCAGGTCTAAACCAGGTATAAAACCAGGACTAAACCAGGTCTGAACCAGGTCTGAACCAGGTCTGAACCAGGTCTGAACCAGGACTAAACCAGGTCTAAACCAGGACTAAACCAGGTCTAAACCAGGTATAAAACCAGGACTAAACCAGGTCTGAACCAGGTCTGAACCAGGTCTGAACCAGGACTAAACCAGGTCTGAACCAGGTCTGAACCAGGTCTGAACCAGGACTAAACCAGGTCTGAACCAGGTCTGAACCAGGTCTAAACCAGGTCTGAACCAGGTCTAAACCAGGTATAAAACCAGGACTAAACCAGGTCTGAACCAGGTCTGAACCAGGTCTGAACCAGGACTAAACCAGGTCTAAACCAGGACTAAACCAGGTCTAAACCAGGTATAAAACCAGGACTAAACCAGGTCTGAACCAGGTCTGAACCAGGTCTGAACCAGGTCTGAACCAGGACTAAACCAGGTCTGAACCAGGTCTGAACCAGGTCTAAACCAGGTCTAAACCAGGACTAAACCAGGTCTGAACCAGGTCTGAACCAGGTCTGAACCAGGGCTAAACCAGGTCTAAACCAGGACTAAACCAGGTCTAAACCAGGACTGGCTCTCTGCCGCCTAATTCAACACACTTAACTTCTTAGTTTCACCCAGCAGCACTTTGCATTTATTTATTTCCTTTTCCCGTTTGTGTGTGTGAGCAAAACCTGGAAAAGCAAAAGTACCAGAATAAACTCACGATGTTCAGCACCTGAAACGGTTCAGTTTCATTGAGCGAGACTTACCCGTTTTCAAAATAACTGCTTTTAAAATGATGTAATCGTTTTTAGGACACCCTGTATTTGTGCTGAATATTTAAATTGTGATTTTCTAATATTGAAATTTAAATACTTTGAAAAAAAAAATTCCAAGTGAGAAATCCGAAATCTGATGAAACAAATTATCTTCCATCGTAAACACACTCGCACTTTCAGTTTGAGGCGTTTTAAACAGATTGGAGCCTTGACCATTTCTCTGTGATTCGTTTACAGATAAATGAGTCCTCACATCGGCTCCTTTCTAATAAATAAACAGTAAAAGAGCCTTTTGAACATTTCTTTGACATGAACTGATCCAAACGATGTGCGTCCGATAAAAGAGCCACAAACACTTAATTTGATGGGGATAAGAAGAAGAAAACTGTAGAAATATGTTAAAATTTAGAGAGTCCCAAAATATATGATGACGTCACAGTGTAAAAGTTGGCCACAATTTACCCACAAGACACAGAAACAGAGGCATTTTCTTTTGTTTGTCAAATCATGATTTATACGGCCTAATCCAGACTTCCACAGACTTCCAAACTTCCTGAACCGTGTAAAATCCGGCGGTCGTCCAGGTGGAATCTGTGGCAAAAGGAGGAATTCAATTTATCAACTGGACGAGCGGCTTCTCCAGTTCAGAAGCAGCAGCGAAACGTGTTCGACCAAAATAAACTTTGGTCCAGTCGACAAATTGAATCTCCCCTTTTGCCAGTCGCCCTTTAAAGGGCCGCTGTGTAACTTTCCGGTTGGGGGTGCAGCACCTACTTGTTTCTCGGCCTGGAATGTTCCACAGTGCGACATTAAACAGCTCTACTTTACATTAAATCAGATACAGATGGTTTTATAGCTCAAAATACCCAGAAAAAGCAGGGTCGCCTCTCCACAGATCTGACCTGTAACCTGGTCTGGTTTGGTCTCCATGAACATAGAAAGTTTTAATGCCATACTGTGGAACATTTCAGACAAAGCAATAACATTTCCAGGGTTAAAAGCACAGAACCTCCATCAGAAAAGTTACACAATGCACCAATTTTTCATCCACTCATTTTCTTCCTCTTATCTGGTGCTGGGTCGCAGGGGCATCAGTCTGAAGAGGGACTCCCAGACTTCCTTCACCCCAGACACTTCCTCCAGCTCCTCCTGGACCCTGAGGTTCCCAGGCCCAGAGACAGAGTCCCTCCAGTGTCCTGGGTCTTCCCCGGGGCCTCCTCCCGGTGGGACATGAACACCTCCTGAGGAACAGATGCTCCTCCCCTCAGCTGCTCCTCTCCACGTGGAGGAGCAGCGGCTCTACTCCGAGCTCCTCCCCCTCTCTCTAAGGGGGTGCCCGGCCTCTGCAGAGGAAACTCATTTCTTCGCTTGTATCTGGATCTGGTCCTTTCGTTCCCCAGAGTCAGGACCACAGGTGAAGGAGGAACGTGACTGAGGTAAATCCAGAGCTTTGCCTTTGGGCTCAGCTCCTCTTCACCACAACGGCCGATACAGCGACCGCATCACTGCCGACGCTGCACCGATCCACCTGTCAGCCTCACGCTTTATCCTCACTACAAAAAAGTATTTTCTTGCATAGTTAAACTGACTTGAATTAAGCAGATTCATCTTAAAAGATCAATTTTAAGATTTTTTTTTACTTTTTAAGATGAGATTTTTTTTTACTTGTTTCAAGATATTCCATCCTGATTTATCCTGTTGAGGCCCCCTGAACAGGGACGGTTGCGGTTCTTTTTCTTTCTAACGTAATTCATTTAATATCCCTTTAGTCAATATGAGCTTCCTATATATCATTTGAAAGCTTACATACACCACAAAATGCACATTATGTTCATTTCTTTCCAAAACACATTCCAAAAACTTTGACCGCAATCAAACTGTACCATAAGCAAATCAGAAATCTCGCATTTCTTACCTTTTGACTGCTACTCCAGCTTCAAATCACATTCAATCCAGAAGTGTTTGTGCTTTTTCTGTTCCTCATAGTCCACAGAATAAAAATATCCACTTGTTTTTTCTTCATAAGACGCTCCGTGTAGTTGCTATCCAGCCGAAAGCCCATTGTCTTCTTTCGAACGTAGGTCATCCAACAATAAATCCATTTTTGCGCATGGCTTTGTAAACATAGCTTCCATTTTGGCAGCTCACTTAGGGTATGGTTGTTTTCCCCCAAGTCTTAGCTTCAAAACAAGACATTCCGCAGAGTTTTCCATGAAAGTTTACCGGAGTTAGACCCAGGTGGGTGAAGCCGGCGCCTCCATTTTGTTACAAAGTATCCACTCAGTCTCCGTGCGTAAAGACGGCAAAACGTAATGCATCATTGGAGAATCAGGTTGTCAATCACAAAATCTTGTAGCCAATCAGTAAAGCTTTCCAAAAAGAGGTGGGACAGTCAGATCTGAGGTCAGATCAGGGCACAGCAACAGTGCGTATTGGTGCCAAGCCGCCATTTTGTAGATGGGCCATGGATTCTCTGGATCATTACGCAAAGCGTCTGCGCAGTTTTTCAGAGTTTTTCGATAAAGTGTAGCACTATTAGCACTAATTTTACGATTTCTAAGGCTACGAAGCAAACAAAACAAAAAAATAATAATAATAATAAATAATAATGGTTAATAATGGTTACAGTGCTAAAATATAATTATCTGAAAAAATTTTGAAAATCAGGGTATAAGTGATATTTATTATTTATAGTCCCCAAAGTGACAAAATATGTTTTATATTGCTAGTAGAGTGATAAAAATGCATGTAAAGTAATTTGGCACATTTGGCACAGATGTGCCAAATCTGTGACAGATGTACGATTTCATACAAAAAGGTCCACATTTTCAAAATACTTGTATCTAGAGGTCTAAAATTTGGCACAGTTGTTGCCAAAACTATGGACAGTTGCTGTGGTGAGTTTGAAATGCATAGCATGAAGTATGTCTTCAGGAAGGCCTTTTATTTTTGCATTTTTTTTCCGAGGCCAAAAAAACTACTTTTTGGGCATGTTTGAACAAGTGTACTGCAAGCTGTGAGTTTTATAGACAAATCTAAGACATATCTACATAAACTAGAAGGACTTAGCTTTCAAATTATGCATCCACAAAGCCTCTAGAGTGTAAGGTGCCCAAACAATAAGCTTTAATATTTGGGTATGCACATTTCGAGAAAAACAGCCAGTTTGAGGTGGGCTTCAACTTATCTCGATATTACAACTTATTCTAAGCACTTTTTATATTAACTCAAGCCAGGTTTAGCATGTTTTCCTTCTCAAACCAATAAGGTGAAAAATCTTACCATAAATACTTGAAACTCGTGTTTTTTGCTCAGAACAAGATTCATATTTCGTCTTGTTTTAAGAAAACTTGGTAAGTGAAAATTTCTTACTGCACTGGCAGAAAATTTCACTTAAAGAAGGACATTTTTACCTCAAAATTTGTGTTTTTTTCATTTTTTTGATAGGCCTTTATTGCAGTGCTCCCCTCACTGTGAACAAGACCCCGAGATACTTGAACTCTTCCACTTGAGCCAATGTTAATTTTACAATGATTATTTATGCTTTGATTTGTTTTAATTATGATTTTAACGTCTTTCTTATTCGCACTTTGAATGACTTTATGTCCAAACGGTGCGATACAAACAAACTTGCCTAATAATGTAAGTCATGTCACCTGTCAGAGGGACTTTAACCTTCTGCAGATGTTCCTCTAACCTTCTGCAGATGTTCCTTTAACCTTCTGCAGATGTTCCTTTAACCTTCTGCAGATGTTCCTTTAACCTTCTGCAGATGTTCTTTTAACTTTCTGCAGATGTTCCTTTAACCTTCTGCAGATGTTCCTTTAACCTTCTGCAGATGTTCCTTTAACCTTCTGCAGATGTTCCTCTAACCTTCTGCAGATGTTCCTTTAACCTTCTGCAGATGTTCCTTTAACCTTCTGCAGATGTTCCTTTAACCTTCTGCAGATGTTCCTCTAACCTTCTGCAGATGTTCCTTTAACCTTCTGCAGATGTTCCTTTAACCTTCTGCAGATGTTCCTCTAACCTTCTGCAGATGTTCCTTTAACCTTCTGCAGATGTTCCTCTAACCTTCTGCAGATGTTCCTTTAACCTTCTGCAGATGTTCCTTTAACCTTCTGCAGATGTTCCTTTAACCTTCTGCAGATGTTCCTTTAACCTTCTGCAGATGTTCCTTTAACCTTCTGCAGATGTTCCTCTAACCTTCTGCAGATGTTCCTTTAACCTTCTGCAGATGTTCCTTTAACCTTCTGCAGATGTTCCTTTAACCTTCTGCAGATGTTCCTTTAACCTTCTGCAGATGTTCCTTTAACCTTCTGCAGATGTTCCTTTAACCTTCTGCAGATGTTCCTCTAACCTTCTGCAGATGTTCCTTTAACCTTCTGCAGATGTTCCTTTAACCTTCTGCAGATGTTCCTTTAACTTTCTGCAGATGTTCCTTTAACCTTCTGCAGATGTTCCTTTAACTTTCTGCAGATGTTCCTTTAACCTTCTGCAGATGTTCCTTTAACCTTCTGCAGATGTTCCTTTAACCTTCTGCAGATGTTCCTTTAACCTTCTGCAGATGTTCCTTTAACTTTCTGCAGATGTTCCTTTAACCTTCTGCAGATGTTCCTTTAACCTTCTGCAGATGTTCCTTTAACCTTCTGCAGATGTTCCTTTAACCTTCTGCAGATGTTCCTTTAACCTTCTGCAGATGTTCCTTTAACCTTCTGCAGATGTTCCTTTAACCTTCTGCAGATGTTCTTTTTCTTCAGTCGAGCCGTTGAGCCGTGAGGTTTGACTCCGTATCACGGGGTAATACCGCTGCATTATTATCCATTCTGTTCAAACCTAGAATACATATGCTAATCCTGACTTTCAATAGCATGAGCCCGCTGAGCTCTCCCGGTCCGAGCGGAGGAGGGAGGAAGAGGAGGGAGGAGTAGGAGGAGGAGGAGGAGGGCAGTGTGCACACATCTGTCTGAGCGTGCCGTGTGCAAACAGAGCTCTGAGCCGTAATCAATCTCTTAAACACCCAAGGAGGATCTGCTGCCGCTGCCTTCAGATCCTGTTTACCTGCTCCTGAGTCTACACGCCGGTCCTGTGGAGGGTGTGTGTGTGTGTGTGTGTGTGTGTGTGTGTGTGTGTGTGTGTGTGTGAGTGTGTAGCTGTGTGTGTGTGAGTGTGAGTGTGTGTGAGTGTGAGTGTGTGTGTGTGTGTGTGAGTGTGTGTGAGTGTGAGTGTGTGTGTGTGTAGCTGTGTTTGTGTGTATGTAGCTGTGTTTGTGTGTGTGTGGCTGTGTTTGTGTTTCAGCCTGTTCCATTGCTTGTAATGGTTGTATATTTTAAAATGATTTTGCGTGTGGTTGTATCTGTGTGTGTGGTTGTGCGTGAATTCATGTGTAAGTGTGTGTGGTTGCGTTTTTGTGTGTTCATGTGTGCGTGATAGTGTGTGTGTGGTTGTATTTGTGTCTGTGTGTGTGTGGTTGTATTTGTGTGTGTGTGTGTGTGTGTTGTCTGTGTGTGTTGTCTGTGTGTGTGTTGTCTGTGTGTGTGTGTTGTCTGTGTGTGTGGGTTTAAGTGGTTAGAGATCGGTACAGGGACACAAACAGCTCCGGGTCGATGCTTTGATTGGAGCTCGTGTGGATGCTGTGAGTCTCCGCTGGGACCACAGGAGCCTCACCCGGACTCACCGGGTCCTGGACCGGCGTGTCGCAGCGGGGACCGTCCTCTGCTCCGTGGACTCTTTTACGCCTCTATCCCCGTCATAACAAATGAGATAATGTCCCGGAAAATAGATTGGGTTCTCACGAGGTCAAAATATTCCAGATCCCGTAGTGTAAAAAGTGCTGTTTATTATTGGGCCTTTTCTGGCTCGGTTCTTCACAAACTCAGGATGAAGAAAGTGCTGGAGTTCCTGATAAAACAAAGTCGGCGACTCAAAGATTACACAAACTTCTTAACTTTCATAGTAATAAGGAAACCCCGAGAGAGGGCGCTCGGGGTGAGTTTTGATGCAGGTGAAAAGGAAAGCAGCTAAAAACAAAACAGTTCAAGGGACAGGTGTGAATTTTGGACATAGAGCCTCATTTCCTGGTGAAATCTTCCCTCCAGTCCTTGTATTTGCAGAGGTGCTGGTGCTGGGCTAGTGCAGGTCAATGGCCACAGTCGTCCTGCCACTAAAAACAGTCTGACCCACTCCACAGACTCGAGGAAAAACTATTAGAGCTCCAGACTGTCCCTGTGAACGTCTGTGTCCACAGAAGCATGTCTGAAGTAAAACTAAACTTACGTCGCCTGAATCGTCACATGTCGAGGGACTATTTTCTCATATATTAGTCCTGCTGCCGAGCTTCTATCAGGAAGTACAACTCGCTGCTGCTGCTCAGACAGAAATCCTTCAAATGCAACGCCTGGTTTTACTTCTAAAATCACTCCTGAGGTCTGCAGGTCTGTGTCAGGATCGGCTCCTGGTTTTTCTCACCTGTTTGTTGTTTCTGCCACCAGTTAGTGAATCCTTGGCTCAGTCTCTGCTTCTGGAATTTGTGTATATTTTTGAACTTACCTTTACATGTGTCCTGGTGCCTGCCTACTTACCTACCTACTTACCTACCTATCTGCCCTTCTTCCCACTTACCTTCCTATCTGCCCTTCTTCCTACTTACCTACCTATCTGCCCTTCTTCCTACTTACTTACCTATCTGCCCTTCTTCCTACTTACCTACCTATCTGCCCTTCTTCCTACTTACCTACCTATCTGCCCTTCTTCCTACTTACCTACCTATCTGCCCTTCTTCCTACTTACCTACCTATCTGCCCTTCTTCCTACTTACCTACCTATCTGCCCTTCTTCCTACTTACCTACCTATCTGCCCTTCTTCCTACTTACTTACCTATCTGCCCTTCTTCCTACTTACCTACCTATCTGCCCTTCTTCCTACCTATCTGCCCTTCTTCCTACTTACCTACCCTTCTTCCTACTTACCTACCCTTCTTCCTACTTACCTACCTACCTGCCCTTCTTCCTACTTACCTACCTATCTGCCCTTCTTCCTACTTACCTATCTGCCCTTCTTCCTACTTACCTACCCTTCTTCCTACTTACCTACCCTTCTTCCTACTTACCTACCTACCTGCCCTTCTTCCTACTTACCTACCTATCTGCCCTTCTTCCTACCTACCTATCTGCCCTTCTTCCTACCTATCTGCCCTTCTTCCTACTTACCTACCCTTCTTCCTACTTACCTACCCTTCTTCCTACTTACCTACCTACCTGCCCTTCTTCCTACTTACCTACCTATCTGCCCTTCTTCCTACTTACCTATCTGCCCTTCTTCCTACTTACCTACCCTTCTTCCTACTTACCTACCTATCTGCCCTTCTTCCTACTTACCTACCTACCTGCCCTTCTTCCTTCCTACCTACCTATCTGCCCTTCTTCCTACTTACCTACCTACCTGCCCTTCTTCCTTCCTACCTACCTATCTGCCCTTCTTCCTACCTGCCCTTCCTACTTGCCTCCCTTCTCGCCCTGACATCTAAGCCGGAGCATCTCGGCTGAGGTCCAGTTTTTTCCTGAGGCTCTTTTGAACGGTGCACTCGGACTTCCTGCTTCGTGCCACATGTTTAACTCGTACTTGTCTGTTGAAGCTGCTAAATGCTCTTCATGTACTTTTAATATTGCGGATTTATTATTGCTTTTATCTCTCTCGGGCGCTGGGCCTTGAGGAACACAATTCGTTCGGTCGTGTGTTTCTTTCGCAGGCTTGAACGACAAATAAAGAACCTCGAACCTTCTGCCTACTTCCAGTATTCCACAAAATCACTGTAATAAACTGCTTATCACTTGCCCCACTGTGATCTGTGACTCTGCCTCTCGTCTTTACCTCAAACCAATAATTCTGTGCCTACAGCAGGTTTCTGCCGATAAGAAATAATAAGAAACTTCTCCTTTTGCCGTTCCTGTTTGAGTGAGTGACCCGTGAACTGTCTGTGAATCTGCTCCTGATTTCATGCATATTCATGAGGTGCTTCTGCGCGTTCATTATGCGCATATTAATATGGTTAATTGCGCGCTTATTATTCCGCACTTATTTGAAGTCTTCCTGCATTTACCGAAGACAAAAATAACCTCAAACTGAAGTGAAACTCGCGCGAAAGTTTCTCGGGATTGGCTCACACCGCCGTCATAATTTCTAACTCTACAGAATCCATAAATGTAATCACACGCTGGCAACTGGAGAGCATTAAAATCGCCCGAAAACTGGACAAAACAAAACAAAACTAACTACAAAAACATCTCACACAACCAGTGAATAAGCAACGAGCTGGGAAAAGATTACATTTAAAATTCCAGTCCCCCCCGAACGGTCCTAAACTCCAGATGTCGCCTCTTTCCCGGCTCGTTCGGCCTGATCTCTGTTTTTATTCAGAGGGACGTCGCTCTGCTCCTCACACCTCCTCATTCGTCACCTGTCGTTCCGCTCACCTCAGATGAACCTGCTTTGATTCGGTTTCTTTTCCCCTGGTAAACAGCCGTATGTGTTTCGATCCGCGCTTGTCCCTGATTGGCCGATCCGCTTGTCAATCGCACTCCCATCTGAACTCGCCCAGACTCACGTGTCTGTAATGTTCAGAGGTGTATTCTGGGTTCCAGGTAAGTTCTGCAGAAGAACATCTCGGTGTTGGCAGGTCCCAGAGCAGTGCTGTATCTGAACTGTCCACAGGAGAAGTTTCTTTTATCAAATATTTACTGTCCTATTCTTCCACATTATCATCTAACCATTTAAAATTAAATGACACGACTCTATTTTCTGATCTATGTTCTAATGCGGTTTCATTTCATCTCATTCACACGTTTTTAACATTCAAATCTGGCATATTTTTGGTTGTTTTGGAGAAGGTGACAGCGTTATAACATGAATAATTAAAGCTCAGAAAAGTGAACACCCGTAAAAGTAAGAGGAAAGTCAGAATAAGAGTCAGAACGTCTGTTTTTCGAGGTATTTCTGAGCTACACCACCTGTAATGGATTAAATGTAAAGTAGAGCTGTTTAATGTCACACTGCGGAACATTCAGGTGCAGCTTTAGTCACGGTCGTACTGTGGGGACATTCTCAGACTTTGACAAACTTTATTGAGCCACGGCGGAAATGATTTGGACACAGGAGCTCACGCATCACCAAATAATATAATAACGAACAGTAAAAACGTGCACTGAGACGAGCAGGTTACTTTACTTTACTTTAATCTTTATTTGAGGGACAATGCACAGAAACATTAAATCGAAAGACAGAGATGCACTGTACCAGATTATAGCTGAATAGCTAGTTTCCATCTGTAGTCCCTTTTTACATAAATAAACAGTGTACATTCCCCTATAAGTCTCTCAATTTCTCTAAAACTTCCCCAACATTCAAACCTCAGTTATACAGTCACAGTCAAACACCATCAGACAATTATAGAACCACTGTATCATTCACTGCATTTCACTCTGTATCCGTCCATTTATCCGTCAGATTACTTAATATTTACACATGTTTAAATTCCACTGCACATTGGTCACAGACCAATGGAATTCCATAGGAACAGGAGAAAAGACCAACTGACACTGGTCCACGATGGACATAAATACACAGTGTCAGTGCTGACAGGTTTGACCGTCCCATAACCACTTTTTAAGTTCCTGAGTAAAAGTGGCAAAGTTTGTTTGATTTTTTATTTCAGGTGGGATATTATTCCAGTCTTTAATTGCTTTATTTGAGAAAACTGTCTGTGCAAATGTTGTTTTGCGTTTTGGTGCGATACACTGTGCTCTGGAGGAGGAGCGTGTCGTTCTGTTTGTCACTTGAGATGTTTGCTGAACAAACTTCTTTAAAGGTGGCAGGAACACACACATTTGCACGTTACACTTTGGTAAAACATCAAAGACGTGCGCCGCCATCGCTAAAAGTACTTTTAAGGCGCTTACACTCGTATGTAGGTCAGTTATACACACAGCGTTACACAGCGGATCCTTTCGTTTGTTCATACGGACCAAACACCCTAAAAATAAATGTGTTTTGCCTCAGATGCCCATTTTCATTTTCCTCTGTCGCCTTCTGACGTTATTGTGTTTTTAACTATTGTCATTAGTTTACTCAGAGTTGTGTTTTGAGTGAGTCGTGGTTGAATTGCCATGTTTACACGAGAGCTTTAATTCTGAATAAAAATTAATTCTGCTTTAACCAGACCATGTTAACACTTAATGAAAATGATTATTCGAAATTAAACTTAACTCTGAAGTCAGTGGGTTTATTCTGATTTTAAAGCCGAATGAATTTCTTCCTGGATCATGTAAACGTTTCTTCTTCTTCTAAATAATCCCGGTGGTTGGTGCTCGTTGGCTCGTCCTTCTGGGACTTTCCTCTACTGCTCTTTGGATTCTTTAAATTATTTTTTTTATTTCATTTTCCTTTTTCTCATATGCCTTTCATTTTGTCATTTTGGATTTTTTATTAATTTTTTTTTTTCATCTTTTCATTTGTCTGTAATTTTTTGTCTTTTTTTGTAATTTTTTTCATTTTTTAATTACATTTTTCTTTAATTTTTCAACATTTTTATTTTTTATTTATTTATTTTTAATTTGTCTTAAATTTTTTTTCACATTTTTTCATTTAATTTTATGTATTTATTTTTTTACTTTCTTGTTTTTTCTTTCATTTTCTTGTCTCGTCATTGTTCATTCTCTGTGGATTTGTGAGCGGGATGTGGGAGTGGGCTGAGGTGTGGCAGCCTCACACTCAGTTTGTCTTCTTCCTCCTTCTCCCACACTCTTCCCTTCTCCTCCTCAGCTCACAGACGGAAAGTGTGAGGACAGAATTCTCCAGCTGCTGCTTCATTATCATCGGAACCACTGCGGGAAAAGTTTGGATCGTGTTTGTGTCGGCGGCGAAACGACAAACGGAGATGACAGAAAAGCCGGGAGCAGCTGAAGTGTGGGTTTTCTTCCCAAAGACGGAAATACGTTTGTGTCGCTGTCCGATCAGAACCTTCCCCACCCCCAGACGCTGAGAACTATTAGCCCTCCAAGACCTAAGGGCAATTTTAGTACATTTGTCCTCGTCTGGATTGATTTTTTAAATGTATTCTGTTATTATTGAAGTGCTCTACCTCCTTTTGTTCAGTCCAACCTGTTATTTCACAATCTGCTGCTGTAGTTGTGTCATGAGGCTGTGATAAAAGCTACAGGACCAGAAATACAAATGAAAATAAAATTCACACTGTTTCATACAAAATGCTCAGCAAACATGTATAAACAACTTTTTGTACTTGAAAAAAGCTTAATTTGGGGCCTTAGCTACAGAAATGTAACATATCATATCTGTAAGTAAATTAAAAACTTATTGCCTCTAAAAAAAAGTGCCATCGCCCATGGTGTAGACCAGTAAAGCTGCGTTATTTGCTATAATTTGAGAAAAAAGCTGCACTTAAAGAGGCTTTTTCTATTATTCTGAACACAGACGCTCAGAGCATCGACCATCTTGACTCACTTCACTCTTTGGGAAAGTTTGGACGGATGAAAATGGACGGAGCGCATGAGTCTGGAGGAAAATGAAGTTCCTGCAGGACACTCGTTTCCTCTGCATCATCATCACAGCGAGTGTGATGGAGGATAATGCCGGAAATATGACGGAAAGCCAAAAGTCTCGGGTTTTCAAGGAAAACAAAACAAAGTTTCTGTCTTTTATGGTTGGAAACTTCTGCTCGGTTCTATAAAACATATTCCCAGGTGTCGCATATGAAACCGTCGGCCTGGAAGGATTAAATAAAGACGATTTAACGTATTTTCCATGTGAACCTCAATTCAGAATTATTATTTCCATGTAAACTCGAAGCAGAATATTTAGATTGCAATTTATTGTATATATTGTCTTAAGATCGCAATTTATATGATACATAGTTTTATAATCCTTATCTTTATAGATCTTTATAGTGTTTGTCTATTTTTAACTTAACTGTACTTCTATTGCTGCTACTGTTTCTTGCTGTTCTCTTTACTGTGCGTTGCAACACTGAAATTTCCCCATTGTGGGACAAATAAAGGATATCTTATCTTATCTTATCTTTAATTCAGAACAATTCACTTGGAATTAAAAAAAACATCACGTGATCGGTGGCGACTGTTCCTGTGTTATTTTGAGGCTTGAGTGCTCAGAAAATGTCTGTTTTCACCTACCCCCTATCTCCTCCCTCTGTTTGTGAAAGAAAAAGTGTCTGTAGGTCATAAGTGGAGGGCACTGGTCCACAGGGTGTTTTCTCTTAAGGACTGGTAATAAACAAACATGTTTCAGGGACATGCATTTCACAATTGTCTTAATAATTGTGTTTTCTGTGTCGGCTCATCTTCACTAACACATAAATACGGAGGTACATTATGAAAAAGAAGTCAACTCCTTTTAAAGATATATAATATTTTTGGGCCCTGGACTGGGGGCAGGTGTAAAAGATCATTTGTTTGATCAGATTTTGAATTTAAAATGAGGATGAATTTTTCACTTTGACTATTTTAACTCTGAAAAAAAGCCTCAAATCCAACAGTCAAAACTTCTGCTTCGGCGTCTTGGATCTTTGCTGTGAAATTTTCCACTCTGAATTTTGACTGTTGAATTTGAGGCTTGAAAATATCTGTGCTGAATATTTAAAAGGTGATTTTTTTTAATTCTGAATTTTAAACCTATTGAAAAAGTACACTTTAAATTCCGGCAACTCAAATTCAGAATAAAAAATAAAAAAAATCCAGGAGAATCCCCGCGAACAGATCTATATCAGGTTCGCTTAAACCTTTTGGGGTATATTAAAAAATAAAGTAACAAAAAAAAAACGGCTCAACTCGAAGTTCATTAGTTCAACACCTTTTCCCAGAAGTTGGTTATTTCTGTGCATGAGCAGAATCTGGACCTGATCCACACTCGAGGAGACAAAATCTTTGACTTGCCGACCAGGGTGATAAAAAAAAAAAGGAGCGTTTCCAACAAAAATCTCTCCAGGTAAATGAATTGGTCGTGTGGCTTTGAATTAGATGAATATTCTAATGAACAAAATGTGAAATATATGAACAAAATGTGAAATATATGAACAAAATGTGAAATATATGAACAAAACTCTGCCGCCCGCCTCCTCACCCACACCCGCTCACGAGACCACATCACCCCAGTTCTGCAACAACTCCACTGGCTCCCCATCCAACAGCGCATCAACTTCAAGATCCTCTTGATCACCTACAAAGCTCCTCCACAACCAGGCCCCTCCAGACCTCACAGACCTGGTCCAGCCCCACCGTCCCTCCCGCCGCCTCCGATCAGCCGACTCCAGCCTCCTCACTCCCACAGTCAAATCAAAACACCGGACCTTGGGGGACCGAGCCTTTGCCATTGCTGCCCCTGCCCTCTGGAATTTTCTCCCCCTTCACATCAGAAACTCAGACTCGCTCAACACCTTCAAAAAACTGCTCAAAACTCACCTTTTCCTCAGAGCCTACAGTCCCCACACATGACCGCTCCTCATTACTGTGTTGTCTGTTCTGTCTTTGCTTTATTGTTACCTCATTGTGAAGCGTCTTTGTGTTACCGTGAAAAGCGCGATATAAAACCGATGTATTATTATTATTATTAAAATGTGAAATATATGAACAAAATGTGAAATATAGCCCCACTTCTGGTTGTAACTTTATTGTGATCACCTCTTTTATGTATAATATAATACCATTTATTACCTGTTATTATCTGTTTCTCTCTAAGATACACACGAGAAATATTCATTGAGCTCAAACCCTTCAAAACACATCCGGCTCATTGTTTGTCTCTGTCATTTGGAATTACAAAATAAACATTTTATCATTTGCCTCATGCGTGGACTGAAGCTGTGTTGCTTTTCTTTTTTTTTTAGCGACGTTTTTTGTCAGGCAGCCTCACGTTTTCATCGTGTTTCACTGTGAGCTCCACAGACACATTCAGACAAAGTGTCGACGCTGAGATCTGGAACATTCTCCCATTATCGAGAAGAGACACTCCACCACTGGACACTTCCACATCACACCTGGAACAGCGGCTCAAGGAAAAACAGACCTATGGACACTTTTTTGTCTAATTGTCGTTATTGTAACTGTTATTGTTTTACTGTTGAATCTGTGGTGTCGCCTGCCGAGGAACTGCAGATGGAAATGAGCATTTTTGCTGTAATCTGGCATATTTGCACTGCAGTGTTGTAGATGTTCCTATGCCATAAATAAAAATGTATGATGTATGTCACGATGTCACGATGTTCAAATCGAGCCACAACTTGAAACGTAAACCGGCGAAGCTTTGCACAGTCGCGCCAACTCATCAGATGAAGCCAGGTCAGATGTCTGCGCAAGAGACTTCGGGATAAGGGGCAACGAGGGGCATTTTTTGATGTAAGGGTGTTCGACCCATTTGCTAAGAGCCAAATGAACCAGACACTAGAAACAACATTCACCACTAACGAGAACGAAAAGAAACGGCAATATAACCAACGCGTCATTCAGACTGAACATGGTTCCTTCACGCCTTTAGTCTTCACCCCCTATGGAGGGAACGGAAGGGAAGAGGAACGTTTCATTAGCGAATTATCGATTAAAGTTTCAAGGAAAAAGGACCAAGATCACAGTCCTGTCCTACACTGGCTAAGAGTCAAACTGTCACTCAGTCTCACCAAATCAGCAGTATTAAGTCTGAGAGGATCGAGAACCATCAAGAAACTGAACAATGACTTTGAAAATGCGGATATAGTCAAAAACTATCGAATCAAATAATTTATTTCAACTTCGTAAATAGTAAATATTTTAACCCCTGGACAGGGTTTTAGAGGTGTTTTGTTTTGTTTTTGTTTTTTTGTTTTTACATTTATTTGTATATTATAGTTATAAATAAATAAATGAAGTCACAACATAAACTCTTACCAGTCAGAACAATGTATTCACTGCTGTTAATAAAGAAATACAATTAAAATTATGCAGAACTGAGTTAAGCACTTTGACCCTCCACAATATTTTCAGTTTCCCATGTGGCCCCATAGAAAAATGGGGTATTTGAGAAAAAAGCGTTTTTTCGCCACTGCAGATATGTGTTACAAGCAGAAAAAACAAGTCGGCTGTGTTCTGTCTGCATCTAATTATGAAGCGTTTTATTGTCCGATAATCAGGATGTGCGTGTTAGCATGCTAGTCGTCGTGAAATGTGTGAAGAGCAACTATAAACTGGTCGTGGGGAATAATTGCGATGCTTCTGTTTGAAATGTTCCTTCTGTTTTTCCACGTTTTTAAGATGAGGTAAAATGAGGCGCACGGGGCAAAATACAGGCCCTTTAAAGCAGCCTGTGATGTCATGTGGTGATACAGGAAGTGCTCCGCTGTGTTTTTAAACTCCGTACACCCTCAGTAGAGTCATTTGGATCGTTTCAGCCTCTGGAAATCCCATTCTCTACTGAACAAAAAAAAGGTAAATTGACTTAAGAAATGATCAGAAGGTGGAACAGACTCATTTGAACTTTGAAGATGTTGTCCGGTAATCAGGAAGTCCATATTAGCATGCTAGTTGTTGTAAAAATCAGCTATACAGTCACTGTGGTGAATAATTGTGATGTTCAGAATGCAGAAGGTCAGTGACTGTGAACAGTTTTGCACTTTTACAGTAGAAATGGGGTCCAGCACATATCTGGAAGCACAATATGTCTTTTTTAAATAACGTTTTTAGTGTGGTTATCGTCAGAGCCTGGAGGAGGGCAGGTTAATTGCGCTGGATAAGGGCGGGATCACGTGTGACGGCTTTACTGCGTTAAAAGAAACAGCGTTTGCTTTACAATAACGCTCTGAGCGGCGCTTTCAAATGGAAGTCATATTTTAGGTTTGGGCGGAAAACACTGATTAAAATTGATCGTCGAACGCCCCGAGCACAAACTCTCCTCACAGAACTGGGTGTCAGCATTTGCGCATCTCTGTCTCCTCACTCACTGCCAAAAGCGAGACGTTTTTACAATAGAAAAGTGCATTCTGTGGACGGTTTCCTCTAATTAAAAAGTTTGATATTTTGCAAAGCCGACTCTTGTGAGCTTTGAGTCGTGTTATAACAGACCTGGAGTTGTGTTTATTTCAGTCACACATCTTTGTTATTAGTTTAAAATGCTCTGTTCCACCTTGTGATGTCGTGAAGCGGAAGTTAACAGCTCCTTTTACCTTTAGTTCGTTACAGATTGAGGTCTGCGCCTGCAAAGAATTGTCATTTTCCTTCCCACTCCCGCCTGCAAATCCTGCAAGATGGGAATGTTCACTTTTCATTGGCTTGGAAAAAGAAGAACATACTTTTCGGTAACGGGTAACAGTAACAGGTGGAAAGCACAGAACATTTCTCCAGATGTTCGTATCGTTTAGACGCAGCAGCGTTTTGGGAGGTTGAAAACACAAAAATCTGAAAACACCCTCCAGAGTGGAAATCTTAAACCCTGTCGTCGCCGTGTAAACAGTAGAAAACAGAAAACTGTGTTTTTGTGGCAGTGGTGTAGAAATTATGTCACGAGCACGAGTCAGTGCAGAAAAAAAACAAACATGGCAGAAGTTCAACCGAGCAGCTGCAAACGCCACAGGACTCGAGTCAGAAAGAGACGACACTGATCCCAGAGTCACTCAGAGCCTCGTCCGCATGAAATTGGACAATTGGAATTGTGTTATTGCACTTCTCCATGTTGGTTTGAGGCGCTGGAGAAGAGGCAGTAGAAGCAGAAGTGTTATACTCAGACATTTGGTCTTGGTGGTGCTGCCCCCTACGCTCTGGGTGTGCAAACTACATCGGCAAACTGCGAGTTCTATGTCTCCGTGTGCAGCAGAATTCCCCAAAACACTCGTGTAAACTCGGAATAAGAGTGAGAACGAAACCGCACTTTTGTGTTTTTGTTTCAGACCGTTCCCCTGTAAACGTCGCCTGATGCTCTGGGAGGTTCTCTTGAGCTGCTCTGTTCTCCTGCCGTGTCTCTGAAGCTCCAGCAAACACGGAGAAGCGACAGGAAATGTCTAAAATGCGCACGACATTAAACCACATTTGCACGTTTAGGCTGCTTAAAATGATTTTATTCATGCCAAAACAAATATCCAACACAAATGATGCACGATCGGCACATGCATCACTTGTATCTTTCACTTTACTCTTGTATTTAGTTTGTGTGACTGCAGTTTATCATCCCGCTCTTACCCACGCCCACACAGAGCTTTCAACGTGTGTCTAAGTGACAATTCCTGGGCTGATATTATTATAAATGATTCTAGTGAAGGTGAGTGGAGTTTAAAGACACGCGGAGCTCTTCCTGTATCACAGGGGTGTCAAACTCATTTTGGTCCGGGGGCCGTATGCAACCTACTTTGATCCCAAAAGGGCCGGATCAGAAAACTCAGTTCTCTCTTCAAGTTATTGTATTTTTCTCCGTGTCTCGTAGTGGTGTTTAAGATTATATTCCTCGAGCAACGCCACTTGTTCCAAACACACTGAGCACAGATTTCCCATTCACCTCTGTCAACAAATAAGAATTAGACTATTTTTCTTGGGAAATCCTGAACTCAGCATCTGCTTTTCTCATTTTTTGACATTTTGCTGATGAGGGTCACGGTCGACAGTCAAAACGATCGTCCTTTAAGAGCGTTTGGAAAGAGGAAAGTCTTCATTTGTGCTGCTCTGGTGGGAGTCGCAACGTGCAAGAAACGCCATGAGACGCTGCTATGCTAAACGGTGCAGAAAATTAACAGAAAAATCAGAAAATTTTAAGTATTTTAATAGAAAAATCAGCCGAGGGCCAGATTAAAGGTCTTGGAGGGCCGGATCTGGCCCCCGGGCCGCATGTTTGACACATGTGCTGTATCACCACATGACATCACAAGGTGGAACAGCGTGATTTCTGTTTGAGAAAAGAACCTCTAAGCCTAAACGTGCAGGTTTGTGTGTTAAACGTGTGTGACTCCAGGTCTGTGATGGGGAAACAGCATTAGAACATAAATCAGAGCACAGTGCACCAGTAATGTGCAGTAATATGGGCGTTTTAAGCTTTTCTTCAGACAGCAAAACAAACTGAATATTTACAGGGAAATCCCAAAGGACAGTTTTATACACAAAGCAGCCAAATGTTTCACGGATCTGCAGAACTATTGCTTCCAGAAGAGTGCTGCGGAGGGGAAAGTATATATAGAAAATGTGATTGTACTTGCCGTTTATCTGAAAATGAAGATTCAGGCGCAGTGCTTGTTTTAAACACGCCCAGGAGATCTGAGGTTAGAGGAAAGACTAAAATATGAATTGTTTAAGAGTTTATAGTGCTTTTTTTTCTCTCTGAACTGAATATAGAAGTGGACTGAGGTTCGGCTCCAGTTCCAAATGAGGAATAGGAACTGATTTATGGACAAAACAGCGAAATAAAAACTCCAGGATCATATAGACCAGGTTAATGTGAACATTTTAAGACCAACATGACAATGTAAAGTGAACTGGGGCCAGGGCTGATGGAACCAGAAGTGTCCCCATGCTCATTTCCTATTGGGAACGAGTTAGTGATGTTCATTTACAATCTTTTTTTTTTTCTATTATGGTAGGATATCGTTATGCTGTATGATTCAAACAGATTAAACTATATTAAAAGTGATTTGTTTTGAATTTCTTTGCACCAGGAGCTACGTTGTTCTTGCAGTTCTTGGTCAAAATGTAGAGTGAAAATAAAAAAAACTGGGACATCTTTGGTTTATGGTGGTTGGTAATAATAAAACTGTGAATCGAGGGATTAAGGAAAGCTGTTATGGACTCGGCACTAACGTGTGTCAGTATAGTCGCATTTTCTTTGGTTGTTTTGGTCATTTTTAAGTTGCTTTTCTGTATTTTCTTAGCCAGGCTGGCGCCCCCTAGTGCCAGAACCAACCCCGAGTTGCGACAGCGACTGCAGATGCCATCCCTCCTTTGGACTTCCTTTGTCTAATAATGACTTCACATTTTTTATTTTACCTTTAATTCACAAGTTCACCTCACAGAAAGACAGACATGTTCACTCTCTGATCTGTTTGCTGTTGTTCCGGGAATTACTCTGACGCCACTGAACGTTCCGGCGCATTACAGACGTCACCGCCCAACGGCAGCATTGGTCAAATCAAAAAAGCACCCGCCTCCCGTCGAGCGAACGACTCCTAATGCTGCGAGGTCACGAACTGAAGCCGTCTGATGAAACAGGCGAGTATTTCACCTATGCAAATGATCATTTATGTCTCTCTTTACTGTCGGCAGGGATCAGATTGGTCAGAAATAGAGACACCTGGGACATTTCTTATATAAAACTGGGATAAATCAGTGGTTTTGGATAAATCTGCTGGGACAGGGAACACAGGGCTCAAAACTGTGTAATAGGGACGTGTGTTCACCTTATCAAACAAGACAAGACAACAGAAAGTTCTCTCAAAGTTGTGAATAGTGCTTATTGTCTGAAAACTCACATACAAAACTGATTTAAAGAGCTCATATTCAGGAGCCTGTGATCAGTCCGAGAGTTCACTGTTCCTGTTTAGGAGTTTTCAACAAACTGAAATGAAAAACTGTTGGCTAATGGTTGTAATTTTATGCGTGACAGACATTTTTAAGAGCACAAATCATCTCACCTGCTGTACTTCCAGCAAAGTTAGTTCTTTCTGGTCAGATTCTGTTAAAATAAAGCTCAGATTAAAGTCTAACTTGAGTAACAGAGCTTCAGATACAGTACATTCAGTCATCCAATCCAACTTTATTTGTAGAGCACGTTTAACCATCACAAAGTCTCCAAAGTGCTGCACATTATAAATTAACACATTAAATTAAATGAAGAATAACAGAAATAAATAAGCAAGTCAATAAAATAAAACTAAAATTAGCAAATAGAAAAATAGCAAAGACCGGTTTTGTGCATAATACGACCTCAGGGAGCAGCAAAGACAGAGCACAGTTCTATTACCTGAAGTTCAGTTTTTCATAATTATATTGATTCAAACTTTGGTCTCTCTCCAAACAGAACTTTCCTGAAATGAGCCGACGCCGCTGCCGAACACGCCGCATTGTCAGGACGTGGCTTTGCCTATTAAATTATGAATAAAGGCAGGAGACGTCCATGCTGTGCAGATGAAGGCAGCTCCGCGAAGCCCCAGGACTCCGGCTCTGCCCAAACTCTGCCAAACTCCTGCCGCCCAGCGTGACGTCGTCCACATTTAATCACCTCAGAGTGTGAGCGGCGCCGAAGCCGAAGCCTGTTCGCTGACAGTCACGTCCGGGACACGTCACGTCTTGGGCTTTTTAATAAAGAGCTCGGGTATTTTTGTGGACAAACTCCGCGTCAAAGTCTGATCTTGTCTGATCTCAGGAGTGAAGTGAGACAGGGCCCGGGCTGGAGGTGGATGGGAGATTGCAGAGCGCCACAGTGGAAGAGTGACAAAACTGTTGATGTGCACTGAGGCAAGACACTTCACCCACGTAGCCTAGCATGGATGTAGTGTGTGTGTGTGGGAAGATTGGGTAAAAGTAAAGCGTCTTTGAGTGTCCAAAAAGCATTAGACTAAAAGAAAAGACTGTAATGACATTGGCTTGTAAAATCTGTATCTTTAAGCGGTCAGCGAGAGCATTAATACGGCATAACGCTTAACGGCACCAGTTAAATCACTATCACTGCTCTGCGGCCTCCTCCAAGTGCCTTAAAACTGCATAACACACAGCTCCAGGTTCTTAAATACTTACTCATTTTAGAGTTTAATTAAAAAAATCATTCTGAAAAAGTAAAATGAAATGAAATAAAACGTGCCAATTACTGACTTCTTCTATTGATTGCTCTAAAACATCAGAGACAATTAGTGTCTGAGCTCGATCAGAGCCTGGATCAGGACCTGGATCAGGGCCTGGATCAGGGCCTGGGGCAGGGCCTGGAGCAGGGCCTGGATCAAGGCCTGGGGCAGGGCCTGGATCAGGGCCTGGAGCAGGGCCTGGATCAGGGCCTGGATCAGGGCCTGGAGCAGGGCCTGGATCAGGGCCTGGATCAGGGCCTGGGGCAGGGCCTGGATCAGGGCCTGGATCAGGGCCTGGATCAGGACTCCAAAACATTATTCTGAAGCCAGGCACGTGTACAAATATGAAGCGAGTGATGAGTCATGGTACAGTCACACTGCAGTGTCCAAAAACGCCCTGGACGCCCCTATTTGGACGCCTTTGCATTTGAATTCAGGTGACACGTGTCTTGGACGCTGTGCAAAAACGGGAGAAAAATACGTACTGCGTGTCCAGGGCATCAGCTGTGGTCTGCAAGTGTCTTCTTTTCCTGGTCTACAGAGCGACTTTAGTGTGTTTGGTACATAAAACACATGAGTGGAGCTCTGGAGCACCGCGCTCCAGGTCTCGGCTCTTGTCCCTGAATGGTTGATGTGGAATGTCTGACGCCAAAAGTTCAGCTTTTTCAACTTCTGACTCCGACATTCTGGACGCTCATTTTCTGATGCCGACACCTGAACGCTCAAGCGCCGCCTCGACGCCAGGTTCGCGCCGCAAAGACGCAAGACACCACATGTCCACATAGACTTTACATGTAAACTGGACGCCCTGCGATCTGATTAAACCAATTTAAATACCTACTACCGCTTTAACTTCTTGGGTTCTTTATTAAAGCGCCCGTATTACACTCTCTTCTAATCTATATTATAATGTTTCCTCATCACAAACAGACCTGGGGTTGTGTTTTGTTTCATTCACACACGTTTAACACACAAACCCTGTATTTAGTTCTTCCCTCAAACAGAAAACACTCTGTTCCACCTTATGATGTCATGCGGTAATACAGGAAGTGCTTCGCCGTGTTTCTAAACTGAGGCCATACCTCTTTGTCAAAGCCTGATCCCGTCAGATCTCAGAAGCTCAGCAGGGTCTGGCCTGGTTAGTACTTGGATGAGAAGAGCATTGGGAAAATCAGTTGCCACATGTGGATACAATAGTAGTTCATCACCACTGGGTGTAGAGTGAATGAATAATGATCTGTAAATAATGCTTTGAAAAGCGTCTTTGAGTGTTTGAGTATAAAACTGATGCATTATTAAATTCCACACACCTTCACTGGAATCATTTGTGTAATTTGAGCTCTTGATTTGCCCATTTCTACTGACCTAAAGGTACAAAAAGCTGTTAACTTGGAAACTACCAGTACCAGGCAAGGTGGAACAGAACATTTTGAGCTTTGGAGATGCAGACAGACTAATAATGAACATTTAAAACACAACTCCAGGTCTGTTTCTGAGGAGGTAGCAACGTTATAACAAGGCTTAAAGCTCACAAGAGTCCATTTTGTGTAATATAGGATCTTTAATATACAAAAGAAGACACAATGATCGTTTTTGGATTACCTTCCGCTTCCTTCCCCGGTGTGAAAAGCAGACACTCCAGCTTTAAAGGATTGATTCAAATAAAACGCAAATTTCCCAGGGGACAATACAGTACAGTCTCTATTGTGTGAACATCTATGTGTATATATAACTACCAGCTCATTCTGTACCAGTGATCCACGAGACTCAATCTTTTCAGTGCGCATGTTCTTTTTATCAGCAGATCTTCCATTTTTCATTCTTGACATGAAAAATAAATTCCTCAGAATACCTGAACCGTGCAGAACGTCACCGCCTCACTGTGACCTCTGAAGGATAATAGTGTCATTATGAAAGCTACTGTAAAGGAAGTATATGCATTATTGATCGGACATGCTTCGCCATCAGCCTTCCTGGAATAGTATTAGCGGGGACGGAAGGCTCTGTTGTACTCCGAGCGCATCCATTAAACATCAGGTCATTTCCAACCGGAGCTGGCTAACATCATTTAAACATGCGCTATGGATGACACGTTCATAAATGTTCAATCAGACACAGCTTCCTGATATATTTCTCTTGTTTTATAAGGCGAGTATTAGCGCTTCATGCTGTAGGACCAGTGTCTGCAGCGTAGGGTTAGCGTCGCATTTAGCGTGACCACACGTCCCTATTTACCCGGGACAGTCCCGGTTTTGAGCCCTGTGTCCCCTGTCCCAGCAGATTTATCCAAAACCAGTGATTTATCCAAGTTTTAGGCAAAAAATGTCCCAGGTGTTGATATTTTTGACCAATCTGACCCCGCCGACAGTAAAGAGAGGCACAAACTGTCATTTGTTTGGGTAAAATACAGAAAAGCTGCTTAAAAACAACCAAAACACAAAGAAAATGTGACTTATACTGACTCGTTTAACAATTCTTACCAACCACCACAAACCGGGAACGCCACAGTTTCTGGTCATCCTAATTGGGTTAGTATTTGCCTGATCAATCACCATCTAAACTTAAGACGATCCAACCACTGACGCTCGTTTGTATCGCATGTCTCAAAAGCAGAAGACATCTCCTCTGGAAAATGTAACATTCATAACAAAATATATAACTTCTTTTACCTGAGATAAGTCGTGGTTTGGTGCTCTACGCTCTGTTTCTCATTCCTTTATGTAGATTTTTCTCCTTTTTTAAGTGTAAGCTGCCGAGTTTGATTTAGACATGAATGGAGCGTGCGTCTCTCCGATTGGTTAATCCGTCTGTCAATCACGCCCTCTGAAATCGGGGAGAAAACAGGACAAAGCTCCAGATCCACTCGTCTTTGTGAAGTTTTATCAAAGCGTGTGGTTCTGGCTGGTCAGGGAAGGTTAGAGTTGATAGAGTTGGGTTAGAGCTGGGTCAGGGTTGGCTTAGTGTTGAGTTTGCATTGGGTTGACGTTGGGTTGGCTTAGTGTTGGGCTTGCAGTGGGTTTGCGTTGGGCTAGTGTTGGGTTATTGTTGGCTTAGAGTTTGGTTCATGTTGGGTTTGCATTGGGTTAATGGTGAGTTAGAGCTGGATTAGAGCTCTTTTAGAGTTGGGTTAGTGTTGGATTAGAGCTCTTTTAGAGTTGGGTTAGAGCTCTTTTAGGGTTAGGGTTAGGGTTAGTGTTGGGTTAGAGCTGTTAAATTTGGGTTAGAGTTGCTTTAGTGTTGGGTTTGCGTTGAGTTAGAGTTGGGTTAGGGTTGGGTTATTGTTGGGTTAGAGTTGGTTTAGAGTTGGTTTATTGTTGGGTTAGAGTTGGTTTAGAGTTGGTTTATTGTTGGGTTAGAGTTGGTTTAGAGTTGGTTTATTGTTGGGTTAGAGTTGGGTTAGAGTTGGGTTAGAGTTGGTTTAGAGTTGGTTTATTGTTGGGTTAGAGTTGGGTTAGAGTTGGTTTGAGTTGGGTTAGAGTTGGGTTAGAGTTGGTTTATTGTTGGTTTAGAGTTGGTTTATTGTTGGGTTAGAGTTGGGTTAGAGTTGGTTTATTGTTGGGTTAGAGTTGGGTTAGAGTTGGGTTAGAGTTGGGTTAGAGTTGGTTTAGAGTTGGGTTATTGTTGGGTTAGAGTTGGGTTAGAGTTGGGTTAGAGTTGGTTTATTGTTGGGTTAGAGTTGGTTTATTGTTGGGTTAGAGTTGGTTTAGAGTTGGTTTATTGTTGGGTTAGAGTTGGTTTAGAGTTGGTTTATTGTTGGTTTAGAGTTGGTTTATTGTTGGGTTAGAGTTGGTTTATTGTTGGGTTAGAGTTGGTTTATTGTTGGGTTAGAGTTGGTTTATTGTTGGGTTAGAGTTGGTTTATTGTTGGGTTAGAGTTGGTTTATTGTTGGGTTAGAGTTGGTTTATTGTTGGGTTAGAGTTGGGTTAGAGTTGGTTTATTGTTGGGGTAGAGTTGGGTTAGAGTTGGTTTATTGTTGGGTTAGAGTTGGGTTAGAGTTGGGTTAGAGTTGGGTTAGAGTTGGGTTAGAGTTGGGTTATTGTTGGGTTAGAGTTGGGTTAGAGTTGGGTTAGAGTTGGGTTAGAGTTGGTTTATTGTTGGGTTAGAGTTGGTTTATTGTTGGGTTAGAGTTGGGTTAGAGTTGGTTTATTGTTGGGTTAGAGTTGGGTTAGAGTTGGGTTAGAGTTGGGTTAGAGTTGGGTTAGAGTTGGGTTAGAGTTGAGTTAGAGTTGGGTTATTGTTGAGTTTGTGTTGGGTTTGCATTGGGCTAGTGTTTGGTTCGTGTTGAGTTAGTGTTAGCGTTAGGTTAGTGTTTGGTTAATGTTGGGTTAGCCTTTTGTTAGTGTTGAGCTACACTTGGGTTAGTGCTGGGTTAAAGTCGGATTAGCGTTTGGTTAAAGTTGGGTTAATGTTGGGTTTGCATTGGGTTAGAGTTGGTTTATTGTTGGGTTAGAGTTGGGTTATTGTTGAGTTTGTGTTGGGTTTGCATTGGGCTAGTGTTTGGTTCGTGTTGAGTTAGTGTTAGGTTAGCGTTAGGTTAGTGTTTGGTTAGTGTTGGGTTTGCTCTGTCTTAGAACTGGGTAAGTGATCGGTTTGTGTTGGGTTAGAGCTGGGTGAGTGCTGAGTTATGTTAGCGTTGTGTTTGTGTTGGGTTAGAGCTGGGTGAGTGCTGAGTTATGTTAGTGTGGTGTTTGTGTTGGGTTAGAACTGGGTGAGTGCTGAGTTATGTTAGTGTGGTGTTTGTGTTGGGTTAGAGCTGGGTGAGTGTTGTGTTGGGTTAGAGCTGGGTGAGTGCTGAGTTATGTTAGTGTGGTGTTTGCGTTGGCTAAGCCTTGTGTTTGTGTTGGGTTCGCGTCGGGTCCACTTTGTCTTAGCGTTGGCTTTGTTTGCAGTGACAGAGGAGCAGGCACGAGGCAATTCATCACAGAAGACTCCCTGATGCGGAGGCCAGACTCGGGCCAAAGTTGGATCCAGAATATTCTACCAAAACACTGCTCTGAGAGAGTGGATGCAGCTGGTGCCAAGATACCGGAGTTTCGGGATTGCAAAGTCTGTTAAGGTGAAGGTTCGGCGCATCGTCCTTGTTGGAAAGTTTCCTCTGAGCGTGACCCATTCTTCGAATCCTCTGGGGCACCCGGTCAGGAGGAGAGGGAAGCACCCACAGACTGTATAAAGAAGAGGACTAAGTGAGTGTTACGTCACCCATAGAGTTCGGCTCCAGTCAAATGAAGCTCACCAAGGCTGGCAGTTATAGGAGCAAATTTGGAGCCAGTCTCCAAGTTAAGAATTGATTTATTTAGTTTAAATAAAAACAGCCGCCAGTTAATCAAACATTTTAACCCCTGAAGACCTAAGGGCAATTTTAGTACATTTCTCCTCGCCTGGATTTTTTTCTTAATTTTGCTTTTAAAACTGCCCCTTTTACCCTATAAAGTGGACACATCAATTAATGCAGTTCATAAGAAAAACAGCCATTTAACATTTGATAATATTGCACCATTCCCATAAGTATGAAAGTGGTGTGTGCATGGCAGGACTCCCTTGAAAAAGAGATTAGTAATCTCAATGGGACTTTCCTGGGTAAATAAAGGTTAAAAAAAAAAAAAAAAAAAATTAGCATATTTTGCACATTCCCTGGTGCCTAAAAGTTTAAAGGTGAGTATTGCCCATTCCCTGGGGCCTTTCTGCTTAAGGTGCCAAACGACATTGCACACTCCCTGAAGCCTATAACTGTGAAAAATAAGAATATATATATATATATATATATATATATATATATATATATATATATATATATATATATATATATATATATATATATATATATATTCCCTGAAGCCTACTCACTGTAAGTGCCCCCAAAGTTATTGCACCTTCCCTGGAGCCTACCTATTGCACATTCCCAAATGATATTGTATGTGCATATATTATTGCACAGTCCCTGATGGCCACACAGTAGAGCATTATTTCTTCAAGTTCAGCAAGGAAATTGAAAGGGGAATAAATGAGTGCTTAAACCTGTTTCTCCTGCTGGTTGGGACCCTGTACCTCCTTCCTGAGGGCATTAACTCAAACTGGTGGAGGATGTGAGTCGGGTCATTACATATTTTGTATTTATTATAGCATACATGCTCGCGAGGAGTCGACCATCTTGACTCACTTCACTCTGGCAAAGTTTGGCTCGATCAAAATGGACGGAGCGCATGAGTTTGGGGAAAACAAAGTTCCTATTGGACACTCGTTTTGCTCACGTCATCACACAGCGTGAGTGTGACGTATGATAAAGCCGCAGAAATGTACGGAAACCTCCATGTCTGCACTTTCAGAGGGGAAAAGGAAGTTTCTGTCTTTTACAGTTAGAAAGTTATGCGCGGTTATAGAAAACATATCCCTCGGTATCGTATACGATGTCATAGGTCTTCAAGTGTTAAGACCAAAATGAGTCTCACAGCAGCAGTTACAGAGAGCAAAGAGCAGTGGTTGAGGACCAATCACAGTCCTTATTGTCCGTGTCACTTCCCCCTCACTGTCTGCGTCCTTTTGCGCATCGGTCAATGTGGACGCTGTGCGTAGGAGCCGCACGTCCACACAAACACGTTTGGATGCAGAAGCGTAAATTGTTCTTTATCGTCTCCACCGTGAAAGTCTGACTTCGCCCTCGGGAACTTTCTCCTCTTCAGCCTCGTCCCCTCTCGACTCTCGGCTTCAATAAAACGTCTCCGTCACAAACTTTTGGGCTCAACGTCACACACGAAGCGTCAGTCAGGTTTTTTTCTTCTTCCTCACTGTGTGTGGATGGAAATCTCTGTGCGTAGCGACGTTGTTCGCTGTGGTTTTAGGTCCTTATGCAGATTTTTTAAAATGACAGTAATGAAACTGATACCGTTGCTACTTTTTGATACAGCAGGACACCGTATTGCCATATTACCACCCAACCCACTTACCTGAACTGGGTGTGTGATATTTAGAAAAAAAGTGGGTTTGTGGCATGTAACATAGTTTTATTTTTATTTTTTTCAGTCGGGGGACGGTTCCATTCCTTTCCTGCATTATAAGAGAAGCCAGTTTATGCGAATGAGGTTTTGCGTTTTGGTATGACACAAAACACTCTATGTACCAGTCAAATTGAGGCCAGTCTTTGTATATGTGTATATGTATTTATTTATTTAACATCAACAACCTTCCCCCGATATCAGAACTCTAACTTCAGAGTTGTTGTTTTGCCAAATATTTGTTTTTTCTCGTATTTGAGTAATCTCTTGAGTTCTACTTTGTACAGGGGCCCATTTTCACTGTGCCACTGTGACCCCTTCAAACAATAAAGCCGGCGCCAGTGTCTGCGTTAGCGATTCATTTATGCTCATTTATTGTAATTAATTTTTCAAAGAGCAGACTCCCCGCCAACTGTGCACATTCCACAGCTCATAAGTAATCACAACGGCAACTGGTCCTTTGTTTTCGATGTCGTCTATAGACCTCGCAAAAGGGCCGCGCACATGTGCATCCAAACACAATAATGCGCATTCATTCAGTATAATTCAATCAGGTACAAGAGCATTCAAGCAGCATTACAGCCCATTTGTCTTCTGAGCTAAAAGACCAAAGTTCTGCAGCTAAACGAGCCACGAGCCGCTCCATAACCCACAGCTCCAGTGATTAGCTGCCATTGTTTCTGGGCGATCCAATTACCCACACAATCATGTCCCCATAGAGAGGCGCACAGAGGCACACGCTCGGGCCCCTCCTGTAATCCAACATTATTCATTACGGGGCCCGGTAACAGCCGCTGTACCTGCCCGGATCCACACATCCACACGAACCACTTCTGTCGTGTTGTCTTAGAAAATAAAGGATTTTTTCAGATCAGATGCATTTGAGAAGTGTGTGTAGGAAGCAGAGATTGAATTGTAAATACATCATAGTCCCCCGATAAGCACAGACTGTATAAAGAAGTGAAGGGAGGGTGACGTCGCCTTTAGTGTTCAGCTCGAAGTGAAGCTCATGAGGCTTTCAGTTTTAGAAATCAGTCAGTTTATTTCAGACATGTAAGCAAATCAGAATGTGTTAGTTTCATAACATAAAAAATATAAATACAGAATATATATAGCAAACCAAACAACTTGTCAAATAAGTGAGGATCAACTATTGATGGTGAAGAGGAATAGAAACTGAAAGTTGTTGAAAGAAAATTATTCTGGAATGTATTTTTTCAGCGTTTTCAGAAAATATAATTCGCTCGTAAATAAACAGGATTAGAAACGACATCGGCGATCGAGTCTTTTGGGCTTTGGCCTGTGCAGTGGGAAATCAGCAGAGGGAAGTGTGAGGTGCTTATGAAGTTGTTTTCTAACGTTTCCAGACACTAATGAGTGAACCAGGCAGAGCGTTTTGTTTCTTAGAGTCGTGGCTGTTGTAAAATGGGTTAAAGTGGTGTTAAGCTTCTTCAGTGTGAAGCAAATTGGTGTTTTACGTGGAAGTTCAGAACTTGCCCCCATCACTACACTAGTTTGTTGCCTTGACAGACTCATTGCCACAGCGAGATCTCCGCCGTTTTTTGGCTTCTGACAAAATTCAACCACCTCTAGCAACGGGCTTTAGCTTCAGACGTGCTGGAGTTCAACTTTAAAAAAGTATGTTAGTGTGGTCACAATGACCTGTATTATGGACTATCCTAATGGCTTGTTTTTGGAGTACATAAATAGGGATTGATTTAGAGACAAAATAGTGAAATAAAAACACCAGAGTCATGTAGCGCGGGCTAATCAGAACATTTTAAAAGAGCCATTTTCTGATCTATCTTCTAATGTTGTTTCCTCATCACAAACATAAACAGAAAACACTCATGTCCACCTGGTGAGCCCTGGAATCTCTACTGAACAAAAGGTAAAAGGAGCTGTTCACTTGAAAACTACTGCTTCATGACATCACAAACTGGAACAGAGCATTTCGACATTTGGAGATGTTGTCAGACTAATAACAAAGAGTTACTCAAGCATGTGTGAATGAACCAAAAACCACCACTCCAGGTCTGTTTTTGAGGAGGAAACGGTGTTAGAACATGTCGAAAAGCTCACAATCGTCAATTTTTAGCGTAATCGACCTTTAAGGCCAACTTAACGAGGCTCGCAGCAGCAATTACAGAGAGAGGGGCGACAATTATGTGAGTCGATGAAGCCAGAAGCGCATACATTCACTGGGTAACTTTTCTAGGAGAAGGGTCACCACCTGCTCGGCACCATGAGATGTTATTGCTTTGCGTTGGAGGGTTTTACAGTATTAACGTGAGCCATATTTCCCAGTGGTCCTTTAGAAGTCAGGCAAACTCAATAAACTGCAGCGTGGCTAAAAGATGTCAGGTTCATACAGCTGTTTTACTTGTGCAGAGTCATGAAGGATTTTCCTAACAGCGTTTGATCCCTCCCTCCCTAAGCTCTGTCGGGCACATTCAAGACATTTCAGAGTTTCCGTCATAAGTTCAGTTGAAGGGCAGGGGCCTTTATAACTCTGCGGGCAATTAACTGGCTTTTGGAAGAAAAAATCCACAAATGTAAAACGTAATAATTTTTGGCCTTTTTTGACGTTCCATCCTGAGCTCTATCCTCACAAGCTTTAAAGTCTTTACAGCAGCGGTCTCCAACCTCTCCACCCACTTCCAAGTGACTCGCCGAGGGATTTCTGAATTACACATATCGCGCTGACTAAGGAAAATTTGGTTAATTAAATGTCTGACTTTTTATGCTCATAAATGGATAAAGGTTTATGTTTTATAGGCGTCTAACCGCACCTCATCTAAGTCTCGCTGTGGCTCTTAAATACGCTCAGTTTCTCTCTGGCATTTTTGTTTTATAAAAGTAGCTCACTGGAGTAAAAAGCTTGGAGACCCCGGCTTTAAAGCATTTGTCAATAGTTTTTCATTGGACCATGAACTCCCAATAGATTGTGTTGTTTGAATCTATTTTGTATTTTTCTTTCAGTGTGTCAGTGTCACTGAAAAAGTATTAAGTGGTCAGAACAGTTTACTTGGAGATTAGAGTCAGCTTTGGAGCCACTTCTTTTAAATTTAAATACATTTAAGAGAGCTCATATACATTTAAATAGGCGTCTGCAGCTCAGTTGGTCAAGCGTTTGTCCACGTATCCAAATGTTATTTGAGTTCTGCTCTTGACATAAACATCATTAGTTGAACTTTCACATCCACTGAGCGACAGGTTGGTGGTGCGGTTCCAGTTCCCACAGATCATGACTCCATATGTGGCACAAATGTTTTTATGCTACATGATTCTGTCTCATACAGAGTGCTGCAGAACCACACGGGCACTTGCACAACACTCACAGCAGTTGAATCACTTTTTTAAAAGCTGTAAACCTACTGAAAAGAAACTATTCTCTGTTCACTGCACTATTTTAAGTACTTGCTAAATTTTAATCATTTTGTTCATTTTAAATATAAATGTTTTGTATTCAAAGTTCTGCATGGACTTGGCCCCTCCCTCCATTACAGGAGTTTATTAAAACAGAGTCAGTGGGAACGGGGTCCACGGCCCTGAGGAACTGCTCCACACAGACATGGTCCTTTCAGACAAAGTGTGCTCTCAGTCAGAGACACTAAGTCCTGGAACAGTGTCTCATTATCTATAAGAGACACTTGAACAGTGGACACTTTCACATCACACTTGAAACAGCTAAAGGAAAACCACACTTATGAACACTTTTAGTGTAGAATTGTCGTTATTGTAACTTGTTTTGCTGTTAAATCTGTGGTGTCGCCTGTGTGTTACTACAGATGGAAATGAGCATTTTTGCTACAGTCTGGCATATTTACACTGCATTGTTGTAGATGTTCACTAAGATGCACCGTCACGTATTAACTAACTAAATAAATAAATGCAAATACAGATGAATGCTGTCATTATGTTCTTGAACAAGACACTTAACCCACGTCGCCCCCAGTGCCGTACACTAGTGTGTGAATGGATGAGTGGTTCCTTGTTGTAAAAAAATTGCCTTGAAGGTGCAAAAGTGCTGTATAAAAATGTGACCATTTCCCTTCAATGTGTAATAAAAATAAGTTATGATGTTAAAAGAAGATTAGTGGGTGGGATACGTCTTAATGATCCAATGTGTTAAACACAGCTGAGTGTGTAAATGGCTGAAAGAAATGTCTCAAACTTCAGGAACCGTACATCCACTCGATGCACCTATCCCCACCCCCGGGAGAGCCTGAAATCTGCTGAAATCCAACGAGACACTGACATGATACCAGACAGGACAGCGGCTCTTTCTGCAGGAGACATGATACCAGACAGGACAGCGGCTCTTTGTGCAGGAGACATGTGCAGTAGAGCATGAGGTGATGTAGCCTGATTATACTGTTATAGAATGTAATTTCCTCATCAAAAACAAACCGGGAGTTGTGTTTTGTTACATTCACACATGTTTAACACACACACCTCCTGGTTAGACTGAGACTGCATTTACACTGAAACGAATCACCGTGTCAGCGTACTGGAAATGATTTTTCATGGACTGGCGCCGTTTCCCGTTTGTCTCGGGTTTGTTTAAACTTGTCCGCAATAGCATTGCCTGCCCGATGCCACCAGCCCAGCGAATGAGGAAGGCGCAAGTCACAGTGACGCAGTCCAATAAGAACGGCAGCTAGAGCCCTGACGTCAGCGTATCAGTGTTTTCAGCGCCGGATCAGAGCCGTACTCAGGCAAATCCGTGGGAGCCGGTGTATCCAGATCGTTCCATCTCCGGAGCCGTTTTCCATTGGATTGGTGTGGACAAACACTGCGTCCGCAACGGAAACGACTCAAATACGAACTAGTGTGGACGGGGCCTGAGTTCTTCTCTCCAACAGAAACAAACCACACTTGAAAACTACCACTACATGACATCACAAGGTGGAACAGAGCATTTTAACAGAGCAGTAATAAAGTATTACTCAGACATGTGTGAACGAAACAAAACACAATTTCAGGTATGTTTTTGAGGAGGTAACAGCGTTAAAGGCTCACACGAGAGTCTATTTTGTGTGATATAGGACAAAGAAAAAGGTAAATAAACAAATGCAAAGAATCCACAACATTTGGAACACCAGAAGTGCACTTGTATGAGCCTTTAGAATGCTGTAAAAACGTTTGGAGCTGTTGTACCATCTGTCACAGTCGCTGCACTCTGATAAAGGCTCTGTAACAGTTGCATTGTGGATAAGGGCACGCTTCAGGAGACAGCACAGTTAATATAAACAATCATAACAATGTCTTTGATTGATACGGCACTTTACCTGCTCATCAGACTTCTCCAAACGGCAGCGGAGATCGAAATGGCGTCATCCTTCATTCGCCCGGAGAATACGTCTGTCAGGTTTGTGCAATGAATGGCTCCAAAATAGACCCGGCGTCAGGAGGAAGTTTAAAGCTGATTCAGTAAAGCGAAGATGAAGGTACAAAAACGCAGTAGGGAGGGTTCAAGAACAGGCATGGTCAAAAAAATCCTTAACTGAAATACAGGACATCCGCATAGGCCACGTCTCAATGCTCTTTCCTTGCTTCCTTCTCCTTGATTCCTCTTCTAGATCCTCCATACAATGTGTCATATACTGTACAATGAAACCACAGAATGAAGGAGTAAACCTGAGGGAAGCTTTATTTTCATTTCACCTTTATTTCACCAGGCAAAGCTTGAGGAGCCGATGCCAGAGAAAAGAATCATACTTTATCGGTCTCAGTGAGGAGTTCAGATCCTCGCTCCTCCCTGTGTCTCCTCTGTGGGCGGGACTTCCTCACCCATTTCCTGCAGAAACGAGGAGAGGAATCAAGGAGAAAGAAGAGAGGAAAGAGAAATGAATCACGGCAATAGGTCCCGTCCGAAAATGGGCAAAGATACCTCCTTCTCCGTCTCCTTTTCAGTGACTTCTGAGAGCAGCTTCATGAGGTCAACTATAAAGGACCAAGCAGGAGGAAGGAGCAGCGAGGAGAAGGAGCCATCGCTGGTTTAGGAGGATTCGGATCCTCCAAACCAACAGGAAAACGATAACTCCCAGAAAACGGACTACAACAAGCACATCACGCTCCACTACTGCGCAAGTCTATTGAGAATTATTTACAATTTTCAGTATTTTCATCACAACAAAGGGAGAAAATGGGTGATCCTGACAAAAAAAGTCGTAATACGAGGTTTTTTTTTCCTGATACTTTGCAGTGATGTCACGCTGGGGGTGTCCTACGTCTGTCTAAACCTGACGAAATGTTCAGCAGTTACCATGACGACACAGATTCACTAGCAAGGACCACGCCAACAACACCGTGAGAAGAAGAAGTTTATTGGCAAGTGTACAAGACGGGGCGGAGATGGCGGGGGTTGAGACTCGTGGGCGGAGCTCCATCTCGATCGTCAAATGGCCCAGGAGGAACGGGACCCCCCTCGTAGGCGTCTTGTGGTTTGAAAGACGAACAAGATATGGATCGGGAGTGTGGGGTCGAGTCGGCCGAGACAAACCGAAAAGATGGGATAAGTTTCTACAAATAGGCTTCTGGGAAATTAGAGGTGTGGTTGAAGTGATTTGTGGTTCTCTGGTGAGGAGGAGAGGGCGGTGGAGGCGTGGCCCTGCCCCTGAATCTCAGATAATCATATTAACTCCACTTTAAGACGGTCTGAAAGCTCAAGGAAAAATACTAAACGGATTTAAAGAGCCTGTGATCATTCCGAGCGTTCGTTGTGCTCTTAGGGGTTTGATTTTCAACAAAAGGGTGAGAGTGACTCATTGAAAAACTGTTGGGTAATGGCTGTAATTTTATGAGTGAGAGACTTGTTCAGCAGCACAAATCAGCTCACCTGTTGTAGTTCCAACTAAGTCCATTTTGCATAAAAATAAAGCTCAAATCTAAAAAGCCTCTGACAGACCACTGGCTCTAGTCAGCGTCACACCTCCAGTGAATGTGGATGACGTCAGCTGCAAAGTATTAATTGACTGGGTGAAAAAAACAAAACAAAAAAACCAAATGCAAATGAAATTGTTTGTATTCCAAGAACACAGCGGTTGCACAGAAGCTTGAAGATGGCTTCACAGCTGAACGCAGAACTGAGGCTGTATAAAGCAGCTCTCACAGGTGGCCGAAGTGTCTTGCTCAAGGGCACAACCGCGGCTATGCGCTGTTTGGCTGCAGCACAGAAGCTCTTCATACAAGGAATAATCCGTACGCTCTCCACCTTTCTCAGGCAACAACGTTTGGTGCCCTCTGTGACCTTTACACAACGTCTTTAGTGAATCCATAAAACGATAGAAAAGAGCAGGAGGGTCGTGTGAAAGGTCCAAGGTCAAGCAGAAAGGTGAGTCCACAGGAATCCATCTGCAAACTCAGGCTCCTAACAACAGATCATTTTTTCACAACGGCCGGAAGTGTCCCGCTGTAGATTAGTGGAGCTTCCGGTTAATGGCAAAATGTGACAAAATGAACATTATGGTGTCTTAGAAATGTCTCACATTCAAACTGCACAAATCTATCTCTCTATGTTAATACTGACATCATGAAATCGATTTTTTTCACTTTAATTGTAGGATCAGTCTGAGTGAAGGAGTTATTTATGTTTTCTTCAGGACCAGAACGTTAGTGTTGCTCAGTCGTTTCTCTGATGCTCGTCGTTGTTTCCTTTAAGTTTTCGTCTTTCTTCCCTTGATCGTTGTGGATAAATTCTTCATGGACAGAATGTGTCTTTTTCACAACAGCCGTAAGTGCCACGATGAAGGGTAAATGTCACTTCTGGTTCATGGTTTTCTATGGCAAAATATTTGTGGAAATATCTTGCATATTTTCCACCAGATTCGTCGTTGTTTCCTTTAAGCTTTCGGCTTTCTTCCCTCGATCGTTGTGGATAAATTCTTCATGAAGAATGTTTCTCCTTGGTGGACCTTGTTGGCTGAAGATTTTGTGATGGGGCAGATTTATGAAGCTGGTGGAGAATATTCCACATTTACACACACATTTACCACAGAAAAGCATGAACCGGAAGTTCCACAAACCTACACGGGTCTATTGTACTACATACATGTGATTAACCTCTTACCACCCACCCGCCCCCGGGGGATTACACAACATTAAAGAGTCAAGCCAGATATTCACCGTACTTATTTTTCCACCATTGACCTGCTGTACATCGTTTGAAAGCTTCATTCCTCAGTAAAACAACCATATCATTCATTTTATGCCACACAGCCCAAAGAGCCATAACTTAACATAATTCCTGAAAATAATCATAACAACAAAGCGCATTTCTTATCTTTGAGCCGGTTCTGTCCGAAACGGGTCCAGTCCAGGAATAGCTGTGCTCAATCAGTCCGTAACAGTCCACAGAAAAAGAATATCCAGTTGTTTTTTTCATAAAATAATTCCATGTGGAGAAATAATCCAGAAAGTCCGTGTTTGTCTGAATGGATGAACGACGCATCTCTACTACTCTCGCTCTTGGTCCTTAGCATAGCTAAGCACCTAGCTCCTGTTAGCGCTGTGGGGTATGTTTGTTTTCTGCACACTCTAAGCTACAAAACGAGTGTATCCACGAGATGATCGGGCTTCGGGGCGGTGTGCAACAGCTCACGGATAAAACAAGCGCGTCCAGTTAGCGGCGTATTACACATGTCTGAGGGACAGTTCCACAGCAAAAGCTCTTCAGCATCATATCCACTGCTGTACATTTTCAGGAGCATGTTTATGTTTCCTCAGCTCTATGTTTCCTCAGCTCTATGTTCCCTCAGCCCTATGTTCCCTCAGCCCTATGTTTCCTCAGCCCTATGTTTCCTCAGCCCTATGTTCCCTCAGCCCTATGTTTCCTCAGCTCTATGTTCCCTCAGCCCTATGTTTCCTCAGCCCTATGTTTCTTCAGCCCTATGTTTCCTCAGCCCTATGTTTCCTCAGCCCTATGTTTCCTCAGCCCTATGTTTCTTCAGCCCTATGTTTCCTCAGCCCTATGCTTCCTCAGCTCTATGTTCCCTCAGCCCTATGTTCCCTCAGCTCTAAGTTTCTTCAGCCCTATGTTTCCTCAGCCCTATGTTTCCTCAGCCCTATGTTTCCTCAGCCCTATGTTTCCTCAGCCCTATGTTTCTTCAGCCCTATGTTTCCTCAGCCCTATGTTTCCTCAGCCCTATGTTTCCTCAGCCCTATGTTTCCTCAGCCCTATGTTTCCTCAGCCCTATGTTTCCTCAGCTCTATGTTCCCTCAGCCCTATGTTCCCTCAGCTCTATGTTTCTTCAGCCCTATGTTTCCTCAGCCCTATGTTTCCTCAGCCCTATGTTCCCTCAGCCCGATGTTTCCTCAGCCCTATGTTCCCTCAGCTCTATGTTTCCTCAGCCCTATGTTTCCTCAGCCCTATGTTTCCTCAGCCCTATGTTCCCTCAGCCCTATGTTTCCTCAGCCCTATGTTCCCTCAGCCCTATGTTCCCTCAGCCCTATGTTCCCTCAGCCCTATGTTCCCTCAGCCCTATGTTTCCTCAGCTCTATGTTCCCTCAGCCCTATGTTCCCTCAGCTCTATGTTCCCTCAGCCCTATGTTTCTTCAGCCCTATGTTTCGTCAGCCCTATGTTTCCTCAGCCCTATGTTCCCTCAGCCCTATGTTCCCTCAGCCCTATGTTTCTTCAGCTCTATGTTTCCTCAGCCCTATGTTCCCTCAGCTCTATGTTCCTTCAGCCCTATGTTTCCTCAGCCCTATGTTCCCTCAGCCCTATGTTTCCTCAGCCCTATGTTTCTTCAGCTCTGTTTCCTCAGCTCTATGTTTCCTCAGCTCTATGTTCCCTCAGCCCTATGTTTCCTCAGCTCTATGTTCTCTCAGCTCAGCTCGAGGTGATGGTGCAAAGGACCCTAGGTTGAAACTACTCTGAATCACCCCTTTGTGGTATAAAAATAAAAATAAAAATACTTGACTTAGGGTTTAATTTTGAGAAAAATCTTAGAAATGGAGGAACACAGGGCTTTGGGAACAAATTTTCTACTCAAAAACCCAAATTTGTCATATTTCAGTCCTTCTTGTCCTCTCATATTAATCCAAATTATTGCACAAATCCCAAAGCCACGAAAACTAAAGCACTTTGTATGTAATTGGAAATAGAAAATGTGAATGTATTTATTATTTTTCTACATTTGTATCATGCTCAATGCAGAATTTGCACATGCTGAGCCCTGTGAAGATGAATTCTTCAGCCTTTAGCAATTTATACCATTGTACATTACATTAAATATTTGACAATAAAAGAAAAAAAAAATCATTTGGATCATTTCAGACCTAGAATCGCCAATCTCCACTGAACACAAGGTAAAAGGGAGCTCTTGAATCAGGAAAGTTCCACAGTGAGGCTTTAGGATAAAGGGCGTCGCAAGGGCAGCCTCCACCTCTGAGCCAAAATCCTGGTTTGTGGATAAACTCCGTCCTTCTTTAGTTTGATGAATACACAGGCGCACTCCTCCGCTCACCCCTCACTACTCGCTTTGCATAATCTCCCAGCGTCCTTAGGCAATTATTTTTTCTTACTTGACAGTTTGAATGTGTCTTTGTAATTGGAGGCTGAAAAGGGACGGCACAGTTTGGCAGTCACAACTTCAGTAATAATGCGTTTGATTTATAACTCGCCGTTCAGGACTCCAAAGTGCTTTACAGTGCATTACTCATTCAGTCCAAACCCACGGTGGTAAGATACTGACTGACTGATGGAAGGGAGGAGACCGCACTGTGGAATATTACCACCGCCGCACTCACGCCACAAATTCACACACCGCACAAAAAAGATGGGCTGAGATCGGTTGTTCAAACTGCAAATTTTACAGTAATAACTAAGATTGTTCTGATACCGATATCGACAAAAGCTCAGATACAACACATATTTCAGGCATCAGTGTGTATTAAGGTCCAGACCAGATTTTCAAAATTCTGAACAGGGACACACTCGGGTTGGGATGTTTTGTATGAATAAATTGTTGAAAAAAGCGCGTAAGATTGTGCGTTCTTGTGTAAGTCATGATCTATCTTCCATCGCTGCATTTTTTTGCTTTGAGGTAATTTGCAAACACGGTTTTCTGTAATTTGGCAAAACAAATGACAATTTATGCTCCACTTTTCTGTTGGCAGGGATCAGATTAGTCAAAAAAGTGTGATAGTCCTGGTTTAGACCTGATGTAGTCCTGGTCAGTCTTAGGCGACTTTACACGTAAACGGTCTGAAGCAAAAAAAAAACAAAACAAAAGTGCATTTTCTTTGTCACTCTTATTCTGCATTTACATGAGTGTTTTGGGGAATTCTGCTGCACACGGAGACGCAAAACTTGCAGTTTGCCCATGTAGTTTGCACGCCCAGAGCGTAGGGGGCAGCACCACCAAGACCAAATGCCAGATGTTACGACCCAGCTCTGCTAGGGACCGCGGAAGTAACAAAATAACCAAGATGTAAAATGGAATAAATAAGGTAATTTAATTAAAAGGAATGTACAAGGTAAATTAAACAAAACAGGCTAAAATATGTACATAAAAGAACCTAAACTAAGAAACACAAGGACGGGACTGAAATACGAGTTTTGTGCCAAAACGGGTCACGTAGGTCTATACAAAAACAAAAGTGACAGACTAAGGGACACATAACAAAATCACAAAAGTCCCTAAACAAAAGTCACATAAACCTACAAACGGAATCGAGTGACAAATAAAAAGACACAAAACAAAACTAAACTAAACTAGTGTCTCACACACAAAGTTAGACTCACACACTAAAGAGACACAAACAGAAAATGGCAAACTGGCCACAAAGGCCACAGCCCCGAACAGGTGAGAGGAATCTTCTTAAACAGTGGGAGGAGGCTGGAGGTGAGGTGGGAGTGGCCGAGGGTTGAAATTCCCACCAATCAGGGACCAGGGCTCAACCAGCAGGAATCCAAATGACAAAACACGAAATTAAAGCACACAACACAAATCAAAGAACTGGAGACCTGGGGCCATAACACTGAGTATGACCCTTCTGCTTCTCTACTTCCTCTTCTCTAGGGCCTCAGTTCAAAACAACACGGCTGTATTTTCCACTCATTACCGTTGGTGTGTCTTATATTCTTATATTCTCGTAAATTCTTGTAAATTTGTAAATTATGTGTTATATGATATCTTATCGTTTCTACTTTATTTTATTCTATTTTATTCATCGCATGTTTAGTGTTTGTCTACATTCCGCTCCAAGTGCCGCAGCAGTTTCCTAATGTTGTGAACCTGTTCACTCATATGGCAATAAAACCCTTTCTGATTCTGGTACACGGCCCCTCAGCCTGAATCTGCAGGGTTTGTCTGTTAAACACGTGTGAAACTCCAGGTCTGTTATTCATGGGGACACAACATTATAACATAACAGAAAATAGCATAACACAGGCTCTTAATCATATTTATGTAGTGCAGTTGTTTGGAGTCTGAGTTTGCAGACGTATTCCTGCTCACTCATCTCTCTGTTTGACTTCTGTGGACTTCTATTAGACTTTTAGACCTGGTGGACAGGATATGGCTCCACATCCCCTTGTCTTTGTACAGCACATGTGTCAAACATGCGGCCCGGGGGCCAGATCCGGCCCTCCAAGCCCTTTAATCTGGCCCTCGGCTGATTTTTCTATTAAAATACTTAAAATTTTCAGATTTTTCTGTTAATTTTCTGCACCGTTTAGCAGAGCAGCGTCTCCGGCGTTTCTGTACGTTGCGACTCCCACCAGAGCAGCACAAATGAAGACTTTCCTCTTTCCAAACGCTCTTAAAGGACGATCGTTTTGACTGTCGACCGTGACCCTCATCAGCAAAATGTCAAAAAATGAGAAAAGCAGATGCTGAGTTCAGGATTTCCCAAGAAAAATAGTCTAATTCTTATTTGTTGACAGAGGTGAATGAGTTTGACACCCCTGTTGTACAGTTTTGTTAAAGTGTTTGGTTCTAGTTGGAGAGGCCGACGGTGGCTCAGTGGTCGGAGCGGTGGTCCCCCAACAAGTTCTGTCATCGTGTCCTTAGGCAAGAAACACCACCCACATTGGCTGCGTGAGAACGAAAACGCACTTTTACGTTTTTGCTTTAGACCGTTTCCGTGTAAACGTCGCCTCAGTTCTTCCCTCAAACAGGAAACACTTCACATTGTGATGTCATGTGGTAATTAAGGAACTGCTCCAGTGTTTTTAAACTCCACACACCGTTCTCTTGGATTATTCAGCCCTAGAATTAAAAGGTAAAAGGAATCACTCGAACCCCAAAAGTAGTAAAAGAGTTTGATTTTGCTCTCCAAAATGAACTCAAAACTCAATTTCTGTTCCTATTATTTTCTGGTGTGAGACGGAGCAGAATCAGAAACAATCGTGTCTGATTTATGCGTTATGTGGGCGCCTGGAGAAAGAGACGATGAAGTCAGGAACGAGACAAAGAGGAAAATGAGGTGTGTCAAAGGCCAAATACGCGTCGGTTATTTCTTTGGCGGCCAGTCTGTTGTGTAAGAGGGATAAGCTTTTAAATGGTTTTCTTCTTCACAAATGTGCACAAAGAGCGAAGATTTGGGTTTTAAAACTGAAAATTGAAAACAAGAAAATGGATTTATTTACCAGCAGGAACTAAAGCAAAACTGCAGTGTTATTTATTGTATTTATGAATTTATATTTAAAAAGTCCTGCGGATTCTATGATTTTCTCCTGATTGCATTGTTTGACGGTGGATTATTTGCCTCGTTTTCATATAACGTTGAGTCCCCTTTGCCCCCACAACAGTAATTCTCTGGAATCACCGCCGTCGCAGAAATGTTCCAGTATCAAGGCTTAATTTACAACTTGTAATTACTTTCAGATTCATGTTAAAAGGCACTCTGGATTAGATGAGTAGATTTGTTCCAGGAATAGTGGGGCAGAAAGCCATTAAAAACATATTTTTAGATCAATATTGTCACTCATAAAGAGCAACAAATGCAATCACGATGAAAAGTAATTACGCAGACATGACTTGAATCCAGTATTACGCCAGCCCTGTGCCAGCGGTGTGTTTAACCAGCGGAAAACATCGACTGTGTAAAGACGTGGGGTAAAAGAAATGAAATAAAACCACCAGGATCATGCAGAACGGTTAATACAAATGTTCTAAGACCAAAATGATGAGGCTCGTTGTCATTCAGTGTCATCGCTCTGCCTGGAATGTTCCACAGTGCGACTTTAAAAAGCTCTGTTTTACATTTATTCAATCACAAGTGGTTTTATAGCTCAAAAATATGGAGAAGAACAGACATTCTGACTGTGAGCGGGGTCGCCTCTCCACAGATCTGACCCTTAACTTGGTTTGGTCTACGTGAAGAAAGAAAGGTTTAATGCCGTACTGTGGAACATTCCAGACAAAGCAAGAAAAGCACCAAAAAGGTTAATTTTTTTTTTTTTCAATTTTATTTCTATAGCCCAGAATCACAGCAAGAGTCGCCCCAATAAGCTTCACAGTGAAAAACATGGAAACATCATCTAACATAGACATCAGCAAACACACTGTCCCATCCTCAGTCTCTCAGTGAACACACGATCCTTGGTGCCAGAGGAAAGAACCCACCGGCGGGTGCAGTGTGGGAAAATTCTCTCCAGACGCTGTTGCCAACCAATTGTCGCCATGCGGCACCTTCGGTCCAGAGAGCTTCTGAAGGTTACACTATGCATCTTGAAGAAATAAGGCGTGAGAACTAAATTGTAGGAGTGAAGCGGTTGTGATAACTTTGCTTAACATTTTCATAACGTGTGTCTTCATCCTGTATAATGCATCTTGACAATCGAGGTGAAAAAGTAGAAAATAAAACAAATAAAAACAAAACAAATATACAATACTGTGTAAAACTTACATGCAGGTGTGGACAAAATGCTGTAAACTCAGGATGCTTCAAAAATGGAAGTGTTGATCATTTATTTTCATCAATCAACAAAACTCAGTGAATGAACAAAAGAGAAATCTAAACCAGATCCATATTTGGTGTGAGCTTTGCCTTCAGAAGAGCCTCAGTTCTTCTTGGTTTTACTTGCAGACAGTTTGTGAAGGAACTGGGCTGGTCGCTGTTCCAAACATGTAGAAGAACTGAGCTCAGATCTTGTGTGGATGGAGCTTCCTCACATCCTTCTGTCTCTTCATGAATCCCAGACTCACTCCATGATGTTGAGGTCAGGGTTCTGTGGGGCCAGACCAGCACCAACACAACTTCTGCTTCTTTACGCTCAAGAGAGTTCTGAACGACTTTGGCTTTTTCTTTTGTTTGCTCACTTTGCATTATCATTATTTATATTTTTGAAGCATTCTTTGTTCACAGCGTTTTTTCACACCTGCATAAAACTTTTGCACAGTTCTGTTCTTCAGTGGGTTCGATCACAGTCGCTCGAGCCCAGTGTCGGGAACTACACCAGAACTTGTGATCGCAGGTTTCCAAACGTCTTCCTGGGGCTGTGATGAAAGCTACACTCACTTATTCCCCCCGTCCCTCACTTCACCTTCAGTCCTCCAGGTTCTGCTGCAGCTCTGTTCTGAATCGTGTTTATGGACAGAGTTTCCTCTCACATTAATCTCCACAGCACCAACCCCAACATGCAAATATTGAACGAATTAAGATGAATATTTCTCTTTTTGACAAGTTGGCTTCATTAGGCAGAGCTGCCTCCAGCTCAGCTCAATTTGTTTTGGAGTTTGAGCTGTTGATTTGCTCATGTATTTACCAAATATCAGTGCACCACTTTTATTATTATTAACCTGCCTATAACTTTTGCACAGTACTGTACATACACACATATAAACATAAATATAGGCATCCCAGAGAAGAAAATACAATATGTTTCTAAGTGTGAACACTTCATTGCCTTGTCTGAAAGGGAGTGGGATGAAGTGTGGCCTCATAAGCTCCCACGCCTCTCATAATATTACTAATAACAATGAAAAACACTCACTTCCTGTGTTGACTCATTGCACACAACAACTGTGCCAGTCACCAGTCCCTACGCACCTATTTCTACCCTTAACCCTTTCTTTTAAGTGCAATTTCAATACTGCTCCCCTCAAGTGTAATTATTGCCCTTCTTCCAAACTACAGCTGCAGAAGAGCTCGAGTTTGATTAGAACTTAGTGAATAGTGAATTTGTTGGCAATCCTTTAAAGAACAACAAACGTTTATTTAACTCAGAGGTGTCAAACTCATTTTGGTCCGGGGGCCGTATACAACCTACTTTGATCCCAAAGGGTCCGGATTGGAAAACTCCATTCTCTGTTCAAGTTATTGTATTTTTCGCCATGTTGTGTCTCATAGTGGCGTTTATATTCCTCCTTTATATTTATATTCCTTGAGCACCGCCACTTGTTCCAAACACACCAAGCGTACAGGTTTCCCATTCACCTCCGTGAAAAAGAAGAATTAGTAAATTTTTCTTGGAAAATCCTGCACTCAGCTCCACTTTTCTTATTTTTGACACTTTGCTGATGAGGGCGTCATGGTCACAGTCAAAACGATCGTCCTTTAAGAGCGTTTGGAAAGAGGCGAGTCTTCATTTGTGCTGCTCTGGTGGGAGGCGGCCACACACAGAAGCACTGGAGATGCTGCTATGCTAAGCGGCGTAGAAAATTACCAGAAAAATCTGAAAATTTTACATATTTTAAGAGAAAATCAGACGAGGGCCAGATTAAAGGTCTTGGAGGGCCAGATCTGGCCCCCGGGCCGCATGTTTGACACCTGTGATTTAACTGGACAAAATAAACTTTTGTCCAGCTGACAAATTAAATTCTCTCCTTCGCTCTGGATTCTACCTGGACGACTGAGGGATTTCACACACACACAGCGAAAGACAGAAACTTTTTCTTGTTGTCTCTGTTCTGGGTTAATTGATGAAAGTGCCCCTCAAACTGCAGAACTCTTTTCTGTAACTAAACATATTTTGAAGATTGGGTCATAACACGTTTTTAATTACTTTACTTTAAACATGATTTGCGTTGTTTGTTAAATATATTACACACCATTTTAGGCACAGTGTGTAAGTAAAAGGTTATTGATGAGCCTAAAGACAACAGTTCAGTGGAAATGTGATCGTAGCGTCGCTCGTGTGTGTACCCAGAGTTTGCCCTTTGACCTTGACCTGTACGGGTCCTACATTTACTGTCAAACTGCGGTTCTCTTAAATGTCAATAAGTCATTTTGTCTTTAATGATGAGTCTGGTGACATTTGGGACACACACACTCTGCTCTGTGCCTCAGATCAATATCAATCTGAGAGTAATGCGCAGAGCTTAGCCTAGCTTAGCCGTGCGCTGCAAACTGATAACGGCGTCTTCAGGGTGTCTGGTTACCTTTGAGACGCCTGCCACTAGTTAAAGCAACATCATGTAACTTTTTGGAGTCAGCACATCACCTGTATTCCTGTATTCCATAAAAATAAAAACATTTCCCTGAAGACAACCAGGCCCTTCTAGAAAATAAGAGTCCAGTTTGTAGAGGTGCAAACCCGCCCACGATAAGGACAAATATTCAGTCTGCATCAGGAATCTAGTCAAGGTCGTCATGAACTTTTTAGATTAGTATAATCCACATGTTGAGAACAAGACATACTGTAGTTCCATGGCTTTACTATTTGCCCTGTGAATCCACGTGAACACTGGAACTCAAAATATCAATCACACTTCCTTTATATATTTAATAAGATGAATGAGCTTGTAATTTTGGATTTTATTTTTAAATACATTGATAAGTTTGTATATTTGGAACCCTGCTTCATTCAGTTCCTGTTGCAAGCCAACTAGGTGAGCCCAAGGGTCCCCATCCTGCAGAGGTTCCATGGTGTCATGGTGAGCACGCTGTTCTCTGAATCCAGTGATCTGAGCTCAAATCTCAGTAGAACCTGCCTTAGTCGAAGTACTGGGCCTTTCTTTATATATTTAAATCGATGAATAAATTTGTAACTTTGGAACCCGACCTCACTGAGTTCCAGTTACAAACCAACTTGCTGGGGGATCTAGTGATCCGAGTTCAAGTCTCGGTGGGACCTGGCCCCTGGCGAAAGAACCGAGACCTTCATTGTGTGTTTAAATTGATGAAGTTTGTAATTTTGGAAGCCTGTTTCACTCATTTCCAGTTACCAGCCAACTAGGTGAGCCCAAGGGTCTCGATCCTGCAGAGGTTCCATGGTGTAACGGTTCAGCACTCTGGACTCTGAATCCAGCGATCCGAGTTCAAATCTCGGTGGGACCTGACTTGGTTAAAGTACCTGGATGTTTATTATGTATTTAAATTGATCAAGAAGTTTGTCCTTTTTGGAAATCTACCTAATTGAGTTCCAGTTACCAGCCAACTAGACCCAATGTTAGAACATGTACTGAGGATCCATGATGTAATGCTTAGCACTCTGGACTCTGAATCCAGTGATCCAAGTTCTGGAAAAAGAGACATTCTTTGTATATGTAAATAGATGAATAAAATTGTAATAAACTACATGTGTTTTTCTTAATTCAAGCAACATTAGATTTTTCTTATTTTAAGTGCAAAGAGTGTCTGTTTTTCTTATTTTCAAGGTGCATTGTGTAACTTTTCTGAAGAGCGTCTGCAACCTGTTTCCTGTCTCCATGGAGATGTTAATGCTTTGGTTTAAACTGTACACAGTGTGGCATTAAACTAACCTGGCTTGCATTTATTCAACTAGAGGTCTTATTTATTGCTCAAAAAAAAATATATATAAAAAAACATAAATTCTTACTGTGAGTTCGTCTCCACAGATCTAACCCGTAATTTCTCTTGCAAGTCTCCATGGAGATTCGTAAGTTTATGGCCATACTGTCTAGGCGCATCTCCATGGCAACAAGCAGGTGACTCCTTTAAGTGAAGCAAGCTGTATTTTCATATTTTAAGCACAAAAACTCTCACATCAGTGGCAGATCACAGATAGATTTTACTCGTCAAGTGAAATTTCCTGAAATCAAGATCAAACTTTCTGAATTCAAGTGATATTGACTTGGCTCGATTTGCGTTTTTGCAGTGAGCTGAGCCTGACGACGTCCGGTTGTTGAGGCACGTTCCACAAAATCCCCACTCGTGTCCCTGATAATGGATCCACGATTATGTAAAGTGCTCTGAAGGCAGCAGGCAGTGGACGAGATGGACTGTTTTGTAATCCACAGATAATGGCGGTGTTTAAATTGTGATTGCTTTGTCACCATTTCATGCACAGTGAAGTGGTTTCTTGGTAAAGTTACATAATGCATCTTTAGAGGGCCTATATTACGCAAAACAGACTCTTGTGAACTTTAACCCATGTATATACTGTTGTTACGTCCTCAAAAAAATTCAGCACAAATTCTTTTGTGCCCTGTGCCATTCAGGGAAATGTATTTACTGACATGTGTTTTAGTCTGTGTGCTTGAGATGTTTGTTTGAGCCAGAGACAAATTTCTGCCAACGCTTTTTTGTGTGACAGACATTAAAGTTTTTCTGTTCTAAAAACAGACCTGGAGTTGTGTTTTGTTTGTGCAAATGTTGGAGTAACTGTTTATGTTCAGTCTGTCTCCATCTCCAAAGCTCAAAATGCTCCGTTCCACCTTGTGATGTCATGTAGGGATAGGGATTCAAGCAGAGGCTGCATTAGACTTTCTCACTGCCCGTCATTTTGACAGACAGGTTTGTAAAAAATTCCATCATCAACTATTATTATTATTAAAAGGTTAATGATAATTATAGGCCTGTGTGATAGTGATAAGACATATTTATAACTTGTGTTTTCATTGATTCATTGTCATTTTTAATCATTAATTCACACTCCGCTCCCGCTTAACCTCCACCTGCGCAGTAACATTAGCGCCCCCTGCTGGCTCATTGATGTCACTTCCTCTTTTTTCACCTCTTTTATCGACGCTGTCACAGTAGTTTGGCTTTTTAAAGACACTTCGGACACTCAGCTGCCGTGACGTCTTTCTGTCTCATATGTAGCGACGGCTAAAGCAGTGAGACAACGAGACGGCCCCACAGTCCCACGTCTCGGCTCCGGCTCCTCGGAGATCACTATATCCCTCAGAGTGCGTCTACCTGCACATCAGTGTCCCGGGTGTGATCGGGTGTTTTGAGTGTCTCGGTTTGGTCATGATGCAGGTTTACGCTGTATCTCCAACACGACGTACAAACAGAACAGACTCGACATCAGCAGAACATCCTCTGTCACAGAGAGAACACTCAGATTCCACTGAGTCGAGTCCTTTAGTCCGACACAAGCTGACACATCAGCACAACGAAAGAGCTGCTTTTTTCAGCGTTTACAGTTTATGCAAATTAAGCATGTGGTTTTAAGTTTAGTTTCTGTAAAACACAATGTTTAAATCTGCATTAAACACATTCTGATCTCACACTGATGCGGCTCTACACTGGTGATGGTTTATATGGGGTAAAGTCGAGTTTATTTAGGCAGATTAGTAATAGTAATAATGTTAATGTAATAAATAAATAAATAAATGTTAATGATTTGATTGAAAATCGATCGTTAATTCTCCCGACGATCGATTAAGAACATTTAATCGAATGCCCGTCCCCAGTGTGAACGACTTACATTTATGGTTGATCTCCCTCAGTGTAATGTGTCAAAACGACAGACGCCTTCATCTGTTCCCGTCAGTGTTAACAAAGTTCCGTCATTGATGGAGAATATTGGGTTAATGCGCCCTCTGTGTGCAGGTTTGTGTATTAAACATGTGAATGAAAGAAAACACGACTCCGGGGAAAACTACATCAGAACAGACATCAGAACATTGCGTAATATTGACATCAAGCACATTTCTGTATTTTTTGGAGTTATATCCGTTTTATTTTCCTTTCAGAAACAAATTTGATCTGCGTTACGATGTGTGTCTTCAAACAGCGCAGTGCCAAATGTGCTGTGTGAACGTGGCGGCGGCGGCGGAGTCCTGTGCCAGTCTGGAGCTGTCCGTCAGGATTAGAAAAGCTCTCCCCGGCCCCGAGCTGGTGTCGCTTTCCTTCCGTTACAGTCAATAGTGATTATGAGCGAGTCAATGAGCAGGTTTATTTAAGTGACGTGTTGCAGAGTGACAGGTAGCTGTGTGGGCCCAAAACACTGTATATTTGTTTTTATAAGCACAAACAGTGACAGTTGGCGTCTAATGTGATAATTAGATTAAAACGTTTGGATCTAGTTTATGGAACAACACACACAGGAGGAACATTTGCATTTTCAGACCATTATTGAGATCTATGCAAAGCTGTATTTTAGTTTTCTGCATTTTGAGAGCACAGGATGGAACAGGCCCATCCACATTACGTTAATTTCTGATCTATGTTCAAATGTTTTCTCATCACAAACAGACCTGGAGTTGTGTTTTGTTTCATTCACACACGTTTAACGCACAAACTCTGCATAATTAGGCTACGTTTATATGATGACGGTCTCGACAGAAGACGAAACAGTGGCGTCACATCTTCACTTTTTAATCCGGGAGCAAACGGTGACGCAAAAGTGTGTGGAATTCGATTGGGTTTGCAGAGGTCAGCGATACTCACTGTTATTTTCAAGAGCCACATTGGAAGAGCAAAATCAAGAGGAGAGCCACTTGTGTCCTATTTATAAAATTTTATTAATCAATCGTCGGGAGAATTAATAATTTGATTAATCATTAATGTTTTTGTATTAAAATTATCATCGTTATTATTACTATTACTAATCTGCATAAAGAAACTTTACAACATATAAACCACAACCTCTCTAGACACATCGGCCCCTGTGAGATCAGAATGTGTCTAATGCACATTTGTTTATGTTTAACAGAAACTAAACTTCCTCCTGTGGGCTCACCACCTACAGAGGGGTTCATAGGGGGGGTCAGGTGCTATGAGTATTGGGCAGCGGGAGAAGATGGATGGATGGATGGAGAAACTAAACTTAAAACCTCACGACCCATTTGCATAAACTATAAATGCTGAAAAAAGCAGCTCTTTCCTTGTGCTGATGCTTCAGCTTCTGTGGGACTAAAGGACTCGACTTTAGAATATGAGTGTTCTCTCTGTGACAGAGGATGTTCTGCTGATGGTGAGTCTGTTCTGTGCGTGTGTTGTGTTGGAGATGGTTCATGTTTTCAGAGATTGTACTTGTGCAGGTTTAGAGCAGCTCTTTATTTAACATCATTTCACTTTATTTATTTTGGCTTCTGTTGTGATGAAAAGACTGAAAAGTGTTTGTCTTTTGGATCCATGCTCATACGACTGATGCAAAAGAAAACCAAATATCAACCCATATTGATTAGATTTATCATATAAGAAATACTGTTTATGCAGGTGCTTTACCTCGAGAAGTTCTATGTACCGAGGTACTTATGTACCAATATTTATGTACTAGTAACTCTACCGTAGGTGGGCCCCGTGATAGCGACTTCTGAGTCTTAACGGGGCCCTCCTGGACTACTGTCTATGTAATTCTTGTCATAATGTATTATTGTAAACATGTACCAATAGTCTAAATAAATACCTCATCTCTCATCTCTCTCTCAACTGCAGCAGTAACCGAGATACTGCGTACACATGCACCAGGACCAACCCCGATCACACCCGGGACACTGATGTGCAGGTAAACGCACTCTGAATGATATAGTGATCTCCAAGGAGCCAGAGCCGAGACGTGGGACTGTGAGGCCACAGCTCCAGTGTTTGTGACACAGCCTCGTCTCCTTACGCTACGTTACGCACAGCAACCTACATCAACAAAGTTCTTAACGATTAGTTATCGATTAGTCGACTAATCATCCCTAATGCTTAGTGTAATGCCGATGTTTGTATTGCAGTCTTCACTATCTGCTTATGTAGCACATTTGAAAAAAAAATATATTGGCTGTCACTATTTTTAGCATGTGCTAGTGAGCCGCGCAACGAGTATCACTGGGCGAGGTGGTGCTGCGAAACACTCTCACACCCATATGTCCGCACGCGTGGATATCATCTTCCTTCTTCTCATCTGCACCACAAAAAGCAAAACAATCATGACTAATGGTGGCGAGAATTATTAGAATTATTAGAGGGTTACTTGAAGGTCCGACGCATGGAAATGATCCGACATGTTTGTTTCTGTGTACTGTACGTGACGTGAACGTGACGTGAGCACATCTGACCAGAGTTTTGCGTCTCGGGACGTGTAGACGGAAACGCTACGGCGGAGCGTAGTCAACTTTTCCACTCTGGCGGTTTCAGATTTTCACCGTCTAAATGAAAGGCACTTCCAGGAAAATATTTTGACACTTTTACCCGCAAGCGTTCTTGTGTAAACAGGCCCTCAGGCTGAGTTCTTCACCGTCTATAATTTAGATAATTGCAGTTGTCGAAATTCCGATCTCTGCTGAACAAATGGTAGAAGGAGCTGATAATAAAACACAACGCCAGGTCTGTTTTTGAGGAGGTAACAGCATTAGAACATGGTTTAAAGCTCACAAGAGTCACTTTTATGTCACATAGGACCTTTAAAAATGCAACTAAGCTCGGATGGCGGAGCTCCTCGCCTTCTTGCCCGGTCAGCCAAGGATACACTTTTCCTGTGGAGCTCAGGACGTTGGGACGTGCCTGTGACTAAAATAGCACGTGACGAATGGGAATAAATGGCAGCCGGCCCGGAGTTTGCTTTTGTGGTTTAGCAGTGTCATTAAATGGAGTCTAAACATTGCGTGAGCGTTACCTGGCACGGAAACTTTTTAGAATATCTGAATACGTAGACTGTGTTCTGTCTATCTGTCAGAGTTTGGAAAAATAAAGCAAGACGGAAAAAGAAAAACGTTGAAGAATCAGTGAGAGCCGCTTTGAACTACTGCAAATACTTCCTCTGTTGTAGTTTTAACGTCATGGAGCGCCACAGTGACCCCCACAGCCTGGTTTTGGAAGTAAATGCCCTCATTATTTATTTATTTTACATTTAAAAAAAGCAGCTTTTCGGTAACTAATGACCATAATATCATGTTATAATGTTGTCACCTTCTCAAAAGTAAATTATAATCATCTTCTTTCAAAACTGTCTTCTTTTAATTTTTCAAAGCAAGCATTTATATGGTTTAAATCTTATCTGCATGGTCGAGAACAATGTGTGGTCATTGACAATGTAAAGTCTGCCTCATGTGAAATTAAGACAGGCATTCCCCAGGGTACAATCCTGGGGCCAATCCTTTTTTGTCTTTATGTGAATGACCTGCCTGAAGTGTGTCCGGAGGTGGGCCTTCAGATGTACGCTGATGACACAGTGGTTTATGTGTCTGGCAAAACCCCGGCTGTCATCGGTGCTAAATTAACCCAAAGTCTGGAGAAAGTGTCAGATAGTCTAAAAAAATCGTGCCTGACACTAAACACAAAGAAAACTAAATCCATATGTTTCTCTATAAAAAGGACACAATCAGAAAACAAACTAAACATCACTATGAACAATGAACTCATAGAACAGGTAGAACAAGAGAAATACCTCGGTGTGACACTAGACGCTCAATTAAATTTTAAAAAGCATGTCAAAAATATATCATCAAAAATGAAAGCAAGCATTAACTGCTTTAAAATTATTAGAGACCGTTTGTCTTTTGAAAGCGCCTGTGTCTTTGTTAATTCAGTTATTCTTTCTCAACTGTCGTACTGCACTACTGTTTGGTCCCAAACCAACCACTCTAAAGCCTCTCGAACGACTTTATAACCGTGTTTATAAAATTTTAGACAAAAAGCCAATCAGATTTCATCACTGTCTAATTTTATCCAAATATAAGATATTAAATTTTACAAATTTTTGCAATTTTAGCAATGTAAAGCTTGTATTTAAATGTTTGAATAGACTTGCACCTGAACCTCTCAGCAGATGTGTTAATAGACTCTCCACAAGGTCCACAAGAGCCACCACACATGGGGACTGCAGAGTTCCCTTTTGTAAGACTTCATTTGCACAGACTGTATTTTCAGTGAAAGGAGCAAACCTTTGGAACTCTTTACCTGCTCATATAAAAACTATAACCAGACTCTCCACCTTTAAGAAACAGACTAAGTCCTGGTTTATTCAGCAGCAGCAGTGTGATCATGTGTAACTGCATGTATGTTTGTGTTGTGTTTGTGAGGGGAATGACAGTGCAAGTGTGTTTTATGTGCCTGTGTATAATGTGATATATCTTAGCATATCCATTTCTTCTATTCTCAGTATTGATAAACCATTATCAATACATTTTATTTTATTTTTACTTACTGAATTCTGTTTAAAAGCCCTCCCAGGGACTGGTGTTGCGAATTAGCCTTTGGCTAAAACACTGTGGTACCTGCATCAGATGTTAATCTATGTTTGTTGTATCTGTCCCTATCAAATAAACAATAAATAAATAAAATAAAAACAGGCCTGGAAGTGTGTTTTATTTAAGGATGTAACGATGTCCATATTTGACCACTTCACTGGTGAAATGCTTTGCCCAGTCATTTATTGTCATTAGGGATGGAACGAAATCCAAATCTCTCTGTACCAGATTTTCACCATAAAAATCTCACTGTACCAGATTTATTGCAATGTTTTGGGGAGTTTTTCCTCTAAAAATGCCTTCACATAACTTAATCCAAAGAATGAAGATGTAAAAGTGCTTAGAACAGTTATTTCTTCATGTCATCTGCACTGAAACAGAGCAAAGGATCATGGTCTATGTAGTTCCCTCTGTTTTTTTAGCTATTTCTGCATCAGAACTGTTCATTTAAGCAAAGAGACTTGGGATTCGATATATTGTGATGCTCCACGATATTATTGTGAGACCTTTGACCAGACCCTGCCAACATATTTATTGGTACATCCCTTGTTTTATTTCATTCACACGTGCTGAGCAACCCTTTATCATGAGTCTGTCTACATCTCCAAAGCTCAAAATGCTCTGTTCCCCCTTGTGACGTCACGAAGAAGCTTCATTTACATTTTGTTTAGCAGAGTTTGGAAATTGCGCGATTCGAATCATCCAAATGATGACACATAACATCACAAGGTGGAACAGACTGCACCCCCTTGTACATTCTGGTCTGGTGGGATTTCCAGGAGCAGATGGACAAATTTGCTGCGTAAAACTAACTGCTAAGGGCAAAGAACGCCTGCGGCCCGTCTCCAGACTCATTTATCTGCCGAAACTCCCCGGAGATGAAACAATTTTAAAGTATTTGCTGCACAAGTCTGGGGGCAGCTGTCAAGAAGTGCAGTGGCATCAGTTCCAGGTTTGTCCAGAAGATGGCGGCACCTGGAGCAGAGACCACACCCAGGCCTCAGAGGTCAGAAGTTGGCCTTCCTGTTCCTGTGGCCCGTTGTTCTCCCGTGTTGTTGCCCGTGTCTCTTTTGCTTCATTAAAAAGTAAGTAAGTGTTTTGTTTGTCACATTATATTGTCAGTGTTTATTCTGTTTATTATTATGGGCACGATTTAAAATTCCATATTACACGATTTTCTGATCACAGACAGACATGGATTTGTATTTTGTTTCATTCACATATGTTTCATTCACACATGTTTTGCAGATTTAGGCTGAGTTGCACCCTGTGATGTCATGTGGTGATACAGGAAGCGCTTCACTGTGTTTTTAAAACTTCATACACCTTCGCTAGGATCATTTGGATGATTTCAGAGCTTTTCACTTGGAAACTACCGCTTCACAAGTTGGAACAGAGCATTTTGAGCTTTGGAGATGTAGACAAATTAATAATAATGAAGAGTTACTCCAACGTGTGTGAATGAAACAAAACACAAGTACAGGTCTGTTTTAAAGCTCACAAGAGTCAGTTTAGTGTAATATCGGAGCTTTAATCTGTTGTCTATACACTGAGACACGTGTGTTTGCAAAACCATGACAATGATATAGATTAAATATTATGATCTGAATCTCTCCTGTTGGTCTGTGGCTCTAGTTTGGACCCGTTTATTCACTACAGTTCGTATGTGACAACAGTAATCCTCAGTATTCTCTCCTAGACAGACCTCTTCTTTAATAAGAAATACGTTGATTTTGAGCTTCAAACTTGTGAATGTGTCAAGTGTGTGACATAAACTAGTTTCTTTCTACTGAATAAGCAAAAAAAATTGTAGTGCAGTGACCAAAAATGCCAAAGGATTAAAAAAAATACTGTTTGATGATATACAGGACAGTGGACAAAGAGGGACAAGGGGGTCTGTTGTCCCGGGCTCCAGAATTGGACCTTCTTCCTGTTAATTTATATTAGAGGGGGCCCCACATGATGCTTCCTGCCCCGGGCCCCCGCATTTCTGTTGACGGGCCTGGTGATATATCGATACTGCAGCCTACGATATCTATACTGCCTCACAAAATTTCGCAATGTATTGATATTTTTAGAAATATTTTTAGACCACAATAAGCAATAGGCAAGTTAAAATGACTTAAATTAAGAAAATCTGACCTTATCTGAGTAGATTCAACCTGACAAAGAAAAGGATCTACCGATGGAATGTGTGTTTTTTCTTAATTCAAGCAACATTTGATTTTGTTTCTTATTTTAAGTGCAAAGAGTTGTTGTTTTCTTATCTTAAGAAAGATGTAGTTTCATATTTTAAGGACAAAAAGGTTTGTTCCACTGGCATTGGCACTGGCACTGATCATTTTAGCCGGGCTGGAGCCACCTAGTGCCTCCGCTCAGTTTCATTTCTCTCCAGTGACTCGGTCCAGAATCAGAATATACTCGGCGATTTGTAAGAACCCTGGAAGTTGTAGTCGGCGCTCCGGCCAATCATCTGTGAGCTGTGAAGCCCTGAGGTCAAACTCCAGCACCTCTGGGTCCTTTTGTGTGCAGCACAACAGGAAACAAAGCGTCCAGATGGACATAGGCCAGGGGTGTCCAAACTTTTTTCACAGAGGGAATATTAAAGATAAGATAAGATATTAAAACACAGATCAGTGTGAGGCCGATCGAGGGTCATAGGCTGGTGGTCAAAACAGTGAGGAATTCAAATCTGTGCATTTATAACAGGTTTGAATGACCAACCAGCAAAAAGTACTACTGCGGTAGAAAGGACCAAAACACTTAGTCTGAGGGCACGTTTTGTCCCTGGGCCATAGTTTGATGTAGGCAAAGTCAGACATTTTGTGTTGTCAACGATTCCCGACACTGAGGATTTAAAGCCGGAACAAAGAGAATGTTTGGTGAATTTTATCAAGGGGAAAGATGTTATTGCCCTTCTTCCTATGGGATTTGCGGGACATATGACCAGTTAGATAAAAAAAAAACCTGTCTACCAATGAGTGAATGAATCCTGATGCTGCGAGGTCAGACGGTTTCCACCAAGTGAAACCGGCTCATGAATCAGGCTAAGATAATGTCAAGTGAAATTTACTCAAATCATGATGAAACTTTCCTAATTCGAGTCATCTTAACTCTGCTAGATTTGAGTGTTTGCTGTGTACTTTAGATCTTCTGTCTCCTGTTGGTCTGTGCCTCCAGTTTGGAGCTGTATATTGACTCCAGTTGGTGACAACACTAATCCCGGACAGTGCTGGAGGCAGAAAGTGTGAGGAGCTCAGGGTCTCGCAGCCTGAAGATGGATGAGCAGATAACCAAACACAGAGCACTGTAAACGCTCCTGAGTGCTGTGTGATACAACAGTATTACTGTAATCCATCACTGCAGCCATTAGTCCCACAAGTGACCTGTGGGTGTCCAGAGACGGCCTCATCCGCAGAGCTCTGCTACCGTCTGACCCGGGGGAGGCGAGGCGAGGAACAGGGCGACGAGGCGAGGACGCAGCAGAGGAGCTAATCTCAGTCTCTGCGAGTAATAAAAAAGTTTTGCTTCGATCCAATACCAAGTAATATTACGGCGAGTATCTCAATATCCCCATACTAGGGCTGTGGGTCCCTCACAATTCGATACGATACACAACACATGGCTCACAATTTAGCGACACGTGATAATCGATCGCACACGATACTTTCTGATACATTACGAAAGAACCAAATACATTTTAGCATTTCGTTAGTTGTTGTAAGTCACATGTGTCAAACATGCGGCCCGGGGGCCCTCCAAGACCTTTAATCTGGCCCTCGGCTGATTTTTCGATTAAAATACTTAAAATTTTCAGATTTTTCTGTTAATTTTCTGCACCGTTTAGCATAGCAGCGTCTCCGGCGTTTCTGTACGTTGCGACTCCCACCAGAGCAGCACAAATGAAGACTTTCCTCTTTCCAAACGCTCTTGAAGGACGATCGTTTTGACTGTCGATCAGAAAACTCAAAGTAGGCTGCATACGGCCCCCGGACCAAAATGAGTTTGACACCCCTGTTGTAAGTTAATACAAAATACATTGATTTTAATCAGCACAAATTTCCTTTCACTTGGGGCTGAACAATTTTAAGATTTTTAATTTTTTTTTGGCAGATATTTCGATTTCATTCACAATTTCTTTTTCAAATCAACTTTCAGTGCACATGAACATTTGCAAACATCACAGGAACTTAAAAATAAGGGCTGTGATTGGTTGTCTCTGCATCCGCTCTACACCCATTTCTGATACTCAATAGTGAGTATTGAATTACAATGCATTTTTATTTTAGTTAGTTAGTTTTTAAATGTAATTCTAAATTTGTAGATAATGCTAATCTTGTAACAGTCAAATAAAACGTTTTTAATATTTCTTGTTTGCTTTAGGTGGATAATTTAAGTTTGGATTTTTATTTCCCACGAGGACTCAAATATGCATTGTAATAATGTGTTTAATGCAGCTTTGCGCACATTTGTTGACGTTTTACAGAAACAAAACTTAAAACTGCATGGTTCATTTGCATAAACTGTAAGCGCTGAAAAAAGACACCACTCAGTGTAATATGAGTGTCACAGAGGATGTGCTGCTCGTGGCGAGTCTGTTCTCTGCTTCTGTCACTTTGGAGATGGTTCATGTTAAATGTTTCAGAGATTATACACCCTTTTCGGTCTGTAATGATAAAAAAAAAAGCTGTGCGCACATTTTGACACCGAAAGTGGCATTGTTCCCCATTCATTCGGATTCATTCGGGCAGAAGAAGATGGAGATAAAAACATTTCCAACACCAAATTGTTCTGCGTGTGGTCAGAATCGATATTCTACCAGTGGACTAAAGTTTTAGTGTTTTTTATGATCGCACAAGGATCTGGCATTTGTCAAAGTCAGTTTGTTGAGGCTATATTCTTGATCTTTTGACGATAATCCTTTCACAGAGCTCGACAAACTGCTGAGTTCTGCTGTACTTCTATTGCCAAAACGTGCCACCGAGCCTTCGTCATCACTGTTTACGAACACTAAAAGGGTCTGAGCGTCTGCAGCAGCACAGACCGTACAAATGAATGGACATAGATTCTCTGTAGCATTTCGCTGATTTCATAAATGCAGCGCACTGTCGTCTTTTACACTGACCACACAGGTTAAAAAAATTATCTGCGGGGTGTTTTCTTTGCTGTGGGAGACGGTCCCCTGGTTTACACAAACGCCAGGTTTAAATCCTCGCCTCCGAGCGTTGTGGCGCAGACACCTCGACGCAGATCCATAAATCAAAAACGAGGGCGACAAGGCGACGAGGCAGTGTATGTTCAGAGCACGGCAAAAAACACAACTTTGAAGATCCCAAAATGGCGTCATCGATCAATCATTCAGCGCTACTTCCACTAAATAAGCAACAAACTTGTCGTGCAGTTACAAAAAAGATTAAGGAAGCATCAGTGGAGCTAATCTCAACATCTGTGAGAAATAAAAACACTTGGAGTTTAGTTTCGATCCAATAACATGTAATATCACGGCAAGTCTTGATACCAATACCAGTTTACCAGTCCTGCCAGAACCACACGCTTAGGGTTAGGGTCCTGTCTCCCTGATTTGGGAGGGTGTGATTGACGGGAGGATTAACCAATCGGAGAGGCGCGTGCTTCGCTCTCGTCAAAAACAAACATGGCTGCTTAGATGTAAAAAGGAGGAGTTGTAAACGGGAGGTAAGATTTCTTCTGCAGTGCAGTGAAGCACATCGGGAGGAAGCACAGCGCTGTTAATGTGGAAGATCGTTTGTGGGAGAGTGTGAAGGGAAGGTCAGTGCGCAGGAGGAGGGAGGGGTTTGGAAGAGGGTCATAGAGTCCGGCAGGTGCGTCCCTGTCAGGAGCTTCTCTGTTAGTTATTACCCAACAAAAGGCTTTGCAGAGCGCAGAGGTTGTGTCATCCTGTTCTCTTTTAATGGTGCGGCAGTTGCTTCAACTACAGAGGCTCAAGGATTTCTTCATCACATTACAGACAAACAGAACAAACTGTCTCTTCAACAGACTTTTTATCCAACCTCAAGTCCCGTTAATTGTAGAGCTTTTCACCCAAACACCCAAGACACAGAAAGATTAGACAAACATGAGAGATGGTCTGCTGTGAAACATCATGCTCGACACAGTTCCTCCACTTTAGGCACTTTAAACATTTAAATGTGTAATGCAAAGATGGCACATGGAGCCTGTTTTCTTCTACATGTGGAGCATGTGCAGGTCCCACGCGTATTAGAATATGTATTCCTCCTCTCGAGGAATCTCCTTACCAAAGCAGAGTGTGTGTTGGCCTCCTTTGTGCCGGGCTAAGGCCTACTTACTGCAGCACACTGCAATAGAACAGAGCAGCTTTTTAAAGACGCGCCCCCAGGGTTCAGGCCAGATGGGTTTTACAAAAGGGGCTGAGGAAAAAAGAGGAGAGGAAGAAAACTAAACAGAGCTGCACTGAGACGCTACATTAGCTGCTGACGACTTATGGCTGATTGTTGGGACCAGCGGATGGCGGCTAATGCACTGTCACAGTAAATTAAAGACTGGGCGGCCATTTTGGGACTCATTTCCACCGTCTCCTCCCACACTTTTGCTGCTCCTCTTGATTGATCGTCCGCTAAATGTTGCTCTACATTTAGATGTAATCAGGACGGCCTTATCAGAGAGATGAAAGACCTCTATTCTGGGTTCATTCCATTTATACTCTGCAGTTCATTCATCACAGACACATCTCCTCCCCTCCTCCGTCTGCACGCCGTCAGCTCAGGGGAAAGTGGCAGAAGAATGGCATCCGTGAACAGGCTGGAAGTATCGGAGGAGAGCAGATCCCACGGTTCATTTCCACGAGCATAAGAGGCCCCCACCCCCCCGTCCTCCGTCCGCCCCTGCAGCCTTTTACACTTAAATGCACAAACTCTGAGGAGAAGGACCATGGGCTGAAGAAAAGGGTGCATTATCTGTTTCGACATGGGCTCAGTGAAAGTCATACACACTTACGGACGGTATGATTGAAATCCTGCGGCTTTCACAGAGCGAGAGGGGTCAGGGAGGGCTTAGGCGACTGAATTATTACAGGAGAACTTGAGCTTAAAATCAAAAAGCCGTTTTAAAATACACCATAATGCAGTTATTTATTATTTAATTATATTATATTAAAGATTAAAAGAGACATTATGCTTTTCTTCTGCAATTCGGTTTTAAACATAGCAAGTAGCTGATTTTCAGTTATGCGTTTTATTGTTGAAAAATGACTTTGTGACATTATTTAATCAAACACGCACGACCCAGAGTATTATTTTTGTTTTTAATAATTCAAATTAAGTACAGAGAAGTTGGTGGAGATAAGGGACAGGTGAAAACAGAGAGTTTTTTGGCCACAGGATTACTCAAAAGTGTCCGAATCATGATGGTTAAAAGCTCATAAAAGAAAATTGGACACATGACAGGACCATTACCTGTATTTTTGGCCTTTAACCATGTTTGACAATCCGGGGTTATTTTGTTTGTGCTTGTTTAATCTTTCATTATGAACTCCATCTCCTTCTCCGTCTTTTTTTTCTTCAAAGACCGGTGCAAAACGTGATTCCAAAAATTACAAAAGTTGTTTTTAAGTGATGTCTTGGGCATTTTTTGTCCTATGAACATGAAACTTGACACTGCACACACCTGTGCCGTAAGGATGACACCCTCCCAATTTGAGATGAGTCGGGTTAGCGGTTCGAGAGTTACGTGTGGAGCAGACAGACATTCTTTGCATTAATAGACGGATGTTTACGAGGTGTAAGTTCTTCCATCCTCTGCTTCAGTCTGACAGGTTATTGCGTTGTTTTCAGAGACTGTATAAAGAAAATGAAGCTCATCAAGGACAGGAGTGAATTTGGAATCAGGTCGGTATTAGGAACACTGGTTGATTTCTGAACAAAACGGGAAAATAAAAACCCCAGGAACATGTAGAGCGGGTTAATATGAACATTTTAAGACCAAACTGAGGAGCCTGACAGCAACAATCACGGAGATAGAGGCAACGTCTCTCAATACAAAGTCGGTTGGACCTGGAGTCGATGGAGTCTTACGCCCGCGGTCACTTTATGTTCGGAACGTGGTGGCCAGCGAGTTGGCTATGTCCATTTATATACACAGTCTATGTTTGGTGTCATTTCAGTTACAAAACTCTCATTGGTAAAACCCCTCAGTGCCTCTGTTCCCTTCTCCATTTCTGCCGGATGCTGCGCAGCACAACGTCGAGTCTCCTGCCTGTTTTGACCTAGTGCAGCGTTGTTGCTGATTTGTCCTCCTTTTCATGATGCAAATTTCATTTCGCTTTTCATTTCATCAAATTTCATGATGCAATTTCATAAAAGCTGAGAGTCTTACTTTTTAAATGCAAATTATTTCATGTTTTTATGTGGTTCAGGGGCTGAGATATTAAGGTTTTCATAAACGAAATCAAAATTCTTCAAAAACCCTCAGACAGTAAAGACCTTTACCCTAGAATAGCAGAGGTGTAAATGGGTCACTGGACATGTTTACATGATGTTTTTTTTTTTTTTTTTTAAATTCTGAATGAATTGTTCTGACTTAGTAGTAGTTCAGAATTCCTTGGAGTTTACAGGAAAATAATTCTGAATTGAGGTTTCCATGGAAACAGGTTAAATGGTCTTTATTTAATAGTTCTCAGCGTCTGGGGGTGAGGAAGGTGCTGATTGGACAGCGACACAAACGTATTTCCGTCTTTGGGAAGAAAACCCACACTTCAGCTGCTCCCGGCTTTTCTGTCATCTCCGTTTGTCGTTTCGCCGCCGACACAAACACGATCCAAACTTTTCCCGCAGTGGTTCCGATGATAATGAAGCAGCAGCTGGAAAATTCTGTCCTCACGCTTTCCGTCTGTGAGCTGAGGAGGAGAAGGGAAGAGTGTGGGAGAAGGAGGAAGAAGACAAACTGAGTGTGAGGCTGCCACACCTCAGCCCACTCCCACATCCCGCTCACAAATCCAAAGAGACGTGGAGGAAAGTCCCGAGAGACGACTGGAGGAGCCGGATCAGAAGGACGAGCCAACGAGCACCAACCACCGGGATTATTTTGAAGAAGAAGAAACGTTTACATGATCCAGGAAGAAATTCATTTGGCTTTAAAATCGGAATAAACCCCACTGACTTCAGGATTAGGTTTAATTCAGAATAATCATTTTCAACAACTTTTTAAAGCTGAATTAATGTGGCAAATGTCCCAAACGACGCCTGCAGCCTGAGATCCTGTGACTTTAGCCGTGGTCACTCCAAGGTTCCGCACTTCTCCTCATTCTGTTTTGCTTCTCCTCATGATTGGGATAAGCTGCCAAATGAGCTTTATACTTTGATCCTTTTATCTGCGTTTAAATCCTCCTTAAGTGCCTCAGATTCTGATGAGTGCACCTGGTTTTAAGTGGCTCTTTCATATCGCCTTTATATTCAAAATCGTAGCCCTGTCACTGTAATTACTACCGGCTTATGATTCAATTTAAGAAAGCGACACTATAGTTTGTGGCTCAGTGTTTATCATCTGTATATTTCCTTGGTAAAGTGAGGAGATGTGGGGTGTTTTTGTCGTAATACGATAAGATTTGAGCTGGAAAAAGTTGAATAAGTCACTTCTGTGGCTAAATATTGATGCGTTCTGCCATTTATTTATCGCAGCTCAGGCCTTTTTACTGATACTGTCGATATAAAAATGGTTCACTGGGATTATCTTGCGGTTTTGTTACCCGGAATTTACACCAGGAGCATCAGCGACAACGTAAAGTCGCCAGAGCTTCATATTTGTGTACTTTTCTCATACAGCCTCCGTGGAGTCTCACATTTAACTTTCACTTTGGCGTCTGCTCCAGGCGCCTTTTCCTGCAGAAGTCGTTCTTGTAAAGTTTGTCCGATGTCGTAAAGTGTTTTATATTCATCCTCCGCTGCTGTAAACTTTCCGTAGTCCATCACGAGTCGTTCCCCGAGCTCCTGAATGTGACGCGGGGTGTTTACGGGACTGTAGTGGTTTTAGAGAACAGATTTTGAAGTTTCTCACAGTTTTTCTCTGTAGCATTAAACTTGCTTCAGTATTTGTTATTGTGACGGGTTTAGTAAATCGTCTTATGAGTGAAAGATTTCATTTGTGTGTTTACTGTGCTGCTGTTTGTGAGCTCCTTATGCTGAACTGTCTTGACTCAGTTGTTGTAAATGAGAATTTGCTCTCGGCCGACTCCTGTGCTGTGGAAAAGTGACTCTCGTGAGCTTTAAGTCGTGTCATAATTGTTTCTTCGATTAAATTCAAGTTTATTTCTATTGCACATTTAAAACGACTTCAGCTGAACAAAGTGCTTCACATAAAAGTAAAAAAAAAACAGAAGCGATGTAGTACAGTACAGTTAAATATGAAGCTACACAGAGAGCACATGGTGAGCAACATTCAGAGGACGGTCACGTGGCCCAGACTGGCCCCACCCCAGAGCCAGACCTGGGGTAGGTGCTCGATGGCGAGTGCTCGAAGGCTTTTACTTTTTGTTTAGTAAAGATTAGTGACTCCAGGGCTGAAATTATCCCAATGATCCTAGTGAAGGTGTGTGGAGTTTCCTCTGACCGACCACAGCTCCTCAATTACAATTACACACACATCACACACACACACACACACATTCACTCTCACGTTCACCTATATCCACACACACTCACACTCTGTCCTGTGTGTGCGCGCTGACAGCAGAGGTGACCCTGAGCGGCGCTGGACCCGCTGGAGCCGTTGGACCCGGGGCCCGGGGCCGTACGTCTTCATTTAGCTCCGTATCAGAGGACGGGGGGAAAGGGAAAGTTATTTTCTGTGTGTGGCCCGCGGGGAAAAGAGACGCCAACAATGAGCCGCCATGTTGGTCTGAGCGCGCTCCGGGAGAGAGAGGGGTGTGTGTGTGTGTGTGTGTAAGAGTGAGTGTGTGTGTGTGTGTGTGTGTGTGTGTAAGAGTGAGTGTGTGTGATGTGTGTGTGTGTGTGTGTGTGTAAGAGTGAGTGTGTGTGTGTGTGTGTGTAAGAGTGAGTGTGTGTGATGTGTGTGTGTGTGTAAGAGTGAGTGTGTGTGTGTGTGTGTGTGTGTGTAAGAGTGAGTGTGTGTGTGTATGTGTGAGAGAATGTATGCATTTATGATATATGTGTATATGTGTGTGTGTGTGTGAGTGTGTTTGTGTGTATGTGTGAGTGAGACTGCATGAGTGTATGTGCGTGTGTGTGTGGGAATGTCTGTGTGTATGAGTGTGTGTGTGTGTGTGTAAGAGTGAGTGTGTGTGTGTGTGTGATGTGTGTGTATGTGTGAGAGAATGTATGCATTTGTGATATAGGTGTATATGTGTGGGTGTTTGTGCGTATATGTGTATTTGAGTGTGTGTATGCATTTGTGGGGTGTGTATGTGTGAGTGAGAGTGCATGAGTGTATGTGCGTGTGTGTGTGTGGGAATGTCTGTGTGTATGAGCGTGTGTGTGTGGGTGTGTTTGTGTGTATATGTGTATTTGAGCACGTGTATGCATTTGTGGTCTGTGTGTACGAGTGTGTGTATCCATTTATGTGTGAGTTTGAGCATTTGTGTACATGTAGGTGTGTGAGTGCATTTGTGTGTGTGTGTGTGTGTGTGTGTGTGTGTATAAGTTTGCAAGTGTGCTTTTGTGTATGTGTGTGACTGTGTGTACATGTGTGTTTGTGTGTGTATCTGTGCGTACGTGTGTGCTCGTGTGCGTCTGTTGTACATGTGTGTGTGAGAGTGTGTGCTGGTGTGTGTATGTGTGTGTGTTTGTGTGTGTGTCTGTGTGTACATGTGTGTGTGTGCGTCTGTGTGTGTGAGCGTCTGTGTAGGTGTGTGATTATATGTGTGCAGCTGTGTGTACATGTGTGTGTGTCTGTGTGTACATGTGTGTGTGTGTGAGTGTGTGCTTGTGGCGTGTATTGTACATGTATGCATGTGTGTGTGCTTGTGTGCATCTGTGTGTACATGTGTACTTTGTTGTTGAGTGTGTGTATGTGTGCTTCTATTGTACGTGTGTGTGTGGTAGTATGTGTGCGTGTGTGTGTGACTATGTGTACTTGTATGCTTGTGTGTGTGTGTGTTGTACGTGTGTGTGTGTGCTTGTGTGCGTACATGTGTGATTGAGCGTGTGCCTCTGTGTGTACTTGTGTGCGTCTTATACGTGTGTGTTTGAGTGTTTACTTGTGTGCGTCTGTGTGTGTTTGTGTGTGTCTATTATACGCGCGTGTGTGTGTGTGCGTGTGTGTGTGTATGTGCGTGTGTGTGTGTGTGTGCGTCTGTTATGCGTCTGTGTGTGTGTGTGTATGTGTGTGTGCGTGTGTGTGTGTAAATGTGTCGTGCTGGGAGCCGCCCTGGCATTAATCAGCCCTCCTGCCCCGGCCGGAGGAGCTGGATTATTTGGGTCGGTGATTGGAGCAGCTGCTGCAGTGCATCGTGGGCCACAGGTCACACACTCCTCTGAGAGCCGTAAATGTGTGTGCGCTTTTACAGCGCTCGTGACGTCCGGCCGCCGTGATTGAACTCCCGGAGCTTTTACAGTACGACACCGGTCACTAAACGGTCAGGAGCGCTGAGTCGGCCAGATTACTGCGGGCGAAACGGAGTTTAAAGGTGCATTCTGTAACATTTCTAGTGGATTCTGCACTTTTCTCTCTCATTTAATGTCTCTTTCTCTCTCTTTTTTTCAATTTTATGATGATTATTTATGTTTTGATTTGTCTTTATTGTGATTTTAATGTATTTCTTCTTCTGCAAAGCTATACAAATAATCTTGCGTTACCTTGTTTTGCCACCTATTTGTCTCCATGGAAACGTTATTGCTTTGTCCAGAATGTTCCACAGTACAGATGAAACAGTATCTATCACGAGGGAGACGAGCAGCAGGACTACACTACACGGGTCAGATCTGTGGAGTCGTCCCTATTAACACGAGGAATTATTGTGTTTTTGAGCAATGAAAACACGCTGGATCTAAATGTTTAATGCTACAATGTGGAACATTCAAGGAAAAGCAATAATATTTAACATTTCTGCTAAAATACTGAATTATTTAAAGAAAAAGTGTCACAATTACAAAGTAATTTTTTGAGCTTTCTACCATGTTCTAATGTTGTTCATCAAAAGAGGTAATGTTGTTCACTTGAAGAGGTTCGAGAGTCATCCATGCATGTTTGAGTAATCTAGTGATCTCTCTCAGGCCCTATTCAAACCCTTTTAACAGTTAGCTGTAAGATTCTGTACGAGACTCGAGATCTCACTGTGGCAGTGAGTCTGTCAAGGCAACAAACTAGTGTAGTGATGGGGGCAAGTTCTGAACTTCCACGTAAAACACCAATTTGCTTCAGACTGAAGAAGCTTAACTCCACTTTAACCCATCTGACAACAGCCACGAGTCTAACAAACAAAACGCTCTGCCTGGTTCACTCATTAGTGTCTGGAAATGTTAGAAAACAACTTCATAAGCACCTCACACTTCCCTCTGTTGATTTCCCACTGCACAGGCCAAAGCCCAAAAGACTCGATCGCCGATGTCGTTTCTAATCCCATTTATTTACGAGTGAATTATATTTTTTGAAAAACGCTAAAAAATACATTCCCGAACCATTTTCTTTCAACAACTTTCAGTTTCTCTTCTTCTTCACCGTCAGTCGTCGATCTTCACTTGTTGCTTCTGGAGTCGACGATCGAGTCTTTTGGGCTTTGGCCTGTGCAGTGGGAAATCAGCAGAGGGAAGTGTGAGGTGCTTATGAAGTTGTTTTCTAACATTTCCAGACACTAATGAGTGAACCAGGCAGAGCGTTTGGTTTGTTAGACTCGTGGCTGTTGTCAGATGGGTTAAAGTGGAGTTAAGATTCTTCAGTGTTCAGAACTTGCCCCCATCACTACACTAGTTCAGAACTTGCCCCCATCACTACACTAGTTCAGAACTTGCCCCCATCACTACACTAGTTCAGAACTTGCCCCCATCACTACACTAGTTTGTTGCCTTGACAGACTCACTGCCACAGTGAGATCTCCACCGAGGAAACACTGATCTGTGCCGTTTTTTGGCTTCTGACAGAATTCCACCACCTCTAGAAACAGACTTTAGCTTCAGACGTGCTGGAGTTTTTCTTTAATACACAGATTTTTGCGAATACTGCATTTTCAAATCGATAAAGGGAAACCTGTGATTTAAACATGCTGTGTCGCAGGATATAGAAGTAACATACGTCCTTTAGATAAATGTCTGCGCAGGTTTCTTGGTGCAGTTTTATGCCGTCGCGCGTCACTGCTGTTGCTGAAAGCTACAATTTCAATTACTGTGAAAGCCCCCGTGTACTCGGCCATTACATACTACCGACTTTATCGTGTGGTTATCTTTATGTGCGGACATACACTTTATCAGAATCTCATTTCTGCTCTCTACATCCACACACACAAAACGACTCTTATGTGTGAGGTGAAAACACGGCACAGAAACAATAGGGTTTTTATGATGTTCGATCAGATCAGCTTCAACTGTCGCCGTATGGAAAATGTCCCGTGTACTGCAAGCTTTACATTTGCACTGTGTGTAACGTTTTGGTTTCCCGGTTCTTCACCTGCTCGTTTCTATGCCTGGAATGTTCCACAGTGTGACTTTAAACAGCTCTACTTTACATTTATTCAATTACAGGTGGTTTTATTGCTCAAAAATACCTCAAAACACAGGCATTCTGACTGTGAGCGGCGTCGCCTCTCCACAGATCTGACCTGGAACTCAGTTTGGTTTGGTCTCAGTGAAGTTAGAAAGGTTTAAAGCCATACTGTGAAACATTCCAGACAAAGGAGAAAAGTATTTGACAGACCCCGATTTTTACTTTTAACCCTTTTAGCCCTGTTATTTCCATGCATAAAAATCTCACCTGGATTTTTTTGTGTTCCAGTTGTTCAGCATCACTGTATGTGTAATGTGTAATAACAATACTAAACCAAACTATACTAAAAATAATAAAAGAGAAAAAAAAACACACAAAAAAATGAAAAAGCACCGAAAAAAACACTTGTAAACTCCCACCGCTCTCTCCAGATCTCTGCCACTCTGCACTCGATACTACAGGCTCTGTTCTGGGTGCTGCAGAAATTTACCGTAATGTGGGTAGAAAGTGCAACTTCTGCTTTCAGGAACTGCTGGAAAGATTTTCGATAGCGAAAGTAGTTGCAGAGATACGGTAATGAGAAGTCGTGCGTGGAAACCATCGGTCTACGAGGGTTAAAATCACGAGAAACAAACGGATTTCATTTTTAAAAGTTTGTCGCGGTCCAAAGTTATTCCTCACTTACCTTATCTGCTCGGAGCATCCAAATTATTCACAGTGAAGAGTTTATATGCACATGTCACGAATTTGAGAAGAGGTGAGTTTCGCTGTCACGGTAACAACAACTAGTAAATAAAGTCCTTATCTCTGCGAATACTAATGGAGCGACGCTTTTGTTGTGAACACAGTTTGACTGCGGGATGAGTGCGGCGATGATTTATAGACTCAAACTGCGAAGGAGAAATCGGGAGTTTTATCTGTGAGGCGACAGAACGAGACAAATGCAAATGCGGCACTTTTGAGAGCTCGGAGAAAACAGTTTTGGATTATCATAAACTCTTCTTAAATTTACAAATAACTACGGACGTAACAATAACCGAAATACCGTGATATCGTATCGTCAAAGGTCTCACAGTAATATCGTGGACCATCACAATATATCGAATCCCAAGTCTCTTTGCTTAAATGAACAGTTCTGATGCAGAAATAGCTAAAAAACACAGAGGGAACTACATAGACCATGATCCTTTGCTCCGTTTCAGTGCAGACGACATGAAGAAATAACTGTTCTAAGCACTTTGAAAAATTCATTCTTTGGATTAAGTCTGTGAAGCATTTTTAGAGGAAAAACTCCACAAAATATTGCAATAAATCTGGTACAGTGAGATGTTTATGGTGAAAATATCGTCCAGAGAGATTTGGATTTCGTTCCATCCCTAATGACAATAAATGTTGAACCAAATGACTGGGCAAAGCGTTTTAGAGTCAGTCTTGTTGTTCTGTAGAATATCGTAATATCGTGAGCTTTCCCACGATATCGCAATAAATATCGTACCGTGTGGTTCAGACGTGAACATATCGTATCCTGACACTTGGATATCGTTACACTGCTACAAACAACGTAAAACATAATTATAAATGTCTTTAAACTAGTATTTTACTCAATTTTACTAGTATTTTTAAACCTTTATTTACCCAGGAAAGTCCCATTGACATCACGAATCTGTTTTTCAAGGGAGTCCTGCCCTGCACACATCACTTTCATACTAGGCAGTGTGGGTGAAGTGTCTTGCCTGAGGACACAACAGCAGTTTTTTTTGCCGCTGGCGCCCCCCTGTGGCCCGGACCTGCTGAGCTCCTGAGATCTGACGGGATCAGGCTTTGACAAACCGGTGTGGTCACAATAATCACAAATTAAGCACAAATTAATCACACATTTTTTGTCCCTGAACAGTCGTCAGTGAGACTTTGTGCTCTGCATCCGTGTGAGTATGGTATTTGGAACTCCACATCAAACTCAGTCATTCTCTAATTCAAGTATTCTTCTCTCTGGTCACAACATCCCCTTTTCTTCATCTGTCACAAACCTTGGAGTCAAACTCGACCCACATCTTTCATTTGACAGTCACATACACCACCTTTCCAAAGTGTCTTTCTTCCATCTTAAAAACATTTCTAAACTCCGTCCTTTCCTTTCCCAATCTGATTCTGAAAAACTGATCCATGCCTTTGTCTCCTCACGACTTGACTATTGCAACGCCCTCCTCGTTGGGATCTCTGGCAGGAGCCTTCAGAAGCTACAGCACATCCAGAACTGTGCTGCCAGGATCCTGACGAGGAGGCGTAAATATGACCACATCACCCCTGTTCTCCGCTCACTTCACTGGCTGCCCATTCAACATCGGATTCATTACAAACTCTGCCTCCTCACCTATCAGTGCATACATGGAACTGCCCCAGCCTACCTCTCAGAGCTTCTCACGCCATACACCACCTCACGACACCTTCGTTCATCCTCCACCTACTGTCTCCATCAGCCAAGGACCAAACTCTCCACTATGGGAGATAGAGCTTTTCAGGCTGCAGCCCCACGCCTGTGGAATGCCCTCCCAGAGTCCCTGAGGATGCCTCAGAGTCTGGAGGCTTTTAAGAAAGGACTTAAGACATTTCTGTTTAAAAAGGCCTACTAGGTTTTTACATTGTTTACCTTGTGCTAGGATGTTTTAAATGTACTTTGTAAGTGGGTTTTTTTAATCATCTTTTTATGCTTTCTCTGTAGCGCTTTGGGATTTCGTTGAAATGTAAAGTGCATTACAAATAAAATTTATTATTATTATTATTATTGAAGTGTCTCTTCTGTCTTCAGAACAGTTGCATAACGGGTCAAATAATGTGTGTGACCTGAGGTGGTTCTCATGACTGAGGGACGTCCAGTGATCTGCAGTTACAGCGACTGTGTTTTTCTGCCTGCTGTACTCGGGGTGCACTCACGCTGGGACTATTGGGCGGTGCCGTGCTCGGGGTTGGTTGTCTGTGGTTCTGTGGACGCGTTCGCACCTGCCGGGCTGCGGTCAGGGCATCGCACGGCGCTGTTTGCGGGTCGTGCGGTGGAGCTGGTGGTGAGGGTGGGTCCTGTGGCATGAGGTGTCTGTAGGGTGATGGGGCGGGTGTTGGTTCTGCTGCAGTCGTGCTCCTCTGTGTGTTTGTGTCGCTGTCCGTGGTCCTTGTCACAGATTCGCTGTATGTTTTGAAGCGGACTTTGTTTCGTGTTTTCCTGGGTGGGCGGCATCGGCGTGCTTTGGCCCACCTCCTCCAGCCGGAACTTCTCAGTTTTGTACAGATTGTTTTCATTCCTGTTTACAGCCAGATCCTTTTCGTTTTTCTAATTTCACAGCAGTGACCACAGCAAAACTAAGAGCGTTAATCTCACCATAAAAAAAATGATCACCGTTAAAATTGTTTTGAGTTAACGCATTAATAGCACGATATTTTTGACAGTACTACTTTAAACCAGGTTCTGATATCACTCACATGTGTCTGAGTGGTTTTCATTTGCACTTCATCTCACTGGATTTTTCATATTCTGTGATATTCTGAGGTTAACCCCAGTTTCGTAATTTTAATCACATTTTGTTCCGCTTCACTTTTGCCTCCAGGTTCCACTATTCTGGAATTTTTTTTTATTTACGCATTTTTAAAGGCTCCATTGTTCCAACTTCCTGTAAAACACTGCAGTCGTACTGAGCCCCCCGTGCCAGGACCTGACTGCGCCCGGCTGGCATCATGATCCACGGCTGCTGAACGCCGCCGAGTGAAACCGTGACCGCCTCCAGAGCGCACACGGGTGAGTTAGTGCTGCCCCATTAGCCCCGGGATGAGCTGGACCAGGGCGTGGAGCTGATCCCCTGGTGCAGATCTGTGTGCGCTCGACTGGAATCAAACCACTGCAATTATTTTGACTGTTTTATGTTCTGTGAGCCGAGCCGTACATACACGAGGCATGTTACAGGCGGCTTCCCAATCGCTATTTAACAGCTTCACTTACTGTCTCAGAGTGGTCCAGGTGTCCTCCGCCCGACCAGCTCAGACTACAGGCTTTTATACTCTTTTACACAGACGTAAATCTAACCAATCAACAGCATCATTGTCATGTGCTATGAATAAGGGACTGGAATTTACAAGGCAAAACACTGGAGAAATGATCAGATGTGAGTTTTGGTCTTTGGCACTGGAACAGTAGCAAGAAGTGTGGATTTTTTTAACAGTTGTCCAAGCACAGTAAGCTTAGGAGGCATAAATGTATAATAATAAGTTCTAGGCCGGCTGTGGCTGACTAAAGAAATTCTCGGCCAACTAAAAACAGACGGATCAATTAATCGACTAAAAACATGCTGACCAATCAATTATCCATCCATCCATCCATCTTCTCCCGCTTAATCCAGCTGGGTCGCGGGGGCAGCGTGCTGCCCAATACTCATAGCACCTGACCCCCCCTATGAACCCCTCTGCAGGTGGTGAGCCCACAGGAGGGTGGACAACATGGTCCTTGATGTTAGTTCATAGGGGTGCTGCATGTTTTGGGTTGATGGGGGAAACCGGAGCACCCGGAGGAAACCCATCCAGACACGGGGAGAACATGCAAACTCCACACAGAAAGGCCCGGGCGACCCGGGGATCGAACCCGCAACCTTCTTGCTGTGAGGCCTGAGTGTTGCCACTCAGCCACCGTGCCGCCCCAATCAATTATTCGACTAAAATATGCTGACTGATCAACTGGTCGATGAAAAAAGGGCAAATGTCTTTATAATCTGAAAAACTTCTACATCAGGGGTCGGCAGCCTGCGGCTCGTTCATCCTTCTGTCTTTGGAAAATAAATAATGAGTATTTAATTACAATGTATTTTAATTTTAGTTAGTTTCTTTTAAATGTAATTCTAAATTTGTAGATAATGATCATCTTGTAACATTCAAATAAAACGTCTTTAATATTTTTGTTGCTCAAAATATGTGCGACCGCGATGTGCGACACCGACACGTTTCCCGCCGGACTCACCGCACCTGCACCAGCAGCAGGATTTATTGAGATTTTTTTACCCCTGTAGGTAAATGATCGACAAATCCAAAAAAAAAAAGTTTCTGAAGAAAACAGAACATTTAATGGTCCATGAGCAGATTCATTAATGCTCCAGTACACGAGAAGCAGACGCATTTATGGTTGCTGCGGGTGGATAATTTAATCTTGGATTTTTATTTCCTACGAGGACTCAAATACACATTTAATAATAATGTGTTTAATGCAGCTTCGGCACATTTGTTTCCATTTTAGAGAAACTAAACTTAAAAGAGTGTTCTCTCTGTGACAGAGGATGTGCTGCTGATGGTGAGTCTGTTCTGTGCTTCTCTTGGTGGAGATGGTTCATGTTAAACTTTTCAGAGCTTAATCGTCTGCAGGACGCACAGACCGTATATATGAATCCTCATAGTATATTCTCTGTAGCATTTCATTGATTTCTGGCTCTTTGAGTATTTAAGGTTTCCGACCCCCTGGTTTAACCCTTGGAGAAACTCGGGTTGTGTTCTTTCCAATGGTCTGTGTGACATTCTGCAGTAAGTTTAGGTAAACGCTGGAGGAGACTTCTGATGACGTATGTGATTGTTGAAAGGTTGTCCCAATTCGTAGGGGTCGACTTTCACCCCCTACTCCTTGTTGCTCAGTTTCAAGGGGCAAGGGGTAGAAATTAGAAATGGGATTGGCCCTAGGAGTGACGCCTTTCCTGCTGACCCTCCCTGACCAGTCCTGATAAACTGACCTGAGACACAAAAGGACTGAGAAGAACTGCGTAAATGTCCCAGCAACAAAACTTGAACTTCCCTCAGGATCAATAAAGTGTTTCTCTCTACACATGTACCTTTCTGTAGCTGCTGCAATTCTATATGAATCCCTAAACTCTATTAAATACTAAAGTCGTAAATCTGTTGGTTGACTAAGACGCCATCGACCGTTTAATCAACTGAAGGACTGCGGCTTTAATGAGTCCAGAACTTTAACAAAATGGTGGCTTTTGTCCCACAGATCTTTGTGCCGTCCCCGGTCTGTGCCGCTGATGAGAGTGCTTCAGATACAAGAGGAGAGGGAGCAGAAGGCGGCCAAATGAAAGGTTATTATAGTTAAATACGAATCCTCGGGGCGCCCGTAATGGAGAACGTAATGGCACACAAGTAATCAGAGCCAAATTCATTGTTTTATCTGCGGCGCGGGTCCATCAGAGAAACAATCCGCCGAAGATCTGTGGCGAATATTCAGCCGGAAAACATGGAGGTCACCAGAGAGGAAGTCCATAAATCCCAATAATCTCTGTAAAGGTGCGAAAGGACCAAACACTATTTGTCCATCAGGCCGGATTTATGTGCGCGGCGACTGCAAATGATCCCGATTTAATTTCATATAATGCGGCCTTTTCACGGGTCTGAAGCGGTGCTGAGTACATTTGGTGTTTGTGTTATGACCTAAACGAGGCTTTTAAACGGTGCCATACATTATTCAGGGTTTTATACACTTTTGGGGCACTTAAGGATTTACAGAGTGCCATAATGTGTAATGGGGAACGTAGCACTACAAAATGTAATTGAAGTCCGTTTAAACAGGGCACTACTAAACTGTGCTTATGGTGTTTTAATTCCATTGACAACTGTGCTTAGTCATTTTTTTATTTTTAGTTAATTTGAATTTTCGTTGCTATTGTTTCTTAAAGTGACCAGTGAGTACAAAAATGTTTCAGGAACATAAGGTATCAACAGGCCACTAGGGTTGGGCAGTAATAAGATATTAAGGTTTCCTGAGGTATCAAAAAGTCGGTATCAGTTTCTTTACCGTCATTAAAAGAATCTGCATAAGGACCTAATATAATATTAGAATTTACTGATCCCTAAATTTGTTTGCTCAGCACAAATGAATGTGTGGTTTTATTTTCAATTTAAGGCTACGTTCTGGTTCAGTCCTGGTTCAGTCCTGGCTCAGTCCTGGTTCAGTCCTGGTTCAGTCCTGGTTCAGTCCTGGTTCAGTCCTGGTTCAGTCCTGGTTTAGTCCTGGTTCTTGGCTCTGCGCTTGTGACGTGTATATATTCATACGCCGCTAATGACACAGCATAGATTTTCTTGTTCTGGTGGACGACATCAGGACTAAACTAAGACTAAACCAGGACTACATCAGGACTAAACTAAGACTAAACCAGGACTACATCAGGACTAAACTAAGACTAAACCAGGACTACATCAGGACTACACTAAGACTAAACCAGGACTACACTAAGACTAAACTAAGACTACATCAGGACTAAACTAAGATTAAACCAGGACTACATCAGGACTAAACTAAGACTAAACCAGGACTACATCAGGACTAAACTAAGACTAAACCAGGACTACATCAGGACTACACTAAGACTAAACCAGGACTACACTAAGACTAAACTAAGACTACATCAGGACTAAACTAAGATTAAACCAGGACTAAATTAAGGCAAGGCAAGTTTATTTGTACAGCACAATTCGTACACAAAGTAATTCAAAGTGCTTTACATCCATCCATCTTCTCCCGCTTAATCCGGCTGGGTCGCGGGGGCAACTTGCTGCCCAATACTCATAGCACCTGATCCCCCCTATGAACCCCTCTGCAGGTGGAGCCCACAGGAGGGTGGACAACATGGTCCTTGATGTTAGTTCAGGTGCTGCATGTTTTAGGTTGATGGGGGAAACCGGAGTACCCGGAGGAAACTCATCCAGACACGGGAAGAACATGCAAACTCCACACAGAAAGGCCCGGGCGACCCGGGAATCGAACCTGCAACCTTCTTGCTGTGAGGCCTGAGTGTTGCCACTCAGCCACCGTGCTGCCACTTTACAGAATAAGAAATGCATTAAAAACACACCCCCACATCCCGCACTCTACTCTTCTCTCTAATTTAATGTTGCATCTCTATTTTAAAATGTTATGATGATTATTTATGTTTTAATTTGTTTGTATTGTGATTTTAATGTATTTCTGCTTTACAGAATAAGAAATACATTAAAATCACAATACAAACTAATTAAAACATAAATAATCATCATAAAAATAGTTTATTAATGATCATTTTAAAATAGAGATGCAACATTAAATTAGAGAGAATTAGAGAGAAGAGTAGAGTGTGGAATGGAAAATGAAAACCTTTCAGTCATATCTCTGGAGAGACTTGTGCAGGAGCAGAGCTGCTTTAAAGTCTCTGAGCCACAGGGGGCAGTGCAGAGACCTGAGCACAGGATGTATGTGCTCGTACTTCCTGGTTCGAGTCAGGACTCGAGCTGCAGCGTTCTGCATGTTCTGGATGTTCTGGATGTTCTGTAGCTGTTTTACAGCTCGTTTGCAGAGGCCAGTGAGGCCGTTACAGTATCTAACCTACTGGAGACAAACGCATGGATAAGTCTCTCCAGGTGCTTTAGACAGTCGACCTTAGATTTTTGCTGTGTTTTTAGATGGTAAAAGGTGCAGGTGTTATTGATTTAATGTGGCTGTTAAAGTTCAAGTCTGAATCCATTATTACTCATAGATTTCTAGCCTGATTTGAAGGTTTTAGAGAGAGAGACTGGAGGTGATGCTGACACTGTCTCTTTGTTTCTGTGGCCAAAGACTAGGACTTGTGTCTTGTCTGAGTTTAGCTGGAGAAAGTTGTTTTCATCCACACACTGATCTGTTGGAGGCAGTGGCAGAGTGAGTCCACTGGTCCATAGTCCTGCTGCAGTGCGACATAGATCTGAGTATCGTCTGCGTAGTTGTGGTAGGACACATTATTGCTGCGTATTAACTGGCCTGTAGGGGGCAGCATGTAGAGATTGAACAAAAGTGGGCCCAGGATCGACCCCTGGGGGCCCCCACAGGTCAGGGCCATGTGATCTGAGACACAGTTTCCAATTTCAACACAATACTTCATGTCTTCTAGATAGGACTTGAACCAGTTTAGTGCAGTACCTCAGATGCCCTCCCAGTCCTCTAGTCTCTGTAAGAGGATCCATGATCAGCAGTGTCAAAAGCAGCACTCAGATCTAACAGGATCAGCACTGAGACTTCTCCTGCGTCAGTGTTTAGGCGGATGTCGTTTGTCACCTTGATCTGAGCGTCTCAGTGCTGCGGTGGCTCTAAAACCTGACTGGAAAACATCATCATTAAGACTAAACCAGGACTACATCAGGACTAAACCAGGACTACATCAGCGCTAAACCAGGACTACATCAGGACTAAACTAAGACTAAACCAGGCCTACATCAGGACTAAACCAGGACTACATCAGGACTAAATCAGGACTACATCAGGACTAAACCAGGACTACATCAGGACTAAGCTAAGATTAAACCAGGCCTACATCAGGACTAAACCAGGACTACATCAGGACTAAGCTAAGACTAAACCAGGCCTACATCAGGACTAAACCAGGACTACATCAAGACTAAGCTAAGACTAAACCAGGACTACATCAGGACTAAACCAGGACTACATCAGGACTAAACCAGGACTACATCAGGACTAAACCAGGACTGCATCAGGTAAGGTAACTCACCTGGTGTAGTCTTACCTAAACTAAGACCTAAACCAGGACTAAACTAAAACTAAACCAGGACTACATCGGGACTAAACCAGGACTAAACTAAGACTAAACCAGGCCTACATCAGGCCTACATCAGGACTAAACCAGGACTACATCAGGACTAAACCAGGACTACATCAGGTAAGGTAACTTACCTGGTGTAGTCTTACCTAAACTAAGACTAAACCAGGACTACATCAGGACTAAACTAAGACTAAACCAGGACTACATCAGGACTAAACTAAGACTACATCAGGACTAAACCAGGACTACATCAGGACTAAGCTAAGACTAAACCAGGCCTACATCAGGACTAAACCAGGACTACATCAAGACTAAGCTAAGACTAAACCAGGACTACATCAGGACTAAACCAGGACTACATCAGGACTAAACCAGGACTACATCAGGACTAAACCAGGACTACATCAGGACTAAACCAGGACTGCATCAGGTAAGGTAACTCACCTGGTGTAGTCTTACCTAAACTAAGACCTAAACCAGGACTAAACTAAAACTAAACCAGGACTACATCGGGACTAAACCAGGACTAAACTAAGACTAAACCAGGACTACATCAGGACTAAACCAGGACTACATCAGGACTAAACCAGGACTACATCAGGACTAAACCAGGACTGCATCAGGTAAGGTAACTCACCTGGTGTAGTCTTACCTAAACTAAGACCTAAACCAGGACTAAACTAAAACTAAACCAGGACTACATCGGGACTAAACCAGGACTAAACTAAGACTAAACCAGGCCTACATCAGGCCTACATCAGGACTAAACCAGGACTACATCAGGACTAAACTAAGACTACATCAGGTAAGGTAACTTACCTGGTGTAGTCTTACCTAAACTAAGACTAAACCAGGACTACATCAGGACTAAACTAAGACTAAACCAGGACTACATCAGGACTAAACTAAGACTACATCAGGACTAAACCAGGACTACATCAGGTAAGGTAACTCACCTGGTGTAGTCTTACCTAAACTAAGACCTAAACCAGGACTAAACTAAAACTAAACCAGGACTACATCGGGACTAAACCAGGACTAAACTAAGACTAAACCAGGACTACATCAGGACTAAACCAGGACTACATCAGGACTAAACTAAGACTAAACCAGGACTACATCAGGACTAAACTAAGACTAAACCAGGACTACATCAGGACTAAACTAAGACTAAAACCAGGACGATCACAATTCTTGAATAATCTGATCTTGCCGACAGTAAAGAGAACCATAAATTGTCATTTGTTTCGCCAAAACGCAGAAATCCGTGTTTGTGAACGACCATAAAGTCCCTCAGATCACGACTGACACAAGAACGCAAAATCTTACACTCTTTTTACTGTTTTATTTACACCAAACCTTCAAACCCGAGTGTGTCCCAGTTTAGAATTAGGAAAATCTGATCACCTTAAACAAAACACATTTCCATTTTTGCATAATACGGGACGTTTAAAAGCTAAAATGAAGACATCCTGCCTGCATGTGAATGATCTCTCCAGCGCAGATACTACAGAATGGCGGTAGCTGACACGAACGGGCCTCGAGGCGTTGCTTATAATGACAGTTAAGTGACGTTTTGCTATTACAGATTCAGGCGTGCGTAGAAATGCTCACTTAGCTCTTTACTAATTGATCGGTGTGCGGAGTGAACGCTCGGGGCTAAAGAGCTGCTGGGATTATCGACGATCACATTGGGCGTGTCTGTCAGCAGAGCGCGGAGCTGTGTCCACGGTTTGAACTGGGGTCAGCGCCGCCGCATCGCACAATGTTTATCCACCTGCGAAATCTATGGGAACCCCCTCAAGACACTTTCTGAGACTTTCGCTCGTGTTTAATGCAGCAGAAATCCCACGGCGGTCAGCAAAAACGCGGCAGAACAGAACAGAGCAGTGGCGTTTTACTGTCAGAAGGAAAGCCGGGTGATGGGTCAGGACCGGGGTTGGAGCGTCGGTATAATGCCGCAGTCGTCCAGGTTGGATCCACGGCAAAAGAAAATAAATCTGTTCTGTCAACTGGACGAAAGTGGCTTCTTCAGTTCTGGTCAGATGGCAGTTTCTGTTTGTTAGTGTAGTTCAATAGAGCTCGCTAAGTGTGAGCTGTGCCTCTAAGTGTGAGCAAATATGTGTGAAAAGATATGTTCAGACTGCAGGGCTTAATGCTCAATTCTGATTTTTTTGTGAGGTTGTTCACATTTCCAATTAAATGCAATTTAGTAGTATTACCGTGACTAAGGATTAATTAATTAAGTAATTAAGGATAATTTTGTACCAGTCGTGGCATTATATTTATATATTAAGATGAGGCACAAGTTCTGATCAAACCAAACTTTGCAGCTCGTTCGATCGCATCAGCATCAGCGCACGAGCTGTTTTTATCAGCGCTTATACTGTATGCAAATGAGCTGCATGCAAATGAGCCATGCGCTTTGAAGTTTGGTTTGTGTAAAACGTAAACAAATGAGCCAAAGCTGCATTAAACACATTATTACTCAAAGTCTAGAATGAGCAGAGGAAATGTAGAGCGGTGCAGAGGACCAATCACAGCCCTTATGTCTGCGTCGCTTTGAGGCGTCGTTAGAAAGTTCGGGAGGTGCAGGTCGGACGCTGTGTGTAGGAGCCGCACGTCCACACAAACACGTTTGGATCAGAACCATAAATCGGGCTTTACCGTCTCCTCCGTGAAAGTCTGACTTCACCCTCGGGAACTTTCTCCTCTTCAGCCTCGTCCCCTCTCGACTCTCGGCTTCAATAAAACGTCTCCGTCACAAACTTTTGGGCTCAGCGTCGCACACGAAGCGTCAGTCAGGTTTTTTTCTTCTTCCTCGCTGCGTGTGGATGGAAATCTCCGAGCGGAACCACGTTTGAAGAGGAGAGAGAGCGGAGGGGAGAAAGTCCTGCTGTGGTTTTAGGTCCTTATGCAGATTTGTTTTTAATGACAGTAATAAAACTAATACCACGGATACTTTTTGATACTGCGCGATACCGAATTCCAGCCCAACCCTAGGGAGCACAGTCAGTGTTTACAGAAGTCGCCTAAACATGGACTCTGCATTGAGCACCTGGAAATGTTAAAGTTGCTGTCGTACCACTCTCAGGAGGAAACACGTCTTCGGCGGCTTTTATCAGTGAGCAGCTGTGTGGGCGTTGGGCAGTACTGGCTCACAACAGGAGCTTGTTACAGCACGATAACTCTCGCTTGTTGATGACGTGTAGGTCGGATGAATGTGTCCTGGCCGTTCAGACTGAAGTCACATGTCAAAAGGTCTGATCTGTATCGGTTTTAGGAGCACATATCCAAGTGGCCCGGGTCGCATTTGAAAAAAAATCTAACCTGTGTCTTTAAAAGATCAGATACAGGTCGCATAGAGGCGTAAAGATCGGATTTGGGTCACTTCAGGCTGCGGTTTAAGTGCAGCCTTAGTTTCAGAGTAGTTTCAGTGTAGTTAGCTCCTTCTTTCAGGCAATTATAAACCCTTTTAGTGCGTAAGTAATTTTTTTAAAAAGCTGCATGCATTTTGGCAACGTAAGTGTCATTGTTCCCCGTTCACTCAGATTCATTCAGACTGAACACGGACAGAAGGAGACGGAGATAAAAAACATTTCCAGCACCAAAATGTCTGGTTGTTCCGTGTGTGGTTGTCCGAATCAGTATTCTATCAGCGGACTGAAGTTTTAAAGTTTCACTCACTGATCGCACGAGGATCTGGCAGTCGACACCATTTGTCAGAGTTCAGCTCGTTGAGGAAATATTCTCGATCTTTTGACGATAATCTTTTCGCCGAGCTTGACAAACTGCTGAGTTCTGCCGTGCTTCTGTTGCCAAAATGCACAACTGAGCCTACGTCACCACTGTTTACGAACACTAAAAGAATCTGTAAGGCAGTGTCCACCAGCGTCTGACCAGAACTAAAGAAGTTGCTTATAAGGGGTTGGAGTGTCATTATGTGCACCTGGACCACCAAAATAAAACTAAATACACTTAGGACAGGGGTGTCAAACTCATTTTGGTCCGGGGGCCGTATGCAGCCTACTTTGATCCCAAAAGGGCCGGATCAGAAAACTCAGTTCTCTCTTCAAGTTATTGTATTTTTCTCCGTGTCTCGTAGCGGTGTTTAAGATTATATTCCTCGAGCAACGCCACTTGTTCCAAACACACTGAGCACAGATTTCCCATTCACCTCTGTCAACAAATAAGAATTAGACTATTTTTCTTGGGAAATCCTGAACTCAGCATCTGCTTTTCGCATTTTTTGACATTTTGCTGATGAGGGTCACGGTCGACAGTCAAAACGATCGTCCTTTAAGAGCGTTTGGAAAGAGGAAAGTCTTCATTTGTGCTGCTCTGGTGGGAGTCGCAACGTACAGAAACGCCGGAGACGCTGCTATGCTAAACGGTGCAGAAAATTAACAGAAAAATCTGAAAATTTTAAGTATTTTAATAGAAAAATCAGCCGAGGGCCAGATTAAAGGTCTTGGAGGGCCGGATCTGGCCCCCGGGCCGCATGTTTGACACATGTGACTTAGGATGAGGGGAAACTGTGATAATAATACATACTTCTTACATAGCATTTTTCCAGATGCCCAAAACTACTTTACAATTTCCATATTTGGAATTCGGATCGTGGTTATCTCAGCAACCAAAGACCCAATAAGGAGCGTGGCTGCTGAAATAAAAGCCTCTATGTTTGATTAAAGCAGGTTAACGCGAACATTTTAAGATCAACATGACGAGTCTGACAGCAGCAGTTACCGAGAGCGGTGACAGAAAGTGCATTGGAGCCACTATCGCCGAAGCTAAAAGTTTATGGGCACAACTCATTCTGATCAGGTCTTAAATTGTCGTCATCGGAAGCATTGATCTGCTCGCTGCTAATGGTAGAAATCAATGGGCGAGGTTAGAAATTACAATTTTAATTTAGCAAATGTATAATACCAGTTCAGAGAGTGTTTTTTGAGTAGTTTCAAGCTTTAACACCGTTCCACCTGCTCTTAAAAACATACAATAACTCATTTACTTTGGATTTTGCTAACCGATCACAATTATTGATAAGGCGCTTTAGATTTATTCTTAAATCACTACTTGACTAAACAGGACTCGAGTGAAGGCGCAGAATCCACTAAACATCGATCACAGCTAAAAGTCCGTGTGGTCAATAGATGACGGTCCCCCAGCCTCAGCGCTCTGACCCACACCAAGATTTACACTCTACACGACTCTGGTCCTAAAAACTAGGACATGTAGGATTTCGTTCAATATTTCATTAGCGGTTCTGGACCCGATGACCCGTTTTCTCTTGTATTTGAGCAGATTTTGTCTTGCCCCAGTGTAGATGTGTTGGATAAGTAGCTCCTGAGGTCAAAATATAAGAATAATTTTCCAGCACACATGGAAATGGAGAGCTAAACGTATTGATTAGGGCATTTCATTATTTAAAGAGGACATAAGCAGCTATACAGTTAGAATCTATGACGCCCATGGACCATTATGTCATAAACCAGACATATTAAATCACAATATTCACGTAATCCAATCCAACTTTATTTATAATGCACAGTTGGCCAAAGTGCCGTACAACAATAATTATAAAAGGTAATACAATAGACACAGATAACAAAAAACATGAGATGCATAAAAACACACCAGACACTAAGTGCGTTTTCATTCTCACTCATATTTCACATTTACACGAGTGTTTTGGGGAATTCTGCTGCACACGGGGACACAAAACTTGCAGTTTGCCGATGTAGTTTGCACGCCCAGAGCATAGGGGGCAGCACCACTCGGGCATCTGATCTTGGTGGTGCTGCCCCCTATTCCGTCCACATGAAGTTGGTGGAGTTATGAGGCTCCGAGTGACTCTGTGTGATCAGTGGAGTCACTTTTTGACTCGAGTCCCCAAAACGCCGTTGCCGTTTAAACGATATGGACGTCTTGCAAAATGTTTTGTGTTTTCCACCTGTTACCGCTGTTGTGTAACCGGCCCCTAAAAAGTCAACGTTCATCACAGAGAAACCCAAAAGTGAAGAGGTGAGTTTAAAAACCAAAAGTGAGAGCGTGTGTGAGGTGCAGGGGCAGTGCGGTCCACAGTTTTGGACCCACGACAGAGATGGAACTGTCCCCTCTAAGTTTCCTGTTGGATTTTGGACCAAGAATGATCCGCTGACCTGCCGACCTGAGCGACTGTGCAGAGAAAGACTTAGTAAAGGAATAAGTCCCGCTGACATTTAAACTTTAGTGCTTCGCTCATCAATTCTACAGAAATTTGCTAGGTTTTTCAGCCCCCTGTTAAATATTTTCCTTCATTTCTTTCCAATGCGGATGGACCATGTGTGTCTCCGATCGGCATAATGTTAGGTAGATTTTTGCAGTTCGAATGCGAAAGATGTTCACAGAACACAGTTGTCTAACGTATGGATGCCGGGGAAGCTCAGAACAAAGGCAAACGCTGAAACACAACAAAAAGCTAGATCTTCTCGCTTTGTCCGTCGGAAAATAGAGTCCCACGGCCACTTTCATTGTGACTTTTCGTTGCGTTGCGACGTTTGTATTCGTTTTGAGCCCCGCCGGCTTCCATTCTAGCGAGACTTCCGGCTTACGTGAAAAAGGTCTGTTCTGAATCCTAAGCAAGTTCTCGCCAGTGAGCGGCAGATTTCCTTTGTACCAAAATGCCTGAACAACGCTGACAAATCCTATGTGAGGATTAAGGTAAATAAAACTGTAAGTACATCACAGTGGGCGTGTTCCGGCGGAGGTGAACATGGACATAGACCTGTGCAATGACACCTTGAATCCAGGAGGATAAAGTTAACTGAAAAATGCATGAATCATTCTATCGGCAAGTTGGAGAAGGAAAAGCGACAACACGGGTTAAAAGTTCTACAAAAGTGGATTTTACAGAATGGAGAATGTCCCTAAAATGCGTAATGTTACAGAACAAGTCCTGCTGATTTAGTTTACCGCTGATGGTTTAATAAAGCTCCATCCGCTGCAGGCCGTGTCTCATTTACATGTGGCTTCCTGCTGACACAAACAATCACAAATGGAAAGTGCTCTGTGTGGATGAGGTTCAAACGCCTCCTCCTTCATCTCCTCACCCAAACCTCCTCCTCCATCCGTCTCCTCCTCCGTCCCGGCCTGTGTTCATGAAGCCTTTAACCGTTAACTGGGGGGACACTCGAGTTCCTCCTTCATTTCCGATGCTGTTTTAACAGAAAGAGGCTTTGGAAGGGCGATTTGTGAAATATTAATGGAGCGGTGCATTTGTGCTGTAGCCATGATGGAAATGTGTTTTCAGAAGAGCCCCTCGCATCTCCTCCCCCGCACGCTTATTCAACACCGTAATGGGAAAAGCAAGTGAGCACAAACAAACAGGCAGCAGAGGAGAGGGAGGAGGGAAAGAGAGGAAAAAGAGGAAACAGAGGAGGGAGAAAAGAGACGGGGATAAGACGGAAAGCATCAGGAGGAGGTTCGGGGCTCAGGGAAGACACTTACATAAGAGGAAAACACTCGTCTGTTTTATGGCGTAGTGTTATTAAAACTACAGTATGGAACTTTTATCATTCCACGGAAATTGAAAATGAAAATTATACCTCGGAACGTTCTCCACAGGGATAGATACGTTTGTGCATTACGGTGGAATATTACAGTGAAAACAGGTCACATAAGAGTCGGGTTTGTGGAGACGCAAACTGCTCACAGTGAGGACACTTTTTTTTGCAATAATCAGCAGAAAAAGTTGCTTTGCTTTTATTTGTTTTAGTCCTTTTTCCTCCTAAAAGTCTAAAAGTTACGTGTTATGGCTTAAAGCGAGTTTGATATAAGGGTGGATTATGGGAGTGCACAGCATTAAACTCCACTGTGGATGTGTGAAAGGTGCTGAGGATTAAAGTCTTTTGACCATTCGATTAAATTTTCTTAATCGTCGGGAAAATTAACGATCGATTTTCGATTAATCATTAACATTTTATATTAAAATGATCATCACTATTATTACTGTTACTAATCTGCATTTATAAACTCAACTTTACAACATATAAACCATAATGACTCCAGAGCCTCATCAGTGTGAGATCAGAATGTGTTTAATGCAGCTTTAAACATTTGTTTACGTCTTACAGAAACAAAACTTAAAACCACATGACTCATTTGCATAAACTGTAAGTGAAAAAAGCAGCTCTTTCCTTGTGCTGCTGCTTCAGCTTCTGTTGGACTAAAGGACACGACTCAGTGGAATATGAGTGTTCTCCCTGTGACAGAGGATGTTCTGCTGGTGCTGAGTCTGTTCTATGTGTATGTCGCGTTGGAGATGCTGCGTAAACATGTGAAACCAGGAGAAAAAACAAAAAACAAAGAACAACATAAACGATCATACCCGGGACACTGATGTGCAGGTAAACACACTCTGAGGGATATAGTGATCTCCAAGGAGCCGGAGCTGAGACGTGGGACTGTGGGGCTGTAACTCCAGAGTTTGTGCTCAGACCTCGACTCCTGACGCTACATTACGCACAGACGCCTACATTCGGTTTGTCGATTAAAATGAACGTGATCGACGAAATTCTTAATGATCAATTATCAATTAATCGACTAATCCTGCCCATCCCGACTTTTGACCAGCACATTTTACTTATAATTCATTATGTATGTATTTGTTTGCCTTTGTAGCTTTGGCTGATGAACATTCATGCTGGTCAGAGGCAGCCTCACCTCCCGCAGTTTACCCCGAGGACAGATGAGGCTGTAGTACTCAACACCACCAGGTGTGAATGAATGAATAATGTAAGAGCATCTCTGAATGTCCAAAAAGCCCTAAATTATGACTATATTATTCATATAATCTAAATATAATTGAAGGACTTCCACAGTTTAATGTCTTTATGTGTGGATTACAAAGAATAACACGTTAATAGCATGAAATTAGTGAGCGTTAAACACTGAGGAGCGATGTGTTATGTAATTTGAGCGTGGAACACTATGACCTTCCTCTGCCAAGTGCCAATTAAAGGGACAGTTCTGAATTTTGGACATATATCCAGAGTGTTGGAGACGTGTGGAGACACTTTTTTTAAATCTTCCTCCAGTCCTTGTATTTGCAGAGGTGCTGGTGCTGGGCTAGTGCAGGTCAATGGCCACAGTCGTCCTGCCACTAAAAACAGTCTGACCCACTCCACAGACCCGAGGAAAAACTATTAGAACTCCAGACTGTCCCTGTGAACGTCTGTGTCCACAGAATCATGTCTGAAGTAAAACTAACCTCGCGTCGCCTGAATCGTCACATGTTGAGGGACTATTTTCTCATATATCAGTCCGCCGCTGCCGAGCTTCTATCAGGAAGTACAACTCACTGCTGCTGCTCAGACAGAAATTCTTCAAATGCAAATGCACATGGACAGTCTGGAGTTCTAATAGTTTCCCTCGGGTTTCCATGAGTTTCATACCGTGACACATATCGTGCGACTTGGATAACGTTACACTCCTACTGTTGTTTGAGTAACTAACTTACTATGAACTTCTAATCTTGTGTTACTGTAGATTTTTAAAAAAACATATATATGAGGTTTATAACAATTACAGGACATTTTTAAACCGTCTTAAACAATATTCCGTCATTCATTTTATTTTAAGATCCAGTGCACAAATGTTTAAAAATGACCAGAGACAGAAGGAGCCTCTCATTCCTGACCTCCTCCTGATCATCCTTCACTCCTCCATTTCCCTCTTCTCCTCCTTTACCGAATTACATTTGCATCGTACGCTCTGCTCTTTGGCTCCGTTCCACCCACAGCACCGGAGCGCGGGTCCCGGAAAGCCCCCCGATCCGAGCCTCATTCCTTCGTGTCCATCTTTCACTCACATCCTGCCCTCCATCAAATCTACTTCCGCTGGAACACCTCTTCATCAAGTCGTTTCCGAATGGCTGCCAAAGACTCCATCGCGTTATTAAAGAGGAGCTGGGCGAGCGGCGGAGGGGGCACAGGTGAAGCTCCGGCCGCCTTTGTGAGATGGTGCTGAAAATAGAGGAAAAGCAGAGCAGGTCGTGTTGGGTTTTATCGTGCGGTGTTTGGGAGTGATTGGAAATTGGAAATGGACTGCCGGCGACGCCCTGACCCGCCGTTCTGGATCAGGCTTAATATTGATTTTCCAAACAAACGTGACAATGGGAGTTCATGAAGCTCGGGAGTGAAAGATTCAGTGAGACAAGTCATTTAACTGGGTTTTAAACCGAGGCGGCAGTGGATACGATCTGAGAATAACATGCATGACGACGGAGCTTTGATTTCCGAATCATTTTTTTAAAGCAAAATGGATGTTTTCAGAGCTTTTAGCCATGTTATAGTTGTTTCCCATCACCATTTAGTCACTTGGGATTGTATTTGGAGTGATTCACAGAGTTGTTGTTGTGTGTATTATTATTATTGCTGATTCAGATGTGGGCAGGAAGTGTTTTGCTCCGCTTCAAAACGGCACAATACGTCACAGCGATTACGCAAAAAGTTTGAACGGGCCGGCACAGAGCTGCTATCGTGAAAAAATAAGTCTAAATATAGATTATGGCCCGTACGATGTGGAGCAGTCAGACTTTTCACACAATCTGGAGGATTTTCCCGGGGTTGAGGCGATGGATATAATAAATGATCTGGTGCTGCAGACCTCGTATTACACTAAGCCAGGCATGTCTTAGTACAAAACTATTGCCCGGGGGCCAAATGTGGACCAGTAATTTTGGCCCTCAGGTGAATTGCTTCATATTACCACAAGTAGTACTTTTTACTGCACGTTTTTGAAATCTGTCTTGGTCAAGCAAATGTAGTGAGTCCTTTTGAGGGTCTGAGCCTGAACAAAGGTCTAGTGGGTCATTCAAACCTGTTATAAATACACAGATTTGAATTCCTCACTGTTTTGACCACCAGTCCATGACCCTCGATTGGCCCTCACGCTGCTCTGTGTTTTAATATGTGGCCCTCAATGAAAAAGGTTTGGACACCCCTGCTCTAAGCCAAAGAAAGCCTTTAAAAACCTGGAGGAGACAACTATCTACATTTAAAATCAGCTGCTGCACCAGGATAACCTGAAATACTGATTACAAATGGTATAAAATAATGATTTAAAAAGGTATAAAATGCCAAATTACCGCAGTAATATTAGCATCACATAAAGCTTTTTGCATGACAAGTTCGGACCTATAATGCCACAGTTTCCCGTCATGTACCACGCTCTTCTTTCTAAATAACTGTCCAAAATAAACTTTGAAAATATGAATTAATAATTTCCACAATCCTTACTTGTTATAAAGTGGTCGCTGCAAATTTGAGCGTCGTCTGTTTCTGCGCCTCCTGTTTTTACAGATTTTCGATCCACTTTTGTCGTCTTTTTTCTGTACATTTTTTTAAAACTAACTCTCTTATGATACGGCACTTTCGGTACACAAAAAAAACGCTTGTCTTTCTCCCGATTCGAGCGGCCGCAGAGACCACAGACTGCACAGAATTTAGGCGTTTTGGCGGAGAGTCAGTGGAGGCAAACATGGTTGAGCATCTGTCTTTACTTTCTGACCCCATCTGCTTTTAGTGACGTTGATGTGACGTCACCTGAAGCCCAACAACTGATAATAGCAGTAAATATATGTGATTTATCAGAACTTATACAAATGCGAAGTCCAGAAGTGTTGTAAACTGTGCACTGGGGATGGGGAGTATACACTGCGACCCAAATTATTATGCAGGTCACTTTTTAAAATAATATATTGATTCAAATATGTTTTACTGATGAACAAGTGGTATTAATGCAAGCCTAAAAGGGCAGTTGATTATCCAAAAGCATAAAATATCTGAAGCATTTAAATTTTGAGTAATAATTAGTTAAAAATGTAGTATGCTGTGAACCAAATTATTATGCAGGCCTATATAAAGGTGAGAGTTTTGTGCTCTGAGACCATACGCACTAAAGATGGGAAAGCCGAAAGACCTCAGTAGTAAGGAGAAGGCTTCTATCGTGAAATTGTTGGGACAGAGGCGGCCAACGATTGAAATAGCAACAATATTGGACCGTGACCATAGGACAATCAAGGCCTTTGTTTCCAATGCTGACAAAACAAGAAAAAAACATGAAGAGGCTCCAAGGAGGAAGCTAACAGCTCGAGATTTGTCAGCCTTAAAGAGAGAAATGGTCAAACAACCTTTGAGTTCCAGTGCAAGCATCTTTTCTGCTGTTGGTCTAGGCCACACCCCTAAAACATCATGGAATCGTGTTCTGAAAACGCTTGGTAAGGTCCAGAAAGCAAAAATAAGGCCTCCACTTAATCAAAAACACAGGGACAAAAGACTTGCTTGGTGCAAGAAGTACATGAAATTGGATTTTGGGCAAGTTATCTGGACTGATGAGATGCGTGCCACACTTGATGGTCCGGATGGATGGGCTAGAGGTTGGATAGCCGAAGGTACTGATGCTCCTTCCAGGTTGAGGCGTCAGCAAGGTGGTGGAGGTGTAATGATATGGGCAGGCATCATAAAAATTAGCTCATTGGCCCTTTCCGGGTTGCAGAAGGAGTGAAGATGGATTCTGTAAATTACTGCAAATTCCTAGGAGAAAATTTCCTTCCGTGGTTAAAGAAAAAACCAGCAGCTCAGCGTAAGAAAATGATGTTTATGCATGATAATGCTCCAAGCCATGCATCCAAGTTTACTGCTGAATGGCTGGCATCAAAAGGCTACACACAGGACAAGATAATGGACTGGCCAGCATCCTCACCCGAGTCAAACTGCATAGAAAATCTGTGGTCGATCTTGAAAAGAAGGGTTTTTGAGAATGGGAAACAGTTCTCATCAAAGTATAAGCTGTGGGAAGCAATTGTAAAGGATGCAAAAAACATTAAACCTGCTGAAATTGAAAACTTGACATCTTCAATGGACAACAGGCTCCTTACTCTGAAGCAGAAGAAAGGTGGCTACATCTCCAAATAAGGATACATCCAGATATGCTTATTATTTGACAATTTGTGCTCAGGATAGTCTAAATCACAATAAAATTTATGTTGTTAATAAAAAAGATGTTTTATTTTCATATGCTGGATGTTTTTAGTTTGAAATAAAGATTTGCATAATAATTTGGTTCACCTGAAATTTGAAAAGTTTTATATTTGTCATCTAATATTATTTCAGCATCACATTTTTTATGGATTAACATGTAGAACCAGTATAGCGATGTATACTAAAAGAAAGGGTGGGCTAACCCAAATAGTTTCTGCAAAGCAATTAGAAAACTGACTTGCATAATAATTTGGGTCTCACTGTAAACTGTTTTACTTCGTTCCACTCCCCTTTGAGCTTTTTTGTTGTCATTTTTTGCAAGAATACAAATGGTGCAGAAGAAAATTGTTGTAAAGTTAATGTGCAGCAATGTGTGAAAATGGAATCGAACAACCGAGCTCGAACTAAACGGCTAATGATGGCGTAATCGCTTATTTTTGCCGATCTAGTCACATTTTCAGCTCCACCAGTACACGATACACTTCTCCGTCTCCAGTTTGATGTTCCTAACGGGTGACAGTTGTAGGATTTGGCGGTGTTGCTTCGTGATTTTGGTCCAATTTTTGTTTTTAAATGCTCTGCTCTAGTGTGACGTTCAGCTGTCCATAGGAGGGACTCACAGTTTTCCAACACGGAAGTCTGCAGATTTGTTTCTTTCATGAAGTCAGGGGTGAGAGATTATAATTTTAGAGCAAAGACGAGCACAGTAGGTCCGTTCAAAGTTCACGTTTTAAACACGTCCTGAAGAATTGACAAAAACACTGAAATATGAACTGACAGACCAATGCGAGAATCATTTCAGAATGTGTTTGTACAGGTCTAAACCACAGGGTTAGCAGTTCTTTTGCAGGATATAAGGACCCATAGAGACATCTGACCCACAGAGACATTTCAGAATATGTTTGTATAGATTTAAACTTCAGGGTAAGCATCTTTATACTGAATAAAACGGGAGATTATGCGGTGGAAGAAAATGCTCGTAGTTCAAAAATTGCAACCTTTGTGATTCGCCGATGGTGAAAAAGTCGCTAGTGCTACGTTGAGTAGTGTCACGTTATTTGTGACTCCAGTGATCTGTTGATTCATGGGAATAAAGCTGTGATTGGGTTTCACCCTTATAGAAGCTCAGGCTGTGTTCTTTTCAATGGTCTGCATGTCATTCGCTCTGACAGTTACCGCAGTTATTCCTTTGCTCGCGTAAGTTTATGTAAAAGCTGGAGGAGACTTCTGATGACGTGTGTGATTGTTGAAGGGGCGTCTCAATTCGTAGGGGTCGACTTACAACCCCTAAACCTTGTTGCTCAGTTTCAAGGGGCAAGGGGTAGAAATTAGAAATGGGATTGGCCCTAAATCAGGACTAAAACAGGATTCAACCAGGACTAAACCACGCCACGTGTACTACAGCTCCTCCGGCCGCCTCACCTCCTCCCACCGCACACGCCCTACACCACCAGTCCATGAAAATATCGTCCTGAAACTCTGAGTAGGTTGTCAGAATGGCGACATAAAAGGTGTCGGAATGGCGGCATCAAAAAAGTGTTGAAATGGGGGCATGTCGGAATGGAGGGTTGTCAGAATGACGGTATGTCGGAATAAGGGGTTTACCCCAGTCTAAACTACAGGTTTAGCAGAATATAAGGACCCGTGGAGACATCTGACCCATAGGGAGGGCATCTGATACACAGGGACACTTCAGAACACGCCTGTACAGGATGTAAACTTCAGGGTAAGCATATTTATACAGAATAAAATGGGAGATTCTATTGTGGAAGAAATGCTCGTAGTTCAAAAAAATTGCAGCCTTTGCGATTCGCTGATTGTGTCCTTTCGAATTGCGATTTCCTTTTATTTCAGCTTTAGCAACATCCCTCGATACAGCAGCTCGACACCGGCCTGGACCATTCTGTACATTCTTTTGTCATATGGCCCTGTATCTTGTGCAGGGCCATATGACAAAAGCTGTATTATGATTCATGATTTCTTTTTATTACCTTCCCGAACATAAACCACCCTCTTCGGCGCGTTTAGGACAGACCTGATGAGACTGGGTGAGTGATCGGACGCCCGTGCGGTGTATTTTATTGGCAGGCGCGCCGTTTTTGACATGAACCTGTCCAGGGACTGACGGTGGAAATTAGCCTCATTGCTCTAACCTGGTGCACATATATTTCTTCTTTTGTGTCGGTCCTGATGGAAAGATCAGGGGCAGCGCTACAAAAGACTGAATCCATTTGAATTTGATTAGCAAAGCCCGAGGCAAGACACGTCACTCACCTTAGTTAAAAGAGCTGTAGTAGCCGGCGCTCTTATGGTTTTAAAAAAGGTCCTGCGATCACGACTGAACCTGGGCCCGCGCCTTCACCTGCAGAAAGAGGCTGCACTAGCACTGATCAGTGTTTGTCTGCAGGTGTCGGGTTTAGGAAGTGAAAAAATCAGCTGAATTATTCATGCCCCACTGGCTGACGTTTGGAAACATGCAAATGACGACTTCACGGCACAAAAGCTCGGCCAAAATGTAAGATATAAACATTTAAATCTATCAAAAAATGACTTGAAAGTAGTGAAATGATCTGTCCACGCAGCAAGATCATTTTACTTGACGAGTTCTCTTAAAATAAACGATGTCTAGACTAAAATGAAGCCGTCTCTGAACGAGCAAGTCGATGATAAATCTGAAAACAAGAAGTTTTAATCTTGGCCAGAAAGACAGAAATTTGCAGTCTTCCAATGGCGTTTTTGTCATTGGGCATGTGGTAAAACTATGGATTCAGCCGCAGCATCTTCACAACCTGCCAAAGTTTTTCATGGGGGACGAGACTCTAATCGTGTCTCGATGTCGCTCACAGGGAGCTGGTTGGAACTGTTGATCTGCTGAACATAACAGAATGCTACAGTGACTTTATTTATTTATTTATTGAGACAGACAAATTATAACAAAAGTTGTGCTCATAAGTTTCCAGACTCTGGCAGAATTGATGATTTCTTGGTCCAGAAGCTGCACATGGGACGTACTTGGATATTCAACATGATAATGACCCAAAACACAAAGTGGAGCTGTCACTGGCTCCAGCAGAATAAAGTGAAGGTTCTGGAGTGTTCGTCTCTTCTGACCTCAGTATCACTGAGCCTCTGGGCAGATTCAAGCTGCAGTTCAGACAAGAGCCCAAGAATTTACAGGAACTGGAGCCTTTTGCCCAGAAGAATGAGCAGCTTTACCATCAGAGAAAATAACACATCCACAACTATCACAGAAGACTCCAGCTTCACTGGGTCATTTGTGTAGTTTCTGTTTCATTATGATTTAAAAAGAGGAAACACAGGTGTTTGATTATAAACGGCTTCACCCAAGCACCAACCATGAGTGAAAGAAAAGTTTTTTGTGTTATTCATATTCTCTGAAAGATGGACAAGAAATCAATCAAATCCGGTCAGGGCCTGTAAACTTATGAGCACAGCTGTACAAATGAATAGGCAATTTATAAAAGGAAAAAAGAAAGAATACAATGACATCTAGACGAAGAAAACTGGGGCATTTTGTCAGAGTTTCTATCACCAACAGAGCCCAGAGCAAGTCGTCATCTGTGTGTTTCCAAACGTCTTCTGGTTTTGTGCCGTAAGCGTGAACAGAGCTCACTGACGACCCGAATGAGATCGGCAAAGGGCAGAATTCAGATTTGACAAGTGGACAAAGTTTATTTGGTTGAATATGTTGCTCAGCTCATCCAAGCTGCTTCTTCAGTTCTGGTCAGACGTTGAAGGACACTGACTTATATCTGCCTGAAAGGGGGAGGAGTTAGATACCACGAAATTACTCTGAAACTAACCCTACTTGTTTACAGTTTCCGTTGTTCGCTAGGCCTAGTGTGGGTTCAAATTAGCAGAATCATTCAGGGCCATGATGAGTTTTCACACTTCTGGGCCTGACCCGGATGTTGTTTTCTTCATTTGTTTTGATGTAGGTTTGAGGATGGAGATATAGATGGAGACAGATGGAGTCTCAGACCTCCATTTCTGTTTCAAGGATTCTCTTTTTTTTAACAAAGATAGCCTCTTTATTCCCTCTCAAACGAATCCTTGGAAATGATTTGTTGTTGCAAAAATTGTTTAAGATGCACTTCTAAAAAATATATGAAAATACAATATTTAAAAAAGTGTATTATCAGTTGTTATTGAAACTCATCACTGCAGGAACACAAAAGATGCATTTACTTCCCAGGCTCGGCTGTGTTTACCTTCTCTAAATGGAGGCTCACAGACACCCAAGTTTGAAAACCCCTGATTTAAAGCAAAAGCGGCTTAATTTGAACATATTTATCTGGTATCTGGAGACACAGCTCAAAGTATGATTGTTAAAATCTCACATACAGCTCCTTTCACAGATGATAATGGTGTATTAATGAGGGACTGGTGACGGATTAGCAGCCACTCTTCCGTCCAGGACAACCTCCGTGAAGTCGCCCCGTCAAACACAAACCTACACAAAAACTATGTCAATCGTTTGTGCTGCAAAAAGTTTCGTTTGTGCTTCTTGGAGAAATTAGCGATTCTTTTATAGGTCAAATTGGGGTCGGCCCCACAGGAAGCTTCAAAATGCACTAAAACAGTCCAAAATGGAGTCAGTCGTTTGTGCTTCGTTTGTGCTGCTGATGACGCCGTCCAGCCCCTCTGTTATTCTATAAAATATGAATCAAAAGCAAATTACTAAAGACCGATACAGACTTTTCCACAGCCTGAGATCGTTTTCGCCACTGGTTTTGCTAAAGTCGCCGCCGTCAGCTGAGCGGAAATGTCGTCCTCTAATTACCACAGAAATAATAATGAATAATTTTAGAAATAAACTCGCACAAATGAAAATTGCCACAGCACAAAACAGCACAAACCAAATACAAACATTTTCTACAATTTTCTGCTTGTTTTGAGGCTATTTAACATTCTGAGGTTCTGGACGACGTCATCGGCCGAAAATAAAACTGCAAATATCTGAAGAACCAGAATCGCACAAACGAAACTTTTTGCAGCACAAACGACGGTTTTTGTGTAGGTTTGCATTTGATGGGGGCGACTTCACTCAGGTTCCAGGACATCTGAGGTAAAATAAGTGTTTTTCTATCTCTTGATTAATCTGAGCAAGTGTAAAGCAGCTTTGAGCACCTGGTTTGTATGAGACTAATGGACTATTATAATGATACAACACTTCTAAATCTGATTTACACCTATAGGAGCAACACTACACAAATCTGTGTCGCTCTAATGCGTTTTTACGAAGCGCCAACGTGACAAACGGAAAGCAGCCGCTGAGTATCTTAATAAACTCTCATTACTTTTACAAAGATCCAAAAAGTGTTGAAATACCGAGAAGCTCATTCTTACAAAGGAGAAAAATCATCAGAAGTGCAGCCCCGAGCAGCCACTTCACAAGGACAAAGTGACAGAGAGAAATGACAGAGCTGTTCGGGAGCTTTTAGTTTGGACTCCCCAGGCTCCCACAGACACAAACGAGAAGCACTCCTCCACCGGACTCCGCCACGGTCCATCACCCTGTCAGGAGACTCTGGAGGGCCCTGCAGAGGGGCCGGGAAATGATGCTTCTCTGTTCACTCTGTGTTATGTAAATCGTTCTGAGAGAAGAGGCTGTTTACTCGACCAGAGCGTCGCCGCCAAACCAGATGTGTCAAATAAGCTGTTTCGCCAATGACACCCTTAAAGCGCCCGTATTCTGCCGTTTTCTGATCTGTTCTGAAGTCATTTCCTCGTCACAAACAGACCTGGAGTTGTGGTTTGTTTCATGCACACATGTTTAACACACAAACCTGCAGATTTAGGCTGAGGTCTTCTCTCAAATTGACAAAAAAAAACACAATACAGGAACTGCTCCACTGTGTTTACAAACCCCACGCACTTATTTGGATGAATTACCCGAACTAAAAGGTAAAAAAATAGCTGTTAATTGCTGTTTCATGACATCACAAGGTGGAACTGAGCATTATGAGCTTTGGAGATGTAGACGCACTAATAAAAAAGCGGGACTCAAACATCCCAATCCAGCTTATTTATAAAGCTCTGTGAAGAATAATAAAGTTGACCAAAGTGCAGTACAGTCGTCCCTCACGATAAAACGGTTCACCTTTTCTTAGCCTCACCGTTTTGCAGATTTTTTTTGTGTGCAATGTTGCATGCTCTTTGTGTTCTGCTCCCTGATTGGCTGTTCTGCGTAATGGAAGGTGGCCCGTTCCTCAGTTCAGATGGCGGAGCCTGTGTGAGAAAAGTGTATAAAGTGTGCGGTGAGGGGTTTTACAGCCTTAAAATATATGTAATAATTGTCAAAAAATAAAGCTGAATACTTCGCGGATTTCGCCGATTGTGGGTTATTTTTAGAACATAACCGCCGCGATAAACGAGGGACCCGTGTACACAGAGATAAAAACAGTGAGAAATATATATATAGAACAGTTGTTGAACAGTAAAAAGGCCTCAAAACAAGTTAAAAGCCTAAGAAGTGATTTAAAAGCGAGAAGAGTCGGCTCGTCTTATGTGAACAGGCAACTCCTTCCATAATTTAGGCCCAACAACAGAAAACGCTCCGTCTCCTCTGAGCTTCCTCCTGGACTGAGGAACGAGGGCAGAGCCTGGTCAGCAGCTCTGAGCAGAGCGAGGCCCCAACAGGTCAGCGAGGTACTGCGGGGCGAGGCCACTTAGGCGTTTAAAGACACATAAAAGTACTTTAAAAATCCTAGTGAAGAGCAGATAGGACACGTGGTCGTATTTCTGTGAACGAGCAGCTGCGTTTTGGACGAGCCGCGAGCGTCTGTGAGGACCGGCTTATGCAAACACAGAGGGCACTGCAGTAATCTCCAGTGTTGTCGTGACAAAAGCGCGGATCAAAAATCTGTGTGATGGAAGTTTATGTTGTGGAAAGATTTCTCTCAGTCTGTCTTTGTGTAAATGAACGTGATTTCTGCTTGAGACCGGAGCAGACGTTAACGAGGTGTAAAGGCTCGGCAAACACAACCGTTCCCACCCCCACAAGAAACTGTGTGTTGTCTTAAGGCCGAGTTATAGTTCTGTGTCGCCTTGTCGCTGTCGTTCTTTTGATTTATGGATCTGCGCCGAGGTCTGTGTGCGGCAAAGTAATTCACCTCCACAGAGCTTGCAGACGAGGATTTAAACCTTTGTGTTCGTGTCGACCAGGGGACCGTCTCCCACAGAAAAGAAAACACCCAGAGCCACAAAACCCTGCGTATATATATATTTTTTACCTGGCTGATCAGTATAAAAGACTATTGTGTGCTGCATTTATGAAATCAATGAAATGCTACAGAGAATCAATGTCCATTCAAATATATGGTCTGTGCTACTGCAGATGTACAAAAAAAATGGTCATGTTCTTACGCACATTGCCTGGTATCAAAGTGCTGTATGTGTGAATGGTGGTGGTGGTCGGAGGGGCCGATGGTGCAGATTGGAGCCTCACTTCTGTCAGTCTGTCCCAGGGCAGCTGTGGCTACACCACGGGCTGTGGAGTGAATGAAGAATGAACTGTGAAGCGTCTTTGAGTGTCCAAAAAAAGCGTTATATAAAACTGATGCTTTTTTTTTTGTTTTGTTTACCTGTCTGCTCAGTACAAAAGACTATTGTGTGCTGCATTTATGAAATCAGTGGAAAACTACAGAGAATCTATGTGCATTCATATATAATCTCAGAAAAGTTGAACATGAACCATCTCAAATTCCACTGAGTCGTGTCCTTTTTCAGCGCTTATAGTTCATGGAAATGAGCCATGTGGTTTTACGTTTCGTTTCTGTAAAAGTTAGTTAGTTAGTTAGTTAGTTAGTTTATTATTTATTTGTCAGGGACCATGTACAAACACATTCATCTTAGAAAAGAGGAGATGTTTTGCACCAGATTTAGCAAAAAAGCTATTTTCTATCCGCAGTCCCTGGGCAGGTGCGCACTAAAAGTAACATGCTACAAATAGTACAACATTCTATAAAACAATTTAAAATCCTACAAACATATTATAAAAAAAACTAAAAAAACCAAAAACAAAACATTAAAATATTTACAAACACTCTAACAGTCACACTGTAAACCACAGAATAAGAAAGTTACTGAAAATGTAAACAAATGTGCATAAAGCTGCATTAAACACGTCATTACTGTATTTGCGTCGTATATGTAAATGTATAATTATTAAAAACGTTTTATTTGAATGTTACAAGATTGACACTATCTACAAATTTAGAATTACATTTAAAAACTACAAACTCATTCATGACTCATTACTGAGTATCAGAAATGTCGGTAGAGCGGAGTTAGAGAGGACCAGTCACAGCCCTGAGTGTCTGCGTCGCTTCCTCCTGCTGTCTGCTTCCTCCTGCTGTCTGCTTCCTCCTGCTGTCTGCTTCCTCCTGCTGTCTGCTTCCTCCTGCTGTCTGCTTCCTCCTGCTGTCTGCATCCTCCTGCTGTCTGCTTCCTCCTGCTGTCTGCTTCCTCCTGCTGTCTGCTTCCTCCTGCTGTCTGCATCCTCCTGCTGTCTGCTTCCTCCTGCTGTCTGCTTCCTCCTGCTGTCTGCTTCCTCCTGCTGTCTGCTTCCTCCTGCTGTCTGCATCCTCCTGCTGTCTGCATCCTCCTGCTGTCTGCTTCCTCCTGCTGTCTGCTTCCTCCTGCTGTCTGCTTCCTCCTGCTGTCTGCATCCTCCTGCTGTCTGCTTCCTCCTGCTGTCTGCTTCCTCCTGCTGTCTGCTTCCTCCTGCTGTCTGCTTCCTCCTGCTGTCTGCATCCTCCTGCTGTCTGCTTCCTCCTGCTGTCTGCTTCCTCCTGCTGTCTGCTTCCTCCTGCTGTCTGCTTCCTCCTGCTGTCTGCATCCTCCTGCTGTCTGCTTCCTCCTGCTGTCTGCTTCCTCCTGCTGTCTGCTTCCTCCTGCTGTCTGCTTCCTCCTGCTGTCTGCATCCTCCTGCTGTCTGCTTCCTCCTGCTGTCTGCTTCCTCCTGCTGTCTGCTTCCTCCTGCTGTCTGCTTCTTCCTGCTGTCTGCATCCTCCTGCTGTCTGCATCCTCCTGCTGTCTGCTTCCTCCTGCTGTCTGCTTCCTCCTGCTGTCTGCTTCCTCCTGCTGTCTGCTTCCTCCTGCTGTCTGCTTCCTCCTGCTGTCTGCATCCTCCTGCTGTCTGCTTCCTCCTGCTGTCTGCTTCCTCCTGCTGTCTGCTTCCTCCTGCTGTCTGCTTCCTCCTGCTGTCTGCTTCCTCCTGCTGTCTGCTTCCTCCTGCTGTCTGCTTCCTCCTGCTGTCTGCATCCTCCTGCTGTCTGCTTCCTCCTGCTGTCTGCTTCCTCCTGCTGTCTGCATCCTCCTGCTGTCTGCTTCCTCCTGCTGTCTGCTTCCTCCTGCTGTCTGCTTCCTCCTGCTGTCTGCTTCCTCCTGCTGTCTGCTTCCTCCTGCTGTCTGCTTCCTCCTGCTGTCTGCTTCCTCCTGCTGTCTGCTTCCTCCTGCTGTCTGCATCCTCCTGCTGTCTGCTTCCTCCTGCTGTCTGCATCCTTTTAATAATAATACTACATTTTATTTATCCGGCGCCTTCCTGGACACCGAAGGTCGCCTCACTTAATGTGGAGCGAGAACATTTCTGAGGTGCACGTCGCTCTGCGGAGGCGGTTCGCGGTGACGCAGATGTTTGGACGCACGACGGCTTTAACTGTTAAATGTAAATTGATTAGCACAAGTGTGTGAAACAAAAGTCACTCTGCTTTGCTATTTTTGGAACTTCACTGGAAAAAAAACAATATCTGGGTGAGTTAAAATGACTTAAATTAAGAACATTTTACTTCAATGAGCAGATTTATCTTGACAAGTGAAATTATCTGCCAGTGGAATAAGTGTATTTTTCTTAATTCAAGCAACATTTGATTTTATTTCTTATTTTAAGTGCAAAACGTTGTTGTTTTTCTTATTTTAAGTGTCGCCAGATGTAATTTTAGTACAAAAAGTCTTGTTCCACTGGCAGATCATTTTACTTGTCAAGTGAAATTTACTCCAATCATGGTAAAACTTTCTTAATCAAAGTCATTTTAGCTTGACTAGATTTAGTTTTTTGTTGTGTTGTCTGGTCCATATCTGCTGGAACAAGCAACAACCTTTGTCTGTATTCCAAAAACTTCACAAATTGATTAATTATTTTTCTTCAAGATCTCAAAATGGTGTCTTGAAAGTGACATTTGCCTCAAATGGAAATGGAAAACGCCTTTACCACAGCACGGATTTGTCAAAATATGTGTGAATGAAACGAAACACAACTCGGGGTCTGTTTTTGAGGAGGTAAAAAACATTTTTAACATGACTCAAAGCTCATGAGAGTTCGTTTTGTGTAATAAACTGTAGGACCTTTAAATTGGACGAACAAATCTAGACTTAAACCAAAAAGAAAACCTGACGAGTAAATAAACGAGTGTAAAGCTGTTCTCATACATATTCACGAATGTGTTTGTGGAGCCGTCAGCCCAAATCCTTCCTCCCCCAAACAAACTGATGAGGCGTTTTGAACACAGCACCATGCGCAGGAGCGGGGGAGTCATTACACACATTAACGGCCTAATTGATCCCGGGGTGAAGAGATCGACTCCGCGGCCCAAAAGTGCAGACGGAGCGAAAGACGTGATTACAGACATCTGCAGCCCCGTCTCCAGCGCCACATCGCCGCATCATTACATCCAGGCGCACCTGCCCGTCTCCATGGGGATGGGAACGCTTCACCCGGCATGTCCCGCGGTACGGCATTTCAGTGCGATGGAAATAAACCGAAAACCAGGTCAAGTTACACGTCTACGCTCACTGTTAGAATGCGTGTTTTTAAAAAGGTCCATGTTACACAATTTTCTGACCTTTTTATTAATTATTTAGAAGTTTATTACCATTTTTATAGTTTTTACTCATTGTTGTTATATTGTGATGCGTGAGCTCCCGGCTAAAGGCTGGAACACACCAGAGAATATAAAATCTTCAGGGATTTTATTTATTTATTTTTTATGTATTTGACAGGGACAGTGCAGTCAGACATATTTACATACAGAACATGCAGCTGATACGACGCATATAGAGTTTAGAGCTATTAGCTCTTTCAACTCCTGCCCCTGGTTGGGCTTTTACCTAATAATAGTTAAAAAACTTACAAACAAGCTTTGAGTTTGGAGGTGAACAATTTAAGATCTGATTTACACTTCAGTTCAGTGGGAACTGAGTTCCATCGCCGACCATTTTTAATTGAAAAGGCTGAGGCCCAAATGTGGTTCTGCGATGTGGGATTAAACAGTTATTACTCCTGGTGCTTCTGCTGACTGTTGCTGGTTTGTCTTTGAGCAAATGTACACAGAGGTTCTGGTGCTAAATGCTTAATGCATTTGAATAGAAGCTTAAGAGAGGATCATTTAGAAAAGCTCTCAAAACTAAGCAAATTATACTTAAGTATATTGCAGTGGTGGCGGCGAATTGGCTTTTTATCCATAATTTTCACAGCTTGATTGTAAAGTGTTTAAAGCCAATGTGTTTGTGACAGAGGATCTGCCTGGGCCCATGCTGCCTGCAGTATATGTGAGAAAAGATCGTCCCTGCATGTACAGCAGAGCTCAGGCTCAGGATGTGATACCTGATTAGTCTGAAGCAGTTTAGATTGTGTTTTAGAAATGTTCTTGATATGCTTGTCAAAGGGTCTAGAACCAGCCGTAGATATTTCAATTCTGTTACAGTCAATGAATTTGTTCATTTTGCAAATAGATTTGAATGTCTGTAAGGTTTATTTTTTAATTGAAAAACACAATTATATATATATATATATATATATATATATATATATATATATATATATATATATATATATATATATATAAACAGCGCAGCTACAGACATGAGCAGAGTTTGTGCTGATTATTAGTCTCACACATGAAGGACAAAGTGTCAGGACAGATTTACAGCAGACGAGCCAGTTTCACGTGTGAAAACAAACAAGAGAAAATCTACATTTTTATAAATCTGTCCTGAATGAAACAAACGCATGAGAATATCCACACTTTAGAAATCTGTCTGTGGCCTGGAACTCTGGAGCTCTGGAGCTCTGGAGCTCTGGAGCTCTGGAGCTCTGGAGCTCGCAGCTCAGGGCCCACGGCCTCCGCTGATGTATTTTATGAAATAAATACACTAAAGTCACTCTATCGACGGGAAAATCCGGCACTCGCAGACCAGAGCTGATGCCCTGGACACGCGTCAAGTATTTTTCTTCCATTTATTTTCGGGGGCGTCTAAACTCAAATGTAAAGGTGTCCAAATAGAGGCTTCCAGGGCGTTTTTGACACTGTGGTGTGAATATAAACCTATGTCATAATGTAGTTACCTCCTTGATTGTTTGATTGATTCTTGTGAGCTTTGAGTCACATTAGAATGTTGTTACTCCTCAAAAACAGACCTGGACTTATGTTTTGTTTCATTCACACATGTTTGACACACAAACCCTGCAGATTTAGGATTTAAGAGTTCTCCTTTCAAACAGAAAACACTCACCTTGCGATGTCATGTGGCAATACGGGAAGTGCTCCACCGTGTTTTTAAACTCCACACACCTTCACCAGAATCATTTGGATCATTTCAGACCTGGAATTACCCATCTCCACTGTACTAAAAGTAAAAGGAGCTCTACAAAGTGTTACTCAAACGTGTGAATTAAACAAAACACAGCTCCACGTCAGTTTTTGAGGAGTAACGTGACTTAAAGCTCACAAGAATCAATTGTGTATAATATAGGACCTTCAAATCCACTGCATCTAAGGCCTAGCATCCTTGTGGCATTTTGTACATTCATAAACCCTTGTGGCATTTTGTACATTCATAAACCCAGGCTTATTTCCTGTTAAAAAACCAAACAAATAAATGCATTGGCTCAGTAAAGCATGAAATCAGGTCCTTTAGGTGGTGTGTGTGCGTCGCTTTGCCTCAGCGCCTCAGATTCCACAGCGCCTCTCGGTCTCTCGTGCCAGGGCGGACATATTGGACGGAGCGTGAGGTTTCCTGCTGTAGGAGCGTTTACCGCCTGTGTCACTGTTTACGCTCAGAGCTGAGTCAAGCTGCTGCCAGACCGTACGCTGTGTATAGACATGGGCAGAGCTAACCTGATGCCCGCCGCAGTCCAAACGGAAAGTGAGTACGGAGTCACGTCTGGCTCCAGTTGACTTTACATTGGAAAATGATCAAACCTCTCACTGTAATATAATAATACTCCCTACGACTGTGCAACAACTCACTCCAGGGTTCCCACGGTCATGGAAATCCTGGAAAAGTCATGGGAATTGAAAATGTCATGTTCGAGGCCTGGGAAAGTCATAAAGTTTTGTAAATTCAATGAAAGTTTTGGAAAAGTCATGGAATTTTAGTTTCTCTCACACAACTACAGCGTTCTGTTAAAGGGGAACTCAGGCCTGTTTGAAGCTAAAGTTCGTTGCTAGAGGTGGTGGAATTCTGTCAGAAGCCAAAAAACGGCACAGATCAGTGTTTCCTCGGCGGAGATCTCACTGTGGCAGTGAGTCTGTCAAGGCAACAAACTAGTGTAGTGATGGGGGCAAGTTTTGTTTTGCCTAAAGGACACGCGTTAAGCTTTATGTGAAAACTTGAGAGTGAAAAGGGAAGAGGACGCTGCACGAAACTCGACTAAACTGTTCTCTTAAAGGGTCCCGTGTTGCGCCATTTTCTGATCTGTTCTCGTGTAGTTTCCTCTTCACAAACAGACCTGGAGTTGGCTTTATTTACAGTTACCTGGAAGACGTTGTGGATAAAGACTTCCAGCATAGTTCCCGACACTGGGGATGTGATAAAAGCGTGGATTCAGCAGCAGCGTCTTCACAACCTGCCAAAGCTTTCCACAGGGGACGCTAATCGCAGTTTCGATGACACTTACAGACACCAATGAGGCTTTTTTTTGGAATTAAAGTTGAACTCCGGCACATTTGAAGCTAAAGTCCGTTGCTCGAGGTGGTGGAATTCTGTCAGAAGCCAAAAAACGCCACAGATCAGTGTTTCCTCGGTGGAGATCTCACTGTGGCAGTGAGTCTGTCAAGGCAACAAACTAGTGCAGTGATGGGGGCAAGTTCTGAACTTCCACGTAAAACACCAATTTGCTTCAGACTGAAGAAGCTTAACACCACTTTAACCCATCTGACAACAGCCACGAGTCTAACAAACCAAACGCTCTGCCTGGTTCACTCATTAGTGTCTGGAAACGTTAGAAAACAACTTTATAAGCACCTCACACTTCCCTCTGCTGATTTCCCACTGCACAGGCCAAAGCCCAAAAGACTCGATCGCCGATGTCGTTTCTCATCCCATTTATTTACCAGTGAATTATATTTTTGGAAAAACGCTAAAAAATACATTCCCGAAACATTTTCTCTTAACAACTTTCAGTTTCTATTGTTCTTGACCCGTCGATCCTCACTTGTTGCTTCTGGCATCTCCAAAGCCTTGATGAGCTTCATTTGACTGGAGCCGAACGCTGTGGGTGACGTCACAGTCCGTCCACTTTTTTATTCAGTCCATTTGTCGCTCAACATCTGACCTGTGCAATGACAAAAACAGAGCTGGAGTTGTGTTTAGTTTCATTCATGTTTGAGTTTCCCTGTGTTATTAGTCAGTTTATAAATGATTATTATTGTAGCGCAACAATGAATTTATTATTCATTGTTTTTATTCATAATTAAAAGGGTAAACTTACTCCCACTTTCTGTTTGAACCAGTTTCAACGGATCGGAGCCTGGGTCATTCCTGCGTGTTTAGTTTGTAGATTAAATGAGTTTTCACTTTGGCTTCGGGCGCATCAATACCGAGTAAAAGAGCCGGTGCTTTGAACGGCTCTTTGAAATTAACTCATCCAAAAGATTCACATCCAATCAAAGAGCCAAAAAGCCCATCACTAATGAAGCTGAAGCACCAGGACAGTTGGATAACAGTTTGATCTGTTGTGTAAGAAGTTCTCTCTCAAATGACAGAACCGCTTTGCACCAAGAAAAGAAGAATAATGGATTTAAAATGAGACGCATGAGCACAAAATCAGCCTGGAAATGGTCTTCTTACATCCAAGGGCTCAGTGACAATATCGACTTCACCAATATCATGGAACCAACTGATACTTTACGGTGACATCACGCTGGGGGTGTATTTCTATGTATTTGTGTGGCGGAATGTTCAGCCGTTACCATGGTGACACAACGCACACTTTAGCGATAACGATTTGAAAACTCAAGAAAAAATACAAAATGGTTTTAAAGAGCGCATTTTCAGGAGCGTGGTCAGTCCGAGCGTTCATGGTGCTGTACAGGAGTCTGATTTTCCACAAAAAAGTGAGAGCGACAAACTGAAAGACTGTTGGCTAATGCTAGGAAGCTTGTGGCTAATAATATTGTATAGATTAATGGGCCTCATTCATGAAATGCTTTTACGAACACATTTGTACTTAAAGCCTTATGAACATTTTTGGCATTCACAAAATTTAACTGTAAAAGTTCTTCTGGAAGAACAAATCTACTGTTTTAGAATATTATTACTCTGATACTGCAACAAAAAAAAGAAATCTCTCCATGATTGTAAGTTATTTTCTTAAATGATTCCCTATAAACATGTGGCTCTGTGATCCAATAACCTTCATGAGGAGTTTTCTAGAGTCGATTTGGTCTAACAGCTTCACTCTGTCCCAGCCCCAGTGCTCTCCATATGGGCGTCTGTCACAGCCCTGAGCCTGGTCACTGCACTGGACCCAACACCCTCATTACCCCCATTACCCCCATCACCCCCATGACCAGAGCTCGCACACCCCCACCCCAGCCTCCATCACTATTTACTGCGGGTCCATGCTCACAGAAAGTGCGATAAATACGATGAAGTGCCCGCTTATTTCAATAAGTTTCTGGCTTAAATCTGAGTGTGCTCATGTGAGTTTGGACATTTGAAATCACTGCTGAAGCTGTAAAACAGCCGTAGTCTGTAGACACTCTCCACCTGACCTCCTCTGCCTCCCCTTTCACACGTCATAATACCCATATTGGCCATATTTGGACGTTTCTAACCAAATACATGGTTAAAAACACATGGTTACACACAAAACATTTTTAAGAAAAGATTCATGAATGAGGCCAGAGTTCCATCTAAACCAGCTCTTTCTGGTCAGATTGCACCTTTGCATTTTATTATATTATATTTCATTGCATTTTTTTACTATATTGTTTACTTATTAGGCCCGAGCCCCTACATTCATCGCCCAGGCATTCATCATTGTCAACTGAGCGATTGAGGGATGAAGTTCAGTGCAAAGCTGAACTTCGTCCCTCATTCACTCTCTGCGTAAACAGCAGTATCCTGGACATGCGTATTTGTTCTTGCTAACAAGTTATCGCTAGCAAAGTGCTCCTGTCCCCCACACACACTCCTGACATCAAGCTGTATCCAAGCCCCCAGGCCGAAGGCATGGCCCATATTTATAGCTGCTAAAATGAATGGAAATCAATGGGAGTCAATGGCCGACCCCGAGGAGATGGTGAATGACGAGCGCGTAAGCGGGTTTATAAAGCAAGTGGGTCAGACTATGAAGACCAGTAGGCACCAGTTAGACAGAAATATGCCACAATTTAGACAGTGATGCCGATGGTGTGTCAAGAGAAGATCCTGGTGTAAATACAGTCAATGTTCAACTCAGAGATTTACATGGAGGATAAATGACATAATCTCTATTATAACTAGAATCATATGGATAGTTTCAGCCCTGATATTGCCGGTCTTTACTGAACTAAAGGTAAATGGAGCTGTTAACTGAATAGTAGCACTGCATGACATCACAAGATGGAACAGAGCATTTTGAGTTGTAGCAGTGTAGACAGACTAATATCAGAGGATCACTGAAACAAAACACAGCTCCAGGTCTGTTTCTGAGGTGGTAACAGCATTATAACATTGCTTACAAATGTTCAAATTGTTAATAATCTGATACAAGCGATAACAGTCTCTAGAAGTGCTTCTGACTGTTTAGATTTCAGTCAAAAATAATGGGATAAATTATAGAAAAGTAATGAATACAGTGAACTCAAGACAGTCAAGACAATAATGATTTTTTAGTCATTTACCTGCTTCATCTCATCTGCTTCTGTATCTTCTTTCACAGGTTACGGAGGAGAGAAAGGCGTCCTGGAGAAGTGCTCGTCGTGTAAAGGCAGAGGGCGCAGGTCAAAGGCAGAGGGCGCAGGTCAAAGGCAGAGGGCGCAGGTCAAAGGCAGAGGGCGCAGGTCAAAGGCAGAGGGCGCAGGTCAAAGGCAGATGGGTCCAGGCAGGATTCAGCAGATCCACAGCAGGTGCTCATTCTGCCAGGGACAAGGGGAGAAGTTCAGCTCCACAGATCACTGCAGGAAAGAGACCAGGAGTTCTGTTTTGTTTCTTTTCATTCGCACATGTTTAAAGCACGAACCCTGCAGATTTAGGCGAGTAGAGTTCTTCTCTCAAACTGAAAACACACCATTGCACCTTGTGATGACGTGTGGAATCGCCCGTCTCTGTTGAACTAAAGGAAAAAGGAGCTGTTAACTTGAATACTGCCACTTCATGACATCACAAGGTGGAACAGAGCACTTTCAGCTTTGGAGATGGAGACGGACTCATAATAAAGTGTTACTCAAACATGCAAATGCAACAAAACACAACTTCAGGTCTGTTTTTGAGGAGGTAACGACATTCTAACTAAGAGTCACTTTCAAACTTTATGCCCAATTACCGTATTTTCTGGACTATAAGTCGCTACTTTTTCCCCAGGCTTTGAACCATGCGGCTTTTACAATGTGGATTTTTCTTCCACCACTAGGGGCGCTCTAACCGGAATTACAAAAACAAGATAGACGGAAAATTAATGCAAAGAAAATTATGCTACTTTTTATTTAGCAGATATAACGCGCACGACAAATGACTAACTGGTAATTATTTTCAAATCCTCGGCCCTTCATCATGAAAAGCACATGAAGGAGTTTGTATGATGCAAGTTTTAAGTTGAAGGCATCGAGCTCCAGGAAGGAAACCGCTGTAGAGCCCTGCACCCGTGGGAGTCCAACACAAAACAGTGCGGCGCGGGACATATTCTGAAAGCTTATTGCGGGCGGGAGCGCGACCGTACAAGGCAGGAGCGGGACTGAAGACTGTGGGGGCGGGCAGGAGTGGGACTGAAGACTGCGGGAGCGGGCAGGAGCGGGACTGAAGACTGTGGGGGCGGGACTGAAGACTGTGGGGGCGGGCAGGAGCGGGACTGAAGACTGTGGGGGCGGGCAGGAGCGGGACTGAAGACTGTGGGGGCGGGCAGGAGTGGGACTGAAGACTGTGGGGGCGGGCAGGAGCGAGACCGAAGACTGTGGGGGTGGGACTGAAGACTGTGGGGGCGGGCAGGAGCGGGACTGAAGACTGCGGGAGCGGGCAGGCGCAGGACTGAAGACTGTGGGGGCGGGCAGGAGTGGGACTGAAGACTGTGGGGGTGGGCAGGAGTGGGACTGAAGACTGTGGGAGCAGGCAGGAGCGGGACTGAAGACTGTGGGGGCAGGCAGGAGCGGGACTGAAGACTGCGCGAGCGGGCAGGAGCGGGACTGAAGACTGTGGGACTGAAGACTGTGGGGGCAGGCAGGAGCGGGACTGAAGACTGCGCGAGCGGGCAGGAGCGGGACTGAAGACTGCGGGACTGAAGACTGTGGGGGCGGGCAGGAGCGGGACTGAAGACTGTGGGGGCGGGCCGGAGCGAGACTGAAGACTGTGGGGGTGGGACTGAAGACTGTGGGGGCGGGCAGGAGCGGGACTGAAGACTGCGGGAGCGGGCAGGCGCAGGACTGAAGACTGCGGGAGCGGGCAGGCGCAGGACTGAAGACTGTGGGGGCGGGCAGGAGTGGGACTGAAGACTGTGGGAGCGGGCAGGAGCGGGACTGAAGACTGTGGGGGCGGGACTGAAGACTGTGGGGGCGGGCAGGAGCGGGACTGAAGACTGCGGGACTGAAGACTGTGGGGGCAGGCAGGAGCGGGACTGAAGACTGCGCGAGCGGGCAGGAGCGGGACTGAAGACTGCGGGACTGAAGACTGTGGGGGCGGGCAGGAGCGGGACTGAAGACTGTGGGGGCGGGCAGGAGCGGGACCGAAGACTATGGGAGCGAGCAGGAGCACGACTGAAAATTGTGTCCCGTGCAGACCTCTACCTGCTGCTGCTGTAAGCTCGGCGTCAGTGGTTTCAGCGGAGATGATTAAAGTGACTTGTGGTTTCACTGCACAGGAGAAATGAAGGTCAATTACCGGTTCTTTTCTGTTTCTGACCTCATTTTAATCAGCACAGTTGCTGCCGTGTTAAAAGGCACTGTTCAGAAAGAATCTGTTCAGGTACATAAATGTACATTTACAGTACAAAATCGATCTGTATATGCAGTAAATATCTCATTTTTCAACATGGATATCAGCGGCTTATAGCCCGGTTGCGACTTGTATATCTTTTTTTTAAAATTTAAAATAAAGTGGATGCGGCTTATATGCAGGTGCCTCTATAGTCCAGAACATACGGTAATCTTCTCAAACTAAAACACCTGGTACATTACTGACAGTAACTGTGTCTCCAGCTTCTCAATAACAGACAGCACTTTAAACCCATCACATGTCCTATTTTCGTCTGAGGGGCAGAGTTCTTAAATTTGCTTTTGTTTACAGACTGAATTCCCAGAAAAAGACGAGCTAAACACCTCATGCACCAGCTGGAGAGACGACTGCCTCCCAGAGAGGACGTGATGCTGACGGTCACATGGAGGAGGTGGACCTGGTGGAGGTGGAGGTCCAGGCCCAGCAGAGGAAGCACCAGGGAGAGTTTACGAGGAGGAGGAAGACGCCCCACAGTCAGGAGTCCAGTGCCAGACACAATGAGCCGCTCCTCTGCCCAAACTCAAAGTGGCTGCCAGAGATTTGTGTTCCTCGTTTGAGGTTCGGACTCACTGTAAATGTTTGTTACATCTTTATTTAAGTGTGTTTTTGTCCTATTCTACTTTCTGTGAAGATAATTTCATATTTTTTGGTAATAAAAGGCACAATATTTACAAATGTGATCTTAATTTATTGTCTCTTCTCAGTGTAGAACTAAAAATAAACCTGTCAGGAGTTTTTACATGGTTGTAAATGAATATTAGTGGTAGTAATTATGGCGTGCTGTTTTCTGGAGGGTCTGCACCTGCTTTTCTCCATGGGGATGTTAATAATTGCCTGGAATGTTCAGCACCTTTACTCCCTCTTTATTGGTTAGTTGTGTGATTTTTTTTTAAACTGCTCATTGGCAGTGCAATAAAAAACTTTATTTTTCCACCACAATAGAAGGAACTCTGTCCTTTGAGATTCTGTACTTCTGTACTTTGCCCTGAAATATCTAAAAGGTAAATGCACAAATGTGGAACCTGTGTGTTTCTATTAGTGATACACCCAAGAACTGACTGGATTACAATCAAACAAAATGTAATTTTAATCATATTTTTAGCTATATATGGCCTATAGAAAGTTATGATGTCATTTGAAATCCAGCAACATCTTAGGCTGGATTTATAATGTATCTATATTAGTGGTGGGCATAGATACATTTTAATATATATCTCTATATCTATATCCACACTGGTTTTGCTCCTAACGCCCTTGGGGGGGATTCGAACCCAGGACCGCCATAGGAAAGTGCAGTGACTAACCCATTGAGCTAACCAGCCACTTGAGGGCGCACCCCGGACGAGGTGCTGTGTTTTGAAGGGGCACAAAACACTTCCTGCCCCTAAACCCACCAATAGCTTTAGGACACGTGGCCTGGTGATTAGCGCCAGGTGAGTGTGATTAAGTAGCACAGGTGTGTATAATTAGGCGCGCCCCGGTGCTCACATGGATATGTGCAGAAGAGGAGAGCTCCACCGGGAGCTCCACCGGGAGCAGCGGATACGTGGATTTGTTTGTGACAGCAGCGCTTCGGCTTTACGCTCTTCTAACGCGCATTTAGCCCCAGCAACATGGACACGCGAAAGTTTATCGCTGCAGCTCCAGAACAGCTAAACTCTGGAAAAGGCGCATATTTGGCCACAGCACGTGCAGCTCCAGGACGCAAACTCTGGAAAAGGCGCGCATTTGGCCACAGCACGTGCAGCTCCAGGACGCAAACTCTGGAAAAGGCGCATATTTGGCCACAGCACGTGCAGCGCCATGCTACGGGACTACGGAGACGGCGCAGCGGCGGGGCTACCGGAGACGGCGCAGCGGCGGGGCTACGGAGACGGTGCAGCGGCGGGGCTACAGCGGCGGGGCTACGGAGACGGTGCAGCGCGTCCAGATCACCGCGTCAGCATGTTGAACCAGGCGAAGAAGCCAACACCAGATAAGATTTACCAATATGGTTTTACCTGTTGCCTGACCAGCCGAGACCCAACCGTACACACTTTTACTACTTTACTACTTTATAAAGCCTGTTACAGTCGAACCGGATGTTTCTGAAGTCCCTCATACCGGTGGGGTCCATAATAAAGGGGAAATATCACTTGGGCTTTTGCCAACCGGATAAACTGAACTGAATTTCTTTGCGGTACAATAATCCATTTAGTGACATGTTTTTAGACTGTTTTGGCTGGTCGCGCAACTTCACCCGTTGGTGAACTCGACCGATTATCGCAACTTCACCCGTTGGTGAACTTGACCGATTATCGGAATGTTTGGTTTTTTGTCGCAGTGTTGGTGAATAATGTTCGTGCTGCCGCTGTTTTTCGCTCTGCTTGGTTTTTTAACGCAATGTGGTTTTAATAACGCTTTGCTGCGCTTTCATATGGCATTTGTGGCAATGCTTTTGTTGAGAGGAAACGCTGTGTTTTCATAGTGTAGATGCGTCTAAATATAAGGGGAAAATGGGGGTTTAACATGTCGTGAAATTTTCTGGAAAAAGGTAAGTGAACACTGAGAAATTTTCTGGAAAAAGGTAAGTGAACACTGAGAAATGAAACAGGCTAGAACCCGATACTCAGAAAAACGAGGCCCGGTAGAGTTCAATTTGTCAACTGGATAAAGAGTTTTTGGTAGATGTTTCCCTGCTCATCCAAGCTGTTTCTTCTGTTCTTGTCCACTTAACAAAGTGAACTCTACCCTTTGCCGTTTTTAGCTGACGATTAATGCCGTAAACAGGGAGGTCATTATAGCTCTATGGGTGAGGTAGGCAGGCTTTACGAATTTCTTGGGAGTCATTTTTCACCATTTTCAGTGCTCCAGGAGCAGGTGAGGCAGGCGCACTTAACGAATTTTTTATGATCCGTTCTTTACTATAGCCAGTGCTCCAGGAGCAGGTGAGGCAGGCGCATTTCACGAATTTCTTAGTACTTGACGAATTTCTTCTGATCGTTCTTCACCATTTTCAGTGCTCCAGGAGCAGGTGAGGCAGGCGCACTTAACGAATTGCTTGGTACTTGACGAATTTCTTACGATTGAATTTTTTTGCATTTGACCCCCCCCCCAACTCCGTACACTGAGCATACAGCCCGCAGCCACGTAGTTCTATGCCCACAGCCACGTAGTTCTATGCCCACAGCCACGTAGTTCTATGCCCGCAGCCACGTAGTTCTATGCCCGCAGCCACGTAGTTCTATGCCCGCAGCCACGTAGTTCTATGCCCGCAGCCACGTAGTTCTATGCCTGCAATTTCCCATAGAAGCACAAGGCATTTTTTGCTAAATCACGCTGCTTGTGTTAGGCTGACAGGGCTTCCACAGCTTTCATAAAGGTTGAATTTTGTAGGGATTATAATGTATTTTTACAATAAGAACTTAAAAAAAAAATATTAAATCGTCAAAGCACCTAAAAATCAGCTTTGTAATGGTTAGCCTAGCTCCTCTCTGGTCAGAACTACGTTTCTGACGTCACATTGGGCTGCAGAAGTTAAAGCACAGCCCATTGAAAACAATATGGCGCCATTTTGGATTCATCCAGATTTTATTATAGTTCTAGGGGCCATCGAACTTTTAACCTTGCTGTGCTAACTAGTAGTGCACTGCTAATCGCTACTGGGACAATTAATTACTAACCATTTAGTTTTCAGGTTTTGGATGGAGTCTAACCTTTTTCTTTTTTTACAGGCAGCAGTTTTTTGTAATGTTTAAGCATTTATTGTCCACAAGCTAAAACTATTTATTCAAACACAGCTAAAGTTAAAACATGTCTGCCATTATATTACTAACCCATATGTTGTTTTTTAGGCTGGCGTCTAACCTTTTTTTTTTTACAGGAAGCAGTTTTACTATCACCGTGTTGATTTTAAGCATTTATTGTTATAACATAAGCTAATGCTGTGAATCTACTTAAATTCATGTCTAGTTTACTGACTAACACATTTTCTGGTTTTAGGATGGCGTCTAACCTTTTTTACAGGGAGCAGTTTTATTATGTTTTACGCATTTATTGTCCATAAGCTAAATCTACTGAAATTCATGTCTAGTTTATTCAAATACAGCTAAAGTTAAAATATGATGCCTGCCATTATATTACTAACATTTTCTGGTTTTAGGATGGCGTCTAACCTTTTTTACAGGGAGCTGTTTTTATCATTGATTTTAAGCCTTTATTGTCCGTAACGTAAAGCTAAATCTAGTTTATTTTAATCCAGCTAAAGTTAAACATGTCTGCCATTATGGTACTGACTGCCCTGTCCATTTTCAGGTTTTAAGATGCTATCTAACTTTTTTTTTTTTTTTTTTTTTTGCAGGGATCAGATTTATTGTCATGTTAATTTCAAACTGCTAAACATTTAGGCTACTTGTTTATAATGCAAAGCTAAAACATGATGCCTGCTGCTGACTAACCTGTACATTTTCTGGTTTTAGGATGGCGTCTAACCCTTTTTTTTTTTTTTACAGGCAACAATTTTTTTTGTCATGTGTTAAGCATTTATTGTACATAACTAAAGCTGGTCTAAAGCTAAATCTCCTTCAATTCATTTCTAGTTTATCATGTTTTAGTTTTGGCTGCGTTTAAATTAGCCAAATCTCCCTCATGTCTTGCAACTGTGAGGCATAAAGATCATCTGCGGCAACTGCAGCGGATGATCTGTTAATTATTAGTTTATTATTTAAACACAGCTAAGACTAAAACATGTCATGTTACTGACTAGCCCTTAAATTTTAACATTGCTAAGATAAACTATGCTAGCTTTAGTTGTACTGCTAAGCTAAATGCTACTGTGACATAATTTACAGGTGGTGGTGGTGGTGGTGGTGTCTAACCTTTTTTACAGGGAGCTGTTTTATTATCACTGATTTTAAGCTAAATCTACTTAAATTCATGTCTAGTTTATTTTAATACAGCTAAAGTTAAAACATGTCTGCCATTATGGTACTGACTACCCTGTACATTTTCTCATTTTAGGATGGCGTCTAACTTTCTTTTTTTTTTTTTTTTTTTAACAGGGAGCAGTTTTAAGCATTTATTGTCCATACCAAACAAAATCTACTTAAATTCACATCTAGTTTATTCAAATACAGCTAAAGTTAAAACATGTCTGCCATTATGTTACTAACATTTTCTGGTTTTAGGATGGCGTCTAACCTTTTTTTACAGGGAGCAGTTTTATCATTGCCATGTTGATTTAAGCATTTGTCTTGCAACTATAACAGATTTTAGTTTATTTGAATACAGCTAAGGCTAAAACATGTGTTGTAGTCTGGCTAAATTATGTGGTGGTGGGGTGGTGTCTAACCTTAACATGCTAATCCAACCTTTTACAGGTAGCTCTGGGCTATGTGGACTACTGAGAAATGAACGTTCACCTCTATTTGAAGTCAAAAAGGCAAAAAAGGTCCCAGGAGAAAATCTCAAGAGATGAAGTAACTACTGAACTAATCAAGAATCTTTTTCTTTTTAATCAGAGAAAATACCCAAAAATATGGAATGAATGAAGAGAATATATCATTTAAAATGGATACACACTTGATTCACCCAAAGAAAGAATACACCTTTCATGCCCAAATACCTCAAAGTTAAAGAAAATGGAGCCCTGAGGAGCCATCTATAAAAGTGCAAAAGCTGAACAGTGACTAAACAATTACATTTTTGAAAAATGGATTTCACTGGACAACCTACAAACAAAACATGTCCTGGGACTGATCTGGAGGAAAGGAGTCTTAACCTGGCACAAAGAGTTTGAATGTTGATCCTGGGATCCCAAAGGAAGGAAAGACGAAGGCTGGAGGCTGAGAGAATCGCACAAGATGGAGAAATGTTCAAACCTGAACATTTTAAATCAAGCTGGTGTTTACTTTCCCTTGTGAGGGGAATTCACTTTGTATTTAAGCCATTTATCACCTTGACTTTTGGGCCACACACCGGCTGAGTGTAATGGTTCAAACCTTCTTCCTGCTGCTGGTTTCACAGGTTTGTATTGGTCTGTCCGTGCAGATTTAAACTCTGTAGGTGTTTGAGGTCTGTCCGTGCAGACTTAAACTCTGTAGTTGTTTGAGGTCTGTCCCTGCAGACTTAAACTCGGTAGGTATTTGAGGTCTGTCCGTGCAGACTTAAACTCGGTAGGTATTTGAGGTCTGTCTGTGCAGACTTAAACTCGGTAGGTATTTGAGGTCTGTCCGTGCAGACTTAAACTCTGTAGGTATTTGAGGTCTGTCCGTGCAGACTTAAACTCTGTAGGTATTTGAGGTCTGTCCGTGCAGACTTAAACTCTGTAGGTATTTGAGGTCTGTCCGTGCAGACTTAAACTCTGTAGGTATTTGAGGTCTGTCCGTGCAGACTTAAACTCGGTAGGTATTTGAGGTCTGTCCGTGCAGACTTAAACTCTGTAGGTATTTGAGGTCTGTCCGTGCAGACTTAAACTCTGTAGGTATTTGAGGTCTGTCCGTGCAGACTTAAACTCTGCAGGTATTTGAGGTCTGTCCGTGCAGACTTAAACTCGGTAGGTATTTGAGGTCTGTCCGTGCAGACTTAAACTCTGTAGGTATTTGAGGTCTGTCCGTGCAGACTTAAACTCTGTAGGTATTTGAGGTCTGTCCGTGCAGACTTAAACTCTGTAGGTATTTGAGGTCTGTCCGTGCAGACTTAAACTCTGTAGGTATTTGAGGTCTGTCTGTGCAGACTTAAACTCTGTAGGTATTTGAGGTCTGTCTGTGCAGACTTAAACTCTGTAGGTATTTGAGGTCTGTCCGTGCAGACTTAAACTCGGTAGGTATTTGAGGTTCTCTGTGAACCTTGTGTCATCTCAAAACAAGGTCTGAATATGCCGAGGATTTGTGTTACTGTCAGGTTTTGGTTTTGGGCCTAAACTGGTGTGTGCCAGACTCTAAACATTGGCACAGTTTTGGAGACGGCCTGGTCTCCTTGGTCTGATCTAAATGTGAAACGGGTTTAAGCACTGATGTGTGATGGTCTCATGAGTCTGAGACTATAAAACCCCTGATTACAAACTAACATTTCCACAGGTTTAACGGTTTGTTTTTTTACTTTGCAGTAAAAGTTCCAGGCCAAAACCCTGACCTCAACTTACTGAATTTGACGGGTTTGTATTTGATTTTTGTCTGAACTGGTCTAACTTTGGGCCAGATTTGGACTGGTTTGAGTGTAATAACTCTGGTCTTAACCTTTACACGAGACTGAAAAACTGGTTATTCTAAACTAACACTTCCACAGGTTTAACTGATTTTTCTGTTCATTTCATGTGAAAACCAGGTCTGAACTGACAGTCTTGGGTTATTGAAACTGGTTTGCGTGTAATTGTTCTGGTCTTAACACTTCCACAGGTTTAACAGATTTTTGTTTGTTCATTTAGTGTGAAAACCAGGTCTGAACTGACAGTCTTGGTGTTTTTAATGTGTTTTGTATTTGGTTTGGTCTGAGGTGGTCAAACTTTGGGCCAGATTTGGGGCTGGTTTGAGTGTAATAACTCTGGTCCTGAGCCTTACACTGGACTGAGAGACGGGTTATTCTAAACTAACACTTCCACAGGTTTAACAGATTTTTCTGTTCATTTAGCGTCAAAACCAGGTTTGAACTTGACAATCTTGGGTTTTTAATACATGTGTTTTGTATTTGGTTTGGCCAAAATGTGCCCGATTTGGACTGGTTTGAAGTGCAATTGCTCTGGTCTTAACCTTTACATGAGACTGAAAAACTGGTTATTCTAAACTAACACAGGTTTAACTGATTTTTCTGTTCATTTAGTGTGAAAACTGGGTCTGAACTTGACAATCTTAGGTTTTTAATGTGTTTAGTTTGGTTTGAACCTGGTATAAATGTGCCAGATTTGGACTGGTTTAGAGTGTGATGGCTCTGAACTCAGATACTGGTTCTTCTAATCTCAAACTCTTCCTCAGGTTTGCATTGTTGATTGAACTTTTAAACCATCTGTTGACATTTCTTTTTGAACACTGTTTTAACACAAGGTTAAGTGTCTTACTAATGTTGTGGGTCATTGCTGCCATTTTGTTTGTTGCTGTTGATTTTAACTCTTCTGAAATCTGTGTTTTATCTAAACTGTTAAACGAGTCTCCACAGGTCCGAGGCTGCTGTTTGTGGTGAGTATCTGTGCACTTACTAACACACTAACCTTACAAAAGCACGGGCGGTGGGTAATCCAGCCACAGAGGGCACTGTGTGCCCCTCTGTGCCAGTCCCCAGCCTGGACAAATGGAGAGGGTTGCTTTGGCATAAAACCACCGCCTTTATCCTGATCACACATGAGAAACCCTTTATTATTCGCCTGTGTACGTCTCTAAAGCCCAGTGCTCTGTTCACCTGCTGATGTCATGCAGTGGTGGTTTGAGAGTTAACTGCTACTTTTTTTTATCTTTAGTTTCGTGGAGATGGTGAAACTCCGCTCTCAGTCTCCGCAAAAACGACGACTCTGTCGGGGCCGAAGAAGCCGCTGGACACGCCGACTGATGCTGAACTGGAGAAGATGGAAAAGCTTGAAGCACTTGTTGAACCTGCAGGTCGGGCTACTTTAAAAATAACAAATATTTAGAATTTATCTTTCTTTTACATGATTTATTATTTTCTCTTTGATTGCTGGTAATTTATTGCAAAAAATGAATAATTTTGTTGTAGTTTTAACAGTTGTAGTGGTTATGAATTATGCAAAGGAGGAAAACCTACACAATAGTTTCTCTGTAGCTTAATCGTGTGCAGGCCTCTTTTTCATCATGCAGTGTTTACATTTTATTTCTTTGGCACTTTATGTACAGGACAATGATTTTACTCTTTATATAATTATGTTACTCTTATTATATTTATAACTGTTATTAATGGCACTTTTTGGTTTTTCATGGCAGGTGTGTGGCTGAGCTTTCGGGTGGTGAACAGTGCATCTCCTGCACTGCGCCGTTTGTTCCTGGTGATGGAGACGACGGCCCAGGCCGTGTGCTCCGGTTTAAAGCAGCCTTCACATCTGACCTGTCACAGCGGAAGGAAAGCACCGATGTCCAGTGGTCGAAAATGGCAACGGCTCTTGACCCCAGATTTAAGGACCTGAAAATCCTCCCGAGATCTGAAAGAGGAAGTCTGGAAGCTTCAGGCTGTTTGCTTCTCACAGGGAAATGGACTCAGATCCACCTACAAATAACATAAACCTCCTGTTGGCTGATTCAGATGAAGCGAACCCAGAATCTGACAGGACTGTGGCTCTGTGCAGAGGTGAGGACTGAACACACAGCAGCGACCCAAGCTCGGCACCTCTGGCAAACAAATATCTGGCTACAACTGCAGCTACGGTGCCGTGTGAAAGACTTTTCTCACTCTGTTCATACACTGATGTTACATATTACTAAGTTCATTGCTCTTATTTCAAGCTAAGAAGTGTGTTTTTGTAATGTTGCTATTTTATTTTTTAAGAAGCATAAGAGTGTAATCTGACTCAAAGTTCTGACTCTGCTCTGCACTTTTCTGAAAGAAAATAAACGAAAGGTCTAAAAGGAAATTCTTTGTGTTTATTTGATTCTCAATTAAGAAACTGTGGTAATTGCTTTACATTATGGCTTTAAAACTGAAAATAACACTTAAACATGCAATGCGATTATAAATATATAATTTTGATACGCGACTTTGTACTAATAACTGGATAATGGTTTAAATTAGGGCCGTCAAACGATAATTTTTTTTAATTAACTATGAAATTTCTGAGATGTATTGCGATTTAAAAAAAAAAAAAAAAAGTTTGACTGCCCTAATTTAAACCATTATCCAGTTATTAGTACACAAAGTCGCATATCAAAATTGTATATTTATAATGGTCAAAGGCATTAAACTCTGTTATTCAGCACAATATGTATAATTGAGAAAACCCTGGGCGAGTTGCTTGGAAGGGGGTGAAGAAATACAAGTTGGAGATTCCCGACTTAAAATCTAGTCAAGACCACGATTGAACCATTTACTATATATCACTGTTGTATTCAGTCCTCTTTTGTTCCCTTTTGTTTGCTCTGTCCCTGCCTCTCTTTAGGAGCTCCACAGGCTTCAGTGAGGTCCATCAGGCTGCTGGACCCCACAGGCTTCAGTGAGGTCCATCAGGCTGCTGTACCCCACAGGCTTCAGTGAGCTCCATCAGGCTGCTGGACCCCACAGGCTTCAGTGAACTCCATCAGGCTGCTGGACCCCACAGGCTTCAGTGAGCTCCATCAGGCTGCTGGACCCCACAGGCTTCAGTGAGGTCCATCAGGCTGCTGGACCCCACAGGCTTCAGTGAGGTCCATCAGGCTGCTGGACCCCACAGGCTTCAGTGAGCTCCATGAGGCTGCTGGCCGCTCTGGACTCACTCACTGTGGGCTTGGGTTTACTGTCAGAAACATTAAAGCTCCGACACCTGTAATATGGAAGAAAGTGATCATCTGGTACAGCCAGCCAGGCAGTCAGTGGAGTCTGTTCCTTCTGGTGGTGGAATGTCTGGGATGGTTTCTACATCTCTTGCTGTTCAGCTTGTCTTGAATAATCTTGAAATTGCTCTGCAAGATTTCTAACAGTTGAAACTTGCGGCATTTGTCCAGAGACACTTGGATGTATTTTATATTCTAAATTTACTGGCCACTGATTTGGCGTTTGTCTACCTTACTCCAATAGTGATTTGTAATCCACTTGTGTACAGTCACCAGGTTGTTTTGGATTGTCGATGCTGCTCATAGTTCTCTTCAGGAGGGTCATATCTCAAAGACTTTGTGGAGAAGAACCATCCGGTTACGCTCTGTTGCGTCTGTGGCTCATCTGGAGGGGTGATTTAATCATTGTACTCATTGACCTACGTTTGGTCAGGTGACCTGATGAAATCGGTTCGTGTGGTTCTTCTGTTCCTTTTGGAGGTGATTATGGACTGAGTTTGTCCAATATCTGTGCACTTCCCTGTAAATCTCTGCACATTATTTCTTGACTTGAGCTGAATGACTTCTGCTCACAGGGAGGGATCAAGATGTCCACACGAGACCAGGTCTGGATCTGTCATTGCCTGTCAAGAGGCTCATCAGCGCCACCCGGGGGAGCGCCAGCTCGGCCGAATGCGATGCGCGGCCCCTGAGGGCCGTTCGATGCCGCTTGCAGCTTTAATTTCCCTTGTATTTGCACACCCTTTTTTATTAGTACTATTTATTGCAGCTACTCGTACTTGTTGAATATTAGCGAGTCAAACAGTTCTTTTCATCCTAAGCATTTCGCTGCATTGTCGACCTTGTGTTGAACCTGCATATGGCAAATCAACAGCGGTTCAGACAGAGCAGAGCCTAGAGTTAGCATCACACCAGGAGGGAATGTTAATGACAGCTGCAAAGTTATCACCACCTGATCCAGATTTTTTTAGTACTGACGCAGATATTTGACACCAGCATCTGCCCATCAAAACAACATGGGAGCATCACCGGCCTATTTATGTTTTCTTTTATTTACAATTCAAGCAACTACAGCTCATATCCTCGTGTGAATAAATGATGAATTAATAAAAATAAAACTCAAAATATCCACATGAATTACTGTCAAGTATTACATAAAGAGAGAAACGTATAAATTATGAATTGTATGAATAATGGATAATGTGAGTGGACTTCTGATACTGCACAGTGAGCCGTCCCACTGTATATCTGTATTTCTTATATTTAGATCAAAGCGTTTCGGGCTGTATTTTTGGGCTGCTTATTTTAGAGAGGAGCAGATATTCAGAGACGACTTTTTGTTTGTGAAAAGTGAATTTACATCAGTCGGTTCATGCGACATAACTTTCTAAACTGTTCATAAAAGAGGGAGTATTGCACATCTGTGGGGTAATCACTGCCGACATGTAGAGTTTTTAGATCACCGTGTTGCCTTTTATTGTTTTGAAAATGCTGTATTTGCCCAAAAACGTGTTAATATATATTGCATAAAGACCCACAACGTTCTGCTCCAGTTAAATGAAGCTCGTGAGGTTATAAGAGTTCACTTGGAGCTATTCTCTATTATGAATAAGATTTTTTTTAACGGAAAAAATAGCACAAAAAGTGTCAGGATCACGTAGAGCGGGTTAATATGAGCAGTTTAAGGCCAAAATGTCGAGGCTCACAGCAGCATTACAGAGAGGTTACGCTGTTCTATCTAATTTATAGTATTGAATTTGTTATTCCAGCTCCGTCGACTCTGACTCCAATTCACTGTACATTGAACAATAGTCCCATGAGGTCCGTTTGGTCTTAAGATATTTTATGGAATTATATTTTTTCAGACCAAGAGTTGACATTTTCGATTGCTCACTCGCGGCCTTTCTCAGGATACATTTACACTAAAACGAATCATCGTATCAGAAACGATTTGCATCCAGACACGTCGTTTCTGTATTCATAATCAAAGCCTTTCCTATCCACACAGTAGCGTGAAACCGCAACGACTAGGCTGGCGTCACGATGTCACGGCATCACGTGGGTGGTAAAAACGAAGTGGAGCACCGTGTCTTTTTTGCAGAGTCTGTCTCCTTCTCGTCATGTATGTCGTAGCAGTTCTGCGAAGTGCGTCAGTGAGCTGCACTAACTGCAGCATGAGAGAGCAGAGACATCCAAGGTGGTTCCTCGTTTTCCACGGCCTACAAGAAAGCAGTTCTAGCTACACTGTTCCCGTTTGTCTCTGGTTTGTTTAAACTGTTTTTCGCAATAGTGTCGCATGACTCGGGAACCCGCAAGTCACAGTTACTTGGTCCAATAAGGACGTCAACTAGAGCTCCTACGTCAGTGTATCAACGTTTTCAGGCGTCCACGCGGTGCCGGATCAGATTTGTGCTCAGAAGAATTCGTAGGAGCTGGCAGCACCAGATCGTTCTGTCCCTGGAGCCTTTTCCATCAGAATAGTGTGGACGAACTGCATCCGAACACTGTTTTATTTTGTACTGTACTATTTTAATGTCCTTGATGTACGGCCTTGAGAGCCTTGAAAGGCGCCTAACAAATAAAATTTATTATTATTATTATTATTATTATTATTATTATTATTATTATTATTATTATTATCCATAATGAAAATGACTCGAATACGTACGAGTCTGGATGGGGCCTCAGAGTGGTCACATGATGCTGCTGTGACGTGTCCGGGCAGCTGATTCATACAGGTTTTGACCGGACACGTCACAGCAACATCATGTGACTCTGAAGAAGACTGTTGAGTTGAGCAGTCGAAACTGTCGGGTATGAAAGCAAATCCTTGGACTGAAAAAAATAACTTCACACCATAAATTATCAGAAGACCAATCGAACCTCATGGGACGATTGTTCCATGTGAACTCAATTAGTCGATGCAGCCGGAAGTGCGCCCGTGCTCACTTCCTGTTTGGAACATGGCGTCCAGCAGGTTCACTATGTCCATTTATATGTACAGTCTGTGGTCATTAGCCAAAGCTCACAGGCGCAGGCTCACTTCAGTCTTGGACAGTAAAACACTTTATAATGAGATGCAGACAGCACACAGTGGACTTATTTTGAGCTGAAGTGCTGCTCTTTTAAAACCACGGGGATCACCAGTGACACCACGGGGTACGACTATAATTTAGAGTTTTTACGGCACACCTCGGAGGACGCAGCGCCGTTAAACGATGGCCTGGTGACTACTTTGCCTTTACCTTGTCAGCGCGATTCCTGCCGGCTCGTCCCTGGCCTTTCCCTCGCCCCTTTGCCGCAACTGTCCTCTTACCCCACAGCAGCTACAGTGACGTTGCTGCTTCTTCCGAATTGCCAAACTGAAGTAATATTCTCCTGAGTTTTCCTCTGCATATTTTACCACAGAAAGTTAACATTTTAAGCTGTATTTTTTTTATTATTCTTTTGCTGTACTGGAGCCATGGTGGTCAACAATATGTTCAAAGACTGAAAGAAAGCACAATCGGCTACGAAAAACAAAGCAAAACATGCGAAGAAGAAAAACGTGCGGCATGAGCGCTCACGTCTTCTTCCTTGGTTTGTTTTCCGTTTATTTGGAACCAGCGGTTATTTATCAAAATATACACCTCCGCCTGGCGTTTAAGGGGTTAAACTGTATATCTGTACTTGGCAGATTTTGTTCAAATACATGAATTTGTACCTTCATGAAAAAAATACAGACTTCTAATAATTATTGGTTATTCCACCTGTCAGTCGTGCCCATCTGAGCTCAGGGACAAAAGACCTGGACTCAGAATACGCACCTTTAAATAGAAAACCGAAACGGGGCGGTGTTGGACAGGCTAAATTAGGAGAAGAGCAGCAGAATCATGTCGTGTAAATGAGGCGTCCCTGAAGCATCTGTCTTTCCTTCACGTCTGTGTAAACTCCTCAAACATCAGTCGGAACCGGGGCCTTCACATCGGGGCCAATGACTTTAAGGTAGAGCTCTTAATAAGCCTGAAATTAGCGAGAGGAGTGTGATTAATTTTAATAAAGAGAGCGGACGTGTGTGATTAGAGGCTGTGTACCAAATGTCAGCTTTGATCAGATGCGTTGAAGTTTTTTTTTTTTCTCTCCAGACTCTGGAGGAGCTGCATTTGTCTCCATAAAGTCAGGAGATGTCAAAATAAACTGATTTTATTGGGCTGGAATCATTAAAGAGCAGCGCCAGTTTGGGACTTGTGTGCACTGATTAATGCAAATGTACAAACACGTCAGTGTTTGTAAAATAGATCGAGTTTAAGAAAACTTGGTTGGCTGCTCTGGCTCACACGCTGAACGGTTTTTTAAACGTTTTGTTTATTTAGCTCAGTTCGTAACATCATATCATGGAATTTTAACCAACTAAGAAGTGAAGCATGTGCTCGAAGGACACAAGTCAGAGGCTGATGGATTATGTCAAATGAACTGTTTGTTTTTCCTGTATTCATGGTATCTAAGGTGATGGTTGGTGTTGGGTAAGGAAGAGGGTTCCTTGAAATTGTGTTAAAAATGTATTTTAAATGCACAAAAAGGACAGAATATAGAAGATTTATCTTTCTTCCGTTTTTTTTGTTTTTTTTTCATGTCCAAAAAAACTCCCAAATATACTATCCACTAGGGTTGGGCGGTAATATGGTAATAAGGTATCCCACGGTATCTAAAAATAGCCACGGTATCAGATTCATTACCGTCATTAAAAAAAATCTTGCCCTAATATAATATTAACTATAATTGATTTAATGCCTAAAAAAGAGTGTTTTTTCAACACTTATGTATGTGTGGTTGTGTTTGTTAATTTAATACTATTACAGTTTAAAACGAATATTACTGTGTTATAGTGTAATGTTGCTCTTAACTGTTGATCGGAGAGATGACATTCGATGAAGTTCCTGGATGTTGCGTAGTCACGTGACATTACCGCTCCGAAAGGAGAAGGAGAAGGACAAGACAACATGACAGGCCGCGCTGAGTTGGTCCCAATGAAAAACACAACGTCTGCAATTTGGCAGCATTTCGGATTTCGGCCAAATGACAAGGGAGAGCCAGGCAGATCCGGTCGGCACTGTAGAGGAGCGAGCAGAAGCAGAGACAACTGCATATTGTCGCGAGCCTGTTATTCCGGGAGATGAAGACCCCCTTCTTTGGTGGAAATCCAATGGAGTCAGGCGCTTTCCTTTAATGTCGTGGGTTGCCCAAAAATACCTGTGCGTTTGTGCCACAAGCTCTCCATCGGGCAGGTCTTCAGCACCGCTTGAAAAGCAAAGTTGTCAACCCACAACGTGCCCTACTCAAGCCGGAAAAAGTGAACATGCTGGTTTTTCTGGGGAAAAAACATTCAATAGCTTAATCATCGAAATGTTGTATAGTTGTACTTTTAATTTATTTGATTCGTGTTAATTAGGGCTGGGCGATATGGACCAAAAAATATATCTCGATATATTTTGCTATATCTCGATATACGATATATATCTCGATATCTTTACAGGAAAAAATACAGCCCCCCCAAACTACTGCAAAAACAAAAAAACTAATTTTATCTGATTAATATTCATTTAGTACTGCACTGAAACACTCTGCACCCCTTTTTGGACCCTCACCCACAGTTTAAGAACCTCTTCTTAAAGAGAACTTCCACTGACACAAAACTGCTTCAAAGTGAATAAAGTGTGTAGGATTTTTAAACCTGTATTTTCAAATTCCAAACTGGAGTTACATTCTCTTGTTTTAAAGTGGTATTTAGCCTCTGCACATTTACCAAATCAAACGCACATTGTGACAATCGGATTTATTTGGCATTTGGCACAGGCTGCAGAGAGAAGCTCCGCACGCTCCCGCACACCGGGATGAGTTTATTGGCGACAGCAGCGGCCTTAATGAAAAATGATGCACTCAGTATTCAGACCTTGAGTTCATGACAAGACCGAGTCCAAATGCGCTCGAGTCCGAGACAAGACCAAGACAAAAGCCAAAGCTCTCGCTTTGTCCAGCGGCACGCGGGTGTCTGTGAGTGGGTGGGACAGGTGTGGGTCCCGCTGCGGGGCGCTCCTCGGTTAAGGGGGCGTGGGTGTGTTTTGAAGCGGAGTTTGTTCGTATAGTGATATCTGCCACACGCGGAGCTCGTACGCTGGGCTCGTGAGCGGTCGGAGGTGTCATGTGGTTGCGCTCGCGCTGGGAAACGTGCATTTAGAAAGTTTAACTCGTCACGTTACGTCTGTGCGCAGCTCCTTATTGTGGCTGCAGAAACACTCGCACAGATGCGCCTGTTTTGTTTTCCACGTTCGCACGACGAAATATTTGCTCGCAAATGCAAGTGAAATGGGCGCACTGCAGAGCCCTGGTGCTAGTCCTGGTTTAGTCCGCGGCCGAGCCCCGGGCTTTGAGGCTGCGTTTAGTCCTGGTTTAGTCCTGGTTTAGTCCTAGTCCTGGTTTAGTCCACGGCCAGCTCTGGGCTCCGCGGAGGAGCTCGGGGGACAAAAGCAGGAGGCGGAGGCGAGCGCGGCACAGAGAAGGCAAAACAAGCGAAGCGGCGAAACCAGAAGTAAACATAAGCATTATAGCGATATATCGATATGTCAGAATTCATATCGAGTTTCAAAAATATCTCGATATATTTTAAATATCGAGATATCGCCCACCCCTAGTGTTAATATATTTTAAAAATATACAAACGAGCATTTCCGCTGCGTTCTCATATGCACATTTTCGGTTATGTCTTGTTAGCCTGTTTATTGTTCAGATTTTATTTGTAAGTATTTTATTTATTTGATTCTTGTTGGTTTGTTACTGCCTTTGTTATTTAATCTAATTTTTGTTATTTGATAAGCCTGTGAGTGCTGGATTATATAGGGCTGTGTAATTTAATTGATGTAGCCTATAGATTACTGTACTGGAAGTGGGCTTTAGCCCATAGACAATTTGTTATTTCGTTCTGTCGGTTGACTGCTGTATTTGCACTTTTTAAACATTTGTTAATAAAAGTTACTAATTTTTTACATGTTTTATGTTTTCAGTATCATTAGGCCTATGTAATGCTTGCTTTTCTGTTTCTAAACGGTATAAGTGCAAGCTGCCATTTGGCCAGCGGACTCCACCTTAGTGCTACGAAGTGTTTTTTTTTTTTTAGCCTTAGCAACGGTAATACCGTATACCCCGGGAAAATGTGGAGACGGTTTAACGGTATCAAAATTTGGATACCGCCCAACTCTACTATCCACCTTACCCAGTTTTGTCTCTAAATGCTCCTAAACGGCTTTTTTGCGGTGACACTTTCGGTTAAACAGGAAGATCATTCATATTAATGCAGAATTTGGGAAGCGTTTTGCATCTTAAATATGACATCGAGTCAGTTCACTTGTGTAAAAGTGTTCGTGTGACCAAAAAGTCCCAATGCACAGATTCTCTTGGAGGCTTTAAAACACCTTTATAGTCCGTACTGAACTTATTTGCTGTCAAGATTGGCCCCATACGAAATAAAAGAACCCAAAATGATTATGGTGGCCCCCACGGCAACTTACAGAATAAGGTGAATACAAATGATGTGCTTCACGAAATGACACAAATAAATAAAACACACCGTGCACAAGGCAGTGGAGTTTCACATGTGAAACCACTGCACATCACGTCAGGTTTGTGAGAGCTTTGGTGTAGAGTTTCATATCCTGCTTCTGTATTGGACGGTTTGTGCTGCCAACCATAAAGAGACAGTTGTGAGTTTTGGACACAGAGCCTCGTTTCCTTGTGATCCAGAGTGTTGGAGACGTGTGGAGACACTTTTTAAAATCTTCCTCCAGTCCTTGTATTTGCAGAGGTGCTGGTGCTGGGCTAGTGCAGGTCAATGGCCACAGTCGTCCTGCCACTAAAAACAGTCTGACCCACTCCACAGACCCGAGGAAAAACTATTAGAACTCCAGACTGTCCCTGTGAACATCTGTGTCCACAGAATCATTTTAGAGTCAAACCGACCGTTGCATTTGAAGGATTTCTGTCTGAGCAGCAGTGAGTTGTTCTTCCTGATAGAAGCTCGGCAGCAGCGACTGATATATGAGAAAATAGTCCCTCAACATTCGTTTATTTGCTTAATTATATGGAGCCCATTAGCTGAAAGCTGCATTCAGCTCGTCTTCCTGGGTACATTAAAATCAAAAATCCCATCTCACACAAAGCAGTTGATTTTCATTTCATTTACAGCATAAACATTGTACATGTACATACAAACATACCAATAGCATGTTCCATGTAGAAATTGCTCTGTACAGAACGATTTTCTTCATGAAATTAGATTTAGGAAATGGAGTTTTTATACGTCCACTTTTTGTTCTTCTAGTGCTGTGGTCGGGCGCTGAGTCACAGTAAACAGTTTGATTAGAAATGAAAACAGCATTTTAAGGTCCAGTACATTATTTCTCATTGTGCCCAGTGTAACTTGGATTCTTTGATTTAAATTGAGTCACGTCACAGTGGAAAACATTTGATTTCTACTGGTTCTAACTGAACAACCAAGAACAAGTCCTGCTGCTTTGTTTTGGGCCACTTTAGTTTAGCTAAATCTTTTTGTGATGCAGAAGACTTCAGAACAACACGACAAATGGCCGAATGTTAAAGACTTGGTGATTATTTCTAAAGTGTCACGTTTAACATATTGAAAACATTTTTTTGTAATAGCGACACTTTGACCCATTTTGTTAACAAGTGTGTTTATATGTTCTGTCCAGGACCAGACCAGCAGTTTAACTTTGATACTTGTTGTATGTTTTCCCCATCAATGCTTAAATTTAATTGTGATTCACATGCAAAGTTTTGTTTTGCCCCGATTTTCATACCTTTTGTTTTAGTCATGTTAAGAACAATCTGGTTTTCTCTTACCCACTCATACAACACAGCCAGATCTCTAGATGAAACAGAATACATTTTGTCACATGAATCTGCAGCATAGTAAACTGTCGAGTCATCTGCATAAATTGTCATTGAGGCCTCTTTTACACTTAAAGGTAAATCGTTATACATACAGAAAACAGGAGAGGTGCTAAACATCTTCCTTGACATTCACGTTACAGCTCCAGGCCTCCAGTTCTTTGACTTGTTGTGTGTGTTTTAATTTCTCGGATGCCCCATGGATTCCTGCTGTTCCAGCCCTGGTCCTTATTTCAGGAGATCCCCCTCACCTGCTCAGGGCCGCTGGCCTTTGTAGCCAGTCTGGCATTTTGTGAGTGTCTGTGTCTTTCCTGTCAGTCACTTTGTTTGTACTTGTACACGTCCGACTTTGTTTGTGTTCAGACACTCAAGTTACTTTAGTTCTGTTTTGTGCCTTTTGTTTTGTCACTTGATTCTGTTTGTGGGTTTATATGATTTTACTTTGGGACACATGTGATTTAGTTTTGTTTGCGTCCCTTAGTTTAGTCATTTGTTTTTTTTTCTTGTTTTTTGTGTAAGGCCACATGACTTGTTAAAGGTTTATCCTGTTTTGTTTCTTAGTTTATGTTGTGTACATATTTTAGCATGGTTTGATTTGTGTACATCCTGTTAAATTACTTTATTCCATTTTCCATCTTGTTTTTTTTGTTACTTCCCCAAACAGAGCCGGGGCGTAACAATTCACATGGACAGTCTGAAGTTCTAATAGTTTTGCATGTTTTTAGTGGCAGGACAACTATGGCCATTGACATGCACTAGCCTAGCACCAGCGACCTCTGCAAATACAAGGACTGGAGGAAGATTTTAAAAAGTGTCTCCACACGTCTCCAACACTCTGGATCACCAGGACATGAGGAACTATGTCCAAAATTTCAGAACTGTCTATTTTGAGTAAAGAAATCACCAAATTACCGGAGGAAGCAACATGGTAACATGGTAACGCTTCAAAAAGTGGATTTTTTAATAACACCCCCTCTTTAAGCCCTTGAACGTGTGCGTGTGTGTGTGTGTGTGGATCGGTCGCCACATTTCCATCTTTCTGGCCCATTGACTGTTACTGAGGAGAGGATGAATAATGCATTCTGAAATCCCCACTCAGTAAAAGTATTTGTCCCCAGCTGAGCGCACTGAGCCCGGGCTAAAAGCGGCCGCTAAACCGGCTCTTGAGTGACGCGTCCAGCCCCCACTTCCATCTCGCTCTTTGTGGCGGCTTCTCTAGATGAGCTTTTGCTAATGGAATATTTTGCTTTCACCACATCTGCTTTTTGCGCGCTCAGCCTTTATGCAAACATTCTGCTTACCGAAAGAGTTAGAGCGGCGTGTTTACAATCGCACTGAGCACTCGAGGATTCAGACGCCGGTCCTCCTTCTTCTACTGAACCCACACTCCACACTGAGCGGGAGGGGCGAGGGACTCGACATTCAGATACATTTACAGGCAACTTTTAAAGGGAGGGCGTTATGCAAAATCTACTTCTTTTGAGCTTTCAAACATGGTATTGCTTAAAAACATGTTTTAGTCGTCATCCATGCACGTTTGAGTCATCCAGCGATCTGTCCCAGGCCCTATTCAAACCCTCCTTATGGTTACCTGGAAGATTCTGTACAAGGCTCAAGCTAAGCCACAATCTTACGTCACCCATATTTCCACACAACATTAGGCTCTATTCACGCTTACGTCACAAACCAGGAGTTCATTAGCAGGATGCGCGCTGATTGTGATGTGATGGCGCTCTGAAGGGGGAGTGACTTAGTGCAGGGAGCAAAGGGAGCAGCAAAAGCAGTTGTAAGTTGTTAAGGTTGTTTTTAGCGAATATCAGAGTCCTGCACTGGGTCAGGTACATAGAACTATAATAAAATCTGGAAGATGATTCCAAGATGGCGCCCTGTTGTTCTCAATGGCTTGTGCTCATTGGCGCATGACCGCAAAAAAGATTTTCACTTCTGCATTTACTTTTCTTACTACTATACTGACTATTTCCTTGTTTGCAGCGCAATGCAGCCCAACGTGTGACGTCGGGCAAAGAAATGCAGTTCTGACCAATCAGAGCGCGAGCTGCTAGAGCGGAGCTAGCGCGGGCTCAGAGTGGGGCGAGGCTAACTTTTACGAATCTGATTTTTAGGCACTTTGATGATTCAAAAAAAAAAAAGAATCCCTACAAAATCCGACCTTTATGAAAGCTGTGGAAGCCCTGTCAGCCGAACACGAGCATTTCGCAAAAAATGCATTGTGCTTCTATGGGGGAATTTTTCTTGGGCTGCAGTCCCTCATTCGGCCACACGTCAGTCTGCGGTCACGGATACACGGCGCCTTATCCAGCTCTTGTACATCCAGGGTCAGGTACCCGACGGGTGCCCGCAAATAGCTGCTGAAATGGGCGAGTTTTAACGCTCTGAAATTTTACAGGTGGGTATGTGGGCGGGTACTGATTCCACACGGGCGGGTCAGGTGAATCAGTGCATCAGTGATCTCAGTGTGATCTCGGTGTGATCTCGGTGTGATCCCGGTGTGATCTCGGTGTGGTCTCGGTGTGGTCTCGGTGTGATCTCGGTGTGATCTCAGTGTGATCCCGGTGTGATCCCGGTGTGGTCCCGGTGTGGTCCCAGTGTGGTCTCGGTGTGGTCTCGGTGTGGTCTCGGTGTGATCCCGGTGTGATCCCGGTGTGGTCTCGGTGTGATCCCGGTGTGATCCCGGTGTGATCCCGGTGTGGTCTCGGTGTGGTCTCGGTGTGGTCTCGGTGTGATCCCGGTGTGATCCCGGTGTGGTCTCGGTGTGATCCCGGTGTGGTCTCGGTGTGATCCCGGTGTGGTCTCGGTGTGGTCTCGGTGTGGTCTCGGTGTGGTCTCGGTGTGATCCCGGTGTGATCCCGGTGTGATCCCGGTGTGGTCTCGGTGTGATCCCGGTGTGGTCTCGGTGTGGTCTCGGTGTGGTCTCGGTGTGATCTCGGTGTGGTCCCGGTGTGATCCCGGTGTGATCCCGGTGTGGTCTCGGTGTGATCCCGGTGTGGTCTCGGTGTGATCCCGGTGTGATCCCGGTGTGATCCCGGTGTGGTCTCGGTGTGATCCCGGTGTGGTCTCGGTGTGGTCTCGGTGTGGTCTCGGTGTGATCCCGGTGTGGTCTTGGTGTGATCCCGGTGTGGTCTCGGTGTGGTCTCGGTGTGATCCCGGTGTGATCCCGGTGTGGTCTCGGTGTGGTCTCGGTGTGGTCTCGGTGTGATCCCGGTGTGGTCTCGGTGTGATCTCGGTGTGGTCTCGGTGTGGTCTCGGTGTGATCCCGGTGTGGTCTCGGTGTGGTCTCGGTGTGGTCTCGGTGTGGTCTCGGTGTGGTCTCGGTGTGGTCTCGGTGTGATCCCGGTGTGATCCCGGTGTGGTCTCGGTGTGATCCCGGTGTGGTCTCGGTGTGATCCCGGTGTGGTCTCGGTGTGATCCCGGTGTGATCCCGGTGTGATCCCGGTGTGGTCTCGGTGTGATCCCGGTGTGGTCTCGGTGTGATCCCGGTGTGATCCCGGTGTGATCCCGGTGTGGTCTTGGTGTGATCCCAGTGTGATCCCGGTGTGGTCTCGGTGTGGTCTCGGCGTGGTCCCGGCGTGGTCCCGGCGTGGTCCCGGCGTGGTCCCGGCGTGGTCCCGGCGTGGTCCCGGCGTGATCCCGGCGTGATCCCGGCGTGATCTCAGCGTGATCCCGGTGTGGTCTCGGTGTGGTCTCGGTGTGGTCTCGGTGTGGTCTCGGTGTGATCCCGGTGTGATCCCGGTGTGATCCCGGTGTGGTCTCGGTGTGATCCCGGTGTGGTCTCGGTGTGATCTCGGTGTGATCTCGGTGTGGTCTCGGTGTGATCCCGGTGTGATCCCGGTGTGGTCTCGGTGTGATCCCGGTGTGGTCTCGGTGTGATCCCGGTGTGATCCCGGTGTGATCCCGGTGTGGTCTCGGTGTGGTCTCGGTGTGATCCCGGTGTGATCCCGGTGTGGTCTCGGTGTGGTCTCGGTGTGATCCCGGTGTGATCCCGGTGTGGTCTCGGTGTGATCCCGGTGTGGTCTCGGTGTGGTCTCGGTGTGGTCTCGGTGTGGTCTCGGTGTGATCCCGGTGTGATCCCGGTGTGGTCTCGGTGTGATCCCGGTGTGGTCTCGGTGTGGTCTCGGTGTGATCCCGGTGTGATCCCGGTGTGGTCTCGGTGTGATCCCGGTGTGGTCTCGGTGTGGTCTCGGTGTGGTCTCGGTGTGGTCTCGGTGTGATCCCGGTGTGATCCCGGTGTGGTCTCGGTGTGATCCCGGTGTGATCCCGGTGTGGTCTCGGTGTGATCCCGGTGTGGTCTCGGTGTGGTCTCGGTGTGATCCCGGTGTGATCCCAATCCTGCATCCAGCGCTGCCAGTGAGAGATTTTTGATTTGTGATCCAAGAACACAGAACTCTGCTGAAACCTGAACTGAGGACGACACTGTTCCTGCACAGTGACCTGGGTTAGATATAATTAAGACTTTTATTTTGTGTTAAACTAACATTGGCTGTTTTTTTCGTTGTTTCGTTGTTATTGTGCGATTTCCACGTGATTAGGCTACTTAAAGTGGAAAGGAAAAAAAAGGAGTATATCATGTGTTGCTAGTTTAAGCAGTTCTTACTACTGCTGTTTGTTCGTTGTTGTTTGTTGAGAGGTGCATGAAAAAAATAAGGTGTGTCAGTTCTACTGTTTCTAATTTGTGTGTGATTTATCGCGGCGGGTAACGGGGGGAATGTTAACGGATCCGGGCGGGTGCGGATTTAACTTTGACATAACATCACAGGTTTACGGGCAGGTTCAGGCCTCCAAAAATGGACCCAAGCAGGACTCTGGTGAATACAGCATTTTCAAAAGTATAAAACATCTTGATCTAAATGTGTTATGTGTTTGCAGTTAAAACCCAATAGAAGTCAAATCTAAAATCTTTCACAGAATTTGTACTTTTCTCTCCCATAATTTTACACCTACTTAATTAAAATGTTTTAGGTGTAACAGTAGTTCTTCCCACTGTGAGTAAGTCTACAAGTGACTACAAGCTTTATGTAGACAAAATTAGATAATTAGAATGAATTATATATATATGTTTTTTTCATTCTTCATAATTTGTGCTTTATTTAATGTTTTGTCCTTCAAATAACATTCACGTTAAATCACAAATCGGTAAGTTTGACGGATCCTCTTTCAGTTTCTGTTATTTGAATGTTTCCCAAATATGTTCTTTTACTCCCACTTGAGTCATTTCTTGGACCACTTTGCACCTTTATGAGTTATAGCTATTTTTGTTTACTCTACCCACCTCTGTGAATCATCACATCATCTGAGCACCGTTTTCCCCACGACCTCTGGTAAATAACTATTACTTTCTACTTTTCACTTACTTGTACAGTATATATACACATATATACCAGGGGTGTAACGATATCCAAATCTCTCTGTACCAGATTTTCATCATATTTTTCTTTCTTTCATTCTTTCTTTTTTGTCCTTTCTTTCCTTTGTTCATTTGGTTCTTTCTTTCGTTGGTTCTTTCTTTCATTCTTTTCTGTTCATTCTTTCTTTTGTTCTTTCTTTTTTCATTCTGTTTCTTTCATTCTTTCATTTTCGTTCGTTCTTTCTTTCGTTCATATTCCATGTACATCTCACCGTACCATATTTATTACAATATTTTGTGGAGGCACAAAACTGTGAATCTGCTCCTTTTTCCTCTAAAAATGCTTCACAGACTTAATCCAGAGAATGAAGATGTAAAAGTGCTTAGAACAGTTATTTCTTCATGTCGTCTGCACTGAAACGGAGCAAAGGATCATGGTCTATGTAGTTCCCTCTGTTTTTTTTTAGCTATTTCTGCATCAGAACTGTTCATTTGAGCAAAGAGACTTGGGATTCGGTATATTGTGATGGTCCACGATATTACTGAGACCTTTGACCACAGGATATCACCAGATTTACGTTATTGTTACATCCTTATTTACTTTAGTTCCCTGTTTCTTTTTTGTGTCTCCTTCAAGATCCTGGAGCTGATCTTTAGGGAATTACATGGCCAGGCTCATGCTGATTTCTCTGTCTTTTAAAGAGCAACTAAAAACGTTCCTCTTTGAACAAGTGGTCGACTGATTTATTATGAATGTATTTTATGCTGTTTTTTATCTTTTGTATGTGAATGACTTTGGGACCTTCAGTATGTCCGTGAAAAGCTCTGTATGAATAAACTTTACTTCCTCACTTACTGTACATTTATATAATTATTCCTAATTACACCAGTATCGTTCCACTTATTCAAAAGTGTTATGACCATGTTTTATATTGTTTACTCTTTGTTATTATATTATATTGATGTGTGAGCTCCCGTGTCCAACTAATTTCCCTTGTGGATCAATAAAGTTCGTCTAAGTCTGAGAGGAGAGGGAGCAGAGCTGGAGGAGGCTGGGTTTGCCTCGGGCGCCGGGCGGATGTGTCAGACGCGATTTGGCTTCCTGTTAGCGTGCACTGGGAAAGAGGGGGAGGGGGCAGAGTGGTGCTGGCTGATGGTCTGGTGTGTTTAGTTGAAGGTGCACACTGGAACTTTCCAGGTGGAAGGTCTGTCACCAACTTATTGCTTTGCCAGTCGGGTGTTACCGCATTTTTCAGACTATTACAGTTTAATCTGTCCACATGTCAGATATTGTGATGTGGTTTGGGGCAACACCTTTAAGATATACCTTAATACAGAAGAGATTTCTTAGAATTATGAATTATTCAAATAGACCGACTTCCTCTGCTCTTTTGTTTCGTACATGCAATATTTTGACGATATATAATGACAACATATATTGGATTTGCCTGTTTATGTTTAAGTATGTCCACATGTCCCAGGTTTTACCCAGAGTTTTACCTTTATTTAACCAGGATTTAAAAAAAAAAACTCATTGAGATTAAAAATCTCTTTTGCAAGAGTATCCTGGCCAAGAGGCAACATCAGCTCTGTAGCTCAACAATAACAAACATGTGCACATCCTCACACATTCACATCATAGAAAGAATCAAGTAAAGCACTTACAGACTGATGACTTTGTCTCAAGTTCAGTTAAAAGTGATTTGAAAGAGCGCAGCGTTCATCCCGCTAATGAAACTACTGCACATCGATCATGTTCAGAGAGGGGTGGGCGGCGTTCTGCTAAGAGTCGAAGCTGAGGAGCAAACCTGCGATGATAAGGAGGTAATAACCCTTTACTCACACCGCCAGCAGCACTCAGCAGAGCTTTTCCATTTGGATCATCATATTTAACCGTGTTGTGTCTTGGCTTTATTGGACCTGTCTCACCGCGCACCTGGACCTTGTCATCTGTGGTTAAAGTAAAACTGGGCTCTGCGTTCTGTTGCTGTGCCGTTTCTCTGGACAGTAATGTGCCCAGACAGGAGTTCTCTGTTTATATTAAGCAGCACATCTCCCTCCGGCTCATCACAGTTTCCTCCAATTTAAGGTGATATTATCAAGCTCCACTAATCCTGGCCTTGATCGGAGCTGACGCAGGTTTGTGGAGCACCGCGCGCTCTTTGGTCCAGGTATGAAGTCATCAAAACGGTGCAGGGAAGTGTGGGCTTTTACTTTTAATTCTGTTAAACACCGACTGTCAGACTCCACACTCACACAGCAGGGGCCTGTAATTTTGAGTTCAGTTTTATTTGTAACAGAAGCTGCAGAGGGATTAGCAGAAATCTAATCGAACAGATAAACAAACTAAACTAGGCCTGTAAGTACTGATATGTGCAGGACTAGATCAGTAAGAGCTCCACTTTGGCCCCGGTTCAGGTCACATGTGGATGGACCTCAGGCTGTACAGGTTAGAACTTCAGCCCCACAGCAGTGAGGTCCCGGGGTTCGCCTCCTGATCGAGCTCGTAGAGATAGAGAGAAAGAGCATTTCTTCTTTCAAAAACTCCACCAGTTTTCCTGCACATTTTTGTGAACTGTTCATCCCTGCCCAGTGTTGGGAAGTAGCTAATTACCACGTAAAGGATTAGTGCAATCACATGACTGTTTTAGTAACACAGTAATGTTAGTAGTTATAAATGAAACTTAAGTACTGTATTATATTCGTCGCACCAGCCAAAAAATGCACAGTGAAGGAGAAAAACACATATATAAGTCACATTTTTGGGGGAAATGTATTTGATAAAATGAGACTCCAAGAACAGACATTTCCTCTTAAAGGTGAGTTATAGTAATAACACTAGAACAGAGAAGAACAGGCTGAACATGTGTCTGGTGAGTTCATGTCACATATGAACAGTTATTCACAAAACTTGAGCAGAAACAACAGAACAAGTTTACCAAACTCTCCATCTCGCTCCAAATCACTAAATCCACTGAATTCTTCATCCTCGGTGTCACTTCTGAGCAACTCCACCAACTCCACCTAAATCCAGCTTTGAGTCTGCAATGAGCTTTTGTTTCCTTCACTGCAGTTCCAGTTTCCACCACTTTTCTCCAGACAAACACAAGTTTCTCGCTCACTCCAAACTTTTCCGTTTTCAGCTGCAGATTTCACTTCTTGCAGCAGGACAGCGGCTCTTTGTGCAGGAGACATGCGCAGCAGAGCGAGAAGTGACAGTGGTGCAGGAGGAAAAGCCTGAGGCAGAGCAGATACCGGCACACAAGCCTAGAGCGCCCCCTGTCAGTGTGAAAATAACCAACATGAGTACACTTGAGTAGCAGTCACAGGACCCCCCAAACCATGAAAACCATGTGACTTATAGTCAGTGTTACGACCCAGCTCTGCTAGGGACCACGGAAGTAACAAAATAACCAAGATGTAAAATGGAATAAATAAGGTAATTTAATTAAAAGGAATGTACAAGGTAAATTAAACAAAACAGGCTAAACTATGTACATAAAAGAACCTAAACTAAGAAACACAAGGACGGGACTGAAATACGAGTTTCGTGCCAAAACGGGTCACGTAGGTCTATACAAAAACACAAGTGACGGACTAAGGGACACATAACAAAATCACATAAACCTACAAACGGAATCGAGTGACAAATAAAAAGACACAAAACAGAACTAAACTAAACTAGTGTCTCACACACAAAGTTAGACTAACACACTAAAGAGACACAAACAGAAAATGGCAAACTGGCCACAAAGGCCACAGCCCCGAACAGGTGAGAGGAATCTTCTTAAATAGGGGGAGGAGGCTGGAGGTGAGGTGGGAGTGGCCGAGGGTTGAAGTTAAGATAAGATATCCTTTATTTGTCCCACAATGGGGAAATTTCAGTTCCCACCAATCAGGGACCAGGGCTCAAACAGCAGGAATCCAAATGACAAAAGAAATTAAAGCACACAACACAAATCAAAAGAACTGGAGGCCTGGGGCCGTAACAGTCAGAAAAATACAGTTCTTGGTGTACAGTTACTTGCCCTATTGACTGAACCTTTTCCCAAACCAAAGTGTGTGTAAGAGCACCAAAGTCCATCTGTGACATGTTGGTGCCACATGAACCATCTGCATCTGAGGACCTCAGGGACCGGCCTCCTGCTGGAGTCCTGGTTCAGTCCTGGTTCAGTCCTGGTTCAGTCCTGGTTTAGTCCCGGTTTAGTCCCGGTTTAGTCCCGGCCTCCTGCTGGTCCCAGAGTCAGGACTAAACTCGGGGAGTCAGAGCTTCAGACTCATGCAGCTAAAACCTGGAACAGTCTGAACATGTGAGACAGACTCTGACTCAGGTTCTGTTTAGCTGCGTCTAACTGAAAGGTTTTTATTTCTCATTCTGCACTCTTCTCTCTAATTTAATATCTCTTTCTCTCTTTTTAATTTTATGATTATTTATGTTTCAACTTGTTTGTATTGTGATTTTAATGTATTTCTTATTCTGTAAAGCACTTTGAATTACTTGGCGTACGGACTGTGGCGTACAAATAAACTTGCCTTACCTACTTTATAGAGCTGTGTTGTAAAAGAGTAAAAAGGATAAACAGGTCTCCCCGTATCACAGGATCATCTCCGGGTGTCAGACACACATCACCTGTGAACCAAAACCACACAAATATTGGTTTGTGGAGGACAGTGTGTCACCTCTGCTGCTGCTGCAATAACAAAGTGTAAAGAATTCAGACTTTGTACCAGTTGGTTTCAGAGGTTTTATGGTAATGAATACTCGCATAACTTTTGAAATAACGTAACTCGGAGTTTATAAGCGATTTGATTTCAGAATGAGTAATGAGTTGTCAGTAATCCTCTTAGTTTTGGAGCCATGAAAAAAGACTTCCAACCCTCTCCCTCTTAAACTGACAGAGGCCAGAACCACAGAGGGTTGGACGTGTCCATAAAAACACATTTTACTGACTCTAAATGGCAGATAGAGACATTTGCATTGCAGACAGTCTCTTATGGAGCATCATTATCACAGGGTTCAATCTGAGGTACTTAAAATAACACTATTCCAACACACCTCTGTGCACTTTAAAGTTCCTCCTAATGCTGCCACCACTTTAAAGCAGAGCTGTTGTGCTTCTGTCTGCTGCATAGTTATAGTCCGTGACACTGTGGATGCTTATGTTATAATACGGGCATTTTAAATCACAATGTTCATCGAAACCAACTTAAAGCGACCTATTATGCATAAGATTTTAACCACGTTATAATAGTTTCCGATCTCTTTTACCCTCTGAAGTTGTATTTGCAGGAATTTGTGCATCTTTAATCACTTATTTTGAAAAACATTTTACAGATTAGTGATGGGAATTCCAGCTCTTCTTAGAGAGCCGGCTCTTTCGGCTCCCAAGCGGCTCTTCAGGTCGTTTTGTTGCTTGTTGCTTTGTTAATTAATTTATGATCAACAATATAAAACTATGCACAAAATGAATTACTCATGTAAACATGCTTTTTTTTATTTCTATATGCTCTCTCCCACCTCTCTACGAACGTTTCCATTACTCTGCTCAACATATACATGAGTAATAATGTGTTTAATGCAGTTTTGTGCACATTTGTTTATGTTTTACAGAAATGAAACTTAAGTGGTGGTTTTATGGCTCTAAATTACATTAAAAAAACAGGCGTTCTGACTGTGAGCGGGGGTCGCCTCTAACATCTCCATGGACAACACCAGAAAAGTTACACAATGTAGCTTTAAGTGACAAAGTGGAGTCCTTCTTCCACTGTCCGGAGTTTTTCCTGACGGCGTCCAGGGCCTTTAAAGCCACTGATGTTCCACGAGCTCATTACGGGCCTCCTCTGCATATTAAGACACAGATTAACTTTATTGGCCCCAGGGGAAATCAGCCTGGGGTTCACTGCCCACAGCTGCTCGTGCAAGAATACACCACACACACACACACACACACACACACACACACACACACACACAGACACACACACACACACACACACACACACACACACACACACACACTAGACTCAACCAGAGACAAACCACAGCTGGGAACAGACACAAGCGTGAAGTTACTGTAGACTGGATATATGTAGATGGACGCAGCTAACCCGAAACAGGAGGTGTGCATGGGGGCTCTTCCGGCTCCATCGACTCTGGCCCCAATTGTCGCCCCTCTCTCTGTAACTGCAGTTGTGAGCCTCTTAAAATGTTCACACTAACCAGCCAAATGGAAGTGTTACGCCGTCATTTTGGGACTAATTCAATTAAAAAATTGTAAAAAAAAAAAATCTCATGTTGAGGTGATGTGGCACACGTCAGAGTCCTGCACGGGCCCATTTTTGGAGACCCGCACTCGCACAGTACAGCACCACACCCACCCGTAAACCGGTGATTATATCAAAGTTAAACCCACACCCGCCCGGACCCGTGATAAATCACACACAAATTAGAAGCATTCGAACTGACACCCTTTATTTTCTTCGATGCGCGTCTCAACAAACAACAACGCCGACCACTAACCCTAACGAACAAACAGCAATAGCAGGTCGCCGCTAAGCTTTGCTCCACCTGAGCCCTAAATCGCACAATAACGAAACAAACCATGAAGAAAACAACCGATGTCAGTGTAACACAAAATAAAAGCCTTGATTTGATCTAACCCAGGTCACTGTGCAGGAACAGTCCTCAGTCCGGGTTTCAGCTGCGTTCTGTGTTCTTGGATCACAAATCCAGTGGAGGAAAAGTCTCTCACTGCAGCGCTGGATGTGGGATTGGGATCACACTGAGATCACACGGTGCACTGATTCACCTGACCCGCCCGTGTGGAATCACTACCCGCCCGAATACCCGCCCGTAAAATTCCAGAACGTTAAAACCCGCCCATTTCAGCAACTATTTGCGGGCACCCGACCTGGTGCAGGACTCTGGCTCAGGTGGAACATGCAAATGGAAATGGGGGACCTCACACATAACAGTGCGGGGCCTCGACTTGGCCTCCCCCAGACTCTGTCAGGTAGGACTAAAACCACTGAAGTGCCGTGTCTGATAAGCTGCATTCACTGTCTTGTTTGTTTTTTCTACAAATCTGCTTTTTACTGAACAGTGTAACCAACTACTGTGAGCCTCGTCATCTCTGGTGTTAAAATGTTCGTACTAAGCAGCTCTACATGATCCTGGTGTTTATATGTCATTATTTTATTATTCCTAATATGGAACTGGCTCCAAATGGAAGAGTTGTGCAGTCATTTTGGGACAATTTAAATAAAATAATAATAATTAAAATTAAATAAAAAATTCAGTAAAACATCTTCTCGTTCACAGCCAGGGTATTGATTGCGACTGTTGAGGAGGTGGTGATGTGGCTGGATGATGGTGTGTATAAATAGAAAAGAGGCTGGGACCCAGAACTGACCCCTGGAGAACCCCCAAAGGTAACAGTGCTGTCACGGCTTCCCCCAGAGCCACACACTCTGTCAACCAAGACCAAAATCACTGAAGTTCTGTGTCTGAGAGGCCAATTTCACTGTATTTATGGCTTTTTATACAAATAATCTGCTTTTTATTGAAAAGTTTAACCTGCTGCAGTGAGAGAAAAAAAAAAATGTTTGTATCAATCCGCTCGACATGATCCTGTTGTTTTATTTCACTATATTTTGACTCCTAACATGGAGCTGGCAGCGTTTCATAGTCACTTTGGGACAAATTCAAAGGAAAATACAAATCTTCTAATTAGCAGTCAGGGTGTGGATTGTGAAGGTGGTGATGTGGCTCAAGTGGAGCATGTAAATGGAAAAGAGGCTGGGGCCAAGAACCGACCCCTGGGGACCCCCACAGGTAACAGTGTGGCACCACGACTTGGCCTCTGTCAGTCAGGACTGAAACCACTGAAGACCTGTGTCTGAGAGGCTGAAGTCACTATATTTTTTATTGCTTTTTCTACAAATAATCAGATTTTTATTGATCAGTTTAACCTTCTGTAGTGAGACTCATCATTTTTGTCTGAAAATATCTGTATTACCCCACTCTACATGATCCTGGTGTTTTTATTTCTATTTTGTGCAGCAGCTTTACTTCTGCTTATATTTAGCACAAAGAAAATCAGGACAGGATTTGGTTTCTGATTCTCCTCTGTGTATAACTTGTTACCAGTTCCACTTAGAGAAGATGCCGAGAGGCAGACTGCTCCCAGAGGCTCACAAACAGCTTCCGTCTGAGTTTATTCTGCCGTTTTAGGAGAAATCAGATGGAATCGTGGTGAACAGAGGTGGGAATTTATCCTCAGGGACCTGCTTTGTCTGTTTTCACTGTTAAAAATACTTTATTTTCTGATCTGATCTATGTTACAGTGGAGTTTCCTCATCACAAACACACCCGGAGTTGTGTTTTGTTTCGTTCGCACATGTTTAAGACACAAACCTGCAGATTTAGCTTTAGTTCTTCTGCTCAAACACTTTTCCACCTTATGTAGTCACACAGGAAGAGCTCCACTGTGTTTTGAAACTCCAGACACCTTCACTAGAATCATTTGGATCATTTCAGCCACTGGAATTGTTAATCTGCACTGTATTTAAGTTCAAAAGGAGCTGTTCACTTTAAAATCACCGCGTCATGACATCACAAGGTGGAACAGAGCGTTTTGAGGTTTGGAGACAGACTAATAAAAAAAGAGTTACTCACGTGTAAATGAAACAAAACACAACTCCAGAGAGGGCTGTGGAATTAATCAAATTTTGATCACGATGTCGCTTTGTGTGTCAAACGATCTCCAAACTCATATAATCGAGTTCAAACGATTAGTCGTGTCGTAGACCGGCCTCGAGACCGTTTTTTATGGTCTTGGTCTCGTCTCGGACTCGACCTGCGTTTGGACTCGGTCTTGAAGGTGCTGGGACTCGGTCTTGAAGGTGCTGGGACTCGGGCTTGAAGGTGCTGGGACTCGGTCTTGAAGGTGCTGGGACTCGGTCTTGTCTCAGTCTTGAAGGTGCTGGGACTCGGTCTTGAAGGTGCTTGGACTCGGTCCTGTCTCGGTCTTGAAGGTGCTTGGACTCGGTCCTGTCTCGGTCTTGAAGGTGCTTGGACTCGGTCCTGTCTCGGTCTTGAAGGTGCTTGGACTCGGTTTTGTGGAGGTGAATGATGAGGAAACATGGATCAGAAAATAGTATAAATATGAGCTCTTTAATATTTTCTGTAATTACTTGAAATTATGAAATGAACTTGAACCCTTTTTAAAGCACCATTTAAAATATAATCCACAGCAATTTGATTGATATGGAACTCTGAGGCCCACCTCCAGACGAAGTGGTGAGTATTTAGGGAGCCCTGTCCTCATGTCCTTCCCGGCGCCCCTGCCCCGGGTCACTCCATCACCCACCGCTGACAGGGGGAGCGCTCCGGGGCCTTCATCTGTCTGGAGCTGAGCTGAGGCCCGGGGCGTCATTCTATGCAACTACTCTGTTAAAAATAGACTAAAATACAAGCTTTTCCCCACTATTGTGGCTGTGTCTGTGTCATCATCCCTCAATCGTTCAGGTTGGAACCAGAGCAAAAGAAAAATTCCGTTCTGTTAACTGGACAAAAGTAAAAGGGAGTGAAGTTCAATGGAGGCGAAACGGTAGTTGTTGCCTTTATAACTACCACTAAATCACATCACAAGGTGGAAGAGAGCAGTTTAAGCTTTGGAGATACAGACATTTAAATAATCCAGGATTCCTCAAACATGTGAATGAAATTAAATGCAACAAGTTCCTTTTGTATAATATAGAACCTTTAGAGAATAAAACTGACTTTTTTGAGCTTTTGACTGTTAGAATATTGTATCCTCATTCAAAACAGACCTGGAGTTGTATTTCACTTCAATCAATCAATCAAACTTTATTTATAGAGCACTTTTGATGCAAAAAATGCAACACAAAGCGCTTTACAGTGATTAAAAAAGGACAATTCGACATCCCTCCCCCCCAATATCGTGTATGTCGTCCACAAAAAGAGCCGCCAGACAGACAACGCGCCACTTATCCCAACCGTCCATCGTGTACCCCGCAGGGAAAGTTCTGGAAGGACACCCACGTTCGCCCAATCCTGAGTTTCTCGTTGGAAAAATAATGTCAATTGCGTTGAGTGACCAAATGATCAAATCCATAGTTAATTCGGGTTTGGAGAGCAGAGCGCGGAGAGTTTTTCAAAGTATAAAACACTAGGCGAGACATAGCTTCATCAGTCAGTTTTACTCTTGTCAGTCTTAGCCACGATTCCAGGAGTTCAACAACAGCAATTTGAACTGACTTTGGCTTCAGTAATCCTCTGTAAAAGGTCATTTACCTCTGAGCCTCACTCGACAGTTTAAAATTTCCCATGATTGTGACGTCACAGGTAGAGACCCTGTGCACTTTATGTCCATAAATCAACACCACATTTTTTTAAAGCATTTTTTCTGTCAATCTGTGCTCATTACTGCTGCGTGTTTACATGAACATATCCATCATGTTCCCCATTATGCAGTTTAATTGTTTATTTAACTGCACCAGATCAGAGTATACTGAGCACTCAGGCTACGAAATTATGTCTATACACAGCAAAAAGTGGAGTGTCAAAATTGACTCTCTCAGAATTAATTTTAATATTTTCTCAGGAGTCCAGTCTGTTCTAGAGTTAACTTAACATTTTCGGAAATGTTAATGAAGTAAGACTGGACCAAAGTTCCTGTTTAACTCCAAAATCAAGAGTGATATGAGAGTAAACGGATAACACTTCAACGGGTTATCCTGATTTATCTAAACAGCACACAGAGGTGTTTTATTTTTAGTTTAGTTTTTACTACTATTTTAATTAAATTTTTATTTTATTTTCATTTAAGATTAAATTATGTACAAAACTGGTTCAAATGGGTCTTTTCTGGTGGGAGTTTGAAGTGGGGGTGCTGAATTAACACTAGTGGAATTTAAATTAACTTTAACTTTCAAATTTAACTTTCAAATAGTTAAAATAACACTTATGTTAAAAACAACTCTGAAATTCAAGCCCTCCAGTTTTTGCTGTGTATTTTTTGGATTAGGCATTATTTTAAGTTCTAAGTCATGAAATTCCAAAGCAGATGTCCTCAAGGGGAAGCTTAAAGGCAGATAACAATACAAAATAATTCATAATATGTATTTAAAGTTACAGACTACAGCGGTTTCTTTTTGCTCTCATGCCCTGCCTGTTGACTGGAGCTGTGTGCCATTGTCAATGTGACACAAATCTCCTGCAGAGGTGAAATAGTGCACCCTAATGCGAAAGTGATGCGAGTTTATGAACAGACCCGATCTCCGCGAGCTCCTGTTGCTCCAGACTCTGCACCCGCCCCCTGCCCGTGCCCCCGGTCACTCCATCACTTGCCGCTGACAGGGGGCAGCGCTCTGTGGCCTTCATCTGTCTGGAGCTGAGCGGGCGGCTGGGTCTTCATAACTCACGGTCAGAGGAGGACGGGGCGAGGGCCGGGGCGTGACCACGGACGGGATATAAATGGACACGGCTAACCCGCTCTCCGCCACGTTCCCTACAGGAGATGAACACGGGGGCGTTTCCGGGGCCTGAGAGCCTGACTCCAATTGGCTTTTTTACATGGAAATATCGTCTCCCCCTCTATCTGTGACTGCTGATGCAAGCCTCGACATTTTGGTCTTAAACTGTTCGGATCTACATGATTCAGGTGTTTTTACTTCTTTTTACTACTCTAATTACCCTCATAACATCTATCCTACACTCCTCTCTGACTTCTGGCACTGTTCCCTCCTCATTCAAAACTACAGACATCACTCCGAATATCAAAAACCTGGTGCAACAACCTACACCCCATATCCAATCTTCCATTAAAGTTGAACGCTCGAATGTTTGAAGCTAAAGTCCGTTTCTAGAGGAGGTGGAATTCTGTCAGAAGCCAAAAAACGGCACAGATCAGTGTTTCCTCGGTGGAGATCTCACTGTGGCAGTGAGTCTGTCAAGGCAACAAACTAGTGTAGTGATGGGGGCAAGTTCTGAACTTCCACATAAAACACCAATTTGCTTCAGACTGAAGAAGTTTAACACCACTTTAACCCATCTGACAACAGCCACGAGTCTAACAAACAAAACGCTCTGCCTGGTTCACTCATTAGTGTCTGGAAACGTTAGAAAACAACTTTATAAACACCTCACACTTCCCTCTGTTGATTTCCCACTGCACAAAAGCCCAAAAGACTCAATCGCCGATGTCGTTTCTAATCCCATTTATTTACGAGTGAATTATATTTTTTGAAAACGTAAAAAATTTTTAAAAAAAAAACATTCCTGAACCATTTTATAATAATAATAATAATGCATCAGTTTTATATAGCGCTTTTCTGGACACTCAAAGACACTTTACAGAGCATTATTCAGTCACTCCAGACCCGGTGGTGGTAAACTACTATTGTAGCTACAGCTGCCCTGGGGCAGACTGACGGAAGCGAGGCTGCCAATCTGCGCCATCGGCCCCTCCGACCACCACCAACACTCACGCTCACACCACTTTCATACTAGGCAATGTGGGTGATGTGCCTTGCCTAAGGACACAACGACAGTTTTTGCAACTGGCCCCACTGTGGCACCTGGAATTCCTTGTGGTCTCCCATCCAAGTACTAACCAGGCCCGGCCCTGCTTAGCTTCTGAGATCTGACGGGTTCAGGCTTTGACGAGCCGGTATGGCCACACACACACATACATATATATATATATATATATATATATAAATATATATATACTTTCAAATTTAACTTTCAAATTTAACTTTCAAATCGTTAAAATAACACTTCTTATGTTAAAAACAACTCAGAAATTCAAGCCCTCCAGTTTTTGCTGTGTATTTTTTTGATTAGGCATTATTTTAAGTTCTAAGTCATGAAATTCCAAAGCAGATGTCCTCAAGGGGAAGTTTAAAGGCAGATAACAATACAAAATAATTCATAATATGTATTTAAAGTTACAGACTACAGCGGTTTCTTTTTGCTCTCATGCCCTGCCTGTTGATATATATATATATATATATATATATATGAGCATGACATAGTTCTACAGTCTGAGTGTGAGTCGCCCTAAATGAACACAGACCGGAGCCTAAATGCACATTTTCTGTGGTTCACATCATCGATGATGTTTCAACTCAAAATGAGACACCCTCAAGCCTCTTCTACAGGTGAGAAAAGCCAACCTACCAAGCTACTTATGCTAACTGTGCTAACTCTGCTAACTCTGCCCTGAGTGTTTTCTCTGTGTTTCTGTTTATCTCTACAGCTTTAGTGCTTTAGAGCAGGTGTTTGAGTTTCCACAGAAGCTTTTGTTGTGTCGGCGACTGTTGGATATTTTGGCGTTTTATCCTCACGGTTTTGTGCGTATTGTGACTAAAGTCATGATGCTGGGTTAAACTGAGCCTTACGTGTCCGTGTATAAATGCTTCATGTGGCGTTCACAGACTTGTGCTCCTCAGTCTATAAGCGACGTCTCTTCGGTCATTTTCTGAAATGAGCCACGGCGAAGTTTCAAATGAGCTTCTGACACTCGACTCACACCTTTATCTTCAGCACTGTCTGGTGTGAGAGCCGCTCCAGTCCAAATGCTGTTATTTCAAACAGTGAATAGATCTACAATAGATTTTAAACTGAACGGTTAAACAATTTTAACCGGTTAATGAGGCTCAGTGGTCGGTCATGATTTTTTTTTTTTTTTTTTCACCATCTTTAGACAGAACAAAAACCTGACTGAAACTTTTTCTGGGAGAACGCAGATGGTCCTGGATTTGGGAGGCAACGATTTTTCCTCTGATTTTTGAGAGGAAAGGGAGGCTGGAAATTGGCCGGTGGTTAGAAAGCAGTCCGGGGTCGAGGGGGCTTTTTGCAGGCGTTTAATGAGCGGATTTCAGAGCTGATGGAAAAGGGCCAGATTCAGGGAGCAGTTAATGATGGTCATGATGAGGGGCTCAGAGGAAGAGTGTGGGGCCTGGTCAGTGATGAGGGAGGGGACCAGGAGACAGGTGCAGGGTTTGATCCTGCGCTGTGGGAGTAGGGAACTCGGGAGCTGGTGAAGCAGGTGTAGAAAATGGAGAATGGCTCATGTTTATTATGTGTGAGCCTGGGTGGTCTGAGCAGATGATTTCCTGTTGTGAATGGGCCTGTCACAATGCACGGTGAGTGGGGGTAATGTTCATCTAGTCCTCCAAAAGCATCGACAAAAGCAGAGTATCTAGGTGCATATTGTGCTAAAATTACTTAAAAGAAACAAGTCTGAGTTCGGCATGGACTCCAGGGCCCAACGCACCTCCTGTGGACAGCTGCCTTAGATTATTTTTTCATTTATGCAAATATGATGCTGCCAATTAAGAAACTAAAACTGGAAAACGAGCAGAGCAGTGGGCGTGTACTGGCGGCAGTGAAAAGAGGAGTTGATCTGCAATAGTGACGGGTCGGTCACAAAGAGCCGGCTCCTTACTGGGGCTCCTTACTCACCCTCTCTGTCACTTTTTTCTCTTCACACTGATGATGATTGGTGGTGATTGGTCGATATGTGTTTGTGCTGAGCAGAGGAGGGAGGGGCGGTAGTCCAACAGAAGCTGACGGACAGAATCTGACCGCATCGGCGCATGAGCAGTTTTTTCAGCGCTCATACTATATGCAAATGAGCCATGCAGTTTTAACAAGCTGGGGGAAGTGTGGCAACCTGAGCACTGTCCTCTGTTTCCTCCTATTTCCTCATCAGCATCACTCACTATGTTCTCATCTGTAGTTTGTTCATTGCTATTCACATGTTGTCCCCTGTCCCACTCCCCCTGTGGAGTGGAACTCTTTCAGACGCCTGATGGCAGCTGGACCCCTCTCCTCCTCCTTGCCTGACTCTCCTCCTCCTCACCCGGCCTCCTCCTCCTCGCCTGACTCTCCTCCTCCTCGCCCGGTTCCTCCTCCTCGCCTGACTCTCCTCCTCCTCACCCGGCCTCCTCCTCCTCGCCTGACTCTCCTCCTCCTTGCCTGGCTCCTCCTCGCCTGACTCTCCTCCTTCTCCTCGCCCGGCTTTTCCTCCTCCTCCTCGCCTGACTCTCCTCCTCCTCCTCGCCTGACTCTCCTCCTCCTCACCCGGCTCCTCCTCCTCTTGCCCGGCTCCTTCTCCTCGCCCGGCTCCTCCTCCTCTTGCCCGGCTCCTCCTCGCCTGACTCTCCTCCTCCTCGCTCGGCTCCTCCTCCTCGCCCGGCTCCTCCTCCTCCTCGCCCGGCTCCTCCTCCTCGCCCGGCTCCTCCTCCTCGCCCGGCCTCCTCCTCCTCGCCCGGCTCCTCCTCCTCGCCCGGCTTCTCCTCCTCGGCCGGCCTCCTCCTCCTCGCCCGGCCTCCTCCTCCTCGCCCGGCTCCTCCTCCTCTTGCCCGGCTCCTCCTCTCGCCTGGCTCCTCCTCCTCCTCCCCGGCTCCTTCCCCACCTGGGTAGCTGTGGTCATACTGAACTGGCCCACGGGCCTGGACATCTATAGCCTGTCCGTCCATGGGAGTGGATCCCTCCTTCACTGTAGTTCTCCCCGAGGTTTCTTCTTTTTCCCAGGACCCTGAGTGTTTTGGAGTTTTTCCTTGCTGAGAAGGAGGGTCTAAGGACAGGGGATGACTGGACCATGTTTCACTTGCTGCTTTACATGAATGTTGTTTATTCCTGTTCTGATATGTCTGTGTGTATGTTTTACTCATCCAAATCTCAGAACCGCCCTTAGAGGAAACTGGTGTTGCGATTTTGGGCGCTACAAAAATAAATAAAATAAAAAAACCTGCGATTGAATAAATGTCAAGTAGAGCTGATTAATGTCATATCGTGGAACATTCAAAGCAGAGCAATGACGTATCCATAGAAACAAGAAGGTGACAGACCCCCAACCAATAAGTTACACATTGAACCTTTAAGTAAAAGTACAGATAATGGAGCAAAAAATATATATATATAAGCATACTAAATATAAAGTATTCAGGGTAAAAGCCTTACACTGCAAAAAAGCAAAACCTAGTTGAGCTAAAATGACTTGAATTAAGAAAGTTTTATCATGATTTGAGTAAATTTCACTTGACAAGAAAAATTATCAGTAAGATTTTTGTACTTAATATATAAAAATACATCTTGCTCGCCTTAAAATAAGAAAAAACATACATGTATGTCCTGCAGCTTTGAGGTGTTATACAGCTTCAAGTGTAGTGATTTTAGATAACACATTTGTGCTGAATTTCAACAGAAACACCTGATATTGATTTTTTCCCCCTCACTTTTTTTATTATGTCAATACTTTTGTTTGCTCAGAATATATTGGATTAAAAATCAACCCTGGGCCTTTTCAGCAGGTCTCATCGGTCCCATAATGAAATATACTTTTACTTTTCAGTTCAAAAATGTAGTGCAAAGTTCTGCTCTCAAACAGAAAACACTCGATACAGTCAGATACAGAGCGATAATGAGCAAATACTTTTATACCTCACTGGTCTGTGTACTTGAACATTAATACTGCCTGGTTTGAGGTATTCTGATCCAACATGTGTTTTTGTTGAATAAACAGCTGTTGTTTTCTAACTTTACTGTATTTGTACATATTGAGTTAAGCCTGGGCTGACAGTTTACTGCTTTATCTTGTTTAATATCTATATATATGTATATATCTATGGGTCTAGGACGTGACGCCTAAATTTTATGTCTAACTGCAATTTCCTCAGTTAAAAGGTTCAAATTTCATAATAATTCATCACATTTCTGTAGCACCTCTGACCTTAGTTATTCTGCATGTTTTTTGTACTTAAAGTGTTCAAATGTCATGTGGTGCGACCGTGCATCATGTGGTGCCACTAATAACAGCAGGAATTCTGTGGCTGGAGTTTAATAACAAAGTCGACTTGGGTGACTCCAGGTCTGTTTTTGAGGAGGCAACAACTTTAGAACATGATTTAAATCTCACTAACACTCAGCTGTGTGTAATATGTCCCCGTTAAACCCCAGAGCACCGCCAGCTCACAGTGACGTCCACATCCACAAACCGCCGCCGCTCTGATGAGGAGCAGACCGCCGCTCTGATGAGGAGCAGACCGCCGCTCTGATGAGGAGCAGACCACCGCCGCTCTGATGAGGAGCAGACCACCGCCGCTCTGATGAGGAGCAGACCACCGCCGCTCTGATGAGGAGCAGACCACCGCCGCTCTGATGAGGAGCAGACCGCTGCTCTGATGAGGAGCAGACCGCCGCCGCTCTGATGAGGAGCAGACCGCCGCCGCTCTGATGAGGAGCAGACCACAGCTCTGATGAGGAGCAGACCACCGCCGCTCTGATGAGGAGCAGACCGCTGCTCTGATGAGAGCGGGCCGCGCCGCTCTGATGAGAGCAGACCGCCGCGCTCTGATGAGAGCAGACCACAGCTCTGATGAGAGCAGACCACGCCCCGCTCTGATGAGGAGCAGACCGCGCCGCCCCGCTCTGATGAGGAGCAGACCGCGCCCGCTCTGATGAGGAGCAGACGCGCCGCCGCGCTCTGATGAGGAGCAGACCACCGCCCGCTCTGATGAGGAGCAGACCACCGCTCTGATGAGAGCGGACCGCCCGCCCGCTCTGATGAGGAGCAGACCGCCGCCGCCGCTCTGATGAGGAGCAGACCACCGCCGCTCTGATGAGGAGCGGGCCGCGCTCTGATGAGGAGCAGACCGCGCTCTGATGAGAGCAGACCGCCCCGCTCTGATGAGAGCAGGCCGCCGCTCTGATGAGAGCAGACCGCCCGCTCTGATGAGGAGAGCAGACCGCCGCTCTGATGAGGAGCAGACCCCGCGCTCTGATGAGGATCAGACCTACTCCTCTCTGATGAGGAGCAGACCGCCGCTCTGATGAGGAGCAGACCACCGCCGCTCTGATGAGGAGCAGACCACCGCCGCTCTGATGAGGAGCAGACCACCGCCGCTCTGATGAGGAGCAGACCGCAGCTCTGATGAGGAGCAGACCGCCGCCGCTCTGATGAGGAGCAGACCGCCGCCGCTCTGATGAGGAGCAGACCACAGCTCTGATGAGGAGCAGACCACCGCCGCTCTGATGAGGAGCAGACCGCCGCCGCTCTGATGAGGAGCAGACCGCCGCTCTGATGAGGAGCAGACCGCCGCCGCCGCTCTGATGAGGAGCAGACCCCCTCCTAGATGATGAGCAGAACACCTCCGCTCTGATGAGGAGCAGACCGCCGCCGCTCTGATGAGGAGCAGACCGCCGCTCTGATGAGGAGCAGACCGCCGCTCTGATGAGGAGCAGACCCAAGCTCTGATGAGGAGCATACCGCTCTGATGAGGAGCAGACCACCGCCGCTCTGATGAGGAGCAGACCGCTCTGATGAGGAGCAGCCCCCCGCCGCTCTGATGAGGAGCAGACCGCCGCTCTGATGAGGAGCAGACCACCGCCGCTCTGATGAGGAGCAGACCACCGCCGCTCTGATGAGGAGCAGACCACCGCCGCTCTGATGAGGAGCAGACCGCTGCTCTGATGAGGAGCAGACCGCCGCCGCTCTGATGAGGAGCAGACCGCCGCCGCTCTGATGAGGAGCAGACCACAGCTCTGATGAGGAGCAGACCACCGCCGCTCTGATGAGGAGCAGACCGCTGCTCTGATGAGGAGCAGACCGCCGCCGCTCTGATGAGGAGCAGACCGCCGCCGCTCTGATGAGGAGCAGACCACAGCTCTGATGAGGAGCAGACCACCGCCGCTCTGATGAGGAGCAGACTCGCGCCACGCTCTGATGAGAGCAGACGGGCCGCCCGCTCTGATGAGGAGCAGACCTCCGCGCCCTCTGATGAGGAGCAGACCACGCCGCCTCAGATGAGGAGCAGACCACCGCTCTGATGAGGAGCAGACCGCGCCGCTCTGATGAGGAAGCAGACGCTACCGCCCGCTCTGATGAGGAGCAGACCACGCCCGCTCTGATGAGGAGCACTCCGCCGCTCTGATGAGGAGCAGACCGCCGCTCTGATGAGGAGCAGACCACCGCCCGCTCTGATGAGAGCAGACCACCGCCCGCTCTGATGAGGAGCAGACCACCGCCCGCTCTGATGAGGAGCAGACCGCTGCTCTGATGAGGAGAGCAGACCGCCCGCCCGCTCTGATGAGGAGCAGACCGCCGCTCTGATGAGGAGCAGACCACAGCTCTGATGAGGAGCAGACCACCGCCGCTCTGATGAGGAGCAGACCGCTGCTCTGATGAGGAGCAGACCGCCGCCGCTCTGATGAGGAGCAGACCGCCGCCGCTCTGATGAGGAGCAGACCACAGCTCTGATGAGGAGCAGACCACCGCCCATCTGATGAGGAGCAGGCCCGCCGCCCGCTCTGATGAGGAGCAGACCGCGCGCTCTGATGAGAGCGACCGCCGCCGCTCTGATGAGGAGCAGACCACCGCCGCTCTGATGAGGAGCAGACCACCGCTCTGATGAGGAGCAGACCGCCGCCGCTCTGATGAGGAGCAGACCGCTGCCGCCGCTCTGATGAGGAGCAGACCACCGCCGCTCTGATGAGGAGCAGACCGCCGCTCTGATGAGGAGCAGACCGCCGCTCTGATGAGGAGCAGACCGCCGCTCTGATGAGGAGCAGACCGCCGCTCTGATGAGGAGCAGACCGCCGCTCTGATGAGGAGCAGACCGCCGCTCTGATGAGGAGCAGACCACCGCCGCTCTGATGAGGAGCAGACCGCCGCTCTGATGAGGAGCAGACCGCCGCCGCTCTGATGAGGAGCAGACCACAGCTCTGATGAGGAGCAGACCACCGGGCCGCTCTGTTGAGGAGCAGACCGCTGCTGTGATGATGAGGAGCCGGCCCCCGCTCTGATGAGGAGCAGACCGCCGCCGCTCTGATGAGGAGCAGACCACAGCTCTGATGAGGAGCAGACCACCGCCGCTCTGATGAGGAGCAGACCGCCGCTCTGCTGAGGAGCAGACCGCCGCCGCTCGGATGAGGAGCAGACCGCCGCCGCTCTGATGAGGAGCAGACCACCGCTCTGATGAGGAGCAGACCACCGCTCTGATGAGAGGCAGACCGCGCACGCTCTGATGAGGAAGCAGACCGCGCTCTGATGAGGAGCAGACCGCTTCTGATGAGGAGCAGACGCCGCTCTGATGAGGAGCAGACCGCCCGCTCTGATGAGGCAGACCACCGCCGCTCTGATGAGGAGCAGACCGCCCGCTCTGATGAGGAGCAGACCACCGCCGCTCTGATGAGGAGCAGACCGCCCCGCTCTGATGAGAGCAGACCACCGCCCGCTCTGATGAGGAGCAGACCACCGCTCTGATGAGGCAGACCACCGCCCGCTCTGATGAGGAGCAGACTGCTGCTCTGATGAGGAGCAGACCGCGCTCTGATGAGGAGCAGCCGCCGCTCTGATGAGGAGCAGACCACAGCTCTGATGAGGAGCAGACCACCGCCGCTCTGATGAGGAGCAGACCGCTGCTCTGATGAGGAGCAGACCGCCGCCCGCTCTGATGAGGAGCAGACCGCCCGCCGCTCTGATGAGAGCAGACCACAGCTCTGATGAGGAGCAGACCACCGCCGCTCTGATGAGGAGCAGACGCCGCCGCCCGCTCTGATGAGGAGCAGACCGCGCGCTCTGATGAGAGCAGACGCCGCCCGCTCTGATGAGAGCAGACCACCGCCGCTCTGATGAGAGCAGACCACTGCTCTGATGAGAGCAGACCGCGCTCTGATGAGGAGCAGACGCTGCCGCCCGCTCTGATGAGGAGCAGACCACCGCCCGCTCTGATGAGGAGCAGACCGCAGCTCTGATGAGGACCAGACCGCTCTGATGAGGAGCAGACCGCCCGCTCTGATGAGGAGCAGACCGCCGCTCTGATGAGGAGCAGACCGCCGCTCTGATGAGGAGCAGTCCACATCTCTGATGAGGAGCAGACCCCCGCCGCTATGAGGAGGAGCACTCCGCGCATCTGATGAGCAGCAGACCACCGCCGCTCTGATGAGGAGCAGACCACCGCCGCTCTGATGAGGAGCAGACCGCTGCTCTGATGAGGAGCAGACCGCCGCCGCTCTGATGAGGAGCAGACCGCCGCCGCTCTGATGAGGAGCAGACCACAGCTCTGATGAGGAGCAGACCACCGCCGCTCTGATGAGGAGCAGACCGCCGCCGCCGCTCTGATGAGGAGCAGACCGCCGCCGCTCTGATGAGGAGCAGACCGCCGCCGCCGCTCTGATGAGGAGCAGACCACCGCCGCTCTGATGAGGAGCAGACCACCGCTCTGATGAGGAGCAGACCGCCGCCGCTCTGATGAGGAGCAGACCGCCGCTCTGATGAGGAGCAGACCGCCGCCGCTCTGATGAGGAGCAGACCGCCGCTCTGATGAGGAGCAGACCGCCGCTCTGATGAGGAGCAGACCGCCGCTCTGATGAGGAGCAGACCACCGCCGCTCTGATGAGGAGCAGACCGCCGCTCTGATGAGGAGCAGACCACCGCCGCTCTGATGAGGAGCAGACCGCCGCTCTGATGAGGAGCAGACCACCGCCGCTCTGATGAGGAGCAGACCACCGCCGCTCTGATGAGGAGCAGACCACCGCCGCTCTGATGAGGAGCAGACCGCTGCTCTGATGAGGAGCAGACCGCCGCCGCTCTGATGAGGAGCAGACCGCCGCCGCTCTGATGAGGAGCAGACCACAGCTCTGATGAGGAGCAGACCACCGCCGCTCTGATGAGGAGCAGACCGCCGCCGCCGCTCTGATGAGGAGCAGACCGCCGCCGCTCTGATGAGGAGCAGACCACCGCTCTGATGAGGAGCAGACCACCGCCGCTCTGATGAGGAGCAGACCACCGCTCTGATGAGGAGCAGACCGCCGCCGCTCTGATGAGGAGCAGACCGCCGCCGCCGCTCTGATGAGGAGCAGACCACCGCCGCTCTGATGAGGAGCAGACCGCCGCTCTGATGAGGAGCAGACCGCCGCTCTGATGAGGAGCAGACCGCCGCTCTGATGAGGAGCAGATGCCGCCGCTCTGATGAGGAGCAGACCGCCGCCGCTCTGATGAGGAGCAGACCGCCGCCGCCGCTCTGATGAGGAGCAGACCACAGCTCTGATGAGGAGCAGACCACCTCCGCTCTGATGAGGAGCAGACCGCCGCCGCCGCTCTGATGAGGAGCAGACCACCGCCGCTCTGATGAGGAGCAGACCCACCGCCGCTCTGATGAGGAGCAGACCGCCGCCGCTCTGATGAGGAGCAGACTGCCGCCGCCGCCGCCGCCGCTCTGATGAAGGCTGCATCTACATATTGATTGGGAAGTTCATCAGGCGTCTCTAATGAACCTGCATCACAAACACATGGAAGAGGATCTGATGAGCTGCCGTCCACACACACCCCGCACGTCCACACACACCCCGCACGTCCACACACACCCCGCACGTCCACACACACCCCGCACGTCCACACACACCCCGCACGTCCACACACACCCCGCACGTCCACACACACCCCGCACGTTCACACACACCCCGCACGTCCGCACACACCCCGCACGTTCACACACACCCCGCACATTCACACACACCCCGCACGTCCACACACACGCCGCACGTCCACACACACCCCGCACATCCACACACACACCCCGCACGTTCACACACACCCCGCACGTCCACACACACCCCGCACGTCCACACACACCCCGCACGTCCACACACACCCCGCACGTCCACACACACCCCGCACACGTCCGCACACACCCCACATGTCCGCACACACCCCACACATCCGCACACACCCCGCACGTCTACACACACCCCGCACGTCCACACACACCCCGCACGTCCACACACACCCCACACGTCCACACACACCCCACACGTTCACACCCCGGGAGCCTGTTTACAGTCTGTCTGAAGGAAAACACGAAGTGCGGCTCCCTCACTGCAGGAGAGCTCATTAAAATACCTCCGTTTGCATCAAAATAAGAAATGAAAGTGCGCTGCTTTCTCTACTGTAAAGTGTTGTGTAATAAACCTATAAAAGTACAATCTCATCCCGTCTGAACATCCAAATAAAGGGGCGCTCTGTAACTTTTCTGGTGAAGGGTCCATTACCTACTTTTTTCTATGGATACGTCATTGCTCTGCTTGAAATGTCCCACAGTGTGACATTTAACAGCTCTACTTCACATTTATTCATTACAGGTGGTTTTATAGCTCAAAAATAACTAGAAAAACAGGGATTCTGACTGTGAGCGGGGTCGCCTCTCCACAGATCTGACCTGCAACTTGGTCTGGTTTGGTCTCTGTGAAGACAAAGGTTTAATGCCACACTGGGAACGTTTACATGATGTTTTTTTTTAAATCCAAATTAATTGTTCTGAGTTAAATAGTTCGGAATTAAAATATTCTCCTTTGACTTTAGATAAAAATAATAATTGTCAGTTGAGGTTTCTATGGAAACAGGTTAAATGGTCTTTATTTAATAGTTCTGGGGGTGGGGAAGGTGCTGATTGGACAGCGACACAAACGTATTTCCGTCTTTGTGAAGAAAACCCACACTTCAGCTGCTCCCGGCTTTTCTGTCATCTCCGTTTGTCGTTTCGCCGCCGACACAAACACGATCCAAACTTTTCCCACAGTGGTTCCGATGATAATGAAGCAGCAGCTGGAGAATTCTGTCCTCACGCTTTCTGTCTGTGAACTGAGGAGGAGAAGGGAAGAGTGTGGGAGAAGGAGGAAGAAGACAAACTGAGTCTGAGGCTGCCACACCTCAGCCCACTCCCACATCCCGCTCACAAATCCAAAGAGACGTGGAGGAAAGTCCCGAGAGACGACTGGAGGAGCCGGATCAGAAGGACGAGCCAACGAGCACCGACCACCAGGATTATTTTGAAGAAGAAGAAACGTTTACATGATCCAGGAAGAAATTAATTTGGCTTTAAAATCAGAATAAACCCACTGACTTCAGGATTAAGTTTGATTCAGAATAATCATTTTCATTAGGGATTAATAGTTAACATGGTCTTTTTATTCAGAATTAAATTATTCTTATTCTCTCATGTAAACATAGCAACTGTGAAACATTCCAGGGGTATTATGGGCTATTATACAAAATCAACTTTTTAATAACGTTTTTCTCTCATCAAAGACCTGCCTAGTCCTGGATCAGTCCTGGTTTATTGCTGGTTTTGCCCCGGTTCAGTCCTGGTTTAGTCCTGGTTCGGTCCTGGTTCAGTCCTGGTTCAGTCCTGGTTCAGTCCTGGTTCAGTCCTGGTTCAGTCCTGGGCTGTCAGGCACGATCCGGCTCAAAGGGAAAAGCGACATGAATAGGCCCAGACTCCAGTGTGACAAGCTTTTAGTTTTACACTTACACAAGATTCATTTTAGTTAAGGGTTAAACACGTTCATGTTTCCTTTGCATTATTTAGCCAAGAATCCAGGATTATGTGAAGAAAAAAACTGTGTTTTTGAGTGTGGATAAAAGCTTCACCCCGGTATATATTTCTGTTCCCCACTGACTGGAAACGACGTGTTCAGGGACACGCGCTCCGGTCGGGAGTTTACGCCATCGATTAGAGTCAATGGATCCACAATTAATAGGACGTAACAATAATCCTGGTTTAGTCCTGGTTCAATCCTGGTTTAGTCCTGGTTTAGTCCTGGTTTAGTCCTGGTTCAATCCTGGTTTAGTCCTGGTTTGGACCTGGTTTAGTCCTGGTTTAGTCCTGGTTCAGTCCTGGTTTAGTCCTGGTTCAGTCCTGGTTTAGTCCTGGTTTAGTCCTGGTTTAGTCCTGGTTTAGTCCTGGTTTAGTCCTGGTTCAGTCCTGGTTTAGTCCTGGTTTAGAGTTGGTTCAGGCCTTGTTTAGATCAGGTTTAGGCCTGGTTTAGACCAGGTTTAGGCCTGGTTCAGTCCTGGTTTAGTCCTGGTTAAGTCCTGGTTTAGTCCTGGTTCAGTCCTGGTTTAGAGTTGCTTTAGTCCTGGTTTAGACCTGGTTTAGGTCTGGTTTACTCCCAGTTCAGTCCTGGTTCAGTCCTGGTTTAGACCTGGTTTAGTCCTGGTTTAGTCCTGGTTCAGTCCTGGTTTAGACCTGTTTTAGACCTGGTTTAGTCCTGGTTTAGACCTGGTTTAGTCCTGGTCATTTTATAATGTCAGTCTTGTTATTATGTACAATATATATATAAATATTGTACCGTGAGGTTCAGACCGTATCGTATCGTATCGTGAACATGTAAATAAATATCTGACTTACCGAAACTACCACTTCATGACATCACCAGGTGGAACAGAGCATTGGAGATGTAGACGGTGCAGATGAAACAAAACAAGTCCAGCTCTGTGTCTGAGGAGGGAACAACATTAGATCATGACTTCACCTCACAAGAGTCAGTTTTCCATAATATTTTACGTACTACAGGACCTTTAAGTAATAAAAGTGTGGTTGGCCGCGGCGTGACCCCTGAGCCGTTAAAACCGCGCTCGCCTTCAGTCTGCACAGACACGGCGTCATTGGCCTCGAACGCGGCGCTTCACAGACCTTTCAAAACCGACTTCGACATGCGCAAATGCAATTAAAATCAACTTTTAATTTGGCGAAACGACCGTCAGACACTCAAAAGAAGCGTCGGTTACGATCTCTCGCAGACGGAGGCGCCGCTCGGGCCTCGGCGGCGACATCGTAACTCACGGCGCCCCTTTTCGCCGCGCTCGTCGAAAACCTGTCGGCATTCAGGCCCCGGGCTTAATGCGAGCGCCGTCTGCCAAACTGAATAAGCCATGTCGCCGGTGAGCTACAGGGAAAGGCTTTCACGGGCAGCTGTGGGTGTCGTGCGGAGCTTTATCGTGTCGGACTCGAGGAAAACCAACGGAATTATAAACGAGTTCTTTGTGCAGGGTTTTCCGTTTGTTTTTCGTGGAAAGGGCGCAAATGCTCACTATATATTTCACTGTTTTTATCTTTCTGGTATTATTTGTCTGTCGTTCTTTTGACTGTTTTAACCCCCGAAGACCTGAGGGCAATAAAAGTACATTTCTCCTCGCCTGGATTTTTTTTTCTTAATTTTGCTTTTAAAACTGCCCCTTTTACCCCTAATGAAGTGTTCTACCTCCTTTTGTTCAGTCCAACCTGTTATTTCACAATCTGCTGCTGTAGTTGTGTCATGAGGCTGTGATAAAAGCTACAGGACCAGAAATAGAGATGGAAAAAAAACAGAAAATAAAATTCACACTCTTTTATACAAAACACACAGCAAACATGTAGAAACAACTTTTTGGACATAAAAATGCTTAATTTAGGGCCTTAGCTACAAAAATGCAAAATCTCAAGTCTGTAAGTAAATTAAAAATCTCCTTATTGCCCTAAAAACAAAAAAAGTGCAGTGGCTCCATGACTTTCCTGGTCCAGTCCTGGAAACAGCTCCTGTCAGGTCCAGGGCCAGAGCCACAGCACTTCTGCATTTCCAGGGTGGAAATTACATTTGGATTTGTTCATTTGGACTGAAATAAACCTTTAAATAAAAATAGAAAGAGATGCACAATTACACACACCAACATGTGTCATTTTCCATGTGTGTGAGAATTAACTCCACTTAGAGCGACTTTTTCCCTCGTTATAAACACACACAGTCAGAGGAGTCGACCATCTTGACTCACTTCACTCTTTGGCAAAGTTTGGCTCGATCAAAATGGACGGAGCGCATGAGTTTGGGGAAAACAAAGTTCCTGTTGGACACTCGTTTTGCTCACGTCATCACACAGCGTGAGTGTGACGTAGGATAAAGCCGCAGAAATGTACGGAAACCTCTATGTCTGCACTTTCAGAGGGGAAAAGGAAGTTTCTGTCTTTTACCGTTAGAAAGTTCTGCGCGGTTATAGAGACATATTCCTCTGTATCGTATATGATGTCTTAGGACTTCGAGGGTTAATGTTTGTTTTGTAAAGCGTCCTGAAAAGTGTGATATAAATAAAATGTATTGTTATAAAACGCCGTATGCATGCACTTTTCTTCAGACATTGCCTTTGTTTCCATGGCAATATGAACTTAAAGCTTTTTTTAGGTTCCAGAATACACACTTCTTCAGTACTTTGGACGGGCGTGATTGACAGGTGCACAAACATGGTCCGTCTGGCTCATTACGAGGAAAAAGAGGGGAAAAAAAGAGGGGAAAGAAATTTGGTTTTCATTTTATCATTTTATTTAGAGTTACTTGTGGCCAATGAGCTCCTTTGTTTCCCGGCGAATCGAGGCACGAAAGAGGGCAAACAGCATCAGTTTTGTAAAGAGCAAAGAAGTAGTTCAATTCAAATACATACAAGAGATAGAACAATCACGTAAATCTGGTGATATTGTATCGTCAAAGGTTTCACAATATTATATTATCACCATCACAATATATCGAACCCCAAGTCTCTTTGCTGAAATGAACAGTTCTGATGCTGAAATGGCTAAAAATAAAAATAAAAAAAAAACAGAGAGAACTACATAGACCATGATCCTTTGCTCCGTTTCAGTGCAGACGACATGAAGAAATAACTGTTCTGAGCACTTTTACATCTTCATTCTTTGGATTAATCTTGTGAAGCATTTTTAGAGGAAAAACTCCACAAAATATTGCAATAAATCTGGTACAGTGAGATGTTTATGGTGAAAATATCTGCGTTTGTATTTGTGTCGCTGCGTTTGTATTTGTGTTGTGGCATTAGTATTGGTGTTGAGGTGTTCGTATTTGTGTTGTGGAGTTTGTATTTGTGTCGCGGCGTTTGTATTTCTGTTGAGGCGTTTGCGTTTGTTGTGAGCCCTCCCGGCTTCCGTATTTTGGGGCCCAGTGTTGTAAGAGAGAGTGACGATCTAACTCTAACACAGACTGGCCTTTTCACTTCCTGGTGGCCCCTCGTTGTTTTCGGACAGTCTGGAGACGACCCTTCAGAACCTCCGCTCCAACACAAAGAGCCAGAGCTGTGTCAGTGCCTCCGTCTGACAGAATGAGGCTGAACCCTGTATTCCCTCTGCAGACCGGCTCAAATGGGCTGGCTTAAAGGACACACACACACACACACACACACACACACACACACGCGTAGAGAGTGACTTCACACATTTCTGTCACATTTTACACAAAAGGGAACACTGGAGGGGTCACGTACTGAGGACCCGGAAGGATGGGTGCTCTTTTTATTTCAGTTTTACACTGACTGTGTCTGAATGTCCTCAAAACGCCTCAGCCCCGAGCTACAGAAGCAGGGGTGGCTCATAACAAATGCAAACGGCGCGACACAAATGCAAACGGAGCGACACAAATGCAAACACCGCGACACAAATGCAAACGGAGTGACACAAATGCAAACGGCGCGACGCAAATGCAAACACCGCGACACAAATGCAAACGGCGCGACGCAAATGCAAACGGCGCGACGCAAATGCAAACACCGCGACACAAATGCAAACGGCGCGACGCAAATGCAAACACCGCGACACAAATGCAAACGGCGCGACGCAAATGCAAACGGCGCGACGCAAATGCAAACGGCGCGACGCAAATGCAAACGGCGCGACGCAAATGCAAACGGCGCGACACAAATGCAACAAAATAACAAATATAAAACAGCCACAACTTAAATGTCAAATCTATTGCAACGGTGAAAACAACCTGCATAGGTCATATAAACCGGGACTAAACCAGTACTAAACCAGTACTAAACCAGAACTAAACCAGGACTAAACCATGAGGTGTGCCCATGCAAACTGCGAGTCAGATTCTCTCTATTGCTCTCAAGTCCAAGATTAGTCCTGGTTCAGTTCTGGTTTAGTCCTGGTTCAGTCCTGGTTTATTCCTGGTTCAGTTCTGGTTTATTCCTGGTTCAGTCCTGGTTTATTCCTGATTCAGTCCTGGTTTATTCCTGGTTCAATCCTGGTTTATTCCTGATTCAGTCCTGGTTTATTCCTGGTTCAATCCTGGTTTATTCCTAGCTCAGGTGTGGCTCAGTTCTGGTTCAGTCCTGGTTTATTCCTGGTTCAGTCCTGGTTTATTCCTGGTTCAGTCCTGGTTTATTCCTGGTTCAGTCCTGGTTTATTCCTGGTTCAGTCCTGGTTTATTCCTGGTTCAGTCCTGGTTTATTCCTAGCTCAGGTGTGGCTCAGTTCTGGTTCAGTTCTGGTTTAGTCCTGTTTTTGTCCTGGTTCAGTCCTGGTTTATTCCTGGTTCAGTCCTGGTTTATTCCTGGTTCAGTCCTGGTTTATTCCTGGTTCAGTCCTGGTTTATTCCTGGTTCAGTCCTGGTTTATTCCTGGTTCAGTCCTGGTTTATTCCTGGCTCAGGTGTGGCTCAGTTCTGGTTTAGTTCTGGTTTAGTCCTGTTTTAGTCCTGGTTCAGTCCTGTTTTAGTCCTGGTTTCAGTCCTGGTTTAGTCCTGGCTCAGGTGTGGCTCAGTTCTGGTTTAGTTCTGTTTTAGTCACGGTACAGTCGTGGTTCAGTCCGTATGTGGTTCTCACAGCTTCAGCCTGGATCGACCCTCTGATTTATGTTCTGTAGGTGATTCTGAACGGTGTTAATATTAATAACATGATTCTGCATCAATTTGAGTAAAAAACAAAATATTACAGATTGTTACTGGGCTGGTGCCTTATGTTTGTACTTTTAATTTATTATTATTATTTTTTTATATAATGAACTCCTGTGTGTATCCCAGCATGTCAGGTTAAGTATTTGGCAGTAGTAGTAATAGGAGTAGTAGTAGTAGCAGTAACAGTAGCAGTAGTAGTAGTAGTAGTAGTAGTAGCAGTAGCAGTAGTAGTAGTCGTCGTAGTAGCAGCAGCAGTAGTAGTAGTAGTGATGGTAGCATCGAGTAGTAGTAGTAGTAGTGGTGGTGCAGCTAGTGGTAGCAGCAGTAGTAGCAGCAGCAGTAGTAGTAGTGCAGTAGTAGTGGCAGCGGCAGTGATGCGTGGTAGCGGTGGTAGCAGCAGTGGTCGTGGTAGTGGTAGCGGTAACGGTGGTGGTAGCGGTAGTGGCAGCAGCAGCAGCGGTAGTGGTGGTTAGTAGCGGCGCGGTGTAGTATAGGTAGCAGTAGTAGTGGTATGGTATAGTGATAGTAATGTATTAGTGGTAGTGAGCAGCAGTAGTGTATAGTAGCGGCAATTAAGCAGTGGTAGCGAGTATAGCGGCGGTATTGGTAGTAGTAGTGAGTAAGTAGCGGTTAGTGAGCAGTAGTAGTAGTAGTAGTAGTAGCAGCAGTAGTAGTAGTAGCAGCAGTAGTAGTCGCAGCAGTAGTAGTAGTAGTAGTAGTAGTAGCAGCAGCAGTAGTAGTAGTCGTAGCAGTAGTAGTAGTCGTAGTAGTAGTAGTCGCAGCAGTAGTAGCAGCAGCAGTAGTAGTAGCAGCAGTAGTAGCAGTAGTAGTAGTCGTAGTAGCAGCAGTAGTACTTGTCGTAGCAGTAGTAGTAGCAGTAGCGGTGGAGCTCTTCTCTCAAACAGAAAACACGCTGTTCCACCTTCTGATGTCATGTGCTGATACAGGAAATGCTCCACTGTGTTTTTTAAACTCCAGACTCCTCCACTAGAATCATTTGGATCATTTCAGGCCTGGAATTCCCAATTCCTCTCCTGAACTAAAGGTGAAAAGGAGCTGTTCACTTGACTCGACTACCACTTCATGACATCACACGGTGGAACAGAGCGTTTTGAGCTTCGGGGGTGTCGACAGACGAATAATAAAGAGTTACTCAGACATGTGTGAATGAAACAAAACACATCTCCAGGTCTGTTTTGGAGGAGAAGGCTGAAAGCTCCCGATAGTCAATTTGTGTAATATCGGACCTTTAAAAAATAATAACCCTCCAAACAGCCCTGATGATGTCTCGGTGTAGAGCAAAGGAACGCCGTTCGTTCCACGTGACTGTGCGGCGCTTTTAAGACCCTTTTATTACACGAAGAACAGAGCGTGTGGACTGGAGCGGAGGAGAGGTGAAATCGCACCGTTGAGGCTGATAACGGAGACGCTCTGCAGAAAGGTGCAGAACAAACCCTATTATTTAAGAACACATTAGGCCGGCCTCGCTCGCTCCAGACTCGCCTCGACGACGCGCCGGAGACGTCTTCAAAAACACTCAAAAATAAATAAACACTCAAAAGACGAGGCTCCACCAGACCCGGGTCCATGAGCTGGAGACGCAGCTATGAAGAGATAGAAATGAGCACTAATCGAGACCAAAGTGCTTTTCTCCTTCCAGTCCAACTGTATTTGTGCCGCACGTTTTACCAACTCGAAGTCTCCAAAGTGCTGCACAGAGTAGGCACGATATAAATGAACACATTATTTAATATAAATCAGGGGTGTCAAACTCATTTTGGTCCGGGGGCCGTATGCAACCTACTTTGATCCCAAAAGGGCCGGATCAGAAAACTCAGTTCTCTCTTCAAGTTATTGTATTTTTCTCCGTGTCTCGTAGTGGTGTTTAAGATTATATTCCTCGAGCAACGCCACTTGTTCCAAACACACTGAGCACAGATTTCCCATTCACCTCTGTCAACAAATAAGAATTACACTATTTCTCTTGGGAAATCCTGAACTCAGCATCTGCTTTTCTAATTTTTTCACATTTTGCTGATGAGGGTCACGGTCGACAGTCAAAACGATCGTCCTTTAAGAGCGTTTGGAAAGAGGAAAGTCTTCATTTGTGCTGCTCTGGTGGGAGTCATTAGTTTAAGAAACGCCGGAGACGCTGCTATGCTAAACGGTGCAGAAACTTAACAGAAAAATCTGAAAATTTTAAGTATTTTAATAGAAAAATCAGCCGAGGGCCAGATTAAAGGTCTTGGAGGGCCGGATCTGGCCCCCGGGCCGCATGTTTGACACATGTGCTATAAAGCATAAAATAAATTAAAGCTGCTGGCGGCGATGTTCGGCCCTCGCCCCGGCGTGTGTGAAGTCGCCCCATCAAACTCAAACCTACACAAAAACTGTGTCAGTCGTTTGTGCTTCGTTTGTGCTGCAAAAAGTTTAGTTTGTGTGATTCCGGTTCTTCAGATATTTGAAGTTTAATTTTCGGCCGATGACGTCGTCCAGCCCCAACTCAAAATGTTAAACAGCTCAAGACGGGAAGACAATTATAGAAAATTTTGTATTTTGTTTGTGCTGTTTTGTGCTGTGACAGTTTTCATTTGTGCGAGTTTATTTATTTCTGCAGTAATTACAGGACGTCAGGCTGTGGAAAAGTCTGTGTCATCATATAAAATATGAATAAAAAGCGAATGACTAAAGACTGAAACAGAATTTTCCACAGCCTGAGATCGTTTAGCTTCACTAGTTTTGTGGAGTTTGTCGCCGTCAGCTGAGCGGAAATGACGTCCTATAATTACCACAGAAATAAACTCGCACAAATGAAAATTGTCACAGCACAAAACAGCACAAATGAAATACAAACGTTTTCGATAATTTTCTTCCTGTTTTGAGCTCTATTTAACATTTTGAGGGGCTGGACGACGTCATCAGACAAAAATAAAACTGCAAAAATCTTAAGAACCGGAATCACACAAACAAAACTTTTTGCAGCACAAATGAAGCACAAATGAATGACTCCATTTTGGACAGTTTTAGTGCATTTTTAAGCTCTCTGGGGGCCTGGCTGACTATAAAAAGAATCGTTAACTTCTCCAAAACTGAAGAAGCACAAACAAAACTTTTTGCAGCACAAACGAAGCACAAAAGGAGCACAAAAGGAGCACTGCCAGACTAAGAGCGTGCATGAAAACAGACCCTCCACCAGAAAAGTTACATAACGCACCTTTAAAATTCTACTCTTCTACTCTTCTAGCACTGATAATTGTGTTTGACATATCAATAGAATCAGGGTCATGCAGTGGATAAGTGACAGAAACTTCAGAACGACTGAACTAAACATGTTCGTGTAATCGTTTTAAAAATATTTTTGGGGGAAGTCTTCGCCCCCGGGTTGGCCAACGTTGAAAAATATCCCATATCTGTAATGTTTTCCCCCTCATATTCACGCATAGAATTTAATCCCCAAACTTGGTACAAATTTGATCATTTTGAGGCTTCGTGTCAAGCTAGGGGGCGCTGTAGTGTAACTGTTTAGACTTTATCTTTATCTCACCAACCAGACTTTGGAAACTTTGAACATTCTACGTATATGTGAAATTGAGACTTGCATTTGGAACATGTGAAAGGTTTTAGTTGGAGTTACGATTATTAGCCAAATCTATATGTGTTACAAAGAGTTCAGAATAATAATAATAATAATAATACATTTTATTTATAGGGCGCCTTTCTGGGCACTCAAGGTCGCCTCACAACAAGTTTATACATCAATAAAAATATAAACATTATAACAGTTAAAATCTCCATTAAAATCAGGCATATGAAAGGACAGTGCAGTTGTGGTTATAATGAACAGGCCAGTTTGAACAGATGAGTTTTGAGTTTGGATTTGAAGTGTGTGAGAGTGTCTGTGTTGCGGAGGTCAGGAGGGAGAGTGTTCCAGAGCCGGGGAGCAGAGCGACTGAACGCCCTGCTCCCCATTGTAACAAGACGGGCAGAGGGGACAGAGAGCTGGAGAGAGGAGGAGGAGCGAAGAGAGCGAACAGGTGTGGCAATATGGAGGAGGTCAGAGAGATATGGAGGTGTGAGGCTGTGGACGGCTTTGAATGTGTGGAGCAGGATTTTGTATTGAATGCGGTGTGTGATGGGAAGCCAGTGGAGCTGTTGTAAGACGGCGACGAAGAATAAAATTAAAACTATACAAGGGTTCTTGAATTGGTGAAATGTAAAAAGAAAAAAACCATGTTCAGTTGAAGCTCACATATTTGTGTCTTTGATATTATCAGTAAAACATTTTGAAATTCACAAATGTTTTGTTCTCTCTCGATTATATGTTTTTAGTCGTGCTGTCAAGCGATTCATTTTTAAAATCAGATTAATCACACCTTAGAACTTTGATCAGCCACGATTAGTCACAGTTAATTATTCTTCAAAAAAAGATGAAAATATTTAGACAAAAATGCAATTTACCGCTGCTCGGATTGTTGTTGTGCAGTAGCGTCGTTGCTGCCGCTGAATCAAACCCGTGTTTTGCTTTAAGACGGTGTTTTAAACTTGTGCTTCTGTGGAAAGAGTTCATCACTGTGACATCTGCAAACTGCCTTAGTTTTGTAACGGCTGCTAATGCGCGAACACATCGCTGCACACTGTATGAGACAACTGCACCTGAGACACAGAACACATTTACTGGTTTTTACCCTAAAAGCTTTAACAGGCAAATGACCCGAGTACATCAGTCGTCTCCTAAGATTTAATATAAGCACAGATAATACACTCCTCACACATATAATACACTCCTCACACAGATAATACACTCCTCACACATATAATACACTCCTCACACATATAATACACTCCTCACACAGATAATACACTCCTCACACAGATAATACACGCTCCTCACAGAAAATCCTTTTGAAGGTTCCATCTGTTCGATCCGAACTCGGTAAAACTGCTTTTGGTTTCAGTGCAGCACATGAATGGAATCAGCTGCAGGACTCATCAGTTCAAAACTCTTTCAAAATCACATCTTGTAGAGCAGTGGAATCGCCCTCAATAGTGTTTCGATTTGTATCATCACATAATCTGATGAATGTTTAGAATTGATGAGCTGTTTCATGTCTTTGGGCTTGTTTGTAATTGTTTTATGAATTTTTTGTGCACTTGCCGCCTCTGACCAGGACTCCCTGGAAGAAGAGATATTGTTTCTCAATGGGACCTTCTTGGCTAAATAAAGGCTAAATAAATAAAAAAAATAAAATAAAAATGTGATCTTAAGTCCCGTGGGTCAGTTTTTTGCAGAGAAACTTGCCCTGAGCTCCAGTCTCGGTCTCATCTGTCGTCTTCACATCCGCATATGGACCTGATCACTGACCTAATCACCTGCGCCGCCTTTCAGGACCATCCGCCCTTTCCATAGAGGAGTGTTCAGAATAAACTGGGATTAATCTGCGTTAAAAAACATTAGTGTGATTTTTTTTGTGTGTGAATAATCACAACCCTAGTTTTTAGGACTATTTGAGTTGAAATTTGAGCCGTTAAAAAGGTTTCTCACCAGTGTCTCAAGTAGGACTCCTGTTTTTGTCTCCTTTATTGCTCCCAGTGAATTTTAGCAGAAACAAACAAGACTCACACCCGACAAATCTGTAATGAGACTACAATGAGAGTCTCAACTTTGTCTTCTGAGCTTAAAAAAAATAAATATGAGCAGCATTTTTTTCCCCCTGGGTGATTATCTGAACTCAACCTCCTTTGTCTTAGTGATGTCTTGTCTCTTTTTACCTCATCTGTTGCTCCTAAGCGAGAAGTAACCCAGAAACAAATGATCACAGAATGATACGAATATGAGAAGCTCAAATTGATCTCAGGAGATGAGATTGAACAGCAGATGAGCAACACATTTTTCTTAGCAGTGAGGAGGGGGCAAGTGGCGGATCTGTGATAAAAACTGGGTGAACAAAAGTGATGTAAAATGGAGCAGTGCAGGCTGAGTTCAGTTTCACTTTACTTATATAGTTTTACGAACAAAGTAGTTTCCAAAGTGCTGCACAGAGATCCTAAGATGAAGACAATAACCGGTATAATTGCTAAAAATGTGATCCCAGTCCCAGACACCAGTCCTAAAACAATAAAACCAGTGTAAAAATCAAATAAAAGCAGAACCATATAATCAGAAAATAGCAGTGTAATGTAGCTGCGGCGATGATCGGCCCTCGCCTACGCCGCGATCCGCACTAACCCTAATGGTAAATGCACAAATACAGCAATAAATACATGCTCTCGGTGTATTTAGATGGGGATATGCGACTACCCTCGTGTAGACCAATCAAAAAAATAGGATTTACCTCCTCATTCGCTTTTATTGCATTCTAAAAATTACGCATCGCAGTATTTACGCTTGTCAAATTCAAACTGGACTCCGAAGCACAAGGCAGTGTAATCCCTCACAAGCCACTGGAGAGGATGGGCAAAAGGCAATATTAAGACCCACAAAAGCTGTATCCTTATGCAGAAAATAAAAAAAACAGACGGTAAAATACAAAAAGAAGGAGTTTGTTGTAGTAAAACCTGAAGCAAGGTCAGTACTAGGACTAACCTCCGTAAAGTCGCCCCCATCAAACACAAACCTACACAAAAACTGTGTCAGTCGTTTGTGCTGCAAAAAGTTTTCTTTGTGCTATTCTAATTCTTAAGATATTTGAGGTTTTATTTTCGGCCGATGGCGTCATCCAGCCCCTCAAATTGTGGAAGAAAATTATAGAAAATGTTTGTATTTCGTTTGTGCTGTGACATTTGTGCGAGTTTATTTCTAAAATTATGAATGATTATTTCTGTGGTAATTATAGGACGTCTCAGGCTGCGGAAAAGTCTGTAACCGTCTTTAGTCATTTGCTTTTGATCCATATTTTATAGAATAATACAGACTTTTCCACAGCCTCAGATCGTTTTCAACAATCGAACTGATCAACGTGGCTGAGCTTTATGCCCGGCGCTGCAAGTGTTTCTCAGACACAATAAATGACAAAACATCGTTCGTGCGTCGGCGCTCGTTCGCGCCAATTGATTTGCCCGAAAAGCAGGAAACACATGACCCGCGGCGCAGCGCTTCAGCCGGGTCTGCATAGGGCTAACACGGGAATCACTTGTGCAATTCGTGTGTGACGCGTCTGTTGTGAAAATACCTTAACAGGCCTACAGAACTGTGGGTGGCTGTTAGCTGTTGTGGCCAAAGTCTCTCTAAGATTTAAAACAATTGTTTATTACAATATAACAGACGTACGTTTATGATTACAGTCGTGACCAAAAGTTTTGAGAATGACACAAATATTAGATTTTCACAGGTTCTGCTGCTTCATTGTTTTTAAGTGTTTTCTCACATGTTTTTTACGGTTTACTGAAATACAATAACAAGCATTTCATGAGTATCAAAAGATTTTATTGACAATTACACTGAGTTCATGTAACAAGTCAATATTTGCAGTGTTGACCCTTCTTTTTCAAGACCTCTGTAATTCTCCCTGGCATCAACTTCTGGACCAAATCCTGACTGAGGCCGTCCTTTCTTGTATAATCAGTGCTTGGAGTTTGTCAGAATTTGTGTTTTTTTTTTTTGTCCACCTCCTGAGGATTGACCACAAGTTCTCAATGGGGAGTTTCCTGGACTTAAAATCTTTATGTTTTGTTTCCCGAGTCATTTAGTTATAACGTTTGCTTTATGGCGAGGTGCTTCATCATGGAAAAGACTTTGTTCACCACCAAACTGCTCTTGGATGGGAGAAGTTGCTCTTGGAGGACATTTTGGTACCAAAATTTATATTTGTGTCATTCTCAAAACTTTTGGCCACGAATGTAGGTTACTTGCCATAAACGTCCATTTTAGAAATTTGTCAGATCAGCACTGATCTGACAAATTTCCCCACTCAGGGGGGACCCTGCTCTCCAGCGCACTGAGCCTCACAGTGGACCACTGCCCCAACAGCCTGAAAACCTTTGTCCAGACACATCGACTTATGTGTTATGTTGCTTTAATGAGATAAACAGATCTTTTACATGAAATGTGCCGCACTTCACCATGACCTCCCTGCACTATTGAATCTACAGATGTAAGATAAATTTATTTATATAGCGCTTTTCACAGACACATGTCCCCAAAGACACTTTACAGAACATTAACACAGCATTCTTCATTCATTCCAGACCCGGTGGTGTAAACTCCTGTTGTAGACACAGCCGCCCCTCTGACCACCACCATCACTCACACACTCCACTTTCACACCTACAGGGCATGTTTTGGGTTGATGGGGGAAACCGGAGTGCCCAGAGGAAACTCATCCACACACAGGGAGAACATGAGTGACGCATGAGTGTTAGCCACTCAGCCACTGTGCCGCCAAGACATAAGCTGCTATTGCATCAGCTTTTCTGCTGATAACATCATGAATATGCGGTGTTCTGGAACAGCTTTTAGTCCGGTCGATAGATGCAGATTTTCATGCGAATCGATCACTTTGCGATAAAAGCGTCAAATTTGGTATGATGACTCCCAAAGGGGTTCTGATCAAATTTGGGACCGTAGGCACTCAAGATTTGGGCCCTGGGGGCCATGGCGGCCATTTTCCAAAATGGCCGTCATGGAAATGGGAAAATGGATTAAAAGCACCCAGAAACATCATCCAGGACACGCTGGAGGGACTATGTCTCTCGGCTGGCCTGGGAACGCCTCGGGGTCCGTCCGGAGGAGCTGGAGGAAGTGGCTGGGGAGAAGGAAGCTTGGGAGCCCCTGCTTAGACTGCTGCCCCCGCGACCCGGCCCCGGATAAGCGGAAGAAGATGGATGGTTCCCAAAAGGGATCTGATTAGATCTAGAACCATAGGCGTTAAATATGGCGGCCATTTTCCAAAATGGCCACCAAATATTTATTTTGTATGGTAAAATTATGGATCAAAATAGATGAAACAGCCAGAAACACAACATATTTGTATCAAATTTGGTAGGAAGTTTCACAAAGGGCATCCAATTATATTAGGAACCATAGTTTTTCAATCTGGTGGCCATTTTCCAAAATTGCCACCAAATATGGATTCCATAATGGGAAAATGTATGCTAGAAACATAGCATGCAATAACATATTACTATCATATTTGTTAAGTATGTTCACAAACTGGGACTCATCAGATTTAAAGGTGTATGCTACTATTTGGGGCTAGATATGGTTAAAATTGTTGCTCTGGGTTTATAAAGGTGGTAGAGGGTCTTATTTTTCATGTTAGGCGTTGTGTTGTTTTAAACTGTCTTGGGGGAGTATGTAGCTCAGCTAGCAAGAGCCAATGGATTACACGTAGCAAGACCCACTACAAATTATTTGGGAAACATAGATTGTCAGTAATTGTAAATCTTGCATGATCTCTGAAATGTTCTCTGTGCTCAACCAAGTCATGAGCTAGTTTTCATGCAGTAATTATTTCAGCGAATATTGTGCTAACGAGCTAACGTGCTATGATGCGTTTTGTCAACAGTCGCTGCAGCCAATTGGAATGCCGGACAGTGTTGAAAAGTCGCAGAAAGTCGCTACTGGCTCTCTGAAAAGTCGCTAGGAGTCGATAGATCAGAAAAATCGCCGCAATTTCGCTCCACGGTGGGCGATTTTTCCGCTTTAGCATTTTTAGCATTTTAAGCTTTTCCGCATTTTTCGCTTTCATTCGGGTCTGAACTGTCCTTTAGGATGAAAAAAGTACAGTAATTGCGAACTGGGAAACTAACTTCCATGGAATATGGAATATAAGCAGTAACCTTTACATTTCATTCAGTGACACATTGTGATGGTGTGAGCAATAGAGTCAGTGAGATTTTTTTCTTTCATGTAATTTTGCTTTTGATAATGTTCATAGTCATTCCAAATTTCATTTAGTTGTAGCTTTTAGGGGTGTGAGAGGTCAGTCTTGAGAATTTAGTTTTCATTTATTGTCTACTAATTCTACATAGTCTTTACCTACTGTATTTCATCCAGTGGAGAGGGTGTGAAGTTAATTGGTGACATTTCTTACTTTTCAAATGATGTTGACTTGTTAAAGTGCAAATCTGCACCCCAAGTCCTCTAGCTGGCCTTAAAGCCTGTAGCCTGTACAATATTTCAGCGCTCCTGGGTAGCTTAATCGACGAATTAGAAGGTATAGAGGTATATGTGCAAGACTTTGAACACTGAACTCTGGGTTGGATTTGGAACAGGGAAGAATTTTAGGCATATTGCAGCACATGAAATTGCACACAGTCTTGGTCCAGAGAAGGCACGTGCACTTCCAATGTTTCATGTTTTTACTGGTTGTGACTCAGTATCTAGCTTTGTTGGTCACGGGAAAAAGTCAGCATGGGGAACATGGAAAGTCCTTCCTGAATTTACACAGGCATTGTTGGAATTGGGCAGTGCTCCATCTGACATTCCCTCACATGTATCAGATACAATTGAGAGGTTCACTGTTCTGCTGTATGATAGAACCAGTACATGTGAAAGTGTGAACATGGCTAGGAAAAAGCTTTTTATACGCCCGTTCTAAGACGGGACGTATTATTTCAAAAAGGCACAGTGTTCGTCGTATTCCACCAACAAGTGCAGCTCTTGAACAGCACTTGAGGAGGGCAGCATATCAGGGTGGCCATGTGTGGGGCCAAGTATTACTGCCTTCCCCTCATTTGCCTTGTCCATCAAAATGGGGTGGAGTCAAAACAGAGGATGGGATTTTTGAACCATACTGGACCTCACTTGCTGAGGCATCAAAAGCCTGCTATGAGCTTATTGCCTGCAAATGCACAAAAGGCTGTATTAGGCAGTGCAAATGCAGAGCTGCATCACTGCAGTGCACTGCTTTATGTTTATGTGAGGGAGATTGTCACACAGTGTAAGGTTTTTGTGCTTCTTGGCTGAGACTGGTCGTTGGCTTGGTATAGTGGTTGAATTAAATGTGACATCTTTATATACGTATGTTATATGACATGTTGTGAGTTGAATCTTGTATGAATGTTCAAAACTCAACTGCTGAAGGGTTGAGCCACTTGTTCTTCGTTCTGTTTGTTGTTATGCAGTCCTACATCAATATCTAAAAGCCAAAAAAATAGTAAAAACAAACAAAAAAACAAAACAAAACAACCTAATCCTAATGAGCTGGCACCTTGCCGTGGTGGATTAGCTTGCGTGTCTGTTATCATGCCAATTGAACTTTCTGTTTCACCATTTGTGAATTTCTTTGGCTGAGACCACACAAAGATCAGCTCTTAATCAGTTTTCATGGTGATCACATTTTCCATGATTTGGATCACATAAATAATTTAAAGACATATCAATAGCCATTTTTGTGAAGTATGTTTATATTGACATGTATTTCTGCTGTATTATTGCACTGTTTTTAATCTGTTTTCCAATTAGGAACTCCATTTATGGTGGCCATTTTGGAAAATGGCCGCCATATTGGATGTCTATAGTTCTAAATCTATTCAGTCCCCCTTTGTGACATCCTACCAACTTTGATACAAATATGTTGTGTTTTTGGCTGTTTTCAATTCATTTTATCATTCACGAATCCATGTTGGCGGCCATTTTCCAAAATGGCTGAATGCCTATGGTTCTAAATCTAATCAGTCTCCTTTTGGGAACCTTCCCACCAAATTTGGTACAAATATGTGATGTTTCTGGGTGCTTTTAATCCACCCAGATTAAAAGCACCCAGAAATGGCCATGGTGGCCATTTTGGAAAATGGCATATGGCCCCAAGGGCCAGATCTTGAGCGCCTACGGTTCCAAATCTGATCAGACCCCATCTGAGAGTCTTCATACCAATTTTCATGCTTTTATCGCAAAGTGATCGATTTTCGCAGCTATCCGCCGGACTATTTATGGTCTCTAAACTGTTCAGCTGTGCGGCTTTTGATTGGACACTATGTACAGTCAGGTCACCAGTTCTTCTGTAATCAGTCTTATGGGAAAAGGCTGCAATTGGCATCCATGTTTACATAGGACACAGCTGACAGTCGGATGAACCAGTCATGTTTTACATGTGTTCATTATTACACAGTGAGGAACATTAAAAAGTCAGAAAGAACAACAAACAATATAATGATTCAGCACTAAAACTTTATTTTTCATTTGCATGTGCTGTTAGAACTGGGTTCAGCTTACTGTAGTACTTTCCGATGTAGATACCACTCTGCCGTCTACAATTTTCTCCGTGACCAATATAACCTTGGTTTTGGTTTGTGTAGTGGAAGTGTGCACGCTGAAGGAAAAACAAACATTTAGCTCATTGTTTCTGACTAAAGCTCATGGTTAATGTGAGTCACCAGAGTCTCACCTTGCCTCTCCATCCAGCAGACGTCTGTACTCTGAGATTTCCATCTCCAGCCTGGTCTTAACATCAAGCAGGATGTTGTACTCCTGGGTCTGTCGCTCTATGTCTGCACGCAGGTGAACGAGCTGAGATTCGAGCTCCGTCACCTGCACCTGCATACTCTGGAGCTTCATGGAAAACCTCGCCTGTGTATCTGCTAAGGTTCCCTCGAGAGCCGCTTTCTGAAGGAATGAAATTAGACCGTGTGAAAGACATAGTCATGAATACATCTTACTTGTCCACCTCAACCAGTGACTTTACCATGCTGAGTTGTGACTGAAGCTCGATCTCCAGGCTTTGAAGTAAGCGACGGTGTTCTGAGACTTCTGATTTGGAAACTACTAAGATTTCCTTGTGGGTTGCTACTTCTTTATTAAGATCTTCTATCTGTAATTTATAAAATACAGGGTGTTTACAATTTACAAGAACAGTCATTTGAGAGCATGTATCACTGCTAAAGTCTTACTTGAGTATTGAACCATAGTTCAAGTTCTCTCTGGTTCTTGGTAATTACGCCCTCGTACTGTTCACGGATCTGTCTCATGAGCTCGCCCAGGTCTTGCTTAGGGCCAGAGTCCACCTCCACATTAACATTTCCAGTCACTTGAAGCCTCAGGGCTGCCATTTCCTGTAGAGAATAAAATCCATTTATCAAAAATATTTTCTAGAATTAATCTAAATTCAAGATACAAAGGATGTTTTCTCCGCACACCTCCTCATGGTTCTTTTTGAGGTAAATCAGCTCCTCCTTGAGATTCTCAATCTGCATTTCAAGGTCGGATCTGGCCAAGGTCAGTCCATCGACCAACCTCTTCAGGCCTGCGATGTCTGCCTCCACTGACTGGCGCATGGTGAGCTCGGTCTCATATCTTGGAAATTACAGAAACATTTAAATGTCTATCTATGATGCTAAAAACAGCAAAGGTTGATGCTTACTTAGTTTTGAAGTCATCTGCAGCCAGCCTTGCATTGTCAATGGTGACAGAGATGCCTCCATTGATACGAGTGGCATTCTGGATCTGTTAAGTATTGATGTTTTTGTAGATTATTTTATTACATAAAAAATATTATCTCTCTGATAATGAACATACCTTTGCCTGCAAGTCAGCAATGGTAATGAAGAATGCAGAGTAGTCTCGTGCTGAGGGAGAGACTTTACCCTCCAAGAACCGTTTGATCTTGAGCTCCAGATCAGTATTGGCAGCCTCAAGCTTGTGCACTTTGTCCAGGTAGCTGGCCAGACGGTCGTTCAGGTTCTGCATGGTCATTTTCTCATTGGCACTGATTAGAAAGTCATCTCCAAAGCCACCATCAACCACGCCGCAAAATGAACCACTACCTCCAGTGCTGATGCGAGAGGATGACATCCTCAGACTACTGCCCCCACCATGGACACTGTGGGAATACTGGCGCCCGCCGGCCCTGATACTTCCTCCACCGGTGGTGAAGGACTGCCTGGAGAAGGATGCGGTGGATGCCATTGTTGAAGTTTGCTCAGAGATCTGCCTGTCTTGGAGAGTAGAGCCTGAAGCAGACTGGACCTTCAGTCGTCTTTATATCCTGCTCCTCTCCAAAGCTCCCTCCCTCCTGTGTGGGCTGGAGCTTGTAGAACCACTTTTGGGGTGGGGCACCAACCAGTACTGGGCTGTCCCGCATATCATTCCTCGCTCAATTAGACACAAATTGCATCTGGTAGTTAACACTTGGCACACTCACATTTGCTGGAATGGTCTTTTGTTTTTCTTGAAACAACATGCTTGAACTTTTACATCAAGCCAAAGCAAGAACAAGCTGATACTTGTCTTCTACTTTTGTTACATGCCCTTAAAGGATTACGCAATTATCAAAATTCAGCAAATAGTGCATATTAACACTATTTAACTTAATGAGCATTGATGTCATGGCAAAAAAAAAAAATCATCTAATATATATTTGTGTGTTTTGGTCTTGGTGGCTGTGAGCTCAGTCCTACACATTTGTTGTATGTGGATTCATGCATGTGTTTCCGTGTGATAATTTTACAGTGCATCCTCGCTCTAGATGCATAAAATAAAATAAAAATTTTAGGGCAGCAATAACTGAGGGTTTTTAGATCTAACAACTCTCTATAGACATGTCTGCAATTTTTGGATAGCCAAAACCCAGCCCTGGTTTATCATCAAAAACACTAAATATATAATCACCTTATTCACACAGATTATGATGAATAACATCAATTAGATAATGCAGGCACGAGGGAATACTTTAATGTGATTTACAAAAATAATTTGTGGTTTCCCAGATCAAATGGGATCTTTTCTATATCCTGCTAAATCCTGTCTTTTGTTTGACATTTTCACTCAATGGGAGCGGCACTCCTTGGAATGGAACGTTCAGTATGAATTTCCAGCACTCAGTCAGGCTGCACATACTGATCACACTGCTGAAGGTATGTGTGATATTAAGGTGTGACCATGTTATCATTACAGCAGTATGCACCTGCAGATATGAGTGTACTAAATGGACTACATACCTGCCTATGCAAAAAAGAAATAAATAATACAGACAGCAAACTGAAATAATGATGAGCCAATAGAAGATGTCGTAATAGCAAAAGCCTCATAGACAGAAGTTTGTGAAACAACTGTGAAGTAGAACACTAATGTTTCGGAAAAAAACAAAGTCGTGCACATTTCTAGGCTTTTAATTTTTAATGATGTATATTTTACAGCCTTTTGATAGTTTTTAATATAGAGAAATATTCTTATTTTACATATCTTTAAAGTGACGCTTTTGAAACTAAATGATCTTCAAACTGCATGATGTATTTGCTTTTGTCTGACAAATATTTGGCAGCACATGATATCGGGAGAATGTGGTTGATAAGAATTGACTCCATCGCCAAACAACAGTTCAGTGAAAGAAGTTTAATAATATCAGGATCCTCTGGAAACAGACGGTAAATCTAACGCATCATGAGGAGAGAAACATGTCATACTTACAGCAGAGTAAATACTTGAGTGTGTCAGGTAGGGCAGTTTAATTGTTTATGAAACTGCACTAACAGTTTATGCTGTACAGGCTCTCCTTCAGTCCTCATATGGGTTTGAATCATGCTTATGCCCTATTCACTCGATTCATTCTATCGAGAAATGTACAACCTGGGGACGGTGGCAAATTACCGGCCCACGGGATAAGCAAAGTTCATAAATTACTCTGTTTTACTGACACTGACTGAGACTGAAAGAGAAAAGAAAGCGGAAAGGAAAGAAAGAGATAGAAAAGGCGCAAGTACAACAACAAACACTGAGATACAGATTTGCACAGGACAAGTATTATAGTGGCAGTGGCTGAGTGGCACTCATGCCTCACAGCAAGAAGGTCCAGGTTTGATCCCCGGGTCACTCAGGCCTTTCTGTGTGGTTTGCATGTTCTCACTGTGTCTGGATGGGTTTCCTCCGGGCTCCCGTTTCCCCCATCAACTCAAAACAAGCTAGCACCCCTATGAACTGAAATCAAGGGCCGTGACGTCGCCCAGTGCCCGGCCGAGCTCAGCCCGAAAGGAGACCCACAGAGGGGTCAGGTGCACAGAGGACTGGGTGGCAAACAGGGTCACCAGTCTATTCTGACATCCCTTTATTCCAACATGCCTATATTTAGACATACCACTATGACGACATGTCTCTCTTTAGATGTGCTGGGTTTTGGACACTTTTTGGTATTGCTATTCCGACACGTCATTTATTTTGTTGAAAGAGTTGCGATCGTCTACCCAAGCGCGTCTCTCACTGTCCATGGTGCTGGGTGACAGGTTCGGTCACAGACGCAGACACATCTGCGTGACCACAAATTTGAAATTAAAAACAGCTCAAGGCCACCACAAACTACAGGATATTTAAGTCTTAAACGATTTTTAAACGTGTGACAATAATTGCACACCACAGACACGAGGCTGTGCAGGAGATAAAGCTATGAGTGCGATGGCGTCAGCTGTTTCCTGTCTACAGTGAAACCACTCGGTCTGAGTGTTCAAAGATCAGAGCTCTGCACTTCTAGTTGACCCTCGAAGACCTACGTTATCGTATATGATAATGAGGAATATGCTTTATATAACTACGCAGAACTTTCTAACGGTAAAAGACAGAAACTTCCTTTTCCCCTCTGAAAGTGCAGACATAGAGGTTTCTGTACATTTCTGCGGCTTTTTCCTACGTCACACTCACGCTGTGTGATGACGTGAGCAAAACGAGTGTCCAACAGGAACTTTGTTTTCCCCAAACTCATGCGCTCCGTCCATTTTGATCGAGCCAAACTTTGCCAAAGAGTGAAGTGAGTCAAGATGGTCGACTCCTCTGACTGTGTGTGTTTAGAACGAGGGAAAAAGTCGCTCTAAGTGGAGTTAATTCTCACACACATGGAAAATGACACATCTTGGTGTGTGTAATTGTGCATCTCTTTCTATTTTTATTGAAAGGTTTATTTCAGTCCAAATGAACAAATCCAAATGTAATTTCCACCCTGGAAATGCAGAAGTGCTGTGGCTCTGGCCCTGGACCTGACAGGAGCTGTTTCCAGGACTGGACCAGGAAAGTCATGGAGCCACTGCACTTTTTTTGTTTTTAGGGCAATAAGGAGATTTTTAATTTACTTACAGACTTCATATTTTGCATTTTTGTAGCTCAGGCCCTAAATTAAGCATTTTTTATGTCCCAAAAGTTGTTTCTACATGTTTGCTGTGTGTTTTGTATAAAAGAGTGTGAATTTTATTTTTTTCTTTATATTTCTTCTTTTTTCATCTCTATTTCTGGTCCTGTAGCTTTTATCACAGCCTCATGACACAACTACAGCAGCAGATTGTGAAATAACAGGTTGGACTGAACAAAAGGAGGTAGAACACTTCATTAGGGGGTAAAAGGGGCAGTTTTAAAAGCAAAAAAATTAAGAAAGAAATCCAGGCATCCAGGAGAAATGTACTAAAATTGCCCTGAGGTCTTCAGGGGTTAAGACACAAGTCAAAACTGTGTTATTATTTGTGAAAAGTGGTGCAGTACTTCAGAATACTACAGGATTTTTAATGCACAGACGGTTGGAGATACAGTCCACAGGAAGTACAGTCATTATCTCTAATCTGCAGCTTCACCTCCGTGTGCTGTGGATGTAAACAAATACACGTGCTATTCTCACCTTTTTACTTTTAAAGAACGACTCAAACTGGATTAATAGGGCGGTTTTGTGGGCTGGATGTCATAATTTCCGGAGGACAAATTCTAGCATTCGGCGGTGTGGCCCGCGGCACTTTGAAGGGCCGTCGTGGGCGTCTTCAGGACCCACCCCCCACCCCGATCCTCAAATTCTATTTGTATTTTCATCACATTGATATTATACATGTCACAAAAGCGGAATGTTTGAAAAAATAGTAAGTGCCGCTAATCTGAAATGGAAAAAAATGGCATAGTAGTGGGACACTTGAAGAAAAGTCTATGATGCTAATTAGACCTCAATGTCTAAATAGTGGGATAGAGGAATAACAGCATGTAACCCCCATGACCCAGCCGAATAAAGCGGAAGAAGATGGATAGATGGAGGTATTATAGTATAGTTTTATAGTATAGTATTATCACTGGACGTCTGTGTTAGGTGAAATATAGCAGGTCATTTGTGGTGGAATTTTTACTTTACAAACTACAGACATGGCACAAGATTAAGATCTCAGGCATCCTCCACAATTATTACAAATCACCAAAGGTCCACAGGTAAAATTAATCCCGTGCGAATAGGTCTTTTGACGCTGATGCTTTGCACAAGTCTGTGGCGCAACAGGCAGCGTCTGAATTTGCTGAGCTTTTGCCTGAGCCCCTCTGTAAATCCCCCTGGCACTTTTACAGTGTCACACGCACTGTCTACTTTTCATTTGAAGCTGGACACTTTCAGGTCCAAGTGCAAAGTTTTCTCAAGGCCCTAAAACAGGAAAAGTGAGATCTGCAGACGAGATGATTTATGTGGGCGTAATTATCAGTCTGTATCAGCTCAGGTTAAGATAATAATCAGAGTGAACCCGTCATTCCTTAATGGCACACAGCATTGTTGGTTACGCTCCAACATCCTTGTGCCATAACTTAAACCCAAACTGGCATAGCAACAAAGCAACACCCTCTAACACCCTTCCAACGAATTTCCCTTGTAGATCAATAAAGTTTGTCTAAGTCTAAGACTTTGCCATGAAGAACTTTCTACTTCACCTAAAATAACATAACATTTGATTCTCTTATTCTCTCATTTTGTCTTTGATTGATCAATAGTTCTGGTTGGCAAATCTTTTTTCCTCACCGATATTCTCTTGTGGCATTCCCTCCACACTTTTACAGCTGTTAAATTTGTCACCAAGAGAGAGTTTCATGTTAAAGATGCACTAAGTAACTTTCCTGGTGGATGATATGCCATCTGTTTGTCTCTCAGGGCGGCACGGTGGCTGAGTGGCTAGCACTCATGCCTCACAGCAAGAAGGTTGCGGGTTCGATCCCCGGGTCGCCCGGGCCTTTCTGTGTGGAGTTTGCATGTTCTCCCCGTGTCTGGATGAGTTTTCTCCGGGCACTCCGGTTTCCCCCATCAACCCAAAACATGCACTGTAGGTGTAAAAGTTGTGTGAGTTTGTGGTGGTCGGAGGGACCGTTGGCGCCGCTTGGCTTGGCAGCCGCGCCTCCGTCAGTCTGCCCCAGGGCAACTGTGGCTATAACAGTAGTTTACCACCACCGAGTATGGAGTAAATGAAGAATGCTCTGTAAAAATGCTGTGTAAAGCACTTTGGGGACATGTGTCTGTGTAAAGCACTATATAAATAAACCTTACCTTACCTCTGAAGATGTTATTGCTCTGGAATGTTCCGCAATGTGGCATTAACCTGCTTGTTTTTCAATCAATGGTTTAATCATTAAGTACTATTATCTATTTTTTTATGACAGTCATCAAACTGATACCATTGCTACTTTTTGACACCTCGGGGAACATTATTACCTTATCACTGCACAACCTTAATATAAATGAATCAATCATCCAAGCACAATAGTTTACATGTTGTACATATTTCATTCATAAAGCAGAGCTAATTACCTGCTTGTTCAAATAGCTGCGGTGAGCATTATACCTGTAGACCTTTTTCACAACTCACCACATTCACACAGACAATGAAGTGAAGTGCTTAAGGACACAACACAAAAGTATATTTTTACAGATGCATTGGTTTACTCAGGCCACACCAGCCTGTCAAAGCCTGATCCCGTCAGATCTCAGAAGCTCAGCAGGGCCAGGTTCTTGGTACTTGGATGGAGACACTGGGAAAATCAGGTGCCACAGGGGGGCGCCGGAAGCAAAAACTGTCATTGTGTCCTTAGGCAAGGCACTTCACCCTCATTGCCTAGTATGAAAGTGGTGTGTGAGTGATGGTGGTGGTCGGAGGGGCTGATGGTGCAGATTTGCATCCTCGCTTCCGTCAATCTGCCCCAGGGCAGCTGTGGCTACAATCGTAGCTTACACCACTGAGTGTGGAGTGAATGAACAACGATAATAAATAAATATATCCATAAGCAGCAGTGATTGGTCGTCGCATGCTCTACGCCGCGCCCATAAATGCCACGACCCCATAGACCGTATATATCGCTATTCGCTATTTTGTCCATCAAAAAAATCATCTTCATAACATAGAGCCTGGCTCCAGATTCACTGCTGTAACCGTGAGCATCGTGAGCCTCATTTATGTGGCGCTGAATACTATGGGTGACGTCACACTCGCTTAGTCCACTTTTTATATACAGTCTATGCACAGCCCGTTAGCGGCGCACTAACCCTAATAACTGTAAACCCCAACCACGACTCTAACCTCTTGTCTTAAACAGAACTCTAACCTTAAACCTAATCATAGTCGTAACCCCAACCCAACACTGCCATTTTCCTACATTTTTACTTGTGCTGATTTTTCGAAGAATAATCGAAGATGGCAGACTTCCGGTTTGTATAGGGGCCGGTTTGTATATTATTTTTTGCTCCTATTACCATGATGTCATCTGGCTACCAAATTTGGTTTGGCTACGTCAAAGTTTGCATAAGGACGTCCCATGGGCAAGGACAGATTTTTAATTAATAAACTTTTCTGTAATTACTGAACTTTTCTCTTTGATAAACTCAAGCTGTTTAGTAAAGGTGTGTCGTGTACACAGAGTAAATCACAGACTCAGGTTTGTGCTCCGATTGTTGAGGTCTGTGCACGAGTCAGGAGGAGGGGCCAGTTCGACCATCACCGAGCAGATTTAGAACAGGATGGGGCAGTGTTAGAAAGTGTTTTTTTGTTTTTTGTACTATTTTTATGCTTTATGGATAGTTTTCAAATTAATCCCATTTTCATTTGTCATTAGCCGCGACCTGGCCCTAGATAAATGGAAGAAAATTGAATGGATTATAGTATTATATAGCATTATAGTATAGCATTATAGTATAGTTTTATAGTATAGTTTTATAGTATAGTTTTATATTATAGTATGATCACTGGACGTCTGTGTTAAGTGAAATATAGTAGGTCATTTGCGGTGGAATTTTTACTTTACAAACTACAGACATGGCACAAGATTAAGATCTCAGGCATCCTCCACAATTATTACAAATCACCAAAGGTCCACAGGTAAAATTAATCCCGTGTGAATAGGTCTTATGACGCTGATGCTTTGCACAAGTCTGTGGCGCAACAGGCAGCGTCTGAATTTGCTGAGCTTTTACCTGAGCCCCTCTGTAAATCCCCCTGGCACTTTTACAGTGTCACACGCACCGTCTACTTTTCATTTGAAGCTGGACACTTTCAGGTCCAAGTGCAAAGTTTTCTCAAGGCCCTAAAATAGGAAAAGTGAGTTCTGCAGAAGAGATGATTTATATGGGCGTAATTGTCAGTCTGTATCAGCTCAGGTTAAGATAATAATGAGAGTGAACCTGTCATTAATGGCACACAGCATTGTTGGTTACGCTCCAACATCCTTGTGCCATAACTTAAACCCAAACTGGCATAGCAACAAAGCAACACCCTCTAACACCCTTCCAACGAATTTCCCTTGTAGATCAATAAAGTTTGTCTAAGTCTAAGACTTTGCCATGAAGAACTTTCTACTTCACCTAAAATAACATAACATTTGATTCTCTTATTCTCTCATTTTGTCTTTGATTGATCAATAGTTCTGGTTGGCAAATCTTTTTTCCTCACCGATATTCTCTTGTGGCATTCCCTCCACACTTTTACAGCTGTTAAGTTTGTCACCAAGAGAGAGTTTCATGTTAAAGATGCACTAAGTCAGACATGGGACCAAGTCACACATATGCAAGTCTCAAGTAAGTCTCAAGTATTTTTTTTCTTGGGCGAGTCAAGTCTCGGGCTAAGTCAAGTCGAGTCATGTAATTGATCAAGTCAAGTCCAAGTCAAGTCACCTTTGGCGTATTGTAATTTCAGTTGCAGAATATGATCTTCATAAAGTGAAAGGCAATATAAGAAAGTTTAAGTAATCACCACTGGATAATGTGCCCCAACCTGTTGTCAAATATCTGTATTGTAAATACTCATGTTCAGTCAAACACATCTTAGATTCAAACAAAATAGTGATAACAATTTTGTTCTTTATTACAGCACACTTCTCTCACATGCGTTCTGTAACAGCTAAAACAAATAGCTTAATATTAAACTTTACACATTACATTTCTCCACACACACACACACACACACGCACACACGCACGCGCACACGCACACACGCACACACACACACACACACACGCACACACACACGCACACACATACACACATGCACACACACACACACACACATGCACACACACACACGCACACACACACGCACGCACACACACGCACACACACACACGCACGCACGCACGCACACACACACACGCACGCACGCACGCACGCACACACACACACAATATCCATCAGTTATTCTCTTTTTACAGGGTATTGCACTTGCAAAATAAAAGATTAGACAGGGTCTTATCTGAAAGCCGAGCACGATGGGGTCTCATAATGATTCCACCATGGCTGAAGACTCTTTCCACTGGTGAACTTGAGGCTGGCACTGATAAAGCCTTCATTGCAACAGGAAAAAGGGCAGGGAGGACAGCCCTGTTTGCATCCCAGAAGGACAGACAAGGCTGCCCACAACAAAGAGAAAAATAGTTATTTAGCTGTGTCTCTGGGTTGGTGGTTGGGTCCTGCTTGGACGTTTTCTGTAGCCTGAGAATAAGCCAGTGCTGTCTTCTTCCGGGTTTTCCCTTTCCTCCTCTGGGAATTCAGGCCTCTGGGATGTTGTATGAGGTTGCACCTCACATAGAATCAGATCTGGTTAAAATTAAGATAAAAAAGGGCAAAAAGGCCATGTTTGTTTTAATACTAAAACGTTACTTTAAAAACTACAAAATAAAAAAAAACTTACAAAAGAATAAATTCACACAGTTGTCGTCTTTGGTGTCTTAATGATAAGATAGGATTCACACTGTTGCCAACTTTGATTTAGAGACTACTGGCATGACTGACCAAGTCATGTACAACGATCTTCCATTTCCTTTGCCAACATTCCCAAAACATGCACAGTAGGTGTAAAAGTTGAGTGTGGGTGTGAGTGATTGTGGTGGTCGGATGGACCGTTGGCGCTGCTTGGCCTGGCAGCCGCGCCTCCGTCAGTCTGCCCCAGGGCAACTGTGGCTATAACAGTAGTTTACCACCACCGAGTATGGAGTAAATGAAGAATGCTCTGTAAAAATGCTGTGTAAAGCACTTTGGGGACATGTGTCTGTGTAAAGCACTATATAAATAAACCTTACCTTACCTCTGAAGATGTTATTGCTCTGGAATCTTCCGCAATGTGGCATTAAACTGCTTGTTTTTCAATCAATGGTTTAATCAGTTAAGTACTATTATCTATTTTTTTAATGACAGTCATGAAACTAACTGATACCATTGCTACTTTTTGACACCTCGGGGAACATTATTACCTTATCACTGCCCAACCTTAATATAAATGAATCAATCATCCAAGCACAATAGTTTACAAGTTGTAAATCTTTCATTCATAAAGCAGAGCTAATTACCTGCTTGTTCAAATAGCTGCGGTGAGCATTATACCTGTAGACCTTTTTCACAACTCACCACATTCACACAGACAATGAAGTGTCATGCTTAAGGACACAACACAAAAGTATATTTTTACAGATGCATTGGTTTACTCAGGCCACACCAGCCTGTCAAAGCCTGATTCCGTCAGATCTCAGAAGCTCAGCAGGGCCAGGTTCTTGGTACTTGGATGGAGACACTGGGAAAATCAGGTGCCACAGGGGGGCGCCGGAAGCAAAAACTGTCATTGTGTCCTTAGGCAAGGCACTTCACCCTCATTGCCTAGTATGAAAGTGGTGTGTGAGTGATGGTGGTGGTCGGAGGGGCTGATGGTGCAGATTTGCATCCTCGCTCCCGTCAATCTGCCCCAGGGCAGCTGTGGCTACAATCGTAGCTTACACCACTGAGTGTGGAGTGAATGAACAACGATAATAAATAAATATATCCATAAGCAGCAGTGATTGGTCGTCGCATGCTCTACGCCGCGCCCATAAATGCCACGACCCCATAGACCGTATATATCGCTATTCGCTATTTTGTCCATCAAAAAAATCCTCTTCATAACATAGAGCCTGGCTCCAGATTCACTGCTGTAACCGTGAGCATCGTGAGCCTCATTTATGTGGCGCTGCATACTATGGGTGACGTCACACTCGCTTAGTCCACTTTTTATATACAGTCTATGCACAGCCCGTTAGCGGCGCACTAACCCTAATAAATGTAAACCCCAACCACGACTCTAACCTCTTGTCTTAAACAGAACTCTAACCTTAAACCTAATCATAGTCGTAACCCCAACCCAACACTGCCATTTTCCTACATTTTTACTTGTGCTGATTTTTCGAAGAATAATTGAAGATGGCAGACTTCCGGTTTGTATAGGGGCCGGTTTGTATATTATTTCTTGCTCCTATTACCATGATGTCATCTGGCTACCAAATTTGGTTTGGCTACGTCAAAGTTTGCATAAGGACGTCCCGTGGGCAAGGACAGAGTTTTAATTAATAAACTTTTCTGTAATTACTGAACTTTTCTCTTTGATAAACTCAAGCTGTTTAGTAAAGGTGTGTCGTGTACACAGAGTAAATCACAGACTCAGGTTTGTGCTCCGATTGTTGAGGTCTGTGCACGAGTCAGGAGGAGGGGCCAGTTCGACCATCACCGAGCAGATTTAGAACAGGATGGGGCAGTGTTAGAAAGTGGTTTTTTGTTTTTTTTACTATTTTTATGCTTTATGGATAGTTTTCAAATTAATCCCATTTTCATTTGTCATTAGCCGCGACCTGGCCCTAGATAAATGGAAGAAAATTGAATGGATTATAGTATTATATAGCATTATAGTATAGTTTTATAGTATAGTTTTATATTATAGTATTATCACTGGACGTCTGTGTTAGGTGAAATATAGCAGGTCATTTGCGGTGGAATTTTTACTTTACAAACTACAGACATGGCACAAGATTAAGATCTCAGGCATCCTCCACAATTATTACAAATCACCAAAGGTCCACAGGTAAAATTAATCCCGTGTGAATAGGTCTTATGACGCTGATGCTTTGCACAAGTCTGTGGCGCAACAGGCAGCGTCTGAATTTGCTGAGCTTTTGCCTGAGCCCCTCTGTAAATCCCCCTGGCACTTTTACAGTGTCACACGCACTGTCTACTTTTCATTTGAAGCTGGACACTTTCAGGTCCAAGTGCAAAGTTTTCTCAAGGCCCTAAAACAGGAAAAGTGAGTTCTGCAGGAGAGATGTTTTATGTGGGCGTAATTATCAGTCTGTATCAGCTCAGGTTAAGATAATAATCAGAGTGAACCTGTCATTCCTTAATGGCACACAGCATTGTTTGTAACATCCTTCCTGTAGCCTTGTCTGTTTGGTCTTAAAATGTCTACGTGACTGATTTTTTTCCCCGCAATTTTGTCGGTCAAAAAAATCCTATTCATAACATCGAGCCTCATTTGAGCAGCGCTAAACACTATGGGTGACGTCACACTCACTTAGTCCACTTCTTTTATACGGCCTATGCCATGTATGCACTGGGTGTGCAAACTACATCGGCAAATTGCAAGTTTTGCATCTCCGCGTGCAGCAGAATTCCCCAAAACACTCGTGTAAATGTGGAATAAGAGTGAGAATGGAAACGCACTTTTGTGTTTTTGCTTCAAACCGTTTCCATGTAAACGTAGCCTAAGACTTTGCCATGACGAACTTTCTATTTCACCTAAAATAACACATTTGATTCTCTTATTCTCTCATTTTCTCTTTGTTTGTAGATTAATGCCATACTGTGGCACATTCCAGGACATGTCCACAGAAACAACCCCCAGAATGGTTTCATAGGGCACCTTTAAAATAATCTTGTGTTCAAAGCAAATAAATAAAATAACTGTGCACTGATCTTTGACCGACATGAATGAAAGTTCAGCTTTGAACTGTGGCCAAGCACAATAGATTAACAGGTTGGAAATGTTTAATGTTTGAGTCAGAAAACTATTACCTGCTTGTTTAAGCAGCTGCAGTGAGCTTATTGTGAGCTGCGGTGTTGCTCAATAGTCGGCATTCCTTGGATAAAAAAGGGGCTGACAAGTTACCTGAAGTGAAAAGTTCCACCTGATATTTACTTTGCTTTTTCAGGCTTTAAGTGAAAAATGCAAACTTCAAAATAAAACCTTCTTTTGAAGCAGGAGGTCTGCCATTGCTGCCCGTGTGTTGTTTGAAGGTAAACTTTATCTCCTATTTGATCTGACACCAATAGGGACGTCTCATTGGCAAGGACAGATTTTTGCATTGTCGCCATGGCAACACAATGTAAATGGGGTGTGGGCGTCATTGAGTTTTTTAATCGAGACCATGTCACAAATGTGCATAGCAAATGTTGTATCTCTATGACAAATAAAATGTTATTGTTCCATGGAAATTGTCTAAAGGCGCTGCTATAGCACCTGTTTTTATTCTGTTACTCATTATTCTGCGGAATTAAGATAAGATAAAATAAGATTGACTTTTTTGTCCCCAAGGGGAAATTTGTTTTGGGCACTGCAGCTTAAAAACACAGTTACACTTTATATATTACACAACAGTCACAAGATCCACAACCAAAAAGTGTCCAAAACATTGCACTAACCCCATTTCACCGATAATTATTGCACAGATAATGATTGCACTAGCTCTATTGCACAAAGATTTTTGAAATTATTGCACCATTAAATAAAGTGACTAAGTGCACCTTTGTTGTGCAGATTTGTTCAGTGCAACAGGAGTGGCACAAATGAAAGTTTAAATCTGTTCCTCTTAAACTTAGGCGTCGACAGCGTCGCCTGATGGAGGATTTCATATTCACCTGCAGCAGGTGAGAGGGTTTCCCACAATCCCACTGGCCCGAGCGAGCACAGACTTTTGAAAAACGTCCTGCAAAGAAGCAAACTCTTTCCTGACAATCGCCTTCATGGCCTCGTTTACCAGTTTTCCAAGTTTAGTTTTGCTTTGGCCGGGTAAAGAGCCGAACCAGGCGACCGAACTGTGGCGGATCAAACTCTCCAAAACAGCAGAATAAAAACAATGCTGTTTTTGGAGAATTTTATGTTCATTTTTTCTTCATTTTTCGCCGTGGGTGTCTGCCTGGACGGCTGAAATACAAACACAGAAGTGAGTTTGTAGTTAAATGTTTGGTACAAAATGAGTTCACAAATCACATAAGCTTCAAAAAATATAATGCAGCACATCTTCAAATCTCCCACGTTTTTAATCAAACACCGCAGCATTCTCCCATCAGTTTGTAGTGTTATTCTTGTTTTCTTCTGTTTTCCTGTGTCCTGGTTTTCCTGACCTGATGGCAGATTCTCACCAGTGATTCCAAACTCAAGTCTGGACAGATTTATGGATAAATATTACTCATTATTTTCCGTATTATTTTGCATGTTACTTTTTCTTTCCTAACATGTGTGGCCAATACCGTCCTGTAAAAGCCTGATCCCGTCAGGGCCTGGTTAGTACTTGGATGGGAGACACTGGGAATTCCAGGTGCCACAGGGGGGCGCCAGTCACAAAAACTGCTGTTGTGTCCTTAGGCAAGACACTTCACCCACACTGCCTAGTATGAAAATGATGTGTGTGTGCCAGGACTCCCTTGAGATTAGTGATCTCAGTGGGACTTTCCTGGGTAAATAAAGGTTAAATAAAAAAAAAAAAAGAATAAATAACTCTTTTTTTTTTGGTCTTGGGGCCGTTGCACAGTTTATCAGTCAAACTATAAATGTAAAACTAATTTGAGATGAATGAGTCTGGTGAAGGGGAAGGGACTTGTTTGTTCATTATTTTACAAGTTGTTAAACGGCAAATTGCTCTGAAACAAAATAATAGTACGGTATTTGCATAATGTGTCCCAAAATGATGACACAACTCTGCTGAAGCCTTTATCTTTATTTTCAAAAAGTGAAAAGATGGTGAAATCACAGCAATGGTGTCCAGTAAACCAGGCGGATATTTGCACTTTTTAGTGTATGGATAATTAGCCTTAAATCTCCAGCACAGGCCGATATTTTCTAAAGAAAACCCACAAAGCTGTGTTTAAAGAGCCCAGATTTCACTATTCTCTGATCTCTCTTCTAATGTAGCGTTCTCATCACAAACAGACCTGGAGTTACAAGTTTTACAGACTTCTCTGAAACTGGGGGCGTTTCACAGTTTATTGTCACTCAAGCTATTATATGTTAATTATTTTACGATTTGTTAAACGGCAAATTTGCTCTGAAACATAATAGTGGAATAGTTATTTGAATAATGTGTCTCAAAGTGACAACACAACTCCAGTGGCGGCTGGTGGTATACATTTTGGGGGGGCGCATAGGCCAAAATTATAAATATAAATATGTTTTTAAACTCCGCACTTCATGATCTCAATCCTGGAATGGCCAATTACGGTGGAGTGAAAAACACTCTTTTTTTCCAGATCATTTTTGGATAGTGATAAAAAGTTGCCGACACATTCAGTGAGTAACAAACCAAAAAAATTTGACATTTAGAAGCAGATCTTCAGTCTCCACAATGGACCTGAATAAATGGAGGAATATCGGCTGTAATCATAAAAAAACTGAGGTTACCAAACATCAGGATTTTCAGACCCACACACCTTTTCCGAAGCTTCTGTCATAAGTTTTCCATGTCTCTCCACAGTCTGGGAGTGTCCTGGATCATGGTCAAAGTGTCGTCGATATGTGCGGGTCTGAAAATCCTGATGATTTATTCGAGCTCGGTTGGATTCAAGATAAAAAATGGAAAAACTTGATACAAAATGCGGCACGGTGGCTGAGTGGCAACACTCACTCGGTGGCTGAGTGGCAACACTCAGGCCTCACAGCAAGAAGGTTGCGGGTTCGATCCCCGGGTCGCCCGGGCCTTTCTGTGTGGAGTTTGCATGTTCCTCCCCGTGTCTGGATGGGTTTCCTCCGGGTACTCCGGTTTCCCCCATCAACCCAAAACATGCCCGCACCCCTATGAACTAACATCAAGGACCATGTTGTCCACCCTCCTGTGGGCTCACCACCTGCAGAGGGGTTCATAGGGGGGGTCAGGTGCTATGAGTATTGGGCAGCACGCTGCCCCCGCGACCCAGCCGGATTAAGCGGGAGAAGATGGATGGATGGATGGATGGATACAAAATCTCACCATAGTCACACATCACACATACTTGACTTTTTCAATGTTTTTATTACTCGTACTGTTAGTAGTTAGTTTTATCAATGGTAAAATAAGTTTAGACATTTTACATCATTTTTTTTCAGCGTTTGCAAGTTTTCATTTGAAAATGGTGAAATTTGATACCAAAGACTAACAGGATTTTTACATACAAAGAGTTTACACGTGTTTTCCTTTAAAAGATTTGGTTCCTAACAGTTACCATGTTAGTTTGGACGCATTCATTTTGTAAAAATAAAATAATCTGTTTAGTAACTGTGTTTAGTGACCTGTTTTCTGTGATTATAGCCCATATTCCTCTGTTTATTCAGGTCCATTGTGGAGATTGAAGATCTGCTTCTAAATGTCAAATTTTGTTTTTTTGTTACTCACTGAATGTGTCGGCAACTTTTTATCACTATCCAAAAACTGATCTGGAAAAAAAAAGAGTTTTCACTCCACCCTATTGCCGATCTCTACTAAACTAAAGGTCAAAGTTGTTCACTACTTTTCGTTTAGTGATCACATGTTGGTTTCTTTGTTCAGTTAAGCTTCGTGTTACTTTAGTGGACACTGAGTCATGGGCTACACTCCCACTAAGTCACTTGCCCTTCAGAGCACTATCACAGCACAATCAGCAAATTGTGTGTGAAATGATGGTGTATTGTTCTGTATCATTTTTTGTAAATGTCAAACAGGAGGCGTGGGTGAGGTAGGCCTGTGGGCGAAGCCTTGTACAGGCTCATACTGCTCATGTAAGGACAAACATTCATTCTAAAGGAAAAGTTCATTTCTGTCCCATGAATGTGACTTCTTTATTTTGATGTTCTTTGTTTTGTTATTTTGATGTTTGTGATGACGGTGACATTCATGGCAGCAGAGTGGTTGTTTGCACTGAGCAGTTTCAGAAACGTTTTGGTTTTTTTTAGCTCAGTTTTTAACATCATATCTTGGGGTTTTAACCAATTATTTATCATTCTGAAAGCATTCTTTGTTTACAGCATTTTTTCACACCTGCTTAAAACTTTTGCACAGTTCTGTAATTCTCTTATCTTTGAATCTTTTGACAGCCCGACTAAGGCCACAACAGAACGCCACTTGACATGGCTTCTGTTTCAGCTTGTGGGTTCACTCCTTCAACACTGACGATGGGAATTAGTGTTGGGCTGTATCCAAATTTTGATCCCATTAAACCTTCTCAGCGTTTTCCCGGGGTTTACGGTTTTACTGTGACTAATTCAGAATTATTTAGTAGCTGCACCTAAACCCTTCAGAAACAGAGTCGCAGCTTTATATTTGAAGATGAGGCACAAGTTCTGATCAAACCAAACTTTGCAGCGCGTTGGATCGCATCAGCATCAGAGCACGAGCTGTTTTTTATCAGCGCTTATACTGTATGCAAATGAGCTGTATGCAAATGAGCCATGCGCTTTGAAGTTTGGTTTGTGTAAAACGTAAACAAATGTGCCAAAGCTGCATTAAACACATTATTACTCAAAGTCTAGAATGAGTGGAGGAAATGTAGAGCGGTGCAGAGGACCAATCACAGCCCTTATGTCTGCGTCCTTTTGAGGCGTAGTTAGAAAGTTCGGGAGGTGCAGGTCGGACGCTGTGCGTAGGAGCCGCACGTCCACACAAACACGTTTGGATCAGAACCTTAAATTGTTCTTTACCGTCTCCTCCGTGAAAGTCTGACTTCACCCTCGGGAACTTTCTCCTCTTCAGCCTCGTCCCCTCTCGACTCTCGGCTTCAGTAAAACGTCTCCATCACAAACTTTTGGGCTCAGCGTCACACACGAAGCGTCAGTCAGGTTTTTTTCTTCTTCCTCGCTGCGTGTGGATGGAAATCTCTGAGTCGAACCATGTTTGAAGAGGAGAGAGAGCGGAGGGAGAAAGTCCTGCTGTGGTTTTAGGTCCTTATGCTAATGGTCCTTTTTTTTTTATGACGCTAATGAGACTGATACCGCTGCTACTTTTTGATACCACCGGATACCGTATTACCGTCCAACCCTAATGGGAGATGCTGTTGGTCAAAGAGAGGCGCATCCAGAAGCATCAAACAGAACGCGTTTGATGAGGCCTTCAAAAACCACTCGTGGAAAATAAACCTTGTCTCTCCGTCTCTCTGAACCTCTCCTCCTCCAGCCCTGACTCTGCTCCTCCGGCCTTTTGTGGTACGTGACGGGATCAATAAAAAGTGTAGCGTTAGCATAGGGTCGATAGCAGTCGTCTGGTGCAGCCGGCGGTCGATGAGGCAGATGCACCCAGGGCTGGAGCAGTAACAATCAGGCCCCGTAGACACGCCTATGCGTCCCTCTGGAACGGCGCCACCATTAGCACACGATTGCGGAGCTGGTCAAACGCTCGATAACGCTTCACCTGCCATAATCATAAAAGTCAGTTCTTTACGGTGGTTTCGCAGAGTTTGTGGACTGGAAATCACCACAGGCTGAAGAGGGACGATTGAAATACAGTCGGAATAAAAATGCTGCTCAAATTGTGTTTTTAAAGGAACTATATTTAAGATCAGACTTTAAAGGTCCTGTATTATGCACAACTGACTCTTGTGAGCTTTAAGTCATGTTAGAATGTTGTTATGTCATCAAAAAACAGACCTGGAGCTGTGTTTTGTTTCATTCCCAGGTGTTTGAGTACCGTAAAATACCAGATAAGAGCCGGGTTCCAATTAACCAAGAGTCCAGCGCGGCGGGTCCTAGAGGCGTAAAGCGGCGGGTCCCAGAGGCGGGTCCCAGAGTCCTGCGTGGCGGGTCCCAGAGTCCTGCGCGGCGGGTCCAAGAGTCCAGCGCGGCGGGTCCAAGAGTTCTGCGTGGTGGGTCCAAGAGTCCAGCGGGGTGGGTCCAAGAGTCCAGCGTGGTGGGTCCCAGAGTCCAGCTTGGTGAGTCCCAGAGTCCAGCGTGGTGAGTCCCAGAGTCCAGCGTGGTGAGTCCCAGAGTCCAGCGTGGTGGGTCCCAGAGTCCAGCGTGGTGGGTCCCAGAGTCCAGCGTGGTGGGTCCCAGAGTCCAGCGGGGTGGGTCCCAGAGTCCAGCGTGGTGGGTCCCAGAGTCCAGCGTGATGGGTCCCAGAGTCCAGCTTGGTGAGTCCCAGAGTCCAGCGTGGTGGGTCCCAGAGTCCAGCTTGGTGAGTCCCAGAGTCCAGCGTGGTGGGTCCCAGAGTCCAGCGTGTCGGGTCCCAGAGTCCAGCGGGGTGGGTTCCAGAGTCCAGCGGGGTGAGTCCCAGAGTCCAGCGGGGTGGGTCCCAGAGTCCAGCACCTCAGGTCCTTCACGACAGGTATTTTATTTTATTTTATGGTAAAATGGCTCCGTAAAGATTGTGTTTAAAGTTCAGCAGGACGTCTGTTTGTGAGAAAAATGGGCGTGTCTTTGCATTGTTTCACATGGTGTTTGTTTTTACCGTTGATGTTAAAATCATTTTTGTGGAAATGTTACACCTTTGCTTGGTATGTTCCACAGTGATTAATATCAACTGTTCAATGAGGAATGCAGGTGGCAGAAAGAACACATATTATTAAAGATTCCAAAGAAGGGCGAGATTTGCTGTGGAATATTCCAGGCAAACACCTGCACGAAAAACTCCAGAGTGCAGTTTTAACATGTCAAATGAACAGTGAATCCAATCCACTTTATTTATACAGAACATTTTATGTCCTGTGTGGTGGGTCCCAGAGTCCAGCATGGTGGGTCCCAGAGTCCAGCGTGATGGGTCCCAGAGTCCAGCGTGGTGGGTCCCAGAGTCCAGCGTGGTGAGTCCCAGAGTCCAGCATGATGGGTCCCAGAGTCCAGCGTGGTGGGTCCCAGAGTCCAGCGTGGTGGGTCCACGAGTTCTGCGTGGTGAGTCCCAGAGTCCAGCGTGGTGGGTCCCAGAGTCCAGCGTGGTGAGTCCCAGAGTCCAGCGTGGTGGGTCCCAGAGTCCAGCGTGGTGAGTCCCAGAGTCCAGCGTGATGGGTCCCAGAGTCCAGCGTGGTGGGTCCCAGAGTCCAGCGTGGTGAGTCCCAGAGTCCAGCGTGATGGGTCCCAGAGTCCAGCGTGGTGGGTCCCAGAGTCCAGCGTGGTGGGTCCACGAGTTCTGCGTGGTGGGTCCCAGAGTCCAGCGTGGTGGGTCCCAGAGTCCAGCGTGGTGGGTCCCAGAGTCCAGCGTGGTGAGTCCCAGAGTCCAGCGTGGTGAGTCCCAGAGTCCAGCGTGGTGGGTCCCAGAGTCCAGCGTGATGGGTCCCAGAGTCCAGCGTGGTGAGTCCCAGAGTCCAGCGTGGTGGGTCCCAGAGTCCTGTGGGGTGAGTCCCAGAGTCCAGCGAGGTGGGTCCCAGAGTCCAGCGTGTCGGGTCCCAGAGTCCAGCGTGGTGGGTCCCAGAGTCCAGCGTGGTGGGTCCCAGAGTCCAGCGTGGTGGGTCCCAGAGTCCAGCGTGGTGGGTCCCAGAGTCCTGCGGGGTGAGTCCCAGAGTCCAGCGTGATGGGTCCCAGAGTCCAGCGCAGCGGGTCCCCGAGTTCTGCGTGGTGGGTCCCAGAGTCCAGCGTGATGGGTCCCAGAGTCCAGCGTGGTGAGTCCCAGAGTCCAGCGTGATGGGTCCCAGAGTCCAGCGCAGCGGGTCCACGAGTTCTGCGTGATGGGTCCCAGAGTCCAGCGTGGTGAGTCCCAGAGTCCAGCGTGATGGGTCCCAGAGTCCAGCTTGGTGGGTCCCAGAGTCCAGCGCAGCGTCCAGAGTCCTTCACGACAGGTATTTTATTTTATTTTATGGTAAAATGGCTCCGTAAAGATTGTGTTTAAAGTTCAGCAGGACGTCTGTTTGTGAGAAAAATGGGCGTGTCTTTGCATTGTTTCACATGGTGTTTGTTTTTACCGTTGATGTTAAAATCATTTTTGTGGAAATGTCACACCTTTGCTTGGTATGTTCAGCAATATGTGATTAAGATCAACTGTTCACTGACGAATGCAGGTGGCAGAAAGAACACATGTTATTAAAGGTTCCAAAGAAGGGCGAGATTTGCTGTGGAAAATTCCAGGCAAACACCTCCACAAAAAACTCCAGAGTGCAGTTTTAACATGTCAAACGAACAGTGAATCCAATCCACTTTATTTATACAGAACATTTTATAAAGACTGTTTCCAAAGTTATGTAACAGATAATACTCCCTACTACTGTACAACAACTCTTTCTATGACCTCTTGGATATAACTGTGATATACTGTATTTATATTACGATATTTGTGTTTTTCTTGCGTGCACATTTACATTTATATAATTTGCATCTTATTTTTTATGTTTTTATTGTTTATTATTTTATATTATGATGTGTGAGCTACTGTGTCCAAGTATTTTCCCCTGTGGATCAATAAAGTTTGTCTAAATCTAAGTCTAACTCTAGTTTCATTCAGAACACATGCAATCCACACATATGAACTGCATGTAAACTCCATCGGGGGGCGCTATGACGGCATCTCTGTTTTATTATAATACATTCTAATAATGCCTTACACTTGGAATGCACTTTACAGTCTGGACCAAGCGTCTTCAAGCTCCACTTCATTGTTCATTCCTTCCACAGATGCCCTGGGGCAGAACGATGGAAGTGAGACTGACAATCTGCACCATCAGCCCCTCCAACCACCTCCGTTCACCCACAAACCGCATTCATACATAGGCAGTGGGTGAAGCATCTTGCCTAAGGACACAACAACAGAACGGGTTTGAGCGTGAATCGATTATCCGACCTTCTAGGGGTTTTTGAGTCTCTGTCACCCCAGAAAAAAACTTCCTCTGTGTAAAACATAGATAGAGAAATCATTCTGGAGTTTGTTAGCGAGGAAACCCCAACTTAAAGTAGACGTGGGGGAATTCTGTCAGATGAAAATAAAAAGCACAGATCAGTGTTTCCTCAGTGGAGATCTCACTGTGGCAGTGAGTCTGTCAAGGCAACAAACTAGTGCAGTGATGGGGGCAAGTTCTGAACTTCCACGTAAAACACCAATTTGCTTCAGACTGAAGAAGCTTAACACCACTTTAACCCATCTGACAACAGCCACGAGTCTAACAAACCAAACGCTCTGCCTGGTTCACTCATTAGTGTCTGGAAACGTTAGAAAACAACTTTATAAGCACCTCACACTTCCCTCTGCTGATTTCCCACTGCACAAAAGCCCAAAAGACTCGATCGCCGATGTCGTTTCTAATCCCGTTTATTTAGCAGTGAATTATATTTTTTGAAAAATGCTAAAAAATACATTCCCGAACCATTTTCTTTCAACAACTTTCAGTTTCTCTTCTTCACCGTCAGTAGTCGATCTTCACTTGTTGCTTCTGGAGTCAACGATCGAGTCTTTTGGGCTTTGGCCTGTGCAGAACGAAATCAACAGAGGGAAGTGTGAGGTGCTTATAAAGATGTTTTCTAACGTTTCCAGACACTAATGAGTGAACCAGGCAGAGCATTTTGTTTGTTAGACTCGTGGCTGTTGTCAGATGGGTTAAAGTGGAGTTAAGCTTCTTCAGTCTGAAGCAAATTGGCATTTTACGTGGAAGTTCAGAACTTGCCCCCATCACTACACTAGTGTGTTGCCTTGACAGACTCACTGCCACAGTGAGATCTTCACCGAGGAAACACTGATCTGTGCCATTTTTGGCTTCTGACAGAATTCCACCACCTTTAGTGACGGACTTTAGCTTCAAACGTGCCGGAGTTCAACTTTAACCTGCCTCCTTGAAGTGAAATACGTGGGTAAAATGTCCTCCAAAGCCTCCAATAAGGTGGGTACCTGTCAGAGTAGGATGCAGTCCTACAAGTCCAGGTTTACTTCTGGATAGTCCTAGTTTAGTCCTGAGTTTGCTGCAGTGTTTTCAGTGCAAAAGCAGCTCACCCATTCCACAGCTAAAGCTCGTTGTGTATATTTTCCAATCAAAGTGCAGTTAAATATTTGGACCGAGAGGAAAGCGATAAACACGGCGATGTATGCTCATAAAAGTGGGATTAATTCTTCATCCAGCTGATTTAGCGCCATTAAAATGTGTCATTAAAGAGTAATTAGTTTGGCCATAACAGCAGAGAGAGGCGTGCTTCAGTCATAAGTGCGCATCAGTCCCGACTCACACTCAGCGCTGAAACCTCCGCCTCCTGCTCTCATTTTACTCCGATTTTATCACTATATCTGTTTTATTTGCTCTTTGTTATTAAGGTAAGGTGGAATTTATTGTATTTCTGAGCCGCTGCGTCTCAGTCATTTCCCTCTTGGATCAATAAAGTTTGTCCAAGATCTCGGAAATAAAGAAAAGTAAGACTGAGATCCGAGCCGTTACTTTTAACCTCAAAAACAAGCGGATACTGAGACAGACAGACGTGGGTCGGAATGACTTTAGGGAGAGAGGTTTTTTGATGAAATTGCACTTCACAGAGCAGTTTTCAGATTCGTACTTTTACAATGGCCACAGTTCCTCACAAAGACAAACATTATTGTGAGTGAATGTTTGTGTTGTTGGAGGTTACAATAGGCTAAAGGCCGCCACAAACTACAGGAGAACTTGCCCCATTTTGGCTGCGATTTCTTCTTCCCGAGTTCAGGGAGGCGTGACCCGACTCTTTGTCAATGTGTGGAATTCTGAAGCCGCTGCTCCTCGTGTGTGGAGTCAGTGTCAGATCAGAACCACCGAACATCAACAACGCGACGGAAACAGACGATAAAACAGAGTCAGGGGCAGAGGAGCGACGGACACAGAGACGCAACAAACAAACTCAGGATAGAGCGAAAATACAGACTTTATTCCTCACCTAATGTAAAGTGGAACATTTAAAGTGCAGCGTCTCATCCACATTATCTATAGAAACTGTCCTTCGCAAATAATGACTCCAGTCCACAAAACCGCACTGTTAATCCAGTTTGAGACGTTCTTTAAGAGTAAAAAGACCGTGTTTCCTCCCGTGTGTCTGTTTCCATCCACAGCCACGGATCGAGGTGAAGCTGCAGATCAGCGACTCTACTTCCTGTGGACTTTATCTCCTCTTTTCTGCTTTAAAAATCCTGTATCTGAAGTATCGCTCCACATTTCACACATAATAATCACACAGTTTTGACTTGTGTCTAAACTGCAGATCTTCTCATCTCTGAACACTTCAGAGTCTCAGAGCGAGTGGTTTTACTGGAGACGGGAAACAGCCTCACAGCTTTAGATCCTGTGGTCCACACACAGATCCTGCTGCAGTGTCTTTACGATCTGATATGCTCCTCAGGTCTGTGGTGTTTGCGCATTTTGTTGCACAATTAAAAATAGTTTCAGACCGAAGAATCCTGTAGCGTGTAGCGGTCTGTAGACTTATACAAACTTTATTGATCCACGAGGGAAATGACTTGTCCTGCACCGGGTTGGGGACCCGCGAGACCCAGGTGCCCGCATATTGTTACTGAAACGGGCAGGTTTTATCGTTCTGGAGTTTTACGGGCGGGTATGCGGGCGGGTAGTGATTACAGTGTGATCTCAATCCGCACATTCAGCGCTGCCAGTGAGAGACACTTCCTCTGCTGGATTTGTGATCCAAGGACACAGAACGTAGCTGAAACCCGGACTGAGGACGATACTGTTCCTGCACAGTGACCTGACTTAGATCAAATTAAGGCTTTTATTTCGTGTTAAAGATAAGATGGATAAGATAGGACTTTATTGATCTCGCAGTGGAGAAATTCAACTGACATCGGTTGTTTTTTCCGTTGTTCATTTCGTTGTTATTGTGCGATTTAGGGCTCAGGAAGAGCAAAATGTTTAGCCCACGAGTTTAACCTTTCAGTGATTAGGCGACTACAAAACGTGGAAAGAAAAGAAAAAAAAAGTTTAAGGTTTAATGGCGACCTTCTATAGGCCATGATGTTGAGTTACGCAACTTCCGATCAATGCTTTTCTAAGGCAAAATACCTGGAAAAAAATAACATTATGGTCACGAGTAAAACATAAATAACTTGTTCACTCAGACTGATTCTAGAATTAGAATTAAAAATTGATTTTGTGACGTTGATATTAGCACCAGACTGAGAGATTTGTAAAGTTTAAATGTTACAGATGTTCACAGATTGGCGGCACGGTGGCTGAGTGGCTAGCACTCATGCCTCACAGCAAGAAGGTTGCGGGTTCGATCCCCGGGTCGCCCGGGCCTTTCTGTGTGGAGTTTGCATGTTCTTCCTGTGTCTGGATGGGTTTCCTCCGGGCACTCCGGTTTCCCCCATCAACTCAAAACATGCACTGTAGGTGTAAAAGTTGTGTGAGTGAGTGTTGGTGGTGGTCGGAGGGACCGTTGGCGCCGCTTGGCTTGGCAGCCGCGCCTCCGTCAGTCTGCCCCAGGGCAACTGTGGCTATAACAGTAGCTTACCACCACCGAGTATGGAGTGAATGAATAATGCTCTGTAAAATGCTGTGTAAAGCACTTTGGGGACATGTGTCTGTGTAAAGCGCGATATAAATAAACCTTACCTTACCTTTACAGATTAAATGTCGACCGTTTAAACTGCACAAATCTCTCAGTCTGTGCAAATATTGACATCACAGAATCAATTTTTAATTTTAATTGTGGAATCAGTCTGAATGAACAAGTTATTTATGTTTTTATGTTTTCTTCAGGACCATAACGTCGTTCGTGTTGCTCAGTCGTTTCACTGATGCTCGTCGTTGTTTCCTTTAAGTTTTCGTCTTTCTTCCCTCGATCGTTGTGGGTAAATTCTTCGTGGACAGAATCTGTTCTTTGTTCCTTGTTGGATGAAGATTTGGTGTTGGGGCAGATTTACGAAGCTGCTCAAAAATATGCATCACTTTTCCACAGGGATTTTGCCGTAGAAAAGGACTGACTGGAAGTTGCGCGGCTCGGCATTGTGGCACTTCCTGTCATGTTTGTTCGTTGTTCGCTGTGAGGTGCATCGAAAAAAATAAATTGCGTCGGTTAGAATGCTTCTAATCTAATTTGTGTGTGATTCATCACAGGTTCGGGCAGGTGCAGATTTAACTTTGGTATAATCACGGGTTTACGGGCGGGTTCGGGCCTCCAAATATGGACCCGAGCAGGACTCACACATCACAATATAATACAATAACAAAGAGAAAAGAAAGTATAAGTGGTAATAATGCATTTGAAATAAGTAGCAACAATAGAGGCACTGGTGTCAAATAGGGCATAATTATATAAATGTATACGTATGATTCAATATAAAATAGAAATGAGTAATAAAAATAGCTCAGCATGTACAAGAGGTCGTAAGGAAAACGGCACAAAGACGATATGATGACTGACAGGACATTCTATCGCTTTCTACAGAGAGTGGAGTGAATAAATAATGCATTTGATTGAAAAGTCATGTGCTTCTGGAAAAGTGCTGTGAAAGTCTAAGTATAATAAGAATATCAACAGCGTAACAGTGTGAGTAAGGCGCTGAAACACGTGGGCGTCTCTTCTCAAATAAAGGACTTTCGTTGCTCAGAGCCTCAGGTTTACTCACATTCTTTCAAAGTGGACCCCATGGGGAGTTTTGGCTTCTTCTGGAAGTGATGTTTGATGAGCGCCGGAGTGTGAGCAGAGCGAGGAAGTACCTCAATACAAATACTTGAACAGTATGTGTGTGTGTGTGTGTGTGTGGCCTACGCTCTGCCAGTTTTAGAAAAGGTTCCACAATCACAGAGACTTCACCTGAAAACAGAGATGATGTATAAGGATTTTCAACAGGCACATTTTAAAATATCAAAAATATGAGTTTCTATTGGACTTTTTCAAATATTTCCAGCGTCAGGTGCATAAATCTGTGTTTAACATTTATATGAAGCATTTTAGTGTAAAATGTCATGTGGTGCGACCAAAAATAACCTTAAAATAGTTTTATTTTCTAAAACCTGGTTGGGATATTAATCTAAGTTCTGAGTAATATGAAGTTAAAAGTGTACAGAAACAAACTGTTGCATTTCTTTACATTTTTAATGCATGTTGATATTTTCTTTTGCTCCAATATGACAGTCGCCTGCTTGTGTTTAATGAACAAACTACTGCCCTGGAAAATGCATCAAATGAAGAAAAATGCCTAAAGAACCATTCACCCAAGTCGACTTTGTCTGTTATTAAACTCCAGCCATAGAATTCCTGCTGTTATTAGTCGCACCACATGACGTTTTAACACTTTAAGGACAAAAAACATGCAGAATAACTCTAACTAAAAAACGATTTGGTTCCATGGAGGTCAGAGGTATGACAGAAATGTGGTGAATTATTCTGAAATTTGAACCTTTCAGCTGAGGAAATTACAGTTGGACAGCGACACGTCATTGACCCACACACAAGTTTGTCTCATTCTCAGTTTATGGCAGTGCTTCTCAATTATTTTCTGACCATTTTCTGCAAATAAATGCTCTAAATGACAATATTTTTATTTGGAATTTGGGAGAAATGTTGTCAGTAGTTTATAGAATGAAAGAAAAATACTTTTACATTTTACTTTTAAGTAGTAAAATCAGCAAAACTGAACATTTTGCAGTGGCTTCTTTTCCAGAGTTTTATTTGAGATGGACTTTTTTTATGTTCAGGCCTCATGTGAAGCTCAGAACCTCCAGAATCCCCCCTCTGAGCTGCAGAGGCTGCACTAGCACTGATCGGGATTGGCTGCAGGTGCCGGGGTTCAGGCATTGACCGTTTAGATCAGACGGAGTTCTGGAAGCTTCTTTTTCTGCCTCTCAGCCGCGGCCAAGTGAGGTCATTGAACCGGTAACCATCTCGACTCGTGCACTCTGCTGAACAATAGACTCATTTCGTTAGTCCTGCTGTAACCAGTGGACTGTGAACTGGAAATGCTGAGAATTCAATGTTAAGTCAAGTATTGGTCACACATGTTCAGCCCGGAGCAGATGAGCTTCGACCCTGTGGAGCCGCAGGGACGACGGGTCTGTTTGTATGGATCCACGGATTATCAATGTTACATCATGGATTAACTACAGCACACACGTAAAACGGGAGCATTCAAGTTCTCCCCAAGCTTCTTTTCAACACAATAGGCTAAAAAGAATATCTTGATTGGTCACACGGTGGCAGCTTGAAGGTGAAAAAATGCATAGCACACTCAGATAGCCAAGACTTTTTCAATTTTTAGATGACGTCTCAGCAAAAAGCCGTCATTAGATCATTTCTGTCTTGCTTTGGACCACGGTGCACGAAACGGTTGCCAGGCCAGGTGCTCACTTCCCTTCCAACGAACGGGGAGGTCCCAGTGACTGTGTGGAACCTGCCTGGCCCTGGACATCGGGGTGATCGTTCAGAGGTGAGAGAGCTGTAACTGCTGGTTTCAGATGACGTGATGTCGACGTCACCAAAAGCAGATGGGGTCAGGAAGTAAAGAGAGAGACGCACAGAACCCCGTTTACCTCCACTGACTCTCCATCAAAATGCCTAAATTCTGTGCAGTTTATGGTCGCTGTAACCGGGAGAAACACAAAGGGGTTGGTTTTTAAAAACTTACAGACAAAAGTGGATTGAAAATCTCTGGCTAAAAACAGGAGGCGCAGAAAACAGACATTTTTTGTACAATTATTTAGAACGAAGAGCGTGTAAGTGATGCTAAACTGCTGCATTATAGGTCCGAACTCGCGCAAAAAGCTTTATGTGGTGCTAATATTATCATCTCACTGCTGTAATTTGGTACTTTATACCTTTTTTAATCATTATTTTAGGTTCTCCTGGTGCAGCGGCTGATTTTAATTCTGAAGACTGGACCCCGACTGTAAACCTGGGGTAACAACAGTGTTAGCAATAGTGTTATTAATAATAATAGATAAGATAAGATATCCTTTATTTGTCCCACAATGGGGAAATTTTAGTGTTGCAACGCACAGTAAAGAGAACAGCAAGAAACAGTAGCAGCAATAGAAGTACAGGTAAGTTAAAAATAGACAAACACTATAAAGATCTATAAAAATAAGATAATAAAATAATACATTTCACTTCTTACCTGGGCAAAAACAAAGCGACGGCCATTTAAAGTCTCTTTGGACGCGAGATGTTTGACCCAACCAGACGTAAAATAGTTGTAGCCTGCAGGTTTTTTAAAGGCTTTCATTCGGCTCAGTGGAATACGACATTTGCAGCACCAGAAAGTCGAGTTTATGTCGATCACTTCAACGTCGGGCAAATCCTCCAAATTCTAATAAAAGTATTCTTTCTTCATATTGTACGGGTTATAACCATAGACCATGTGAGTGGACATAGCTAACACATTAGCTGCCGCGGCCAAACAGGAAGTGCTCCGGGAGGCTCTTCCAGCTCCTTCTCTCCCTTTTCCCCAGTGACTCACACTGAGATCTGGCTCCTCTCTCTGGACCTGCCGCTGTGGCCTCGTCATTTTGCTCTTAAAATGTTCGTGTGAACCTGTGACACAGGATCCTGAATTTTTGTCATTTTGCTGGTTTGCTCCTAAATCAGAATCAGAATCAGAATTACTTTTATTCATCCCCGAGGGGAAATTTTCTTTGTTACAGATGCAACCGACCAAGAGCATGTACATCGAACAAGTTACAAAAATAAGATAAATACAATAAGATAAAAGATAAAATAGCTCTCTCTGGGAAATTATTTACATCAGTGACATATTTTGACTATATACATGTGTGAGCCGGGAATGGGATGAAAAGGATTGAGTAGTTTGTGATTTAAAGTGCAGCGTTCAAGATCTGAACATAAATAACGGACCAATCAGACCTGAGGTCGCTGCCGACTAGCATTAGCAACAGGTTTGATTGACAGCTCGTGCATTTCTCTGCTAAGTTCCCTTCCCGCTTTCCTGCCCCGAGTGACTATTTTTGAAATAAAATGACAAAATATCTCAAAAAATTACAGCAGGTAACGTTACTAGAATCTTAACTTCCATAATTTAACTAGCACAAAGTAAAGTGATTTTCGTTAAATTGCGACTCTATTGTTCACACGTAACAGAACAAACAACATAAATCAATGACTTAAACTATTTAAAGTTTGATGATAAAAGATAAAAGTTTCCTTATTATTCTCAAGAATCACAGAAACACAGCGGTTCGTGCAGAATGTTGGAGTATCACATCTCACTCTTGTGGTTGTTCTGATACTCGCTGTCGGATTTCCAAATATGGAGCCCGGTGGGGTAAATGTTCAGAGGTCAGAGCTGTAGGACCTGGACCCTGCGGGACCCGTGGAACCTGCCTGGCCCTGGACGCTGACTCTGCAGGATCCACACATGAATGATTGAACAGGCGGCTCCGTGCGTTGGGTTAATGAGGGTCATGTGTGTAAATGAGCTGAGGGAGTCATTCGGAGCTGTTCTGTGAGATGACGGGGGACGTGGTTATAGGACGGAGCGTGAGACCGATATGGGTCAAATGCATCTAACTGACCCAATGTGACAGTTACAAAGCTCAGGAAAAGGGTCCCCGGGACAGACTGCAAATAGAAGTGGACTGAGGGAGTGTGTGCGCCGACCTCGGGGAAAGAAGGCTCATGATTGGTCTGTTATTAATGTTCATATCCTGATTTACTGACACATAGAGAAGTAAAAAACACCAGGATCATCTGGAGTGGGTTAAACGAACATTTTAAAGGTACAGTTGGGAACTTTCTGGGGATGACGCGTTACCTGCATTGGGTAACCAGAGTTTCATAATCAAAAACTGGGACATGCCTGGTTTGAGGTGGTGGGTAATAATACAGTTATGAAACGAGTGTGTGTTCTGCTTGGCACGAATGTGAGTCAGGATTGTCACTTTTTTTTTTGTGTTTTTCTCATTTTTACGCAGCTTTTCTATATTTTACCAAAACAAATGACAGTTTATGCGTCTTTACTGTTAGCAGGGATCAGATTGGTCAAAAATTGGGACACCTGGGACATTTCTTTTATAAAACTGGGACAAATACTTGGGTTTGGATAAATCTGCTGGGACAGGGGGCACAGGGCTCAAAACTGGGACTGTCCCGGGTAAACAGGGACGTCTGGACCCTGTTGCTGGTTTCAGATGACGTCACATCGTTGTCACTAAAAGCAGATGGAGTCAGGAAGTAAAGACAGATGCACAAGAACCCCGTTTACCTCCACTGACTCTCCACCAAAATGCCTCGATTGTGTGCAGTCTGTGATGGCTACAACCGCTCGAATCGGGAGAAAGACAAACGTTTTTTGTTGTTTTTTTTTGTGTACCGAAAGTGTCGTGTCACCAGAGAGTTTGTTTAAAAAAAACGTACAGAAAAAAGATGACCAAAGTGGATCGGCAAACTGGCTAAAAACAGGAGGCACAGAAACACGATGCTCGAGTTTGCAGTGAACACTTTGGAAGAGGTAAGGATTGTGTCATTTATTCTTTTTTTTTTTATTTTATTTTGACAATTATTTAGAAAGAAGAGCACCGTAAGTGACGGTAAACTGTTTGATTATAGCTCTGAACTTGCCACGCAAAAATCTTTATCTTACTGCTGTAATTTGGCGTTTTCTATCTATTTTAATCATTATTTCAGGTTATTCTTTTGCAGCGGGTGATTTTAATTCTAAATAGTTGTCGCCTCGAGGTTTTTGATGTCTTTCATTTGTCTCGGCGTAATACAAGTCTGCAGAACCAGATCATTTATTCATTTATTATGTCCATTGCCTCAACGCCGGTAAAATCATCCAAATTGTATGAAAAGACCGACTTCTCTACATTGTATGAGTCATAACCTATATTTAGACTTTTTTTTTATGACAGCAGCTCTGTGCCGGCCCGTTCAAACTTTTTGCTGTTGCCCATTGTGCTGTTTTGAAGCAGAACACAACACTTTGTGCCCCATCTGGATTTCATGCGTCATCAGTGTCGCCTGAAACCAGCAATACCGACATGACTCCATGGAAATAGAAAGTTTAAACTTAAGAACATTTTCATGAAAGCTTTACTGTGAAATATTATAGACAAAAGAACATTTCCATGAAGGAAGAGTCAGGCTTGTGGAGATGCAAACCCAGTCACAGTACGGACACTTGTTTTTGATTTTAATTTAATTAATTTTAATTTGCAAACAAAAATACATTTCTCTCACCTCAGAGTTTAGTGCTTTGCTTATGAACTCCACAGAATTCTGACATGTTTTTCAGTCCCTTCTGGTGTTTTTTCCTCGCGTTTCTTCTTGTAAGCAGCTGTATTTGCTTTGATACAGTGGGACATGTATGTCCCTGGTGACTGACAGGTGGATTAGCAAAAAAAAACACACCTGTCAATCACAACCATCTGAAAACATTCACCACATACCAGACTCACATCTCCGTGAAATACTGGAGGAGAGTGCATTCTGGGTCCCGGGCAAACACACTGTGGCTTTAAGGTCAGAATGAGACGTCTGACAGCAGCAGTTATAGAGAGAGGCCACCGTTTTTCAATACAAGTCAATTGGAAGCAGACCTCAAAGGGACCGTTTCGCTCCCGAGCTCCGAGGCAGGTTAAATCTGTCCATTTTTATAGAGTCTGTGGTCCCTGAGGTCTCGGACGCTCGCGGCTCCTGACAGGCCCTGCGGTTGTTTGGATCTGTCAAACGCAGATAGTACATTTCCATAGCGTAACCTTTACCAAGTGTGATTGAAAATGATCTATGGAGTGTACACAGTGGGGCCGTTCCTGTGACCATATTAGGAATTGATTTTGAATAGCTGTGTGGACGGCGAAGCTTCTTAGATGACTGCCTTATTGGGTCATCGGTTTACTGATCCGTGGGGCGGTTATTCTGCTGGACATGATGTGGACTTCAGGATGGTCCATTAGCAGAGACAAAGGTCAAATTCAACAAACATTTAGGTCAAATTTGATCAGCGTCAAACCCATGCTCTTTACGATATCCTGGAAAAGCAGAGACACAGCAGAAGTCATGGAGAGATCTGCTCGTGTTTAGCGCTTTTCTACCCCCAGGAACCAAAACACACAGTTTATGCAGACGCTGGGGCTGAGGTGAGCTAAGTGTTTTGCCCAAGGACGCACCAACATCACCAATTCATCTGTGGGAGCTGGAATTGCATTGCTTTGTGGACCAGTGGATGTTTATATCGAGAGCAAGATGTGAACCGCCAACCTTCAGATTAGTGAACAAACGTTCGGCCACCTGAGCTACTGTTGATCTGATGTCGCACCATGACCCACAAGGCTCTGAGTTATGACTTAGGCTCTCAAATTGTGATTTACTATGAACAGAATGCAAAATATTTACCGACACGATAAGCCAAATGTTCTGACACACTTTTTAGGATTTGTAGATTCTCTGAAGGCACCAAAATGACAAATAAACTAGCGCTGTCATTTATTAACGAGTTAACGCAAAACAATTTTAACCGTTAATTTTATCACAAACTATCACAAACTAATTTTAAGAAGCTGTGGCCACTGTTGTAACGTTAGAAACATGCAGGATCCAACTGTAAACAGGAAGGAAAACAATTTGTACAAAACTGAGAAGCCCTGTCAGGTGCACTGATGTTATTCATACAAGGAAAACATGAAATAAAGTCCATAACACATGGCGAGTCTGTGCTGACCTTTGATTATATCTATGACCTTCTATAGGAGACGGAGGTTTTGCAGCCTCTCTCCTCCTGTCCTCACTGCTCTGAGCTGTTGTTCTCTCCCTAAATTCCTGGAGGAGTGAATCACAGCAGGACTCACGTCTGTCTCACTGTTTAATAGATCTTTCTGTCGCTGGACTTATTTTCTCCGCTAAAGCGTCGCTGCTGCTGATCCACAAGCTGCTGCCACAGGGAAACAAACGGCGGCATGTGAGGACGTCATCGCCCTCAGTGCAGCAGCTTTGGGGCCGTGGATCTGTGATAAACTTTAATAATAGACTTTATTACAGTTCTATGGTTGGGGCAGATGGGGCGACAAACACATTTGCACAAAGCATATCCACTTTTTTTTTATGTTGATAAGAACATTAAAATGATTTTTCACTGGACAAAAACGTGCAGTCAATTTGTGATTAATCTTGAGTTAACGATGGCATTCATGAGATTAATCTTGATTAAATATTAGAATATATTCACAGCACTAGAATAAACACATGGGATAGTTTATAGAAAATAACTGAAAACATATTCTCAAACTCAGACCTTCTTCTGCTCATTGGACCTTAGTTGCATTAACCACTTGTTAGAATAAAATGCTTATAATGATGAAGTTATTAAAAAATGTACATCAAGCTAATGCAGTCTCAATTTGCAGAGGGTCTTTCTTTGTTAAGAGAAAGGCAGGCTCAGAGGATGAAAGAGCCTGTGTTAACGCTATCTCTGCTAAAACCAGATGCGTGACCTCTTGTGACCTCTTGCTTCGTACTCGGCTTCGTTCGCAGGCCATATTTCTGTGCTTATCTCATCAAATGTAAACCAAGTCACGATAAACCTCACTATGTTATCTGTGGTAAGCTTAACAAGAGTATGTATACTTTGAATACGTTGTCTTTGTACTGACATGATGAATTGTTAAAAGTGAATAAAAGCCGTGCTGGAAGGGGGGGAGCTTTGGGAGAGAAGCGTGGACGAGCCTAGAGAAGCGAGCCTAGAGAAGCGAGCCTAGAGAAGCGCACGCCTGAGCTCTCCCCCGTGCAGTGCACGTAAAAAGAGAACTGGCTCAGTTTGATTTAATCCCAATTGTGGTAGGAGACTGGCGTTTAAATTGTCTAATACATTCACTGCTTGTGATTGTATAAAATTATGACACCACTCCCAGGACAGAAGGAACCGGCTGAACCGAGAACCCGACACTCCGGACTTCAGGCGCTGTGGAAGGAAAGGGACTGGGCAAAAGAAATATCAAGTAAAATCATTTCCAGGGATGGGATGAGATAAAATTTCCACATAATTTTTTACATAATTCCCAATACATCAATTTTGGCCTCACAACTTTAGTGTTACTTGTTTCATTTCATAGTTTTGTTTCCATTCTAGCACTACTTTTTGGAACTGTAAGAGATGTAACTCACCAACAATGTAATGCTTGTTTTTGTCTGATCCAAATGTAAACACATGGGGGGAAAAAAATCTAACAAGATCATTTGATTAATCTTGTAGTAATTTTGTCCCGCGAGATCTTGTGGCACGAGATCTTGTATCATCCCAAGTTGTTTCATTTCTATTTTGGTTTATACAGTGATCCCTCGCTATATCGCGCTTCACCTATCGCGGCTTCGCTGCTTCGCGGAATTTTATACAGTGCTCTTTTTTACAGTGAATCTGTATCTTGTTGATAAAGAAGAGGAGGAAGGACTAAAGAAGAGGAGGAAGGACTAACACTTGGTCGTGCAGCCTTCAGTAGAAAAAGACGCTACAGCGCAGCGGAGTCAGGACGAAGAGGCGCAGCTGGAGGGACTGTGAAATACGCCAGTGACAATGTTTCCTCCTTGTGTTCATTACTATATAAAAAATATTGTTTTACGACACCGTTCTTTAAACTATTATAGTTATTTGTAAGAAAACGTTAATATTTCTATTTCTTAAACACATTTTGGGCCTGAAAAGAGGTTTTATTTTTTGTTTCATTCTGCAGTAAAGTATTGCATTGTAAAATAACAGTAAAAAATAAAGCTGATACTTCGCGGATTTCACCTATCGCGGGTTATTTTTGGAACGTGACCCCCGCGATAAACGAGGGATCACTGTATTCAGTTTAATTTACTGATTATAAAAGGTTAAATTGTGACAGTATTTTAGTCATGGTAATTCAAGATTTCTCTGTTCACTGCAGTTTGCTCCAACAGATACTTTTTTTTTTTTTTTACTTTGCTTCTGCGAGGCTCTGAGTAAATCCAGTAGTAGCTGGATTTCAATCAATCAAACTTTATTTATACAAAAACGTGCGACACAAAGCGCCAAAACACACAAAAAAGGTCCAACACTCTGGACCTGGGGCACTTTGGAAAGGATAGGGACTGTGGCAAAAAATAATATCAAGTAAAGTCATTTCTAGGGATGGGACAAGATACTGGATTTTTACATAATTCCCAATCCAGTTTACAATTTTAGCCTCACAATTTGTTTTACTGATTTAATTTTAGAGTTTTCTTTCCATTCTAGCACTGCTTTTTGGAACTGTAAGAGATGAAACTCACCAACATGTGACTCTCTTGTCCAGTCCTGATGTAAACACGTGGAAAAAACGATCATCGTTGGTCTCTTGTGTGCGCAATCTTGTGGTAATTGTGTTTCATCCCCACTCGTTTCACTCCTATTTTGGTTCATATTTAGTTTAATTTATTGATTTTATTTATTGATCCCCCAGTGCAGGACGTCATTTGGACAGTCGGCCTTCTCTTATAAAGGCTGTAAACTGTGGAACTCCCTGCCCACAGAAATTAAGTCCATCTGTGAGTTCAAATTGTTCACCTTTAAACTCAAATCTTGGCTCAAGAGAAACCAAAGATGTACCCATGTGTAAATAATGTTAGAATGTGTGAATGAATCAGCTGAGTGAGTGAATGAATGAGTGTTACATGTCTTTTATTGCTGTAGTTATATAGATGAAATTTGATTGTTTTATATGTACGTTAGTGTAGAAAAGCTCAACCAGGGACGGGGGTTGAAAATTAGCATTTGCTAAACCTTGTATGCATCACATCTGCTGCAAACTCTGTATGTAACTATGTCTGATTGCATTGTCCCTGTCAAATAAATAAATAAATAAATAAAATTTGTTTTAACAGGGGACCGTCTGCAAACAAAGTAATCTCATAAAAGACGAGCCGCTTCACTCCAGATTCAGATAAAGCTTGTTTCCATCTGCAGTCCCCGAGCAGGTGAGCAAACCCTGCCCAACACTTGCATCTTATTTTTTATTTTTTTGCATTTTTGTACTTTTTCCTGGAAGAGACAAGTGCTTCTCGGTTAAATCCAGTTGTTACTCACGAAGAAGCAAAGTAAGTGGACCAAAACGAAGTATCTGTTTGAGCAGACTGCAGTGAACAGAGAAATCCTGAATTACCACGACTGAAATACTGTCACAATTTCATCTTTTATAATCAATAAACAAAACTAAAAATGAACCAAAATAGAACTGAAATGACTAGGGATGATACAAGATCTCGCACCACAAGATCGTGCCCACGTGAGGAAAATTATCGTGTTAGATCTTTTACATTTGTTTACATTTGGATTGGACAGAAAAGGTCGCCTGTTACATGTTGTTGAGTTACATCTCTTGCAATTACAAAACGCAGGATCAGAATGGAAACAAAACTATTAAATGAACTAAATGAAGCAAATTGTGAGGCCAGAATTGTAACCTGAATTGGGAATGATGTTAAAAAAATCTGTGTATCGTTCGTTCATTCGTTTTTCAGTATAAATCCAAAACGAAGAAGACGAAATAACAACTGTTTCCTTCATTATTTGTCTCCAAAACCAAAATGAAAAAATGGATAATGATTTTTTTTTTTTTTCAGTTTTTGATTTTCTGTTTTAATGAATAATGGGAAAAAACGGATAATGGCCGTTTCCTGAACCAAACTCCTGGTCCTGATCCAGTGTGAAGCATCTGCGTCTAAACCAGACTGAACCAGTTCTAAACTAGGACTGAACCAGTTCTAAATGAGGTCTAAACTAGGACTGAACCAGTTCTAAACGAGGTCTAAACCAGGACTGAACCAGTTCTAAACGAGGTCTAAACCAGGACTGAACCAGGACTGAACCAGTTCTAAACCAGGTCTAAACTAGGACTGAACCAGTTCTAAACGAGGTCTAAACTAGGACTGAACCAGTTCTAAACGAGGTCTAAACCAGGACTGAACCAGTTCTAAACGAGGTCTAAACCAGGACTGAAACAGGTCTAAACCAGGACTGATCCAGGTCTAAACCAGGACTGATCCAGGTCTAAACCAGGACTGAACCAGGTCTAAACCAGGTCTAAACTAGGATTGAACCAGTTCTAAACGAGGTCTAAACCAGGACTGACCCAGGTCTAAACCAGGTCTAAACCAGGACTGAACCAGGTCTAAACCAGGACTGACCCAGGTCTAAACCAGGACTGACCCAGGTCTAAACCAGGTCTAAACTAGGACTGAACCAGGACTGAGGTACGAGGTCTTTTGCTCCTGCCTTGCATAGTGTAACGTACAAGGGACAGAAGGCCGACCCAGTCCGTGTATCATCCGTTCATTCGTTTTTCAAAACCATAAAACCAAAAATAAGAACACGAAAAAACAACAGTTTTCTTCATTATTTGTCTCCAAAACCAAAGTAAAAAAAAATGCTAACAATTTGTTTTTTCAGTTTTCAATTTTGTGTTTGAATGAAAAATGGAAAAAAATGGATAACAACCGTTTCCCGTTTTGTCCAGTTTTGATCCACATTTCCAAGGATCTCTTAATACCGAACTGTGGCAGCGTGTTAGAAATCTCAGCCTGCGTTTTTCCATCCTCAAAAAGCTGTTTAGTCATATGATAATGATCCTCAAGGTTTGTTTCGCGCACTCGTCACATACGTGTTTGTGTCTGTGCTCCTAGTAAAGGTTCATTTCCAGTTCACGCGACTTGCTCAAGGATTTTTTTCCATTTTCCATTTAAACACACAATCAAAAACTGAAAAAAAACGAATCGTTATCTGCTTTTTCATTTTGTTTTTAGAGACAAATCATGAAGAAAAGAGTTGTTTTATTATTTTCGGTTTGATATTGAAAAAACGAATGAACGAATGATACACGGATTTGACCCAGAGCTCCGCGTTAGACTTTTCGTGAGGGGAATAAACTTTTGGCAAATCGGAACCTTTTGAATCTCGGTCGTCTTTCGGTGGAACGTGAATCCAACAATAGACACTCCGACAAAAATCTTGGAAAACTGAGAAACTTATCCGGTTTTCTTTATCTAAATGTCATTGTATTCTTTCTTTTTTCCATTTATAAATTGCCTAATTAATGTGTGTATTATAATTTGTCTAATAAAAAAAAAAAAAGATGTCACTGTAGCGTTCAGTTATTTTCGGCAGATCCACAGTTCCAACCAGCTGCCTGTGAGTGACATCGAGACACGATTAGTCTCGTCCCCCCTGGAAAACTTTGGCAGTTTGTGAAGACGCTGCTGCTGCTGAATCCACAGTTTTATTCCTTTATCACATGCCCAGAAGTCGTCATCCGCATGTTTCCAAATGTTTTCCGGTAATAGATAGATAGAACCAATGAGCAGGCGAAAAAGAATAGAAAATATGACACGTTTTGAGACAGTGGCTCATTTGGTGGTGCGTTTGTCCACTGATCCAAAGGCTGGCGGTTTGTCAGGTTCCAGCTCCCACAGATGAACGCTGCTGTTGTGTCCTTGGACAAGACACTTAACCTCGCCTCCGGTGTGTGAACGTGTTTGTGAATGGGTGAGTGGTTTCTTGACGTAAAGCATTTTGAGTGCCTTGACAGTGTAAAAAAAGTGCTATTTACCATTTTACCGCCGTATCTCCCGCCCAGAGGACCCCGAGGCCTGGGTGACACACTCCACTGACCCGCTTCACTGGGCCCAAACTGGGTCAGGCGTGCCGCGCTGACCTTTTATCTGAGGAGCTTCCCATCGGAGAAGGTGTAATTGTGTGAAAATGGGCTGGAAACATGATTCTCCTGAGACCTGCCTTCATTTCTGCGATCAGTGAAAGCACGAATGTTGTTCTAACTGAGTAACTTTGCTATTTAAACGTCTGTGTATTACAAAAACTGAGATGAAATTGTTTCCAGACTTATTTTAAAATGTTTCCAACAGCCTGTTTGCAACAGCTCCTTCAGGTACAGAACAACTATTTATATAAGAGGCTCATGTAAACAAGCTTTTCTGCAAATACAAGCCGTCTTTCTCTTTGCATTTCTGTATAAAATTAAAGGCTCAACTAGAATAGGGGAAGTAACAAAAAAACTAAATATAAAATGGTTAAATAAAGTGGTGATTAAAATTTTACAAGAACGTAAAAGGTAAATTTAACAAAGGGATTCTAAAATATGTACACAAAATAACCTAAACTGATGGCCCATCAGTTCAGACTGCAGCGTCACGGCGTCCAGTTTACGTGTAAAGTCTAGGTGGACGCGTGACTAGGGCATCCTGCATTTTTACGGCGCGTCTTCAGGCGCCAACGTGGCATCAAAAGTTGAAGGGACGACTATCCAGTGACATAGCGATGTTATTATCCAGGAGGAGGACGGAGGACGGAGGACCGAGGGCCAAGGACCTTCTCTCAACCGGAAAAACGAGGCACTCGCAGACCACAGCGGACGCCCTGGACGCCCGTCAAGTATTTTTGTCTTCATTCACAACCTCATTCATTCAGTCACGTCATTCATTCACAGTAGGGATGTAACAATAACCAAAATCTGGTGATATCGTATCGTCAAAGGTCTCACAGTAATATCGTGGACCATCACAATATATCGAATCCCAAGTGTCTTTGCTTAAATGAACAGTTCTGATGCAGAAATAGCTGAAAAAAACAGAGGGAACTACATAGACCATGATCCTTTGCTCCGTTTCAGTGCAGACGACATGAAGAAATAACTGTTCTGAGCACTTTTACATCTTCATTCTTTGGATTAAGTCTGTGAAGCATTTTTTAGCGGAAAAAGGAGCAGATTCATAGTTTTATATTGTAATGAATCTGCTATGGTGAGATGTTTAGGGTGAAAATCTGGTCCAGAGAGATTTGGATATCGTTCCATCCCTAATGACAATAAACGTTGTACCAAATGACTGGTCAAAACATTTTAGAGTCAGTCTTGTTATTCTGTAGAATATCGTAATATCGTAATATCGTGAGCCTATCGTATCCTGAGACTTGGATATCGTTACACCCCTAATGAGCCGTTTCCTAAATTAGTTTATGCCTGTGTTTGTCCAGGTTTCTATAGCTAGAACCTTCCCCAGTGCATTTATCCAGGGAAGCTCCTTTGTAAAACATGCACCTGCCGTGTGCACCTTCACTGTTCTCACATCAGATAAAGCTTCTTTCAACTCTCTACCTGGTCTGGAATCGCCTCTTTCATGATAATAATCAGTTTCTGCGGCTGAAGCAGTCATGTTCACATGTTTGCACAGATGTAAATGTGATTAAATTTAGTTCTTCCAAGTATAACTCAGATCATTAAGCCGTACGCAGACTCTGCACAGACTCCTCCGGGCACTTTTTCTATGTATAGCGTCGGGTTTTGTTTAGTTTGTTTTCTCCGGAGAATTATAAATGCATGTTTACGAACAGAAGAACAGATTCAATATTCAAAAGTGCACTGTGTAAAGATTTGTGTACATAACACAGATTATCCTCTGGTCAAACATTAAAAACGAGCTCCTTAAAGAGCTCAGATTACACTTCTGATCTCTGTTATAATGTTTCCTCAGCGCAAACAGACCTGGAGTTGTGTTTTGTTTCTACACACATGTTTAACCCTGCATATTTCTTCTCTCAAACAGAAAACACTCTGTTCCACCACTGTGTTTTTAACCTCCTGAGACCTGAGCATTTGTCTGTGCATTTTTTATTTCTTCTTGCTATTTGGGATAAGTAGGACCTAATAAGTATAATAACTAGTTTTTGCTGTGTTTATTTCAAGCCCTAAACAGGCCAAACGTGACGTAGGTCGACCGTGAGCGGGTCGGGGGTTCAGCGGGCGAGGTTAAAAACACAGACAAAGGCGTGAAAATGTGGTCCACAGTTTTCATTTTTTTCTGGTTTTGAGTCGTTACAAAAAAGTGGAGGTGCAAAAAGTGCGAAAAGGTACAAAACGGAGGCAGCAGAACCGTCCAGCGATTTACAACTTTAAACTCTTTAAATATTCCCAAATTTACCTGACAACAAAATGTCCCAATGTCCTCAAACGATGACATGACATTTACTGATGCTCTCGTCGGCTGCGATCACTAAAATCGGTCACATTTTAATGCCGTATGAAGACGGAGACATTATTGTACTGGTTTCATTCATAAAATTTGGATAGAAACTTTACCATGCTGTGTTTTCTCTTTCGGGAGCTCCTGTAGAGGTTTTTTTGTTGATTTCCCACCTTTTTTTTTTCATTGAAATTGGTGTAATATTATGATATCAGCACAAGATCGCACAGGCAGTTTAAAAAAAGTTTATAAAAATTTAAAAACCGTGGCGCTAAGAGGCAAAAATGTAATGTCCTCGTATGAAGCCGCGGGGTCTCAAGAGGTTAAACTCCACACACCTTCACTAGAATCACTTGGATAATTTCAGACCTGCGCCGATCTTTACTGAACTAAAGGTGAAAGGAGTTGTTAATTTACTACCACTTCATGACATCACAAGGTGGAACAGAGCATTTTGAGCTTTGGAGATGTAGAAAGGATCACTCAAACGTGTGTGAATGAAACAACACACAACTCCAGGTCTGTTTGTGATGAGGAAACTACATACATAGATCAGAAAATAGCGTAATACGACCTCTTTAAAGGATGCAGGATTCCCGCTCTTTTTCACTGACAACATTTCAAAACTTTTCATGACTTTTTCGTGACCTAAAGTGAATTTTCCATGACTTTACGGCACCTCCATGTGTAGAATTTCTCAGACTTTTAGGGCTAAATATGAAATGTGAACCCTTTCCACTCACCTTATGGTTTGGTTTATAGTTTTTAACATTCAAAATCCTGTCAGTGCATTTATTGTGTCTCTTTTAAACAAAACACCTTATTGTGTGTTGTCCTGCTGGAAATATTCATAATAACCTAATGATAACTCAACAGAATTCTGTAGTTGCATGAAACAGAAAATTCCATGACTTTTCCAAAATTTTCATTGATTTTACAAACTTCCATGACTATTCCAGGATTTCCATCACCGTGGGAACCCTGAGGATGGGTCAAACGCAGAGGACAAATCTCTTTTGGACGCTCCTGTTGTATAATAATAAGATCCTAAAGCACATGTCTCAAACATGCGGCCCGGGGGCCAGATCCGGCCCTCCAAGACCTTTAATCTGGCCCTCGGCTGATTTTTCTATTAAAATACTTAAAATTTTCAGATTTTTCTGTTAATTTTCTGCACCGTTTAGCATAGCAGCGTCTCCGGCGTTTCTGCACGCTATGACTCCCACCAGAGCAGCACAAATGAAGACTTTCCTCTTTCCAAACGCTCTTAAAGGACGATCGTTTTGACTGTCGACCGTGACCCTCATCAGCAAAATGTCAAAAAATGAGAAAAGCAGATGCTGAGTTCAGGATTTCCCAAGAAAAATAGTCTAATTCTTATTTGTTGACAGAGGTGAATGGGAAATCTGTGCTCAGTGTGTTTGGAACAAGTGGCGTTGCTCGAGGAATATAATCTTAAACACCACTACGAGACACGGAGAAAAATACAATAACTTGAAGAGAGAACTGAGTTTTCTGATCCGGCCCTTTTGGGATCAAAGTAGGCTGCATACGGCCCCCGGACCAAAATGAGTTTGACACCACTGTCCTAAAGGTTCATTGTGTAACTTGTGGAAGATCTGTTGGACGCTTTTCTCCATGGAGACGTTATCGCTTTGTCTGGGATGTGCCATAGTATTTCTATTTTCATGGAGACCGAACCAGACCAAGTTCCAGGTCAGATCTGTGGAGAGGCGACCCCGCTCACCGTCAGAATGCCAGTTTTTCTGGGGATTTCTGAGGTTTAAAACCAAGTAGAGCTGTTTGATGTCACACTGTGGAACATCCCAGTCAGAGAAAAGACATATCCATAGAAACGGGCATTAGAAAAGTTACACCATGCACCTTTACAGACCTGAGCGGAGCCTCTTGTGTGTGTGCGCATTGTCAGACAGTTCGTTTGCGTTGGTATCAGCCTCAGTGGTGAAGCGGGGATCAGCAGAAGAGCGAGAGGAAAACACAACAGACGGGCTGAAGAGGCGTCTGAGCGTTTAAGAGGCTCGGAGGTGATGACGACGCCGTCTCCTGTCACCAAACCGCAGAATCACTGTCTGAAAATAAAATAAACACAGAACGGAACACGAAGAAGTGAGAAGGACTCGCTCGGAGAATGTCCCCACTTCAAATATAGCGTTTCCTGATCAGTCTGCCACGGCCGGCGTCGCCAGAGCAACAGAAAATAGGCCAATGTTCTCTCAAAAACCTCAAACAAAATATGAGAACAAGCCCAGTTCGGTTTAAACAGGTCGGTTCCTTAAAATGTAAAATGCCTGTAACTGCCTGGGGACTACGAACGAGAAACTAGCACTTCAGATCAGAGGTTTTCAAACGGTGAAGCGTGACACACATGCAAATAAAATAAATAATGGTCCACATGTGTCCACATCTGCAGCAGCGTTGATCGGGGTAATTGTGCGTCGTGTAGTTGCTGTAAAATGCATCGCTTTCTGATTCTATCTCGGCAGAAATCAGCAGTGAGGGAGGAGCCAGAACCGGCAAAAAACGTAGGAACACTGACCCCGATAATGTAAAGTTCAGTTTCACCTGGTTGAGTTCTGAGACTGCACCTCGGCCACAACATCATGTGACCAGCGGGAGCAGCTCTGGTTCAGGCTTCAGTGGTTCAGTGTCTCAGCCTGAGAAGAACTTTCCCCAGGAAGAACCAAGAGCGCGGAGGGCAGACCGCTCAGAACAAGATATAACGAACCAAACGGGACTGACGCTTCTGTCCGGATGCTTTGCACCACCTCGGAATCGACCGCAGCCCTGGATCTATATTCCCTGCACATTCTCACTTTCCCCACGTGGAACCAGTGCACAGAGGACGGAGCCTCTGGTCCGATCTGACCAACGCGCTCGGAGGCATAAGAGCAAGGGCCGGACCCCCAATCCAGGTCACAGAACTACAGTGATCCCTCGTTTATCGCGGGGGACACGTTCCAAAAATAACCCGCGATAGGTGAAATCCGCGAAGTATCAGCTTTATTTTTTACTGTTATTTTACAATGCAATACTTTACTGCAGAATGAAACAAAAAATAAAACCTCTTTTCAGGCCCAAAATGTGTTTAAGAAATAGAAATATTAACGTTTTCTTACAAATAACTCTAATAGTTTAAAGAACGGTGTTGTAAAACAATATTTTTTATATAGTAATGAATCCAAGGAGGAAACATTGTCACTGGCGTATTTCACAGTCCCTCCAGCTGCGCCTCTTCGTCCTGACTCCGCTGCGCTGTAGCGTCTTTTTCTACTGAAGGCTGCGTGACCAAGTGTTAGTCCTTCCTCCTCTTCTTTAGTCCTTCCTCCTCTTCTTTAGTCCTTCCTCCTCTTCTTTAGTCCTTCCTCCTCTTCTTTAGTCCTTCCTCCTCTTCTTTAGTCCTTCCTCCTCTTCTTTAGTCCTTCCTCCTCTTCTTTAGTCCTTCCTCCTCTTCTTTAGTCCTTCCTCCTCTTCTTTAGTCCTTCCTCCTCTTCTTTATCAACAAGATACAGATTCACTGTAAAAAAAAAAAAAAAGCACTGTAAAAAATTCCGCGAAGCCGCGATAGGTGAAGCGCGATATAGCGAGGGATCACTGTATAATAAAGTCTGGCATCCAAGATGGCACTGTATTGTTTTCAACGCTCTGTCTGTCCCAAATATTTTTACTTCCACAGTCAAACATGTGTCATCTCAAACACAATTCTGACCAATCAGAGCGGGGGTAGACTAATTCTTAGAAAGCTGATTTTTAGGCACTTTGACGATGATTTTTTTTTTTTTTTTAAGATCATATAGTAAGAATACAGAAAAATTCTACAACATTATGAAAGCTGTTGATGCCCTGACAGAACAGGGGCAGGTTTATTTCACAAAAAATGCTCTGTGCTTCTGTGGGAGATGTTTTCCTGGACTGCAGTACGTCACTTGGCCACACATCAGTCTGGGGTCACAGATAGAGGGGGCGTATCTTATCCAGACACTTATGATCCAGGTCTGGGGCACAGCGGTCGAGCTTAATCTAATATATATTTTTGTCTTGTCTGCACACTGTCTTCTATTAATGTTTTGGACTTGGAAAAATGTATAAGATGCATGTATGCTTTAAATAAACTCATTTACAAAAATAAAGGATTACTCAAACTGCAAATTAAACAAAACGCAACTCTTATTAAGGTCCTATATTATATTTTTGTGTAAAATAGGAGCTTTAATGTGCATTGGCCCCATTCAAATAGACAAATAAATAAACTAAACTGCTTATAATGAAGGTATTTACATATGTTCTGATTTGTTATACTGTTTTCTTCCACTCTCTTCACTTCTCTCCTGGTTCTGTTACAAACAATGCATCTATTTTTAAAGCTGCTCCATTTATAATAGTTAGTCCCTGTTGCCAACTACAAGGAGAGACTGTAGCAGACAGCATTTGGCGCGTTATTCTCCGGGGAAATTTGATAATTAGTGATGTAATGTGCTCAGATTTTGGCACCACGCACCAGAAAACCAAAACCAGAGCCAGATTTTAAACGAAATATCCCAATTGTGCTGGGAAAGTGTGGATTTGGCAACTTCGGTGCAGAGAAAATCAAAGGGAAGCGGCGTCTGAGCGAAGGGAGCTGCAGAGAGAGGGGAGCTGCAGAGAGAGGGGAGCTGTAGAGAGAGGGGAGCTGCAGAGAGAAGGGAGCTGCAGAGAGAAGGGAGCTGTAGAGAGAGGGGAGCTGTAGAGAGAGGGGAGCTGCAGAGAGAAGGGAGCTGCAGAGAGAGGGGAGCTGCAGAGAGAGGGGAGCTGCAGAGAGAGGGGAGCTGCAGAGAGAGGGGAGCTGCAGAGCAAAGGGAGCTGCAGAGAGAAGGGAGCTGCAGAGAGAGGGGAGCTGCAGAGAGAAGGGAGCTGCAGAGAGAAGGGAGCTGCAGAGAGAAGGGAGCTGCAGAGAGAGGGGAGCTGCAGAGAGAGGGGAGCTGCAGAGCGAAGGGAGCTGCAGAGAGAAGGGAGCTGCAGAGAGAAGGGAGCTGCAGAGAGAGGGGAGCTGCAGAGAGAAGGGAGCTGCAGAGAGAGGGGAGCTGCAGAGAGAGGGGAGCTGCAGAGCAAAGGGAGCTGCAGAGAGAGGGGAGCTGCAGAGAGAGGGGAGCTGCAGAGAGAGGGGAGCTGCAGAGAGAAGGGAGCTGCAGAGAGAAGGGAGCTGCAGAGCAAAGGGAGCTGCAGAGAGAAGGGAGCTGCAGAGCGAAGGGAGCTGCAGAGCGAAGGGAGCTGCAGAGCAAAGGGAGCTGCAGAGAGAGGGTAGCTGCAGAGCAAAGGGAGCTGCAGAGAGAGGGGAGCTGCAGAGAGAGGGGAGCTGCAGAGAGAAGGGAGCTGCAGAGAGAGGGGAGCTGCAGAGAGAGGGGAGCTGCAGAGAGAAATGAAGCGCCTCTCCACGGAGCCACCTCGGCCGCTGCCTTTTACTGGGACTGGTTTAAACATGGCTTTTGTGTGTGACTTACATAATGGTTGTCTCTCTGTCTGCCTATTTATCTATTTAACCATCTGTTTATCTAGTTATCTGTCTGTCTATCTTTCTATCTGTCTATTTATCTTTCTATCTGTCTGCCTTTCAATCTATCTATCTTTTGATCTATCTAGCCATCTATTTATCTATCTATCTATCGATCTGTCATCTTCCTATCTATTTATCTATCCGTCTGTCTGTCTGTCTATCTAGCCATCAATTTATTTATCTATAGATCTGTCGTCTTCCTATCTATTTATCTATCTGTCTGTCTGTCTATCTTTTTATCTATCTGTTTATATTTTTATCCATCCATCTATCTATCTATTTAACCATCTCCCTGTCTGTTTCTCTCTCTCTGTCGTTTTGTTGGGGATGAGACGAGATCCAGTTTCCTCGAGACGAGACACGAGATCTGGATCTGCAACAAACGACTTCAAGATTTTCACTGTTTGTCATCAATAAATCGTGTGTTCCAGTTCCATTTTTGACCTTCCCATTTTTGATTTCCTTTATTTCACTTTTTCTTCTGTCATTATAGCACTTCTTTTTAGAACTACAGTGTCTCAAAAAGTGTAACTCTCCAGTATTTCACTCCATTTTTTATCCAATCCAAACCTAAAAACAATAGTAAATCTCATGAGATAATTTTCAGTCTCGGGACTGTTTTGTCTCTGGAGCTTTTGTCCCGTCTCTTCTACCGTTATATAACATCACGGAGCTTCTTTTTTCTCTCTGTTATATAAATGCAGTTTGTGATGCCCATTTGTCATATTTTAACACTGCAAGTCGGTTGAAAACTGCATGACTGATTTTGTTTTCATTACTAATGCAACTTAAAATGGAAATCCTGGGAAATTATGGGGCAGTGACGTTTTAAATAGAGGAGAATAAAGATAACTCAGACGTGAATCACTCTAAATGCAACTCTGGTTGAGTAAATGAGAAGGGGAAACTATTATTCCACAGTGAAAAGATTTAGAAAGTTGATTTTGGACAAAGTTTCCTTTAAAAGAACATACAAATCCATCCATCCATTTTTGTCCACTTATCCAGGGCCGGGTCTTGGGGGCATCAGTCTAAGCAGGGTCTCCCAGATTTCCTTCACCCCAGACATTTCCTCCAGCATACATACAAATCCACAGTTTCTAAAAGCATTTCTAAAGTAATTTGCTTTATCCATCCTAACCCCGGAGTGGAGAGGCGAGTTGGGTACCTGTGGGTGGTGGGGGGAGCCCGGGCCAGGTGACCTCCTGGACTGTGCCAGGCTTAGTTTAAGGTTTTGAGTGTCGTGACGGGCCAGGAGGTGTGCGCCCGTGTGTGCGACCGTCGGGTGACCGCAGGCGAAAGGACCGGTGCCCCATGGGGCTACTTGCAGCCATCGCCCAATCGCACATTTTGCAAACACTCTGCTCCGTGGACTCGGGGTCCTGTTCTCGGAGGCACAGCTGTGAGCGGAAAAACAGTTTCCCGTCCCGCCGCCGGCCAGGCTGTGAGCAGAGAGAGGCCCAGGTCCGGAGCAGAGCCTGGAGGCTCGTTTCAGGAAGGCCCCAGGGTCGCTTCGGGGCTCAGGCCAAGACCGGGGCGGGTGGGGAGCCCCTAGGCAAGGGTAAAAGCTTTCCACTCATCAGTCATTCCCCTGGAGGGGCTGGGACTGAACCGGTAATGACCCTTCCACAGGTTCACCTACGGAAACCTTGGTATGACTTTTACTTTCTCTAGATAGTCAAGTTTGATCGTCTTCTCTGAAATTATATATTGAACCTTCATACCACGTTCCCCCAAAAATGTTGAAATCAAATGAACTCTGACTCTGAAGTAGAGTAAAGCTTCTGGACATAGTGTCCACTGCTGCAAAAGTTCACTGGCCTTGAATACCTTTGTTGTGACTTTACACTTTCCCGATAGGCTGGAGTGAGCGGGTCAGACTCGGGCCATCTGTCTGTCTCCTCCCTGACCACACAGAGCACAGGCATGTCCACAGAATGAGTGGACACTACGTTTATTTCACCTGCACATGTGGAGAAGCTGAAAACCAACCTCAGAAAATACAGGAGTTAGTTGCTCTGAACCCTTCCAAATCTAAGGGTAATTTTAGTACATTTGTCCTCACCCAGATTTTTTCTTCTTAATTTTACTATTAAAACTGCCCCTTTTACCCCCTAATGAAGTGTTCTACCTCCTTTATTTCAGTCCAACCTGTTATTTCACAGTCTGGTGCTGTAGTTGTGTCATGAGGCTGTGATAAAAGCTACAGGACCAGAAATACAGTAAAATAAAATAAAATTCACACAAAACACACAGCAAACATGTATAAAAAAGTTTACGTAAGTCTGTACGTAAACTAAAAATATCCTTATTGCCTCAAAACAAAAAAAGTGCCATTACTTTACAGGTGCACAGAGCCACATCACTTCCTGCATTTTCAGGGTGTTTATTACATTTGGATTGAAATAAATAAACCTTTCAAATAAAAATAGCAAGGGATGTGCAATTACGCAGACGGCGATGTGTAATTTGCTATTTATTTGAGAAAAAAACTTCACTTTTTACACTCTTTGGCAAAGTTTGGACCAATGAAAATGGACGAAGCGCCTGAGTTTGGCAGAAAACAACGTTCCTATTGGACACTCGTTGCCGCAATTATGCTTGGAAAGATGCGATTCTCAGCTTTTCATGGGAAGTAAAGTAAGTTTCTATCTTTTATAGTTGGAGAGTGTTTTACTGGCTCAAATGGGGACTTTTATTTCACAGATTCATCGTCTTCCAGGCCTGATCTTCTCGTGATCTTCTCTCAAGATTTGCTGCAGTGGAATCGGCCAAAGGTTTTGTGAGCGTTAGAAATATTAAAGAACTCAGATTAGGTTATTTTCTGCTCTACTGTAAGTTATAATGTTTCCTCATCACAAAGCCAAGGCACAAGGTCCACATACAGTAAATATACAGTAAATGTCCTTTTATAACCCCAGTCAGGCAGGAGCAGGGTCCAGGTGTGTCGTTAACTGCTCAGCGTCTGTGCATCGCTGTTTTATGTTTTACAACTGAAAGATGCGCTATTTAGGGTTGTCAAAAATATAAAAATAAATTAGATGCGACTTGATACTTAAACTGGTATTGAAACTAGATGCTCATTTCAGTGCAGAATTGAAGCTTTCCTGAATGTCTTTAGAATGATCTTGAGCTGCATCAGAACAAGTGTAAGAGCACAGAGACTAGTATACGCCCATGGACCTGGTTTAGACCTGGTTTAGGCCTGGACTATGGAACCTACCTGGACCAGTGCGGGATTACACAGATATAAGGACACATGGGAATCGAAAAGAAAGTTCTACCAGGACATCACAAGGTGGAACAGAGTGTTTAATGTTTGAGGGAAGAACTAAATGTGCAGCGTTTGTGCGTTAAATATGTGTGAATGAAAACACAATTCCAGGTCTGGTTTTCATAAGGAAACTGCATTAAATCCAGAAAATAGTGTAATGTAGAACTTCTGAGGTAAGGAAAATGCTTTGGGTTTGTCTTTAATCTAAAATAATGGTAATTTGTGTAACATACAGACAGTTTTCGTGTGTTATTCGCCTGTAGATGGAGGGTCTGTGGGGTGGGTTGTCTGAGGCTACGTTTATATGAAGCCGTCTGAACAGAAGACCCAAACGTTGCGTCGCATCTTCACTTTTTATTCCACGTTTAGACGAGCGTTTTCAGGAGGAAATCTGTGTGCATACGGTGACGCAGAAGTGTGTGGAGTTCGGGTGAGTGTACATGCCAAAGTTGTCCCATCATCGACTGGTTCTCCCAGGTCTTGTCCATAACCGTGTGGCTCGCCTGTGACAAACTGGCGCATCCAGAATTTGAGATAATTGCAGAGCCACTAATAGTTTCCATGCATATTCTGTACATGTGTTGGGACGACTCCTGTAAGTTTGTTAGAGCTGATTATGATGATCCGACATGTTTCTGTGTACTGTCTGTATGTGGAGGGATACTTCATGTGAGCAGATCTGACCAGAGTTTTGTGTTGTGGGCAGTGTAGACGGAAATGCTACAGCGGAGCGTATTCAACTTTTCCACTCTGGAGGGAGTTTTGCATTTTTAAGCTCCCCCACCCCAAAAAAAGGGAAAAAAAGTGTTGTAATGAAGAGGGCAGATATACACCCTCTGAGCCATGAGGGAGGTTCATATTTCACTTTGTCTGTGTAATGAAACGTAACTTTTGGATGCTGAATATTATCTTTGTATTTTTATAATTGTTATTCAGGTGTTTTAATTCACAAGAGACTGGTGTATAGCTTATTGTAGAGTCCTGCACGGGTCTGATTTTGACAAACCACAGCCGCCCGTACCCGTCATACCTCAGTCCACACCCGACCTGTTTTCTGACAGAATTGAAAGAAAATTCCCTACCTGATCCGACCCGCTATTAATACACACCGACATCTGAACCGCACCTGAATGAAAATCAGTCAAAGAGCCGAAAAGAGCCACAATGTGACACTCTCCACTCACTGATTTTCTTTTCAACTCCTCGGGAGTCACTTTGACCTGCAGGACATCGCATGTGCGGTTTGAAAATGAAAGTGGCTCAGATTTCTGGGGATGTGCGCAGGCAAAAACACTTGGATTGTACATTTCATCGTCTTGTAAAAACAACAGCATTTTTGCATTTCACTAAAATACAGCCCCGTTTTTTGTTCACGCATCATGTTTTGTAAACTGCAGGTTAGACCCGCGCATTTTTTACCCGTTTCCTTCAAATTCGTGGTTCACCCGTCGGGTATCTGCGGCTTATTGGGGTCTATTTGTAAATGTATTATTTTTCACTGTTATGATTGGATGATGACTCTTGAAGCAGAAGGGGGTTGCTGTCCGGAGGGACCGAAACCGTCGTATTAATAAAAGAAAAACCGGGAGTGAGACAGTGTGCGGGAATTTTCTTAAAAAAACAGCTAAGTGCTTCTGCTCAAACGCACCTGTCGCCCAGTCAGGTGTGCAGAGTGCGTTTTTAAGCCCCAAAACTGCTGTCACCTTCTAAACCAGGGGTGTCAAACTCATTTTGGTCCGGGGGCCGTATGCAACCTACTTTGATCCCAAAAGGGCCGGATCAGTGTCTCGTAGTGGTGTTTAAGATTATATTCCTCGAGCAACGCCACTTGTTCCAAACACACTGAGCACAGATTTCCCATTCACCTCTGTCAACAAATAAGAATTAGACTATTTTTCTTGGGAAATCCTGAACTCAGCATCTGCTTTTCTCATTTTTTGACATTTTGCTGATGAGGGTCACGGTCGACAGTCAAAACGATCGTCCTTTAAGAGCGTTTGGAAAGAGGAAAGTCTTCATTTGTGCTGCTCTGGTGGGAGTCGCAACGCACAGAAACGCCGGAGATGCTGCTATGCTAAACAGTGCAGAAAATTAACAGAAAAATCTGAAAATTTTAAGTATTTTAATAGAAAAATCAGCCGAGGGCCAGATTAAAGGTTTTGGAGGGCCGGATCTGGCCCCCGGGCCGCATGTTTGACACATGTGGTCTAAACTAAAGGCACTTCCGATCAAATATTTTGTCGTTTTTACCTGCAAGTGTTCCCATGTAAACAGGCCCTGAGGTGAAGGTCTGCAGCCAGGTCCCTCAACTACTCAAACTCCGCTCATTCCTCCATTCAGAATTCTTTTCCTACTGGAATTCTTTAACTTTTCCGCGTATATGGTGATAGTTTCCTCCCGTTTATTCATCCCGCTATAGGGAGGGCCTCGGGGCGTGTGTTTGCGCTGTGGGGAGAAGTGGAGTCGTGACTACCGTTGCTGGATGTGTTCGTGTGTCTCCGCCTGGATGTGCCTGCAGGATCTCTGTTCCATTACCGCCTCTGTCAGGTAATTATGCAGCGCGTGAGTCACTGTGTGCGCGGAGCTGCGGAGAAGCGTCACTCTGAGGACAGTAAACAGGGGGAGTGTCTCCGAGTCGCGTGGAACAGACTCACGTTCGTTTGTCTTCGCTCCCGTGTCTCTCTTTGGCTCCGCGGCAGCTGCTCCTCGGGGAAGTCATTAAGAAAAAGTCCAAAAACACAGAGAAAAACGCACCAACACACACAGAAACACTCAACATGTTTCCCCCGCAAGGACCCTCAACTCTTTTCTCCTGTTTTGTATTGATCTCATGAAGAATATGTGTTTATTGAGTTTAAAGGTGTAACTTTTCTAGTGGAGGTTCCAACAAATGTCGTTATTACTTCATCTGGAATGTTCCGCAGTGTAATATCAAACCTTTCTATCTCCATGGAGACCAAACCAGACCGAGTTACAGAGAGTTACAGGTCAGATAAAACCAGCTGTACCAGCAATAGTAATGTAGAGATGTTTAATGTCACACTGTGGAATATTCCAGGCAGAGGAGTGATGTATCCATAGAAACAAGCAGGTGATGGACCCACCCAACCAAAAAGGAAATGTTGTTTTGTCTTGAGTGGTCTACAGTATGGCATTAAACTCATCTATCTCTATGGAGACTAATAATAAGAATAAGAATAAGAATAAGAATAATAATAAGAATAAGAATAATACATTCTATTTTCTAGACTATTTTATTTTATACTATTTTACTATTGTACTATTTTATTTTATAGACTATTTTTATAGACTAGATCAGGTTCAAGTTAGTGGAGCTTCAAATTATCTCAAGACCAGTCCAAAATATTCAAAGAAAAACCCTCCAACTCCGACTTTCTCCACTTAAGGTTAAAGCTGCATTGTGTAACTTTTCTGGTGGAGGGTCCCGTCAAATGCTTTTCTCCATAGAGATGTTGCTCCCGCCCAAAGTAGCGAGGACGTGGAGGAAGGAGCGGTGTGGGGGCCGTCCTGTCGTGGACCCACCGCCCGCGAGAGGCTCCACAGGGGGCGGGTGCGAAGGGACCTGAAGGGACCAGACATGGAGACTAGCTCTGTGGACACGGCCCGTCCGGAGGAGCCTGGAGGAAGTGTCTGGGGTGATGGAAGTCTGCGAGTCCCTGCTTAGACTGCTGCCCCCACGACCTGGTCCCGGATAAGCAGGAGAAAACGGATGGATGGAGATGTTACTGCTTCATCTGGAATGTTCCGCAGTATGGAATTAAACCTTTCTATCTTCATGGAGACCAAACCAGACCAAGTTCCAGGTCAGATCTGTGGAGAGGCGACCCCGCTCACAGTCAGAGCACCTGTTTTTCGAGGTATTTTCGAGCTATAAAACCACTTGTGATTGAATACATGTAAAGTAGAGCTGTTTAATGTCACACTGTGGAACATTCCTGGAAGAGCAAAGACGTATCCATAGAGACAAGCAGTTACACCGTGGCCTTTTAAAGGTGCATGGAAACTGATTGATTGTTCATACTATGGCATTAAAGAGACAAGAAGGCAACGCAACTAGATAAGGTTACAGGTCAGATCTGTGGAGACGCGACCAAACTCTCAAAGAAATAATGAGTATGTTTGTTTTTCCTTTGTTTATTTGAACTGTAATAATTAGGGGAGGTAACAATAACCCGAAATCTGGTGATATCGTATCGTCAAAGGTCTCACAATAACATCGTGGAGCATCACAATATATCGAATCCCAAGTCTCTTTGCTTAAACCAGGGGTGTCAAACTCATTTTGGTCCGGGGGCCGTATGCAGCCTACTTTGATCCCAAAAGGGCCGGATCAGAAAACTCAGTTCTCTCTTCAAGTTATTGTATTTTTCTCCGTGTCTCGTAGTGGTGTTTAAGATTATATTCCTCGAGCAACGCCACTTGTTCCAAACACACTGAGCACAGATTTCCCATTCACCTCTGTCAACAAATAAGAATTAGACTATTTTTCTTGGGAAATCCTGAACTCAGCATCTGCTTTTCTCATTTTTTGACATTTTGCTGATGAGGGTCACGGTCGACAGTCAAAACGATCGTCCTTTAAGAGCGTTTGGAAAGAGGAAAGTCTTCATTTGTGCTGCTCTGGTGGGAGTCGCAACGTACAGAAACGCCGGAGACGCTGCTATGCTAAACGGTGCAGAAAATTAACAGAAAAATCTGAAAATTTTAAGTATTTTAATAGAAAAATCAGCCGAGGGCCAGATTAAAGGTCTTGGAGGGCCGGATCTGGCCCCCGGGCCGCATGTTTGACACATGTGATCTATAATAACCAAATGATCTCTAGACCAGTCAAAAATATCTAAAAAAGAAAACCACACAAACACACCAACGATTCACTTTCTCCACTTAAGTTAACAAAGTGCGTAGATTTCGTCTTCAGTTTTCCTCCTTAAATCTGCTCATTTCGTTGGGGTGATTACAGTAACAAAAATATGCAAATTACTACAGTGTACGTAATTGGGTTAGTTAAAATGCTAATGTTTCTGTAATCGTACACATTCACTACGCTAAAGAGTTTCAGGCACAGGTTTCATCCATGTTTTTAGCTCATTACTGAAGTTGCTGCGGGCACGGGAGAATCTGAGACGTTTCGCCGCTAAAATCGGATATGAAGGAGGTCGATTTGTGTAAAATGTTCATGTCGCGCTGCACTGATTCTCTGGGAGGCTTTAAAACAGCTTTGTGTCGGTGTGGAACTTATTTGCAGTGAGAAAATACGACGAGAATGACGACGACGGGGCCCGCGGGAACCGGCCCCATCTCTTTGTATTTGCTGCTGTTTAAGCGTCGTCGTTTTGGCCTTAAAATCGTCACTAATTTGATTTATTTTTTCTTTTTTTTATTAACTGTGACACTAAACATAATCATTATAATATTAGGCTCAGATTCAAACATTTCTGTGCCAAACTTTAGCTGTTCCAAGCTGTTTTAATCAGTTGTCCGTGGAGATTTTGTGGAGCAGCCAATCACAGCCCGAAAGTTTGGCAAAAATTTGGTGTGTAGTAAATTTTTGTGCGTCAGGGAGATGTGCGTAGATTTGACGGAGAAGATTAAACAAGCGTTAACTCGCTCTACATCACAGGTGTCAAACATGCGGCCCGGGGGCCAGATCCGGCCCTCCAAGACCTTTAATCTGGCCCTCGGCTGATTTTCTATTAAAATATTTAAAATTTTCAGATTTTTCTGGTAATTTTCTGCGCAGCTTAGCATAGCAGCGTCTCCAGTGCTTCTGTGCGTGGCGCCTCCACCAGACAAATGAAGACCTGCCTCTTTCCAAACGCTCTTAAAGGACGATCGTTTTGACTGTTGACCGTGACCCTCATCAGCAAAATGTCAAAAATAAGAAAACTGGAGCTGAGTGCAGGATTTTCCATGAAAAAATGACTAATTCTTATTTGTTCACGGAGGTGAATGGGAAACCTGTGCTCGGTGTGTTTGCAACAAGTGGCGGTGCTCAAGGAATATGATCTTAAACACCACTACGAGACACTGCGAAAAATACAATAACTTGAACAGAGAATTGAGAAGACAGAAGATAAACGAATTATTGCTGGGACTGAAGAAACAGCCGTCTGTTTTCACCCAGGGGCCAAGAGGCTACTGATGCTGCTGTGAAAGCAAGCTAACCTAGCATAATATTATAATATTTTGTAAAATAAAATCAAATAAAATAAATGTCTGTAATAGATTTGCGTTTCTCTGCACAAATATTTGGACTCATTGCTATTTTTGGGGTATATATGCCATGAGTTTTCTGATCCGGCCCCTTTGGAGTCAAAGTTGGTTGTATACGGCCCCCGGACCAAAATGAGTTTGACGCCCCTGCTCGACATGATCCTAGTGTCAGAGTCCTGCATGGGTTCGGGTACTCACGGATACTCAACGGGTGAACCGCAAATTTTAATGACACAGGTGAAAAATGTTGTGCTGCGTCGGTCGCAGGAGAGCGCGGGTCTAATGTGCGGTTTACAAAACGTCCTGTGCAAACAAAAAACGGGGCTGTATTTTAGTGAAATGCAAAAGTGCTGTTGTTTTTACCAGATGATTAAATGTAAAATCCATGTTTTGTGCTGCAGGCATTCCCAAAATCTCTGCCAGTTTCATTTTCAAACCGCACGTGTGACGTCCTGCAGGTCAACATGACCCAGAGGAGCTGAAAAGAAAATTAGCGAGTGGCGAGTGTAAAGTTGTGGCTCTTTTTTGGCTCTCGGACTGATTTTCATTCAGGTGCAGTTCAGTTGTCAGTGTGTATTTATAGCAGGTCGGATCGGGTGCGGAATTTTATTTCAATTCTGTCGGGAAAACGGGTCGGGTGCAGATTGAGGTGTGACGGGTTCGGGCGGATGCGGTTTGTCAAAATCAGACCCGTGCAGGACTCTGCCTGGTGTTTTTATTTCGCTATTTTGTCCATAAGTAAATTCCTATTCCTGATATTATAATAATCCGAATATAACTGTTACCCTCAGTGAGCTTCATTTGACTGTAGCCCAACCCCAAAGCTTTAACATGATAGAGCAATAAATATCGTACGGTGACGATATCGTACGGTGAGACTTGGGCACTGAACAAATCAGACAATGAAATAATAATGTCGCTCACAAAAGAGATTCAGTGCAACACGATATCAGTCCAATATGCAGCTGTCTTTTAAAACCATAAAACTTTATTGTTTTGTCACTGTCTGGAATAAAGATGAATTTAATTTAATTGAGATTGTGGATAGTGGCTCTTAGTCACAGTCGGCCTGGGCAAAAAATCGATTTAACATAAAAATTGAGCTGGAAAGTCAAATCAATTCATTTGTTCGGAAAATCGATATTTAAGATTTGTTTTATACAGCGCGTGCACTTTGCATTCGCCAACTCTTTCTGCAGCTCTTACTTTCCCCTGAGAACGACACAGGCACAAACAAATCTCTGTCACAGAGAGAACACTCATATTCCACTGAGTCGAGTCCTTTAGTCCCACAGAAGCTGAAGCAGCAGCACAAGGAAAGAGCTGCTTTTTTCAGCGTTTACAGTTTATGCAAATGAGCCAGGTGGTTTTAAGTTTCGTTTCACTAGCAAAGGACCACACCAACAACACACGTGCGAAGTGAAAAGCGTTCATTATCTGGAGACGAGGTTGAGACTCAGGGTGGGGGATCAGTCTCAGTCTTCACATGGCCCAGCAGGAACGGGACCCCCCCTCGTAGGCCACATGTCTGGAGGGGAACAGATCGGGGTTGGGAGGGTGGGGTTGAGTTATTCGGTTCAAACTTGGTTGCCAGGATAAGCTGCTATAAATAGGCTTCTGGGGAATTGAGGTGTGGTAGAAGTGAGCTGTGATTTGCTGGAGAGGAGGCGAGGGCGACTGAGGCGTGGTCCTGCTCCTGGACCTAAGAGAATCTTATTAACTACATTTCTGTAAAACGTAAACAAATGTTTAAAGCTGCATTAAACACATTCTAATCTCATACTGATGTGGCTCTGCAGTGGTGATGGTTTATATGTTTTAGCGTGGACTTTATTTATGCAGATTAGTGATAGCAATAATAATGATGAAAATCGATCATTAATTCTCCCAGCGGTCGATTAAAATTTAATCAAATGCCCATCCTACTGTGCACCGTATGAAATGCTTTCAATTTATTCGGTGAAGAAGAGCGGTTTTCACAACATGGCGAAAGTTTTGGATGCTGCTATACGGTCGAATCGAAGCAAAGAGGAAAGCATTAACATCTCCATGGAGACAAGCAGGTAGCGCACCCTCCACCAGTGCACCTTTAACTTATGCCTTCCAAGCATCCTGATTATTCACCGTGATGAGTTTATAAAAGTTTTAAAACTATAACTTGCAAAGACCAGTGCAGAGTCACGATGGCCTAACAGCAACTAGCAGGCTAACACGTACCCCCTGATGATCTAACAATAAAATGCTTTATAATTAGATGCAGGTCGCACACAGCAGACTTATTTTCACCTCAAGAGCTACTCATACTGTCTGTCTGTGCTGGGCCAGGACTAGCTTTGCTCAAACACTTGTGAAAAAACAAAAAAATATCCCCAGACTCGATGCTGTCGATAACATGGCGCCTTTATCCGTCTCCTCCGTGTGAAGCAGCAGACACCAGCTGCTTTAAGTACCTTCCAGTGCAAAAACGCACCTCTTCTGTATTTATAGAAGCTCGATTCAAACTGAACTTCAAAGCTGGAGCTGCTCCACGGCTCCTGGCGCCTGGTCAGGAGCAGCAGCAGCTTTATAAAGGCCTATTGTGTGGAGACGGGTGTTTTAAATGTGAGCCTCTTATCTGCTGGACGTCTCCGGAGCTGCTCACACTCTTGGTTTACTTTCTGTTCAGCTGAAATAGTGAACTACTAAAATCATTCGGTGACAAAAACAAACCACTGGCGCCAGTTGTAACTGCAGAATAAGAATGTATTTATCCATGGTCCAAGTTTGATGAACAATAAAGCAGTTTACAGAAAGAAGACTGAAGAAACTAAAATGGTCTTCAAATGGATGAAGACCTAAAAAGAATCCTTTACCCTTCTGCTTTTATACCCCAAAACATGCCCGTCCCTCCCAGGTGTTGCCTCACCCTGCACAGCAAGATGGATTCTCTGATATGTGTGAGTCACAAACTCACGAGAATCCATCTTGGTGCTGGGGCGACATGGCCAAGAGGTGGAGGCCAACCGGTCATGTCAGAGCACTGAGGCTCGGGCAGAGCCAATGTTGAAGCGCCCAAATGAACCAAAACAAACATGGTGACGGCCACAGATGAACTTCAGCCGATCTTAGCATCAGGAATATTTAGTTTAGTTATTTAGTTAGTTTAGTTTTGCTTGTGCCACTTTTGTGCCACTTTGATCAGTCAGATTCCAATAGTCGTCATGACGCTGCACGTTTTATGATCATTTTCACCCAGAGGCTGTATTAGACTTTATTGCTGCCTGTCATTTTGACTGACAGGGTTGTAAAAAATCCATCATCAACTATTATAATGCGTCATTTTATTTAAAAATGTTAATGATAATATGGGGCTAGGTCATAATCATAAGACATATTTAATAACTTGTGTTTTCATTGATTTATTGTATTTTTAATCATCAATTCACACTCCTGCTCCCACTGAACTCGGTGCTCCCGCTTAACCTCCACCTGCATCGTAACATTAGCGCCCCCTGGATCATCAATGTTATCAGTTGTTGTTGCTTGTTCTTCCTGCACAGCATCTCCAACACGACAGAAGCACAGAACAGACTCACCATCAGCAGAACATCCCTCTGTCACAGTGAGAACACTCATATTCCACTGAGTCGTGTCTTTGTGCTGACCACATCAGCACAAGGAAAGAGCTGCTTTTTTCTGCGTTTACAGTTTATGCAAATGAGCCATGTGGTTTTAAGTTTAGTTTCTGTAAAACATAAATGTGCCAAAGCTGCATTAAACACATTCTAAACTCAATGTGGCTCTACACTGGTGATGGTTTAGATGTTGTAGAGTTGAGTTTATTTATACAGATTAGTAACAGTAATAATAATGATCATCATTTTAATATAAAAATGTTTATTAATTAATCGATAATTCTCCCAACGATCGATTAAGAAAATTGAATTGAACACCCATCTCTAGTGTAAACTACTTACATTTCAGATTTTCCAATCAACATTAACATAATTCCATCAATGATGGAGAATATTTGGTTAATGTGACCTCTGCTTTCACCTCCTCCAGATTCATAACTCGATCATGGACGTGTCCGTACGTGTCTTTCCTTTTTCAGAGGTTCACTCGTCTCCTGACTGTACAAAGTGACAGGTGCAGGAGAGTTTTTCTCTCCACTTATAACTTTAAGTGGCCTCAGCGCTGGTGTTCTCGGGCACAGCTGGTTGGCAGAGAGCCCAGAGCTCAGTGTAAAGCCTGCACCCAGGGGACACTCACATACAGGTGTTCAACTCTGACCTTGGCCTAAAGCTGCTTTGTCTTAGAACCTTAACTTCAGTGTAATGTGATACGTTAAACTATTATGCAAGTTTACTTAGCTTAGTACCTACAGGAGAACCTTTCCCTCCTCCTCCCTGTGCTGTGGAGGGTTAGAGTCTGTGGAGGGTTAGACTCTGTGGAGGGTTAGACTCTGGAGGGTTAGACTCTGGAGGGTTAGACTCTGGAGGGTTAGACTCTGTGGAGGGTTAGACTCTGTGGAGGGTTAGGCTCTGTGGAGGGTTAAAGTCTGTGGAGGGTTAGACTCTGTGGAGGGTTAGACTCTGTGGAGGGTTAGACTCTGTGGGGGGTTAGGCTCTGTGGAGGGTTAGGCTCTGGAGGGTTAGACTCTGTGGAGGGTTAGACTCTGTGGAGGGTTAGGCTCTGTGGAGGGTTAGGCTCTGTGGAGGGTTAGACTCTGGAGGGTTAGACTCTGGAGGGTTAGACTCTGGAGGGTTAGACTCTGGAGGGTTAGACTCTGGAGGGTTAGGCTCTGGAGGGTTAGACTCTGGAGGGTTAGACTCTGAAGGGTTAGACTCTGGAGGGTTAGACTCTGTGGAGGGTTAGACTCTGTGGAGGGTTAGGCTCTGTGGAGGGTTAGGCTCTGGAGGGTTAGACTCTGTGGAGGGTTAGACTCTGTGGAGGGTTAGGCTCTGTGGAGGGTTAGACTCTGTGGAGGGTTAGACTCTGAAGGGTTAGACTCTGGAGGGTTAGACTCTGGAAGGTTAGACTCTGGAGGGTTAGACTCTGTGGAGGGTTAGACTCTGGAGGGTTAGACTCTGTGGAGGGTTAGACTCTGGAGGGTTAGACTCTGGAGGGTTAGACTCTGTGGAGGGTTAGACTCTGGAGGGTTAGACTCTGGAGGGTTAGACTCTGTGGAGGGTTAGGCTCTGTGGAGGGTTAGACTCTGGAGGGTTAGACTCTGTGGATGGTTAGACTCTGTGGAGGGTTAGACTCTGGAGGGTTAGGCTCTGGAGGGTTAGACTCTGGAGGGTTAGACTCTGTGGAGGTCTGGGGCTGGATCTCAAACTTGAGGTAAACTCTGCTCTTTCGCCTGTGGAACGCAGCCAGACCCGAACAGTTAGTGAATCACTGAGGAGACCAGCTCCAGGACCTACTTCATCTCTGTCCCAGAAAACGAAACGTGGCTCCCGCCCAGAAGAATTGTTCCAGTTTGTGCTGCCAGACTCTGCTGGAGCTCGACTTCAGGAGGAGTTTGTGTTGGAGAGAAATTAAAGCTTCATCAGTTTGAGGAAAACTATTGTTTCGCTAATGCATGCCCCTGTTGTGTGCGTGCACGGCTGTGCCTTTCAGAGTGAGAGGGAATTAATACTGTTGCCATAGCGATGAATAATTCAGTACTCAATTTGCCTCATCAATGAACAAAAGTCCTCAAAATGTCATCTTTAAAAAGTAGCGTGACGTTATAAATCGGTTGGGTTCACTAACCTCACATACAGAGATGGATTCTCATATTTGTGAGTCACAAACTCAAAAGAATCCATCTTCCTCCTCTTATCTGCTGGACGTTTCTGCAGCTCCTCAGACTTTTGGTTTACTTTGCTGAAATATTAAATCATCCAGTGACAAAAACAAATCACTGGCAGCAGTTATAATTGCAGAGAACATATTTATCCATGGTTCAAGTTTGATGAACAATAAAACAGTTTACAGAAAGAAGCCTAAAGAAACTGAAGCCGACTGGACAAAGACATAAAAAGAATTCCTGGTTCTTTTACCCTTCTGCTCTGATACCACAAAACATGCCAGTCCCTCCCAGGTTATGCCTCATGCTGTACAGGAAGATGTGTGAGTCACAAACTCAAAAGAATCCATCTTGGTGCTCGCTGGTGCGATCGGGCCGACAGGTGGAGGGCGACCAGTCATGTCAAAGCACTCAGGTTTGGGTGGAGCCAAAGGTGAAACACCCAAATACTTCAGCCTCTTTTAGCATCAGTACTTACAGGAATATTTAGTTTGAAAAAATCTTGTGGAGAGAAGAGCTTTGTGCGTTTGTGGACAGGGGATATGTGATTTTCTCTCAATTGGATTTAAAGCTGAACTCCGGCACATTTGAAGCTAAAGTCTGTTCCTAGAGGAGGTGGAATTCTGTCAGAAGTAAAAAAAAACGGCACAGATCAGTGTTTCCTCGGCGGAGATCTCACTGTGGCAGTGAGTCTGTCAAGGCAACAAACTAGTGTAATGATGGGGGCAAGTTCTGAACTTCCACGTAAAACACCAATTTGCTTCACACTGAAGAAGCTGAACTCCACTTTAACCCATCTGACAACAGCCACGAGTCTAACAAACCAAACGCTCTGCCTGGTTCACTCATTAGTGTCTGGAAACGTTAGAAAACAACTTTATAATCACCTCACACTTCCCTCTGCTGATTTCCCACTGCACAGGCCAAAGCCCAAAAGACTCGATCGCCGACATCGTTTCTAATCCCATTTATTTACGAGTGAATTATATTTTTTGAAAAATTCCCAAAACATTTTCTTTTAATAACATTCAGTTTCTCTACTTCTTCACCGTCAGTCGTCGATCTTCACTTGTTGCTTCTGGAGTCGACGATCGAGTCTTTTGGGCTCGATTGAGGGAGAAATAACATTAAAGTAGCTGTAGCCATTTTTGCAAAGTTATATTTGTTTGATTTGTTAGAAATGCTGTCACAGCGTCTGAGGGTCAGAAGGAGACGGCTGTGTTCCATCTGAAGCGAAGTGTAAAGTGTTTTAGCATCTGCCGATTGTCGGTAGTAAACTCCACTCCGCTCTATGAACGTGTGAGCTCATCACGGTGAATAATTAAGATGCTCAGAAAGTGTTCGGAAAGTGAGAATTCACTGTTGTAAATGGTTTTAAAATGAACAGTTCTGCTTTTCACATTTTGAAGGCAGTAAAAGCACCTTTAAGCCGTAAGTAAATAAGTTCTATGGCTCCATCTGAAATGACGCGAGCAACAAAACATAAAATAACGACACAAAAGCTTTTCTCTTTGTTCTGAAATGACAGGAGAGGGACATTCATCATTTAGCATCTTCTCGTCACAAACACAAAAGTTAGTTTCAGATCAGGTCTGTGGAGTGGACGTGTGCTGGATGCTGTGGCAGAGCTGGACTACTACTACTACTACTACTACTAATAATAATAATAATAATAATAATAATAATAATACCGTTTATTTATTTGGCGCCTCTCTGGACACCTGAGGTCATCCTACAGCAGCAGCTACAGCTCTTTTCACAGACACACGTCCTTTACAGAGCATCATTCACAGAGCTTTGTTCATTCACTCCAGACCCGGTGGTGTAAACTTCCACCATCATCACGCACACTCCACCCTCACACACACAGTGCATGTTTTGGGACTCACTCGTGTGTCGTTTAAGCCGAGGACGCTGCAGTAAAACAGCTCTGAAACTTGGCAGGAGGTCGAGAAGCCAGAGTGCCATTACTTTAAGACAAACAAGAACCCAAGTAAAGTTTGTGAGATTTACAATGACGTCTGTGCTGGCTGATGGTGGAATGGTAGAGTCTTATAAGAAATGACAAAAGTAAAACATGTTCATGATACATCAGTGGCTCAGTGAGTGGGTTTTCAGGGTTTGGGTGGTTCCTGCGACTTATGTATTAAATTTTTCACACTGACAGTCCATAGACCAAATATATGAATCGTTTATATGAATCAAAAATGAAAAAAAACCAAGTCATTATCCGCAGTGTTGGGGAATAACAGATTACATGTATCGGCGTTACGTAATTAGAATACACATTATGAGTAACTGTGTTCTGTTACAGTTACTGTTTGAATGAGTGGTAATTGGATCGCAGTTACTTTGCTGAAATAATTGGATCACACGGCCGTATTTTCCTGTTTTCACATTTTGGGCAACAACACTTGTTTTTTGTTTTTTTATTTGGTAATTCCACTCATTGCCGGAAACCCAAACTCCTGTGCGCCTCTAAAAAATAACTAACACCAGGTCTAAAACAAGGACTAAAACCAGGACTAAACCAGGTCTAAACCAGGGCTAAAACAGGTCTAAAACAGGTCTAAAACAGGTCTAAAACAGGTCTAAATCCAGGTCTAAACCAGGTCTAAACCAGGTCTAAACCAGGTCTAAAACCAGGTCTAAAACCAGGGCTAAACCGGGTCTAAAACCAGGACTAAACCAGATCTAAACCAGGTCTAAACCAGGTCTAAACCAGGTCTAAACCAGGTCTAAACCAGAATTTGCAGGAGTTGTTGTTACATTCATGTAGTTTTAAAAATCATGACAATATCAAGTAAGCAGACTATTCTACTTGTTTACTGACTTATTAATATTTCTTTCCATAATCCTACCCATTTGTGGATGTGATTTATTTGACTGTTGTCCATTAAGTTGATATTTTAACTGGTCAAAACAAGAAAGAAAGAAAGAAAGAAAGAAAGAAAATAAAGAAAGAATGATTATATATATTTTGACTATAACTTGATTACAAGATGTAAACTGCCAATAAGATGTTATGTTTATGATTAGAGATGCACCGATCCAGCTTTTTCAGGTCTGATAGCGATTTTGATATTATGTATACTTTAAGTATTTGCTAATACCCAATACCAACCAATATCAACTAATGTATTTCCTTCAAACAAATTAAAATAAATGAATCCAATTGTGGGCTGTTATTTATCTCTCAAGTAACTACAGAAAAAAAGTTTGAACATTCTGAGACTTTCTGTTCCAACTACAACCAAGAAATAGTCTTATTACAATGCATATGTCCAACCAGGATATCTGCTGAACCGATATTTGGAAACTAATATCCGATCCAGCAAGTTTTCAGTATCCAATACCACTATCGTATCAGTAGTGCATCCCTTGACATAATGTTATGCTAGGTCATTTAGATCTGCTCCTTCCTTACTCAGCTAAAATTTTATGGTTAATGCACTTAGTACTCAATTAATACATAATGTATTTCAAATTTCTTTCGCTGCTTGCGTTGACAATGGACAATAACAAGGATGGCACTTGAGTTAGCATTAGCCTTTTACTTCCTCCCCCCAGCTTGGTCAACGCGCAGGACAGCCATAGTCACAGCTTGGTTGCCATGGCACCTAACTCCATCAAACAGGACGTCAGGCTGTAATCCAAAGTAATCAGATTACATTACTCACTTTAAGTAATTTAATGGATTACGTCACAAAGTACATTTTGGGGTCTGTAATCTGTAATCTGTAGGGGAACATTTTAAAAGTCACCTTCCCAACACTGGTTATCCGTTTTTTCATTTTGGTTTTAGAGACGAATAATAAAGAAAAGAGTTGTTTTTTTGTTTCTTTATTTTTAATTCTGTGTTGAAAAACGAACAAATGACACACGGATTCTTCGCTATTGGCTTGTTTTTATTACTATAACTTCTGTAACTCGCTTTTCAAGGTGAAATATTGGTTCTTGGAATCTGATTTTCTGAAATAAATTTCCCCCAAAGTGCGACTTATAGTCTGTCTTATCGTTGAGCTGAAGACCACCACAATGTGCCAAAAACTGTATTAAACTTCTAACCTTAATTCTCGTTCTCTCCTTTTTATTGCACTTCTGACTCGTGACTTTTGTCGTGGAGAGTCTGACGCCTGCTTGTCTCCATGGAGATGTCACTGCTTTGCCTGGAGTTTTCTGCTAATAATAATAATAATAATAATAATGATGCATCAGTTTTATACAGCGGTTTTCTGGACACTCAAAGACGCTTTACAGCACATGTGTCAAACATGCGGCCCGGGGGCCAGATCCGGCCCTCCAAGACCTTTAATCTGGCCCTCAGCTGATTTTTCTATTAAAATACTTAAAATTTTCAGATTTTTCTGTTAATTTTCTGCACCGTTTAGCATAGCAGCGTCTCCGGTGTTTCTGTGCGTTGCGACTCCCACCAGAGCAGCACAAATGAAGACTTTCCTCTTTCCAAACGCTCTTAAAGGACGATCGTTTTGACTGTCGACCGTGACCCTCATCAGCAAAATGTCAAAAAATGAGAAAAGCAGATGCTGAGTTCAGGATTTCCCAAGAAAAATAGTCTAATTCTTATTTGTTGACAGAGGTGAATGGGAAATCTGTGCTCAGTGTGTTTGGAACAAGTGGTGTTGCTCGAGGAATATAATCTTAAACACCACTACGAGACACGGAGAAAAATACGATAACTTGAAGAGAGAACTGAGTTTTCTGATCCGGCCCTTTTGGGATCAAAGTAGGTTGCATACGGCCCCCGGACCAAAATGAGTTTGACACCCCTGATTTACAGCTTTATTCATTCACTCCAGACCCGGTGGTGTAAACTACGATTGTAGCCACAGCTGTCCTGGGGCAGACTGACGGAGGTGAGGCTCCAATCTGCACCATCAGCCCCTCCGACCACCACCAACACTCACACACACACCACTTCCACACTAGGCAATGTGGGTGAAGTGTCTTGCCTAAGGACACAACAACAGTTTTTACCACTGGCCCCCCTGTGGCCCCTGGAATTCCCACTGTCTCCATCCAAGTCCTGAGCCGGACCTGCGGAGCTCCTGAGGCCTGACGGGATCAGGCTGTGTCAGGCCCGTTTGGCATGAAGCTTCTCGCTCTCCCCGGAGACGAGCACAGGCCCAGGTCCAGTCCCGGATCTGTGGAGAGTTTTTGTTTTAATGTAAACACACAGAAATGAATAAAGGTTAGAAAGCAAATCTGGAGCCGTTCCATTTGAGAAAAGGAATTTATTTAGGGACAAAATAGTGAAATAACACGAACATTTTACGACTAAAATGACGAGGCCACAGCAGGAAAGTTCAGGTGGTGTTCACTTAGGTACAGTTCTGCTCCTCTCCTTCTTTCCCCTCTCTTTCTCCTCTCTTTCTCCTCTCTTTCTCCTCTCTTTCTCTTCTCTTTCTCCTCTCTTTCCCCTCTCTTTCTCCTCTTTCTCCTCTCTTTCTCCTCTTTCCCCTCTCTTTCTCCTCTCTTTCTCCTCTCTTTCGCCTCTCTTTCTCCTCTCTTTCTCCTCTCTTTCTCCTCTCTTTCTCCTGTCTTTCTCCTCTTTGTCCTCTTTCCCCTCTCTTTCTCCTCTTTCTCCTCTTTCTCCTCTCTTTCCCCTCTCTTTCTCCTCTCTTTTCCCTCTCTTTCTCCTGTCTTTCTCCTCTCTTTCTCCTGTCTTTCTCCTCTCTTTCCCCTCTCTTTCACCTCTTTCTCCTCTCTTTACCCTCTCTTTCTCCTCTTTCTCCTCTTTCTCCTCTCTTTCTCCTCTCTTTCCCCTCTCTTTCTCCTGTCTTTCTCCTCTCTTTCTCCTCTTTCTTCACTTTCTCCTCTCTTTCCCCTCTCTTTCTCCTCTCTTTCTCCTGTCTTTCTCCTCTCTTTCTCCTGTCTTTCTCCTCTCTTTCCCCTCTCTTTCTCCTCTCTTTCTCCTGTCTTTCTCCTCTCTTTCTCCTCTTTTTCTTCTTTTTCTCCTCTCTTTCCCCTCTCTTTCTCCTCTTTCTCCTCTCTTTCTCCTCTCTTTCTCCTCTCTTTCTCTTCTCTTTCTCCTCTCTTTCTCTTCTCTTTCTCCTCTCTTTCTCCTCTTTCTCCTCTCTTTCTCTTCTCTTTCTCCTCTCTTTCTCCTCTCTTTCTCCTCTCTTTCTCTCTTTCTCTTCTCTTTCTCCTCTCTTCTTTTTCTCTCTCTTCTCCAGTGATCTTTGCTCTGTACATTCTGCTTGATATTCCCCCTCTCCTCCTCTCTTGATATTCCCCCTCTCCTCCTCTCTTGATATTCCCTCTCTCCTCCTCTCTTGATATTCCCCCTCTCCTCTTCTCTTGATATTCCCCCTCTCCTCCTCTCTTGATATTCCCCCTCTCCTCCTCTCTTGATATTCCCCCTCTCCTCCTCTCTTGATATTCCCCCTCTCATCCTCTCTTGATATTCCCCCTCTCCTCCTCTCTTGATATTCCCCCTCTCCTCCTCTCTTGATATTCCCCCTCTCCTCCTCTCTTGATATTCCCCCTCTCCTCCTCTCTTGATATTCACCCTCTCCTCGTCTCTTGATATTCCCCCTCTCCTCTTCTCTTGATATTCCCCCTCTCCTCCTCTCTTGATATTCCCCCTCTCCTCCTCTCTTGATATTCCCCCTCTCCTCCTCTCTTGATATTCCCCCTCTCATCCTCTCTTGATATTCCCCCTCTCCTCCTCTCTTGATATTCCCCCTCTCCTCCTCTCTTGATATTCCCCCTCTCCTCCTCTCTTGATATTCCCCCTCTCCTCCTCTCTTGATATTCCCCCTCTCCTCCTCTCCTCCTCTTCTTTCTCTTCTCTTCCTGCTTGATATTCCCTCTCTCCTCTGACACGTGGAGCGATGGGGCTGAAGTTTGTGGAGGAGCGTCTCAAGATGGATGGAGGGAGCGGCCGGAGGAGTCCCAGGATGAATGTGTGTTTAGGGACGAGTGGAGGGGGGGAAGAGGGTGGAGAGGGAGAAGAGGGCAGAGAGGGGGAAAGGGAGGAAAAAGAGGGAGAAAGAGAGGGGAGAAAGAGGAGAGACGAGAAGAAAGGGGGGTGCGACCAGAGAGGGGGAAAGAGAGGGAGGGGGGAGGGGGAGAGAGGGGAAAAAGAGAGGAAACAGAGGGGAGAAAGATGAGAAAAAGGAGAGATGGGAAGAAGAGGGAGAAAGGGGGGAGAGAGGGGGAAAAGGGAGGAAGGAGAGGGGGAGAGAGCAGAGGATAAAGGCGGAGAGAGAGTAGAGAGGGAAAGAAAGGGGAGGAGTGAGGGGAGAGAGGGGAGAGAGTGGAAACAAGGGGGAGAGAGAGAAGAGAGCAGAGACAGGGAAAGAAAGGGAGAGAGAGCAGAAGATAGAGGAGAGAGAAGGGGAGAAGGAGGTGAAAGAGGAGAGAGAGTGGAGGGGGGAAAGGAGAGAGGAGAGATGGGAGGAGAGGAGAAAATGAGAGATGGAAGAGGAGAGGGAGCGGGGGAAGGAGAGAAGAGAGATGGGAGAGGAGAAAAGAGGGGGAAAGGAGAGATGGAAGAGGAGAGGGGGAAAGGAGAAAGGAGAGAAGGAAGAGGGGAGGGGGAAAGGAGAAATGGGAGAGGAGAGGAAGAGGGAGAAAGGAGAGATGGAAGAGGAGAGGGGGAAGGAGAGATGGGAGAGGAGAGGGAGAAAGGAGAGATGGAAGAGGAGAGGAAGAGGGGGAAAGGAGAGAGCAGAGATGGAAGAGATGGGAGGAGAGGAGGAAAGGTGAGATGGGAGAGGAGAGGGAGCGGGGGAAGGAGAGAGGAGAGATGGAAGAGGAGAGGGGGAAGGAGAGAGGAGAGATGGGAGAGGAGGAAAGGAGAGATGGGGAGAGGAGAGGAGGAAAGGAGAGATGGGGAGAGGAGAGGAGGAAAGGAGAGATGGGAGAGGAGGAAAGGAGAGATGGGAGAGGAGAGGAGGAAAGGAGAGATAGGAGAGGAGAGGAGGAAAGGAGAGATGGGAGAGGAGAGGAGGAAAGGAGAGATGGGGAGAGGAGAGGAGGAAAGGAGAGATGGGAGAGGAGAGGAGGAAAGGAGAGATGGGAGAGGAGAGGAGGACGCTGGTTTCTGGGACTCTTCCAGATCTCAGGCTCTTTAAAGGCGGCTTTGTTAACTGCCCGAGCGCATGTCTTTCACAGTCCAGTGGCGGACGCAGCGACACCGCCGAGAAAAAAGAGGGAAAAACAACCACACGGCAGGAAAGAGGAGAGGAAAAGGTAGAACACGACCGCAACAGGACACAAACAGACCCAGGAGAAGTGACAGAGTCAGAGATTACGACAGACTTTAAGATCTGGAACTGCGTGAATAATAACGGATTTGTCTTCTGTTTTTAGTCCTGGTTCAGTCCTGGTTCAGTCCTGGTTCAGTCCTGGTTTAGTCCTGGTTTAGTCCTGGTTCAGTCCTGGTTCAGTCCTGGTTTAGTCCTGGTTCAGTCCTGGTTCAGTCCTGGTTCAGTCCTGGTTTAGTCCTGGTTTAGTCCTGGTTTAGTCCTGGTTTAGTCCTGGTTTAGACCTGGTTTAGTCCTGGTTCAGTCCTGGTTTAGTGCTGGTTTAGTCCTGGTTCAGTCCTATCAGAAGTGTTAGATTCATAGTTTACTGCAGATTTTCCCGGTGCTTTTCCACTAAAAGTCGATTTACAGTTCAGTGCATTATTCATTCATTCAGACTCAGGGGTCGAGGACTTTCGTGTCCGATCATCGGCACTTTCCCCACGCTCCACGTCCACACCAGGAAACGTGGGGACCGTGCTGATGATCGGCACTTTCCCCACGCTCCACGTCCACACCGGGAAACCTGGGGACCGCGCTGATGATCGGCACTTTCCCCACGCTCCACGTCCACACCGGGAAACGTGGGGACCGTGCTGATGATCGGCACTTTCCCCACGCTCCACGTCCACACCGGGAAACGTGGGGACCGTGCTGATGATCGGCACTTTCCCCACGCTCCACGTCCACACCAGGAAACGTGGGGACCGTGCTGATGATCGGCACTTTCCCCACGCTCCACGTCCACACCAGGAAACGTGGGGACCGTGCTGATGATCGGCACTTTCCCCACGCTCCACGTCCACACCAGGAAACGTGGGGACCGCGCTGATGATCGGCACTTTCCCCACGCTCCACCTCCACACCAGGAAACGTGGGGACCGCGCTGATGATCGGCACTTTCCCCACGCTCCACGTCCACACCGGGAAACGTGGGGACCGCGCTGATGATCGGCACTTTCCCCACGCTCCACCTCCACGCCAGGAAACGTGGGGACCGTGCTGATGATCGGCACTTTCCCCACGCTCCACGTCCACACCGGGAAACGTGGGGACCGCGCTGATGATCGGCACTTTCCCCACGCTCCACGTCCACACCGGGAAACGTGGGGACCGCGCTGATGATCGGCACTTTCCCCACGCTCCACGTCCACACCGGGAAACGTGGGGACCGCGCTGATGATCGGCACTTTCCCCACGCTCCACGTCCACACCGGGAAACATGGGGACCGCGCTGATGATCGGCACTTTCTCCACGCTCCACGTCCACACCAGGAAACGTGGGGAACGTGCTGATAATCGGCACTTTCCCCACGCTCCACGTCCACACCGTGAAACGTGGGGACCGTGCTGATGATCGGCACTTTCCCCACGCTCCACCTCCACACCAGGAAACGTGGGGAACGTGCTGACGATCGGCACTTTCCCCACGCTCCACATCCACACCAGGAAACGTGGGGACCGCGCTGATGATCGGCACTTTCCCCACGCTCCACGTCCACACCGGGAAACGTGGGGACCGTGCTGATGATCGGCACTTTCCCCACGCTCCACGTCCACACCGGGAAACGTGGGGACCGTGCTGATGATCGGCACTTTCCCCACGCTCCACGTCCACACCGGGAAACGTGGGGACCGTGCTGATGATCGGCACTTTCCCCACGCTCCACGTCCACACCAGGAAACGTGGGGACCGTGCTGATGATCGGCACTTTCCCCACGCTCCACGTCCACACCGGGAAACGTGGCTCCAGAGTCGCAGAGCAGAACTTTGGGTGCCTTTGTGTTACGAAAAGCGCTGTATAAATAAAGTTTGATTGACGGACTGATTGAACGTTGCGCTGCCAGAAACAACAACTCTGCACTTAAAATAACACTTAAGAAAACACTTACTCCACTGGCGGATCTCTTTACTTGTCAAGTTAAATCCACTCAGTTCTTCTTATATTCTTGTAAATGTGTATATTTTTGTGTTATATTATAGTTTATTCTTTTCTACTTTATTTTATGCTAGTTTATTTGTTTGTTTACCGCAGCAATTTCCTCATGTTCCTGCAAAAAACAAAATCTAGTCAAGTTAAAATGACTGAGATTGAAGAAAGTTTTAACACGATTTGAGTAAATTTCACTTGACAAGTAAAATGATCCGACAAACAACAACGCACTTATTCCACTGGCAGATCATTTTACTTGTCAAGTTGAATCGACTTAAAGTAAAATGTTCTTAATTTAAGTCATTTTAACTTATCTAGATATTGTTGTTGTTTTTTTCCAGTGCAGTGCAAAAAGTTGTTTTCTTATTTTAAGTGTAGCCAGATGTATTTTCATATTTTAAGTACAAAAATCTTAATGCACTGGTAGATCATTTTACTTGTCAAGTGAAATTTACTCAAATCATGTTAAAACTTTCTTAATCCAACTAAATTTATCTTGACTAGATTTTGTTTTTTGCAGTGAAGCAGTCTCAGAATGAGTACACTACAAAAAAAGGATTTTCTAACATAATTAAACTGACTTGAATTAAGCAGATTCATCTTAAAAGGTCAATTTTAAGATTTTTTTACTTAATAAAATTAGATTTTTTTGCTTGTTTCAAGATATTTCATCCTGATTTATCTTATCTCGATATTACAACTTATTCTAAGCACTTTTTATATTAACTCAGTCCAGGTTAAGCCTCTTTAACTTCCTTCTCAAACCAATAAGGGGAAAAATCTTGCCATAAATACTTGAAACTCGTGTTTTCTGCTTAGAACAAGATTCGTATTTCGTCTTGTTTTAAGAAAACTTGGTCAGTGAAAATTTCTTACTGCACTGGCAGAAAATTTCACTAAAAATAGGGCATTTTTACCTCTAAACTGGTATTTCTATCTTATTTTTTGATAGGCCTTTTTTGCAGCATAGAGAATAAATCTGACAAGATGAAGAAGCTAAAACAAGTTTGAAAATCTTGGCCAGATCAGAGACATTTGCAGAGTGACTGGTTTTGCCGCTTTTGCCGCTGTGGCACCGCTGAGCTTCTGAGAACTGCACAGGTTTGGCTTTGAAGAGGAATGAAGGCCACGACTGGAGCTGAACTCTCACCTCTTTCTACAGACTCACGGCAAAAAGCAGCTGAACTCTCACCTCTTTCTACAGATTCACGGCAAAAAGCAACGTCAAGATATGTTCAAATGACTTTAATAAAGAACATTTCACGTTACTGGAGCAGGAAAATTATCTACTGTACCAATGATATACGTGTTTGTCTTCAGAGAGTTGTTTTTTCTGTGTAGTAAGAGGCATTTTTTTGTATTTTAAGTCCAAAAGTTCCACTGGTAGACAGGGTTGGGTGCTGATATTAAGGTTTCCCGAGGTATCAAAAAGTAGGAACAGTATCAGTTTCATCGCCGTCATTAAATAACCTGCAGCGCATAAGGACCTGATGTAATATTATAATTTACTGACTGAACCAGGACTAAACAAGGACTAAACCAGGACAAAACCAGGACTAAACCAGGACTAAACCAGGATTGAACCAGGATTGAACCAGGGCTAAACCAGGGCTAAACTAGGACTAAACCAGGACTAAACCAGGACTAAACAAGGACTAAACCAGGGCTAAACAAGGACTAAACCAGGACTAAACCAGGACTGAACCAGGACTGAACCAGGTCTAAAACAGGACTAAAACAGGGCTAAACCAGGATTAAACCAGTGCTAAACCAGGACTAAACCAGGACTAAACCAGGACTGAACCAGGTCTAAAACAGGGCTAAACCAGGACTAAACCAGGGCTAAACCAGGGCTAAACCAGGGCTAAACCAGGACTAAACCAGGACTAAACCGGGACTGAACCAGGACTGAACCGGGTCTAAAATGGGTCTAAAACAGGACTAAAGCAGGGCTAAACCAGGACTAAATCAGGACTAAACCAGGGCTAAACCAGGACTAAACCAGGGCTAAACCAGGACTAAACCAGGACTAAACCAGGGCTAAATCAGGACTAAACCAGGACTGAACCAGGGCTAAACCAGGACTAAACCAGGGCTAAACCAGGGCTAAACCAGAACTAAACCAGCGCTAAACCAGGGCTAAACCAGGACTAAATCAGGACTAAACCAGGGCTAAACCAGGACTAAACCAGGGCTAAACCAGGACTAAACCAGGACTAAATCAGGACTAAACCAGGACTAAACCAGGACTAAACCAGGACTAAACCAGGGCTAAACCAGGACTAAACCAGGGCTAAACCAGGACTAAACCAGGACTAAATCAGGACTAAACCAGGACTAAACCAGGACTAAACCAGGACTAAACCAGGGCTAAACCAGGACTAAACCAGGACTAAACCAGGGCTAAACCAGGGCTAAACCAGGACTAAACCAGGGCTAAACCAGGGCTAAACCAGGACTAAACCAGGACTAAACCAGGGCTAAACCAGAACTAAACCAGGACTAAACCAGGGCTAAACCAGAACTAAACCAGGACTAAACCAGGTGTAAACCAGGTGTAAACCAAGACTAAGAAGAAAAAATAAAAAAAATTAGAAAAATAAAATATAAAAATCTAAATATAAATAAATAAAATAGAGAGAGGCATTCAATTAGAGAGAAGTCTTAAAGTTTACAAGATCAAGAAGTTTGAAGTGAGATGATTTTAAAAACAGACGGTTTGTTGGGTGCAGATAGTGAAGCTCATGAGCTGCAGTGACAGATCGGAAACCAGCACAAATGGAGAGGAGCAACTGCCATTCTTTCATAATCCAGTCGATGGAAATCTCATCCACATTATCCACAAAATTTGTCCTCCGTAAATAATGACTCCAGTCCACAAACTCGCTCTGTGAATCCAGTTTTCTTCGTTCTTTAAAAGTAAAAAGTCTGGATAGTTCCTCCCGTGTGTCTGTTTCCATCCACAGCCGCGGATCAGCCACAGTGACTCTACTTCCTGTGGACTTTATCTCCTCTTTTCTGCTTTAAAAATCCTGGATCTGAAGTATCGCTCCACATTTCACACATAATAATCACACAGTTTGGTTTTGGAGCTCTGATCTTTGAACACTTCAGAGGCTCAGAGCGACTGGTTTCACTGTAGATGGGAAACAGCAGGAAACAGACCCGACCCCAACATAAATATTTGTCCGAACACATCGGGTTCTCGTCGGGTTCTCGTCGGGTTCTCGTCGGGTTCTCGTCGGGTTCTCGTCGGGTTCTCGTCGGGTTTCCGTGCTCTAGTCGGAACGTCACTAAAAAAAAGGAGGCGATGGTGAAAACGTTCGTCTGGTTTTGTCATTTTGAACCACAGACCGGACTGAACAAATGTTTCGTTGGACCCAGAAGTCGTGTGTGACGTCAGATCTACAAACCGAAAACTGTGCCCCCACACCTCAGCACAGTCACTTAAACAGAGCAGGTGGTGGACAGCGCCGAGCTTCACGGAGACGCTTCTAAATTGAAATGTCCTTCTGAAATCCTGGTGTTTGCTGTGGTCAGTCTGTAAATATGGTAAATCAAAGCTCGATCTGCTGTTAGTTTCACTGTGGGCCTGATACAAGAGGCTAAACGCGCCCAGTCCAGTTTGATCGACTTTCTCTCTCGGTGAAAGCTACAAAATAATTCTGAATTAGTCACAGGAATACCGGAATAGGCTCTTAGAGTGCTGTTATATGTGTGATGTTCCTCTGTGGTCTTCTGTCCTGTGCTTTCAGGTGGTTATATGTGATGTTCCTCACGATCTCCTGTACTTTGTGTGGTGTTCTTCTATCTTCTGTCCTGTGCTTTCAGGTGGTTATATGTGATGTTCCTCATGATCTCCTGTACTTTGTGTGGTGTTCTTCTATCTTCTGTCCTGTGCTTTCAGATGGTTTTATGTGATGTTCCTCACAATCTCCTGTACTTTGTGTGGTGTTCTTCTATCTTCTGTCCTGTGCTTTCAGGTGGTTGTGAGTAATTCCTTTGTCAACTTCTGTATTAGGTGCTGTCACATGGTTATATGTGATGTTTCTCCGTTATCTTCTGTCCTGTTTTTGGTCAGATGGTTCTGTGTGGTGTTACTCTAGGATCTTCTGTTCTGTTCTTTCAAATGTTTGTGTATGATGTTCCTCCATGAGCCTCTGCAGTGTTGGGCATTTTACTTAAAAAAGTAATTAGTTACCGTTACTAATGACTTCCCCCATATTCCTGAAAAAGTAATTACCGTATTTTTCAAAAAAAACATGTATAAGTCGCACTTTTTGGAGAAATTTATTTTATAAAAGACCAAGAACCGACATTTCATCTTGAAAGGAAAGTTATAGAAGTTATAGTAATAAAAACAACCGAATAGAGAAGAATCCGTGTGTCATTCGTTCAATCGTTTTTCAATATAGAACCAACAATAAGAAAAATAAAAAACAGCTCTTTTCCTTATTACTTGTCTCTAAGAACAAAATGAAAAAACAGATCACGATTTGTTCTTTTTCACCTCTGACTTATATATACAATTCATATATTTGGTCTACGGACGGTCAGTGTGAAAAATGTAATATATAAGTCGCACCTGAGGAATAGTCACAGGAACCACCCAAATCCTGTAAGAACGTATCGTCCGAAAAGTGCAGTAATTACTCAGCAAAGTATTCATCCAGTTATTTTTCAAGTAATAGGCGCAAGATACAAAAGTATTCTTAGTCAGTCGCGGTGATAGCGTATACGCCGGTAAAATGCATAGAAGGATTAACCGTATCAAAATCTGGACACCGCCCAACCCTGTCCTACTGGTAGATAATTTCCTTGTCAGTATGAAACTCAAATCACGATGAAACTTCTCAATTCGCGTCATTCCAACTTTAGATTTGAGTTTTTGTTATGCACAGGGAGGGGAGAGAGAGTCCATCTGTGGAAATGAGAGGAGGAGACAGGTTTAGGGTTATGATGAGGCCGTGAGTTATAAACCGCGACTCGGAGGAGGAAATAGACTCTTCCGCAGTTCGTTTCAAAGGATTCATACGGACGATGTTTTTATAAATCAAGAAGTAATTTCCTAACTGAAGGAAATGTTACAGCGGCGAAAATTTACGCTCCTCCAAACCAAATGAGTCCTGCGCAAAGGAAGAGTTATAACGGAGACCTGGACCGGTTTAGAAGTGTGACGGTTTCTCTGGATGCCGGGGTTCGTTAAAGGACCCACGTTACGCTCAGTTCTGATCGGAGTTTTAATGTTTCCTCGTCGTAAACACACCTGGAGTTGGGTTTTGTTTCATTCACGCGTTTTTCCCACACAGAAACCTGCAGATTTACACTTTTCCACCTCATGTTGTCAGGGTTTGGTGTTTGTTGTGTGTTCCCCCTCCCTTCTGTGTCTGTCTGCTCCTCTCGGGGGTGTGGCTGGGCTAATGCTGCAGTGTGGATCACCTGCTCGGTGGTTCACCTGCAGCTAATTGTCTAATCAGCTCCACTACTTAGTTCTGTCCCGATCCTTTGTTCTCTGTCAGTTCATTCCTTCTCTATCCCTCGTCTACGTCCTCGTCCTGCTTGTCCACGTCCACGTCGTCGTCCTGCCTGCCCTTGTTGTCCAGTCTGTCTACCCGTGAGTCTTCTCCAGTGTCTTCCCTCCATCTATGTCTCCAGCCAGTTTCCATCACCACATCCTTCATTCCCAGCAATAAACCTGTTTAAACATCTACCTGCGCCTATGTCTCTGCTTTGGGGTCCTCAACCACACACAAACCATGACACATGTAGTCATACAGGAAGTGCTCCGCTGTGTTTTTGAACTCCAGACACCTTCAGTAGAATCATTTGGATCGTTTCAGCGACTGAAATTGTCAATCTGTTCTGAATTTAAGTTCAAAAGGAGCTTCATGACGTCACAAGGTGGAACACAGCGTTTCGCGGTTTGGAGATGTAGACAGACGGATAAAAAAAAGAGTTACTCAAACGTGTGAATGAAACAAATCTGTGTCGTTCGTTCATTTGTTTTTCAAAATAAAATCAAAAATAAGAAAACGAAACAACAACTGTTATAATGGAAAAAAACAAATAACGTCCAGGACTAAACCAGGACTGGACCTGGTCTCCACCCCTGAGTCCTAGTTTAGACCTGGTTCAATCTTGGTTTAGACCTGGTTTAGATCTGGTTCAGTCCTGGTTTAGATCTGGTTCAGTCCTGGTTCAGTCCTGGTTTAGATCTGGTTCAGTCCTGGTTTAGATCTGGTCCAGTACTGGTTTAGACCTGGTCCAGTACTGGTTTAGACCTGGTTCAGTCCTAGTTTAGACCTGGTTTAGACCTGGTCCAGTACTGGTTTAGGCGCAGACGCTGCACACTCGATATCAGGAGTTTGCTTCAGGGAAACGGCCGTTCTCCGTTTTTTCCATTATTCATTTAAACTCAAAATCGAAACTGAAAAAACAAATCATTATCTGTTTTGTCATTTAATTTTGGAGACAAATAATTAAGAAAAGAGTTGTTGTTTTCTTTTCTTATTTTTTGTTTTATTTTGAAAAACAAATGAACGAACGGCACCTGGACTCAAACACAACTCCAGGTCTGTTTTTGAGGAGGCAACAACTTTAGAACATGTAAAATTAAAGCTCACAAGAGTCAGTTTTGTGTAATCCGGGACTTTTAAAACGGGTTTATCGTCCAACACCATCTCCATTCACTGCTGGTGTTCTGTCTCCATGTAGATTTGAACATTTTTGTGCAAAACTTGAGCAGTTTTTCATCTGTTGTCCATGAAGTCTTTAATGATCGACGTAAACCTGCCCACAGCAGGAGTCGTGTTTGGATGAGGAGCAGGTACGAGGCACCGCAGGCGTCTGATTGGCCGTTGTGCTCCATGATTTGTCTAAAAAAACAGCCTTGATCTGAGAAATTGCAAAGATCTTAGGCTAGAATATCCAAAAAGACTAGAAAATTCTGAAAAAGATGATTTTTATTGTCTTTAAAACATGAAAAACTTCACACCGTTTGTAGTGGACCAAAGTTCTTGCTCACGTCCCTTCAGCATTCAGAGCATCGTATTTATTCACCACTGTGAGTTTATGAGAGCTTTTCGATGGGCAATTCTAGGCCTGAAATTATCCAAACGATTCCAGGTGTATTAAGGTTAAACACAAAGTTTACTTCCTGTATGACACGTGACATCACAAGAGCTGTTTTCAGGCAGAACGGTGCTGGTGCCGGTTCCCGCCGCAGCTCCACTGGAACCAAAGTTCTCACCGGCGAACGAGCCACATTCAAACCGTTTAAGTGACTTCGGGACGCCTCATCGAAAGAGGGCGCAGCTTTGCCGCTAAATAAAAACAAGACCGTACGACAGCACATGTCAGAGCACAGAAAATAATCATGGATCACAGATCACATATGGGTCGATATAACTCACTTTTTCTTGCGCTGCTGTCGAGTTGAAATTCTGCTGAAGTCCATTTGGCAAATATTTGGTCTCCTCCACGGCACAATCTTCATGTCACTTTTCTCCGCCACATTCCCATGGGTGAATATTCCACTATCTGGTTCCTGTCGGGAAACAACTTTTCAGTTCCTGAACGCTCTGATTTTCGGTGTGAACACGTCGGTCAGTTCGAGTTTAGGTGCGGGAACCAGCACCGGCACAGTTCTGTGTCGGCCTGAAAGCTCCTCAGGTGGAACAGAGTGTTTTCAGTTTGAGAGAAGAAACTGATCCAGTGTTTGTGTGGTACTCTGCAAATGTCTCTGATGTGGCCCAGATTTTAAAACTGATATCAGGTTATTCATCTTGTTTTCAGATTTATGATCGACTTACTCGTTCTGAATTGGTTGTCTAATCTTGAAAATTGTAACATATATTTCATCCGTGAATAATCTCTTCAGAAAATCTTAAATTTTGGCAATAAACGTTTAAAAGAATCTACAACACTGAAAAAAAAAAAGTTAAAATTACTTGAAATACAAAAGTTTTACCATGATTTGAGTAAATTTCTTTTGTCCAGTAAAATGATTTGAGTCTTTCACTACTTTTCAGTCATTTTCTGACAGATTTAAATGTGTGAATGAAACAAAACACGTCTCCAGGTCCAACAGAACAGAAAACGGCGTAACATGAACCTTTTAAATCCGGTCTTTATCTCGTTTGTGGATCCCGTGTTTGGGTGAGGAAACTTGGCGGCGGCTGGAGTGGAGCGAGCGGCTCAGTTCGGGCGCCTCCAGGATTAACGCCGAGTCTCTGGGGTCAGATCCCAGTCCTCGTCTTTAAGCTGTTGCCGCGGAGACGAGAGGAGCGCCGAGAAGTGTTGACACAGCGCCGCGACGTGCTGATCGCGGTGAGATCCGCGCGGTGTTAACAGAGCAGCAACAGAGACAGGAACGGCTTCATTAGCATTATATTTAAAGGTGCTCCGTGTTCTAATGTCGTTTCCTCGTCACAAACAGACCTGGGGTTGTGTTTTGTTTCATTCACACATGTTTAACACACAAATCCTGCAGATTTAGGCTGAGTTCTTCCCTCTGTTCCACCTTGTGATGTCATGTGGTGATACAGGAAGTGCTCCACTGCGTTTTTAAACTCCACACACCTTCATTAGAATCATTTGGATCATTTCAGCCCTGGAATTGCTGATCTCTCCTGACCCGAAGGTAAAAGCGTAAAAGGTTCACTTGAAAACTACCACTTCATGACATCACAAGGTGGAACGATTTAGACTTGGTTTACACCTGTTTTATTCCTGTTTTAGTCCCGTTTTAGTCCTGTTTTAGTCCTGGTTTAGACCTGGTTTAGACCTGGTTTAGTCCTGGTATAGTCCTGGTTTAGACCTGGTTTAGTCCTGGTTTAGACCTGGTTCAGACCTGGTTTAGACCTGATTTAGTCCTGGTTTAGACTTGGTTTAGACCTTGTTTATTCCTGTTTTAGTCCTGGTTTAGTCCTGGTTCAGTCCTGGTTTAGTCCTGGTATAGTCCTCCTGGTTCCGACCTGGTTTAGAGCTGGTTTAGTCCTGATTTAGACCTGGTTTAGACCTGGTTCAGACCTGGTTTAGAGCTGGTTTAGTTTTGATTTAGAGCTGGTTTAGTTTTGATTTAGAGCTGGTTTAGTCTTGTTTTAGTCTCATTTTAGTTCTGGTATTGACCTGGTGTATTATTAGTATAGTCCTGGTTTAGACCTGGTTTCCTCCTGGGTTAGTCCTAGTTCAGACCTGATATAGACCTGGTTTTCAGCTCTGAAATGGCTGGAATCTCGACGGTAAAAGGAGCTGCTCAGACTGTTGGAACCTCCCACTTGATGACATCACAAGGTGGAACAGACCATTTTCAGGTTTGGGGACGTAGATGTAATAATAAAGTGTTACTCAAACATGTGTGAATGAAACAAAACACACATTAGAACAGGTTTAACGCTCACAAGAGTCAGTTTTGTGTAATTTTGGACTTTTAAGGGACAAAAAGCTGAAACTAGCAGAGTGCTTTATGATCACATTAACAGATGCAAAACTACAGGTGACTGGGTATTAAATATTTGTACGCACAGCTGCCCGTCCACAGGTGTTGTCGGTAAAACCTACAGGGATCTGGAAAAACATCTGGTGAAACACATTTTCTGCATTTTGTACATCGTTACTGGGCTTAAACATTCTCACCACCGCTGCGCATTTCCTCATGGATTTGTACATTTAAAACTGCATTTCCCTGGAGATGTTATTGTTTTGTTCCAAAGTGTGGCATTAAACGTACCCGTCGCCACAGAAACGAGCAGGAGACTCCACCAGGACAGTTCACAGGTGAGATCTGTGACGCGGTGACCCCGATCACAGTGAAAATGTAGGTTTTAAAAGGCATTTCTGAGCAATAAAAACACCCATGATTGAATGAATACATCTTATATGTTTAAAAGCACATTGTGGAACATTACAGGCAAACCAACAGCATCTCCTTGGTGGTGGATCCCCGGAGACGTAAGCTTGTGGGCTGAGCGTTATGCAGACTCCTACTACCAACCGTAAAGAGGGTTTAAATAGAGAGATCGCTAAATTACGCAAACATGCATAAATGACATTTAAAAACGGCACAAGGTTTTTTACCTGTGACGCAATAATCCTGGCAGAACTCAAATCAAGATGAGAAGCTCAAAAATATCACGTTTTAAATATGCCCGTGGACACAGTCGCACCATGCAGCACGATAAGATCCTCCGGTTTTTATGTGATGTTATAGTCCCAGCTGAGCAAAAGTTATTTATATATTACCATATTTTTTGGAGTATAAGTCGCTCCGGAGTATAAGTCGCACTTTTGGCGGGAAATTTATTTTAAAAAATGAGAGACCAAGAACAGACATTTCATCAAAACTAGAGCATAAACAACATAACAGAATAATCTTACCGAACTCTCCATCTCGCTCCAAATCACTAAATCCACTGAATTCTTCATCCTCGGTGTCACTTCTGAGCAACTCCAGAAACTCCAGCTAAATTCAGCTTTTAGCCGCGATGAGCTTTTGTTTTCTTCATTGCAGTTCGAGTTTTCCTCCACCTTTCTCCATCAAAAACTAGTTTCTCGTTCACTCCAAAATTTCTTTCTGCTCCTCGATTGTTCCTCTCTTCCACCGCTCTTCACACGTTTCCGGTTCTCGCTCAGTATTTACCGTAAGTAATAATGTGTTTGCGCACATTGGTTTAAGTATTACAGAAACGAAACTTAAAGCCGCGTGGCTCATTTGCAGATAGTGAAAAAAAAAAAAAAACATCTCGTGCGCTGATGCAGAAGCTTCTGTCGACTAAAGGACCAGATTCAGTGGATTATTCACTGCCTGGACAAAAAAAAAGTCACCATCTGGATTTAACTAAGAAAACAGGAGTGAGGTGCTGCAGGTGGTGACAGAAGTGACAGTGGAGCAGGAGGAGGAGGAGCCTGAGGTGGAGCAGATGCTGGTACAGGCCCAGAGCCTCTTGTGTCAGTGTGAAAATCACCAACATGTGAAATTATATCTCACTGGTGGAAACACGTTGGTGTCCCTCGATGCAATAAAAGAGTTTTAATATATTCAGTCAGTGCCTCGGGTTTGTACCTCGCCCATGTTACATTTACATTTAGATGAACTGAAATATTTCATATATAAGTCGCACCTGAGGATAAGTCACCGGAAACACCCAAACCATGAAAAACACAGTACTTATTCGTAAGGAGCAGGCAAATAGGCCAACAAATATCAAACCCCATCATTTAAAGTCCCCAAGCAATAAAAGCACTAAACGAAGTGGTAAACCATCCAATGTAGTGTGTGCTAGTGTGAATAGCATTTTTTTTTTTTTTTTTTTTTTGCTGTGTATGTGTTCTTTCGTATGCCTGTCTGTGTCTCATGTCTTGTGCCAGCGACTGTACTGCAAATACAATTGCGCCATGGGGATCAATAAAGCTCTAACTAACTAACTAACTAAAGTCAGCGGTCCCCAACACCCGGACCAAGGACCGGTCCCGGTCCAATGGGTTGTTTGGTACCGGGCCACACAGAAAGAATAAATAACTTACATTGTTTCCGTTTTATTTATTAACCGAGTCTGAACAGTGTTTTATTTTGAAAAATTACTGAATTCTCTCCGTTCCATCCGTCTGTGACTCACTCTTGACTCCAGATGCTTTTCCCGGTCACGTGATACTTTAACACTAATATTAAACCCACAAGCTGCAAAATGAGTTAATCAAAATCAGTGCGAACGTGTGTGATTTATGGACTCTGTGCGTAAATCGCTTTCTGTGCTTTATCATTTTTTGTTTTTTGTTGTTGTTGAAAACAACGGCCAAGATGACTCAAAAGAGAAAGTGCATTGTTCAAGCTGGTTTGCAGTGTGTTTACAGGTTCCCAGTACGTATGTATATAGTTTGCAGTGTGTGTGTGTAAATGTCCATTTGGAGTCTCCATATTGTCCCTCTGTAAAAACGCATGAACTAAACCATGTAAATAATGCTGTAAAATGCTCATTTTTGGAGCTATTGTTTTCAAATTTGAAATGGGTGTAGACAAGACCTGATACTGTGAGCACATACTGTGTTGAAGTCTATAAGTACCAAACTTAGCTGTGTACACTCTTGTTTTTACAAAGAAAACTCTAGGCGAAGAAAAAAAGGTAATTTCTCTGTGCTCCAAAGAGTATAACTTTTTATTGGTTATACTTAGAGTGATTTTTTTCTTTTGTGGTAGAAAACACAGAGAATGTTTACCTTTCCAAAATGCCCAAACTTATATGTATACTCCAAAGGGTTCAAGAACAGCTTTAATTTGAAACTTTTATTCCATTTTCCAGGCGTTTTAGTCAGGTTTAAAAAAAGACGTCCTTGGAAACTTGTATTATTATATTTGCCAAACACCACAATTTCTGTACTGGTCGTATCATTTTATTTTGTCATTTTCATCCACCACATGTTAAATGCTGTTCTGTGAAAATATTGTCTGATATTAAACTGGTTCGTGGTGCAAAAATGGTTGGGGAAACACTGCTTTAAGTTATGACAATACCAAAGACCATAGATGTTATGTGGGTCAATGACACGACGCTGTCCAACTACACTTAGTTAAAAAGGTTAAAATTTCATAATAATTCACCACATTTCTGTAGAACCAAATGATTTTGTCCAGAAATCCTGAGTTATTCTGCCTGTTTTTTGTCCTTAAAGTGTTAAAATGTCATGTGGTGCGACCGTGCATCATGTGGTGCCACTAATAACAGCAGGAATTCTATGGCTGGAGTTTAATAACAGACAAAGTCGACTTGGGTGAACGGTTCTTTAGGCGTTTTTCTTCATTTTTCTTCATTTTCCAGGGCAGTAGTTTGTTCATTAAACACAAGCAGGCGACTGTCATATTGGAGCAAAAAAAAATATCAATATGTATTAAAAATCTAAAGAAACACCAACAGTTTGTTTCTATACACTTCATATTACTCAGAACTTAGATTAATATCCCAAATCTGTGTCATTCGTTCATTTGTTTTTCAATATAAAACCAAAAATAAGAAAATGAAAAAAAAAAAAAACATCTTTTCTTCATTATTTGTCTCCAAAACCAAAATAAAAAAACGGATAACAATTCGATTTTTTAGTTTTTCGATTTTGTGTTTATGATAAGTAGAAAAAACAGATAACGGCCGTTTCCTGTTTTGTCCAATTTTCTTAATACCGAACTGTCGCAACGTGTTAGAAATCTCAGCCTGCGTTTTTCCATCCTCAAAAAGCTGTTTAGTCAGATGATAATGATCCTCAAGTCCAGCTTCCATTAGGTTTGTTTCGCGCACTCGTCACATACGTGTGTCTGTGCTCCTAAAGGTTCATTTACGGTTTACACAACTCGCTCAAGGATCAAAATTGGACAAAACGGGAAACGGCCGTTATCCATTTTTTTTCCATTTTTCATTTAAACACAAAATGAGAAACATTATCTGTCTTTTCATTTTGGTTTTGGACACAAATCATCTTTTCCTTATGTTTGGTTTTATGTTGAAAAACAAATGAACGACTTACACACAGATTATGTTCCATCCATGTTTCAGAAAATAAAACAGTGTTCAGGTTATTTTAAGGTTATTCTCGGTCGCACCACATGACATTTTACACTAAAAATTCTTCATATAAATGTTAACCACAGATTTATGCACCTGATGCTGTAAATATTTGAAAAAGTTCAATAGAAACTCCCTTTTTTTTATATATTTTATAATTTGCCTGGGTGCACTTCCAGCTCCAGTTGACTTTATATTGAAAAACCGTCACCTTCTCTCTGTAACTGCTGCTGTGGCCTCGTCATTTTGGCCTGAAAACGTTCGTATTAACCCGCTCTGTGATCCTGGGGTTTTTACTTCACTATTTGTCTGTTAATAACTTCCTATTCATAATACAGTATCAAACTCTGCTATAATTCACTCCTATAACCCCCATACTCCACTGTCCTCTCTGATAAAGTACACACATACTCGTTTGCAGTGAGGCTTGTGTACACAGAGGCCCTCGCGGCACTGGGCCGGGCTCCTCCGGTGCCGTTTGGATGGTACAGGCAGCGGATCAGTGAACGGGGCTAATGGATGAAAAGAGCCGAATCATTATGTGATTTAATAGTTCATTGAGTCTCTTCAGTTGGCTGGTAATTAAACAACAGTGGCTGGGTGTGGGGAGCCAGTGGGGCGGATTTCACCTCTGCAAAGGGCAAAGCGTCAGCCCAGAGGAGGAGAGAGGTCCAGCAGAAGCCCCAGAGGCCACAGTGTGAGGAGACTTCAGCCCAGAGGAGGAGCTGCTCGGGCCCTCGAGGGGAACTGGGGCGTCAGGAACCTGGACTCCACATGAACTCACTCAGATTGTATGGTACAGAATAAGTGTGTATAATGCAATTTCTGCTGAAGTCTCTTGATGGAGGAAATTTGCAATAGTTTTGTATAGAGAGAAGTTAAACCTGGACCTTTTGTGTGTGTGTGTGTGTGTGTGTGTGTATTGTACATGTATGTATATTATGTATATGTATTTATGTGTGTGTGTATTTGTTCTGTATACGTCCATCAATAGGGAATTTTAGGGTGGGAAGTGTGAGGTGTGGGGTTAAAAAGAAGGAAAATGTTATATTTACTGGAACCTATAGAATTACAAATAACACTTGAATTAAAATAATTTGATCACAAAATAAGATTTTTTTTATTGTATTTTGGTGGGGGGGGTGTGACACATGTGAAACAAAGGAGCTCATTGGTCATTGTTATTTTCTCTCCCCTCAGATGAACAGAGTTTGGTGCTTTGCTCACTGATTCTGCAGAAAAGTGTCATTAAAAAGCTTCATGTGGAAAACAAGTTAATTTTGGTTTAATTATTTTTTTGTTAAAAATGATCATAATTCATATGGGAAAAAACATGTTTTTTATACATACAGCCATTTATTAGTCATTTCATTTCATTTGGTTTGGTACCGCTGTTATCACCAGACTTGAGAACATGGGGCCACAGGTTGATCACGTACTTCCTCACAGGCTCAAAGACCTTTAGAGCTGTGATTTTGGAGGTGTCTTTTATTTTATATTTGTAACGATTGTAATTGTAGAATGTATATTCTAATTGTGCACCATGTGTGCTGTGCACAGACAGAAAATGTACTGAAGTTTTCCTTTTGCCTAAAGACCCCCGGTGTGACAGGCACGAGGCAGCTCGTTTTATCAGTACTTCTGTGTTAGCAAACCAAGACGGAGTGTTTTATTTGTCCTGTAGTTTTCTCAGCGTTTTCCGCACTTGTTAAGGCTAATAAATGCACCAGTACTCGAGAACAGTGTGCAGTGTTGTCACTGAGGAGCTCCACTGCCCTGTTTCTTCAGTCTTTTGTAACTGCGCACAGCAAGACAGCACAGTGAACTCACAAATGACGAGAATCCAAACTCACGAGTCCAATTAGGTTCAAATAGTCTTTGTGACGCTCTGTGTTTTCCGGTCACTTTCAGCAGGAGCCATTCCAGATTGATAATGTCTAGAATTCAATTCAGAGTGAGTGAGGTTAAGTCCTTTCTGATATGTATTTGTTCCTTTCCTGTTTCCTTGTAAGTATCTGTATTTGCTTTAACACAGATCCGTCCTTGTCTCTGATTGGCTAATCCTCACTCACACTCTGAACTAGCGGCCGAACTCACATCTTTGTAAAGAAATTCTTCATTCAAGGTAAACATGTAAGAGTTCAATAACTGAAATATGAAAATTAACATTTTTTCCCCTCTCCACACGTATTACTTTTGGTTGTTTAAATATTAACAACATATTCTCAGTTTAAAACACATTTAATTGTTAAAAAATAATTCATAAATAATAGGGATGTAACAATAACTGAAATTTGGTGAGATCGTATCGTCAAAGGTCTCGCAATAATACCGTGGACCATCACAATATATCGAATCCCAAGTCTCTTTGCTTAATGAATAGTTCTGATGCAGAAATAGCTAAAAAAACAGAGGGAACTACATAGACCATGATCCTTTGCTCCGTTTCAGTGCAAACGGCATGAAGAAATAACTGTTCTAAGCACTTTTACATCTTCATTCTTTGGATTAAGTCTTGTGAAGCATTTTTAGAGGAAAAAGGAGCAGATTCACACAAAATAAATCTGGTCCAGTGAGATGTTTATGGTGAAAATATCGTACAGAGAGATTTGGATTTCGTTCCATCCCTAATGACAGTAAATGTTGTAACACATGACTGGTCAAAGCGTTTCAGAATGTCAGACTTGTTGTTATGTAGAATATCGTAATATCGTGAGCTTTCCCACGATATTGCGATAAATATCGTACCGTGAGGTTCAGACCGTGACGACATCGTATTGCTACACACTGGGTAAATAACCATATAAAGGTCAAAACGCCATTCTCTGGACCCGTCTCTCACACTGTGGCTTTGACACGGTTCAGTGCTTATGAAACATGGCGCAGTCGAGTAACTAAACACAGAAGCACAATTTTCCTGCTGTATACAATTATGAGTATTGATCTTGTGACTTGTGAGAAATATGAATTCCTAACGGCGTCTTGTCGTCTCGTATGAGGCTTTGTCCGCTGACTGTGAGGTGCGGGGCTGCGGGCGCTCCGTGTGCTTGGCCCTGTCTGAACCGCGGAAGCCCGGCGAGAGATCGATCAAACCGCTCGGCCCCAAAACAGACGAAAGGTCAGAGCGGCGGGAGCTGTCTGCCAAATATGAAAATCCCAAACTAATCTGTGAGTCTAATCGTCCAAACATCTGGAGTGAGACGTGACGCAGGAAATGTCATAAATGTTACACCGCGAGCTGCTTCTGCCATACAGACATTTAGCACCGAACTCGGTCCAGCACAGACCTTTGCTCCAGTGGGAAGAGGTTTACGGTGGGAGCATTGAACCGTCAACCTGTAAATAGAAGCACAGCGGAGGCACGTCAGAGAGTGGAGTTTGGATGTTCATAGCCACAAGCGACGATTCTCCATAGATATTACTGCTGTCAGTCGATTAAAATATTGAATCTCACGAATGTCATTGTTGACTCGCAATTAATCCCGAATTCACTAGCAAGGACCAAACCAGGAACAACACCGTGTGACGAAGAAGTTCAGTGATGAGTGAACGAGGCGGCTCGGCTGGGTTGAGACTCGAGGTGGGGGTTTCGTCTCAATCTTCAACTGGCCCAATCGTAGCCGGACCCCCCTCTCGTAGGCGTCTCATGTCTGGAAGATGAAAGAGAGGGGGGTTGGGAAGGTAGGGTCGAGTTAACTGAGAGAAAACAGGGGGTGAAGGGATAGGCTGCTACAAATAGGCTTCTAGAAAATTGAGGTGTGGTCGAAGTGAGCTGTGATTCACCTGTGCTCCTGAATTTCAATCAATCATATTAACTACAATTAAACACACATTTTTTCCCTTCAATCATCATTTTAATACTCTCTTTGTGTATTTTTTTTTTCTGTTTGTCTGCCCCAACCATAGAACTATAATAAAAAAAGTTTTTATTATAGAATCTATAAGGCGTGTCCTAAGTATGGCCCAGGGGCAAAATGTGGCACTCAGACCAATTGTTTTGGCCCTCAGGCATCCAGGTGACTTGGTCCATATTACTGCATGTAGTACTTTTTACTGCATGTTTTTGAAATCTACCTTTGATCAAGCAAATGCAGTGTGTCATTTTGAGGGTCTGAGCCTGAACAAAGGTCTGGAGGGTCATTCAGTCCAGTTATAAATGCACAGTTTTGAATTACTCACTGTTTTGATCACCAGCCTATGACCCTCAATCGGCCTCACGCTGGTCTGTTTTAATATGAGGCCCTTGATGAAAAAGGTTTGGACGCCCCTGGTATAGATCCATATCTCTGCGATGACGTCCTCACACGCGCTGTTTGTTTCCATGTGGCAGCAGCTCGTGGATCAGCAGCAGCGACGCTTTAGAGGAGAAAATAAGTCCAGCGACAGAAATATCTATGAAATAGTGAGACAGATGTGAGTCCTGCTGCGATTCGCTCCTCCAGGAGTTTATGGAGATAAAACAGCTCAGAGCAGTGAGGACAGGAGGAGGAGAGAGGCTGCAAAAATTCTTCTATTTCACGTTTTCCTCGTCTGAATAAAATCACCGCACCTGACAGGGCTTCTCTGTTTTGTTTTCCTTCCTGTTTACAGTCCGATCCTGTAGATTTCTAACTTTATAGCAGCTTATGGAAAAAAATAGTTAAAAACGCAGTTAAAATTGTTTTGCATTAACTCGTTAACACGATGTTTTTGACCAAGGGGAAAGACGTTATTGCCTTTGTTCCTATGGGATTTGCGGTTGTGCTGGCGATTACTTGGACACCACTGAGCGTTCTGGCGCATTACATACGTCACCACCAAACAGCAGCTATTGGTTAAATAAAAAAAGTACCCGCCTACCCTAATGCTGCGAGGTCAGACGGTTTCCACAAAGTGAACCCGGCTGATGAATCAAGCTAAGTGGTCGACCCTCCACCAAAAAATTACACATTGCACCTTTAAATAAAATCAGCTCCAAAGGGAGACGTTTTAAAGTGAAACTGCCCTTGTTTACAACTAACATCATCTTAATGAGTCATTATTATCCCTTTTGTGTACTAACCGTGTCACCTACAGCATCGCTAAGTACCTGATCAGTATGTGATTGGCTGCTGTAACTTTGCTGAGGATCTGAGAACACTTCTGTAAACAGCCGCAGATTAAATCTCAATTCACCATTCCCAAAAGACGGATTCTGTTTCTTTGCAAAAATATCTTCCTTCACCCCCGAGCAAAACTGTTTTTCTCTGCTTAAAGTGGAACTAAACACTCTGAACAGTCTCCTTTTATTCACTGCTCAACTGTGTATATGGTGTTTTAATAGTGTTATTTACTGTTCCTTGGCATTTTTAGTACAAACTAAGTACATTTGCAGCTTTCTGTTCCAAAAACTCAGAAATCTAAGCGTGTGCTGCCTTCTTCAGTGGCGGGCCCGGTCCTTTCTGTGTGGAGTTTGCATGTTCTCCCCGTGTCTGGTTGGGTTTCCTCCGGGCTCCGGTTTCCCCCATCAACCCAAAACCTGCACTGTAGGTGTGAAAACGGTGTGTGAGTGAGTGATGGTGGTGGTTGTTGGCGCCGGTTGGCTTGGCAGCCGCGCCTCCGTCAGTCTGTCCCAGGGCAGCTGTGGCTACAACAGTAGTTTACCACCACCGGGTCTGGAGTGAATGAAGAAGCTCTGTAAATAATCCTCTGTAAAGCGTCTTTGTGACATCTGTCTGTGAAAAGCGCTATATAAATAAACACTTACTAAACACTTACTTTACAGTTTCAAGTAGCTGGTGACATCACAGAAGTCCTGAGTGGTTTGTGGACCTGTCATTGGTCCTCAAACAGACCTATCCTGCAAAATCATCTGTTCAAAGCTTTTAACGTTGCTATAGTTGTATTTAGACTGATTTGTGCGTGTTTGAGGTATTTTTAATCTCCATATTTTCAAGACGCCTTTTCACTGCCAACAGTTTTATTTTCTTAATCAGTGACAGGTGTAGGATTCAGTAGCATTGAATATTGTAAGCATTTTGGTACAAATGAAGAAAAATCCACTACTTGCTAGAGTCATTTTAGATGAATATTGTGATTTAAAATATGCAAATTATAACATAATGATCCACAGGTGTAAGAAGTTAGAAATATAGAGGAGAAACAAGCACACAGGTCTATAGGTCTAGCACCTCTGAACCATAACTCCTCCTTTGAACCATGACTCCGCCTCTGATCCGTCTTTACCTGACCAGTCAGAACCACAAACTTTGAAAACACATTATAAAGACGAGTGGATCAGGAGCATAGACTGTATATATAAATAGACATAGTGAACGCAATAGTCGCCGCGTTCCCAAGAGGAAGTTTCTGACCCTGGCTCCCATTGAGTCACATTAGAATATTGTGGCCTCTCTGTACATTAACTGCTGCTAGCGTCGTCATTTTGGTCTTTAAGAGCGCTTTAACACCCTTAGTTTGATTATTTGGTCCGCACCAGGCAATAAACTTGTAGCATATAGACTCCAGTGTGGTCCTTTCACACCCGCAAATGAAACAAAATTGATCTGATTGACGTTTCATCAATCTTTGGTTTATCTTTTTATCTGTTTATCTTAAGGTGGAAATATGCACGAATTTTGGCCCCACACGTTTGCACATTGGCACTTTCTCTGATCTCCATATATCACATCTCTGTACTGGCCACTGTTGGCACAATATCCAATTCTAAAATGAGTCACGGCTGCGTCTGGAAAACAATCTGTTAATAATCTGTTATTGGAGTTGCTGAAGGCGCAGAGGAGATGCTCTGTTTTCGTGGATGTGGTCATGCTGACTATGAGAGCAAGATTGTTCCAAAGACCCACACGAGTATATCCCCTCCCATGATGCATTTCCAATAGTTCGTTTGGACCCACTGTCTGTGGTTTGGACCCGACTTCTCATTCTCACCAGAGGGACCGCACCAAAGTTTGGCATTTGGTGTGGATCCCGGCATGCCGAGTGAGACCGAAGCTTTCACACCAACAAAAACTAACTGGACTAAGAGCTTCTGGTTCAAATGGAGCGTTTGGTGCACCAACTGCAGTCAGCACCCCTATGAACTAACATCAAGGACCATGTTGTCCACCCTCTTGTGGGCTCACCACCTGCAGAGGGGTTCATAGGGGGGGTCAGGTGCCTGCGACCCAGCCGGATTAAGCGGGAGAAGATGGATGGATATATGGGACTACGGATGGAAATTAGCACTTGTGCTAAATCCGGCGTATTTACATCAATATGAGTGATTTCATACAAATTGTATGTTCAGGAATATGCATCGTCCCACCCAAATAAGCAAACAAACAAGTGTGAAAGCACTCTAAGACTACGATCAGACTGCAGGGCTTAATGCTCAATTCGGATTTTTTTGTGAAATCTGATTTTTTTTTTTTGCGAGGTTGTTCACATTTCCAATTAAATGTGACTTGTCTGTGATCTCCGGTGTGAACTTTAAACGCACCAAAAGTGTCCCGCATGAGCACTGGACAACACAACGACGTCACACGTAGCGAGTGTGCTCATTGTTTACAGAAGTCGCCGAAACATGGACGCCGCATTGAGCTCCTGGAGTCTTTAAAGTTGCTGTCGTATCTTGCGGAAGGAAACACGTCTTTAGTGACCTATTTCAGTAGCAAACATGTCGGCGTTGGGCTGTATTGGCTCACAACAGGAGCTTGTTACAGCAAAATAACCAAGTTCTCACTTGCTGACGGCATGAAGGTCGGATGAACACGTCCTGGATGTTCAGGTTGATGTCAAAAGATGGGATATGTATCGGTTTTAGGAGCACATATCCAAGTGGCCTGGATATTTGAAATACGGCATTTGAAAAAAAAAAGATCTGTGTCGTTCAGACGGTCATGAAAAGATCCGATACAGGTCGTATAGGGGCAAAAAAAATGGATTTGGTCACTTCAGGCTGCAGTCTGAATGTAGCCTAAATGTTCATGTTAAACTGCCCTACATGATTCTGGTGTTTTTTGTTTTTTTTTTTGTTGCCCATCAAAAAAATCCTATTCCTAATCTAGAGTCTGGCTCTGGATTCGCTCCTGTAACCGTTAACGTTGCGAGCTTCATTTGAGTGGATCTGAACACTGTGGGTGACGTCACACTCCCGTAGTCCACTTTCTTATACAGTCTGTGATCTGGAGCTGTGGCCTCCCTGATTTCAGAGGGGCTGATTGACAGGCAAATTAAAAACCAAACTATGATTTATCTCAGGTAAAAGAAGTTTGATATTTTGTTCTGAATGTTATGAGATCTTTGGAGAAGAGGTGTCTTCTGCATTTGAGGGACATGTGACACAAATGAGCGTCTGTGGTTGGATCGTCTCAAGTCTGGACACAGGTTTGTCACGTTCTGTTGTCCGGTCTCAGTCTCTTCTGGACTCGAACAGAATGTAGAAAGGACTGGGCTACTCGGGCAACCAAACCAGGACCAGGACTCCACCCCTGAGCCATGCCTCCGCCCCTCTTATCCCAAATTCTGCTGGTGTAGATATGTCCCTGATCTAAAACATGCGTCTCGAGTTTCAAACAGAGCTTTGATGTGCACCCCCACTCCTTCCACTCACGCCGACCGCAGCGTTCAGTCGGGGAAAACCTCAGAGTGAGACGCCCTTTTGAAAACATGTAGCATACAGAATGAGGCTAATGTGGTTTAGCATCTCTCAGATCTGTCAGATGTCGCTGGTTTACGGGACAAGCTGCGGTCGGCACTTTCAAATCCATATTTTCCTCATCGTAACCCCCCACTCACTTCTTAAACAGCTCCTGATCATGTATTTTTAGAACACTCTGACTGCTTTGGTTTATATGAGAGCGCAAACAGATTTACCTATTTCAGTTTTGACATCTTCATGACAAAGCGGGGGTCCTGTTGGTTTTATGCACCGGTCTGGGTATTAAAAAATGTCAATCCTTTTTTGATTTATTCTAATAAAACACAAAATATTGTTAAAGTCTGTAGCTTTCTTTCTGCTCCTTTATATGAGAAGCTTGTATACAGTTGTTTCACAGTAATATTTTTATGCTTCATATCTTGAAAATGAGCAGATTGTTATTTCCAACCTTAGACCAGATGTAATACAGTTTTGATAGAGTGTTTTTATGGGCACAGGGATAGAAATGGAAATGGCCCCTGCTCAAAATGTGCATTTTTTTTTTTTCTAGTGCTTAGTAATACAGTAAAACAATATATGTCACAGTTTTACAGTACCTGCAGGACTAAAGGCTCCTCCAAATTAGAGGCCCTGGTTCTTTACTGGAAAAAGATGTCTCGCCCTCTCTGGGTGGTGGGGAGTCTCTGCCTCAGGTGGAGCAGTTCAGTGTCTCGGGGTCTTGTTCTCAGTGAGGGGAGGATGGAGCGTGAGGCTGACAGGTGGATCGGTGCAGCGTCGGCAGTGATGCGGTCGCTGTATTGGGGCCGTTGTGGTGAAGAGGAGCTGAGCCCAAAGGCAAAGCTCTGGATTTACCTCAGTCACGTTCCTCCCCTCACCTGTGGTCCTGACTCTGGGGAACGACCGAAAGGACCAGATCGAGATACAAGTGGCCAAAATGCAGAGTGGCCAGGTGCTCTCTTAGAGAGAGGGGGAGGAGCTCGGTCACACGGGAGGAACCCAGAGTAGAGCTGCTGCTCCTCCACGTGGAGAGGAGCAGCTGAGGGGAGGGCATCTGTTCTGATGCCTCCTGGCGTGTCCCACCGGGAGGAGGCCCCAGGGAAGACCAGAACATGATGGAGGGACTATGTTTCTTGGCTGGCCTGGGAACTCCTCGGGGTCCAGGAGGAGCTGGAGGAAGTGTCCGGGGTGAAGGAAGTCTGGGACTCCCTGCTTAGACTGATGCTCCCATGGCCCGGCCTTGGATAAGCGGAAGAAAATGGATGGATGGATGGATGGAGGACTAAAGGGGAAGGGGAAGGGTGAGGAGGGGTGGGGTCTGACAGATAAAATAAAGTGAATTTTGTGTTTAGTTCCACTTTAAAATACCTGTTGTGCAAAATTAGGACCTTTAATCTTTAATCGCTTATTTTCAAGACACCGTTTTGCCAGTCAACCGCCGCTTTCACCTCCACCAGCACCCGCCCACTGTGACATACACACTTTGTTCTTCAAAGCCGAAAGGCAAAGCTCTCGATTTACTGCTCAGTCTCTGTTCCTCACCTATGGCCATGAGCTTTGGGTAATGACTGAAAGAAGGTCGCCGATACAAGCGGCCGGAATGAGTTTCCTCCGCAGAGTGGCCGTACACTCCCTTAGAGACAGGAGCTGAGGAAGCAAAAACACAACAGAAACAAAAGGGATCCAAAATATTTAAAGAAAAGGTAATTTTACAAAATTTCAAACAAATGTATAACAAATGTCAAGGTTAACTAAGAAAGCTAATTACACAGTACAGGACTTGACAAACACAAAACACTTTCTCTTATTAAGTCGTTTTAGATCAATACAGAATCTAACTGTCGAGCAGACACAAGCACAATAGGTCGGCTTTCAGGTTCAACAGTGGAGCTCATATCAATCACCAACAAAGGAATCCCAGAACATCTCTCCTTTCCTCTCGCGCTTTAGTCACTTCTGATTTGGCGTCGAACCCTTCGGCGGTGAATATTTCGTGGATGACAGAAGCCCTTCACAGTCTTCACCTGCTCCTGTTCCCGCCGTCTTCCCTTTGAGTTTGCACCGAGGAGCGTGACCGGGCGGAGCCGTGTGTGAAATCAATTGTCCGGCACACACAGAGGAGCGGTGATGGGCAGGAGGGGGGCAGGAGGAGGCAGTAGGGGGGCAGGAGGGGGCAGGAGGAGGCAGGAGGGGGGCAGGAGGAGGCAGGAGGAGGCAGGAGGAGGCAGGAGGAGGCAGGAGGGGGCAGAAGGGGGACAGGAGGAGGCAGGAAGAGGGCAGGAGGAGGCAGGAAGAGGGCAGGAGGGGGGCAGGAGGAGGCAGGAAGAGGCAGGAGGAGGCAGGAGGAGGGCAGGAGGAGGCAGGAGGAGGCAGGAGGGGGCAGGAGGGGGACAGGAGGAGGCAGGAAGAGGGCAGGAAGAGGGGAGGAGGAGGCAGGAGGGGGGCAGGAGGAGGCAGGAGGAGGCAGGAGGGGGCAGGAGGAGGCAGGAGGAGGGCAGGAGGAGGGCAGGAAGAGGCAGGAAGAGGGCAGGAGGAGGCAGGAAGAGGGCAGGAGGAGGCAGGAGGAGGCAGGAGGGGGCAGGAGGAGGCGGGGGGGCAGGAAGGAGGCAGGAGGAGGCAGGAAGAGGCAGGAAGAGGGCAGGAGGAGGCAGGAAGAGGGCAGGAGGAGGCAGGAGGGAGGCAGGAGGAAGCAGGAGGGGGCAGGAGGAGGCGGGGGGGGGCAGGAAGGGGGCAGGAGGAGGCAGGATGGGGACAGGAGGAGGCAGGAGGAGGGCAGGAGGAGGCAGGAGGGGGACAGGAGGAGGCAGGGGGAGGCAGGAAGAGGCACGAGGAGGCAGGAGGGGGAACGGAGGAGGCAGGGGGAGGCAGGAGGAGGGCAGGAGGAGGCAGGAGGAGGCAGGAAGAGGGCAGGAGGAGGCAGGAAGAGGGCAGGAGGGGGGCAGGAGGAGGCAGGAAGAGGCAGGAGGAGGCAGGAGGAGGGCAGGAGGAGGCAGGAGGGGGCAGGAGGGGGACAGGAGGAGGCAGGGGGAGGCAGGAGGGGGGCAGGAGGAGGCAGGAGGAAGCAGGAGGAGGCAGGAGGAGGCAGGAAGAGGGCAGGAGGGGGCAGGAGGAGGCAGGAGGAGGCAGGAAGAGGCAGGAGGAGGCAGGAGGAGGCAGGAAGAGGGCAGGAGGGGGGCAGGAGAGCTAAGCCTTGGTGGATCAGATCAGAAGACGATGTGCACTGGAGCGCAGTCGGTGGAGCAGAGGGGAGGCCAGTCTGAGCTGCACTGTTACAGGTGAAAACAAACCTCTATATTGTCATTTCTCTTGTGAGTGGAGTTTATTTTAGTATTTATCCTGAAGGAGTTGTAGTTGGGATGTAACTAAATGCATGTACTAGAAATACGCATTTGTATTTACTGATTAAAGGTCCTATATTACACAAAAATTGACTCTTGGAAGCTTTAAGTCATGTTAGAAAGGTGTTACGTCCTCGAAAACAGAGCTGGAGTTGTGTTTTATTTCATTCACACACATTATTACAGGGTAGCTGTGGGGTCTCAAAAGTCTTAAAAAGGTTCCTGTTTCATGTTCCTAAATTAAGGCCTTAAAAAGTCTTAAATTATCGTTGTCCAAGTCTTATTTTTTTCCACAAAGGTCTTAAATTTCATGAGGCTCGACCGGGCTGCAGTGCAATGTGAGACAAGCCCGTGTGAAAGCTTAGTTTGCCTTGTTAGAATATTATAAATGTTTTTTGGGGGCTATTTTACAACAACACAAACGACTGTAATGTCCTGAATGAGATTTTATAATAAAAGTAATTTTGTTATTTAAAGCAGTAAGTCAAACCTGGGGATGCCCTGGAATCCCCGCAAAACTACGTCGTCGCACACAGGTCCTCACTTTCGCCAGCACAGTATCTCCGGTAGCCTTGATTAACCAATTTCCTGTATGAAGCACTGATAATCTACAACACAAGTGTCAAACATGCGGCCCGGGGGCCAGATCCGGCCCTCCAAGACCTTTAATCTGGCCCTCGGCTGATTTTTCTATTAAAATACTTAAAATTTTCAGATTTTTCTGTTAATTTTCTGCACCGTTTAGCACAGCAGCGTCTCCGGCGTTTCTGTACGTTGCGACTCCCACCAGAGCAGCACAAATGAAGACTTTCCTCTTTCCAAACGCTCTTAAAGGACGATCGTTCTGACTGTCGACCATGACCCTCATCAGCAAAATGTCAAAAAATGAGAAAAGCAGATGCTGAGTTCAGGATTTCCCAAGAAAAATAGTCTAATTCTTATTTGTTGACAGAGGTGAATGGGAAATCTGTGCTCAGTGTGTTTGGAACAAGTGGCGTTGCTCGAGGAATATAATCTTAAACACCACTACGAGACACGGAGAAAAATACAATAACTTGAAGAGAGAACTGAGTTTTCTGATCCGGCCCTTTTGGGATCAAAGTAGGTTGTATACGGCCCCCGGACCAAAATGAGTTTGACACCCCTGCTCTACAACTTCACAAACTTGAAATGATGTGCAGTTGTTTCATTAGTGGGATACGCGCTCATTGTGTTGCGATAGCCCTCTGAACGGGGAGTGGCTTAGCATTTTTAAAACAATAAAAGGTAACCCGGTGATCAAAATATGGTGACATGTTAGCAGTTAATACGCCATAGCTCATTTTTAAATATTGATCTAAAACGTCCCCAAAAAATAATAATAAAATCTTACAAATCCTACGCGTCTCATTAAGAAAATTAAACAGGAGCACGAAGCAAATGGGGAAAATAAAGATGCACAAATCACTCCCAAATGAGAAGGGGAAACAATTACAGCTAAAAAGTCGATTTTGCTTAATGTTTCTCCTTTAGTTCAATGTCGGGTCCGGTACTGTTCTTATTTCATCTGATGGTGTTAAAAATACTGTTGTTAAAATCAGAGGAATTCATTGTGGAGCTGGATTAGGCAAATTTAAGCTCCAGACTGCACCAAATGATCGAGAAAAGAACAAAACACACTGCAGCCCTGGTGATTAGTGGAGGAATGATTTCCCTTTGTTAATCAGTGATAAATAAATGCAAAACAAAGCGAACGTGGAGCTGTTTCAAAGGTGCTCTACCTGATTTTTGCATCTTTTTTTTTTTTATTCAAATTTTTATTGACAATCGAATAGAGGCGACAGTTACAAATGTACAATTTTTTAAGAATACAAAGTAAAAATAAAAAAACAAGAAAAGACAAATATTTAAACATTTGAGTAGCAACATACAGGGAGTCTGACTAATTTTCCCTTTTTTTTTATGTTCGGGTGTTAATAAAGTCTCTCCATGGTTTCCAGTCCTCCTCGTATCTGTCGTTTTCCATCTTTCTATAAGTGTCAGTCTTTCCATTTGTGAAACGTCTTAAACAATATTAGTCCAGTCGTCCACATCAGGTAGTTCACATGTGTCAAACATGCGGCCCGGGGGCCAGATCCGGCCCTCCAAGACCTTTAATCTGGCCCTCGGCTGATTTTTCTATTAAAATACTTAAAATTTTCAGATTTTTCTGTTAATTTTCTGCACCGTTTAGCATAGCAGCGTCTCCGGCGTTTCTGTACGTTGCGACTCCCACCAGAGCAGCACAAATGAAGATTTTCCTCTTTCCAAACGCTCTTAAAGGACGATCGTTTTGACTGTCGACCGTGACCCTCATCAGCAAAATGTCAAAAAATGAGAAAAGCAGATGCTGAGTTCAGGATTTCCCAAGAAAAATAGTCTAATTCTTATTTGTTGACAGAGGTGAATGGGAAATCTGTGCTCAGTGTGTTTGGAACAAGTGGCGTTGCTCGAGGAATATAATCTTAAACACCACTACGAGACACGGAGAAAAATACAATAACTTGAAGAGAGAACTGAGTTTTCTGATCCGGCCCTTTTGGGATCAAAGTAGGTTGCATACGGCCCCCGGACCAAAATGAGTTTGACACCCCTGATCTACAACTTCACAAACTTGAAATGATGTGCAGTTGTTTCCTTAGCGGGATACGCGCTCATTGTGTTGCGATAGCGCTCTGAACGGGGAGTGACTTAGCATGGAAAGCAAAGGACATCGCATTTTTAAAACAATAAAAGGTAAACCGGTGATCAAAATATGTGACGTGTTCGCAGTTAATACGCCGTAGCTCATTTTTAAATATTGATCTAAAACGTCCCAAAAAAAAAAAAGAATAAAATCTTACAAATCCTACGCGTCTCATTAAGAAAATTAAACAGGAGCACGAAGCAAATGGGGAAAATAAAGATGCACAAATCACTCCCAAATGAGAAGGGGAAACGATAACGGCTAAAAAGTCGATTTTGCTTAATGTATCTCCTTTAGTTCAATGTCGGGTCCGGTACTGTTCTTATTTCATCTGATGGGGTTAAAAATACTGTTGTTAAAATCAGAGGAATTCATTGTGGAACTTGATTAGGCAAATTTAAGCTCCAAACTGCACCAAATGATGGAGAAAAGAACAGAACATACTGCAGCCCTGGTGATTAGTGGAGGAATGATTTCCCTTTGTTAATCAGTGATAAATAAATGCAAAACAAAGCGAACGTGGAGCTGCTTCAAAGGTGCTGTACCTGATTTTTGCATCTTTTTTTTTTTAATTCAAATTTTTATTGACAATCGAATAGAGGCGACAGTTACAAATGTACAATTTGCTTTTTTTCCCTCCTTTCATCTTTCACATGTTTGGTTTCTTTCACTCTACTGTAGTATTCTTTTTCCCCTTTAAGAATACAAAGTAAAAATAAAAAACAAGAAAAGACAAATATTTAAACATTTGAGTAGCCACATACAGGGAGTTTCACTAATTTTCTCTTTTTTTTATGTTCGGGTGTTAATAAAGTCTTTCCATGGTTTCCAGTCCTCCTCGTATCTGTCGTTTTCCATCTTTCTATAAGTGTCAGTCTTTCCATTTGTGAAACGTCTTCAACAATATTAGTCCAGTCCTCCACATCAGGTAGTTTGTCACTCATCCATTTTTTGGTTGTTTTTTACCAACAGAATATTCCACATATATTTTTTTTTGTTCCTTTGATTTCTGTCTGTTTGCCAAAAAACTGAAAGGGATCTTTACTTTAAATATGACCTCAATGTTTAATTTTCTCCCAATATTGATTCAGTTTGGGACAGCTCCAAAAAACGAGATGAGAATGCCCGGCTTGTTTATTCCCGCCCGATCTCCAACATGTCGTATCCGCCTCTGAACCTCTTTGTGCCGGTGTTTTAAAGAAGCGAATCGCACATTTCCACAGATATTCTCACCGGTGCGGAGAGGAAGCAGTCCTCCATATATTCTTCTGACTTCTATTCCAATCATCCTCCTGTATGTTGAATTCACTTTCCTTTTCCCATTTTTCTTTTATATACAACAAATTATCGCCCTCTGCCTTTTGTAATTCATTATATAATTTGGAGATCGATTTATTGTTTGGACCTGATTGATATGACTGTAGGAATATTCTAGTTATGCCTGATAATGGGGTTTCTCTATGTTCTTTTTTTCTTTTTGTCCAAATAATGGTGAATATGAAGATACCTGTAGAAATCTTCGTTTTCAAGATTGTGTGTTTGTTTCAAGTCTTGAAAACCTCTCATAGAACCTTCTGAATACAAACTATTAAATATCTTTAATCCCTTATCAGACCACAATTTAAAAGTTTTGTCGTTCAAAGTTGGGGCAAAGTCTTTGTCATGCACAATCCATCTAATCATTAAACAGGTTTCTTTGTATTCCTTAACTCATTTTGACCAGATGTTAACTGCAGTTTTTGACCAAGGGTTCAGGTCAGTTAATTTGTTCAGTAGGTTTGTATTTCCTGTAACCGCTTGTAGTGGTGTAGTGCTTTCTGCTTTCTGCTGTACATTCAATTTCTTTCCTATTAGCTGTATAAAATGGGTTGCACATGTCTAATAGTGGGTTTAGCTGAGCTGCTTTGTAGTAGTTTCTCATATTTGGAAGACAGGCCTCCTTCACTTTTGTTTAATTGCAGAGTCTTATACCTGACTCTAGGTTTCTTCCCTTCCCAGATGTATCTTGAAAACTTAAAACTTATCCAGTTCTAAAAACATAGAATTTGCTGGATCAATAGGTATAGTTTGAAATAAGTATAACAGTTTGGGCAATATGGTCATTTTAATAGATTCTACTCTTTGTAGAGTGCCTGAAAAGGTATCAGGCCCCACCTGTCCAAACCCTTTTTTATATTAGCTATCAGTGGATCATAGTTTATAGCTTTTATTCTCTCCATTTTCTGGGGATTATTTATTCCCACGTATGTCATTGAATCCATATCCCAGTTAATTTTAAGTAATTTTTTGATATCATATTCAGGTTTATAATTGAATGTCAGCACCTGGGATTTATGAGAGTTTAGTTTGTAACCAGATGCTTTCCCATTGTGAATGATTTAGTTGTGTTAATATTAAGGAATGATTGAAGGAAGTACATGTGTGCTCTGTTCTATTTTAACTTGAACATATGGACCCTATGACAAATGGAGTTTAACCTGTTGACCTTGTGACACTTGAAGTTATTTAAAGAGGTGAGATGTCTCTGTAAAGACTTGTGTGTTACCTTATATGGTGAGCTAGAAGCTTAACATATGGGATCTATACATAGACAACAAGGATAGAATAGCAGCTGCATCAACAGGTGGGGTAATGTTTGAGTTTGGCTATAAAAGAGGTCTCGCAGAAGGAGGCCCTTCAGAGACAGGGAGTGAAGACCCACCATCCTGTTGTAGCCCGAATAAAGATCTTCTTAAAACTGCTCTTCGCCTTCTACGTTTTTGTTCTGAGGTGCCTCAAAGAATCAGAAGCTTACACCATAATCCATTAATGTTTTATATAATTCCGGAATTGATTCCGCTGGTTTTGGTAAGTAAATAAGAATTTCGTCCACAAATAGTGCGATTTTTTTGTTCTGTGCATTCACCCTAACACCACGTATTTTGGTATTTTGCCTTATCCACTGTGCTAAGGGCTCGATGAAGATTGCAAACAAAGCTGGCGACAGATGACAGCCCTGTCTACATCCTTGTTCGATGTTTAAGGGGTCTGTTAGGCTACCGTTTATTCTGATTTTCCCAGATGGTTTATTATATAGGCCTTGAATTATTTTTATACATTTTTCCGAGAAGCTAAAGTGAGAAAGCACTCTATATAGAAAAGTCCAGTCTACGGTATCAAACGCTCTCTGGGCATCCAGGCCCATAATTACGGCCTGGGCATTTTTTCTTTGTATTTCGTGAATTACATGAAATGTCCGTCTGATATTGTCTCTTGTCTTTCTTTCCTTGATAAATCCTGTCTGGTTCAGGTTTATTATATCAGGTATGATATATCAGGTATCATTTTCTTGCCATTATTGAGGTAAACATTTTATACATTTTATAATCTTGGTTCAAAAGGCGAATTGGTCTGAAGTTGGAACAATCCAATTGGTCCTTTCCCTCTTTCGGGATAACTGTAATTATTGTCTCTCTCCATGTTGGTGGGATCTCACCTCCTTTTAGAACCCAGTCGAATGTTTTCAAAAGAAGAGGTTTGAGTTCTTCTGAGTAAATTTTGTGCCAATCTGCATTATATCCATCTGCGCCTGGAGACTTGTGTAGTTTCAGTCTTTTTATCGCTTTGGTTAATTCCTGCTCAGTTATTGTGTTAGAGTTTTATTTTGTTCTTCTGAGATTGTTGGTATTTTTAGTTTGTCTAACAATGTTTTAGTCAAGTCTGTCTCGTCCTGTTGTTTTAAGGAGTTTATGATAATACCCTGCAAAACACTCTCCGATTTCCTTCTGTTTGTAGGTTACTTCCTTGGTTGACGGTTTTCTTATTTTATATATGGCTCTTTCAGCTTGCTGTTTTTTCAATCTATAAACTAGATTTTTGGCAGGTTTACTACCTGCTTCATAATAGTTTTGTTTTAAATATAAGAGCTTTTTATTTATTTGAATTTCTAGTTCTTGGTTTATTTCCTTTTTAATTTTTTTAATCTTCTGTAAAGTGTTATCGTCTTGTTTCAATTTATGTTGGTCTTCCAATTTACCTCGTTGTTGTTCAAGAGTTCAAATTTTTTCTTGATGCTTTCTTTTCCGTAATGTGGCTTTTGCAATCAATTTACCCGTAAGTACTGCTTTACACGCATCCCATAATATTTCTGGAGAAACATTGTCCTTATCATTATCCTCAACATATCTCCTGATTTCTTCTTTTATTTCTTCTTTAATTTCCCCTTTGAGTACACTTGAATTTAGTCTCCAGAGGAATGGTGTTTTCGTCTTGTCACTGCGGATTTTCATGTACACATAAAGAAATGATCGAGTCTCGAGTAGGTATGGTGGGTAAAATGTAGGTATGGTGGGTAAAATGTAGGTATGGTGGGTAAAATGTAGGTATGGTGGGTAAAATGTATAATCTTTTTGTTGTGGATGATATTCACGCCACACATCAGATATTCCCATTTCCCTCATGAATTTTCTCATTTTCTTCCCTATGTTGTTATGTGAGATTTGTGCCGAGACGTCCAATAAAGGGTTTAGTCTTACATTAAAATCTCCTCCACAGATCATGACCCCTTGTGCTTTGGTCATCATCAAATCCAATATGCGCTTATAGAAATACCATTGTGAACCTGGCGGTGTGTAAACATTGAAAAGGGTGACACCTAAGCCGTCTAGTTTACCAATTATCAAGTTGTATCGGCCCTCTTCATCTTTATATTCATAAGTTTTTTCAAAAACAACCTTGTTGGAAATTAGTATAGCTACTCCTCTTTTACGCCCAGACCTGTGTGATGCGTAGAATACCTGACCGAAACCCTGCCGCTTCAACTTCTCATGTCCTTTATCTGATAAATGGGTCTCTTGTAACAATACCACGCCCACATTTTCAATTTTCATTTTCCCCAGTATCTTGGTTCTTTTGATTGGATTCATCACCCCCTTTACATTATATGTACAAATATGTAAGAAACCTGGAAAGGCCATAATTTGCATACATTTTGATTAGCATCTGTTATTAAGCGATTCCCTGTGTTACTCGAAAATAAGATAACAATGAACAGTTCAAACAATTTAACTTTTTCCACCACCTTAACACATGTCCACCTTAAAGTGACTTCCTTCTCAGGTGTCGCTGTAAAGACCACACTGTTGATGTTGCGATGAGTCCTGAGCAGATTAGGGGGAAAACCATCACAACCTAAAAGTCGTGAAGGGCCCTCTTGTGGCGGTACCTGTTTGGTGCAGTCCATGGCACTGTTCTCCCGTGTTCCCCGACATCTCCTCTTAAAAACGCACGACGCCTCCCTCTCCTCCCTCTTAAAGTGAGAACATTTTCACGTTGATCTGGACACATAGTTTTCCTTGTTATTCCCTCCAGAAGGCCTCTAGTTTTTTCTTGTGTCTCTCTTTGGGTCCCTCGCCGCTCCTCTCCTCCTCCGTTCCCCAGGACACAGCGGGCTTCAGGACTGTGACAGGTAGTCCCCGTCTCGCCATGTCTTTAGTCGCCTCTGTGGCAGAGGTGCAGATCCTTATGTCGCCCTTATGGAAAACCCTCACTTTTGCCGGGTATGGGGTTTGGAACTTAATCTTGTTTTTTCTCAGAACTCTCGGCGCTTTGTCAGTATTTCCGGGGCATAGTCGTGATCCACTATGACCTTTTTTCCGTTCAGCGTGAGTCCTCTTCTTTGCCACACTTGTTTCAAAACTTCCTCTTTTGTTTTGTATGAGGCGAATTTGACCACTATTGGCCGCGGTGTTTTTTCGGGCGGCGGCTTTGGTCCAAGGGAGCGGTGTCCTCGCTCTATGGTCAAGTCCAGCGTCTGTGGAAGGTCTAATTTTTCTTTGAGCAAAGTCGTGACAAAGTCCGCGACTGATGGTGAGTCATCTTCTGACCCCTCTGGGATAAGATGAAAACGTATATTTCCATGTCTAGATCTTGACTCCAAGTCTGAGATTTTCGCTTGAAGTTCCTCCTGCGCCTTAACAAGCTCACGTGTTGCTTCCTCAATAAGCTGCGTTTGGTCTTCCACCTCCATAATGCGCTTTTCTGCTTCGTCAAGTCTCTTATCAACTCTCTCTTTCAAATCGTGGAAATTTTTGTCATTTTCACAGCGTGAATGTCTGAGTTCTTGGAGGATAGTTTAGAGATTCGCTGTTTCTTCATCCGCTCCCAGCGGCTCCGGCTCCGCATTAGGCGTCTCTGTGTCTGAGTGACTAGCATAGCCATCTCCACTCTTCTCTTCTTCATTTAGTGAAGTCATGTCTTGGCTTGGCAAAGTGTTCTGTGGTTTCGTTTTAGGTTTGTTTCTCACTTTATCTTTCATTTTTGAGCAAAAAGAAACCTCAGTTTGGTGAGGGAGGATAAAATAACCACATTATCGGGAGCGCCACGAGATTACGCTGCCGCCATCTTGGTTGCTCACTCAGAAGTCCTTTTTGCATCTTTTTAAATCTGAAAAACAGAACTAGTTCATTTAAGACAGTTTGCAGTCGTCCAAAGTTACTCCTCACGTCGCTTATGCATTCAGAGCGTCCTAATTATTCATCACGATCAGTTTATAAAAGCTTTTCATAGGTTTTCAGTCGCAGTAATTCTAACTAAGGCTCCATCCACACTAGTTCGTATTCGAGTCGTTTTTGTTGCAGATGCAGTGCTCGTCCACACTAATCCGATGGAAAACAGCTCCAGAGACAGAACGATCAGGTGCTGCAGCTCCCACGGATTCATCCGAATCTGATCCGACACCATGTGGACGCCTGAAAACGCTGATGCGCTGACCTAGGAGCTCTAGTTTCCGTCCTTATTGGACCACGTCACTGTGACCTGCGCCTTCCTGATTCGCTCGTTCATGACATCGATCATGTGACGCTATTGCGGAAAACAGTTTAAACAAACCCAAGACAAACAGGAAACAGCACTGGTCCATGAAAAGACTTTTCACGCTCGCCGTCTTCCACGGCTCGAAATTGACTGCTGCAACTTCAGACACAGCATTTTGAGCTTTGGAGATGTAAACAGACAAATAATAAAGAGTTACTCAAACATGCAAATGAAACAAATTCCAGGTGAGGAGGTAATACCATTCTAACATGGCTAAAAGGTACACTGTGTAACTTTCCTGGTGTATGTTTGACTTTAAAACTTTCTATCTTCACAAAGACCAAACCAGAGCAAGTTACAGGTCAGATCTGTGGAGAATGTCTTTCTAGGAATTTTTGAGCTATAAACCCACCACCACCATACCACACTGTGGTATGTTCAAAGGGAAATGCAACCAAAAACTTACACAGTGCACCTTTGTTCCCTTTTGTGTGTAGTGGAAGTGGATTTTTTACTTGAGGACATTTGAATCTTACAGAGAAGTCCGCTGTTATAAAAGCACTTCACCTCTTGCATTGTACTTACTCCTCCAGGAGCGTTTGCAAACAAAATACGAGCTCTGACTTCTCCAGGGTCATTCGCCACCTCCAAAATTGCTCCGTGCCGTAGTCAGTTGGGTTTGCTTTTCTCCTGAAGGTCACAGATTACAGATTACGGCTGCGGCGGTAAAGTGCAGTCCTTGAACAACATGGCGTCTGTGTGGAACAGTTGGAAACCAGGGGAAGAGGAAGAGACAATTTAGAAGCACATAGTTTTACGTTCAATCCCCCGAAAGTTGTGTTTTCATATTGTTCACAGAAGACGTGACTTTGTGGAAGGAGTAAAACAAAAGCCCACAAGTGTACGGGGCTGAAGGGAGCTGTGCACCGACTCCAAATCTGACATTAACTTTAATACGAATTGTAATATTTATGGTTACCGACACCTTGCAGGATGGTGGGAGTGTATGATGCCTGCAGAGAATCGTGTCAAATACTGAGTCACTTTTTTTTGGCGTTTTCACAATTTAGATTTTAAAATAGCGGTAAATAAAATTTAAACTAGGTAATGAGGAGTCTGGTCATGTTATTACAAACATGCAGCTGTAATGAACGTGATTTGACTGTGAAAATGCTTAGAAACAAGTCTGGTGATGATTTATGGATGTCAAAATATACTTTTTTCACAAAGACTAGAAGTGCTGACCTGTAGGTTTGTGGAACTTCCGGTTAATGGTTTTCTGTGGTCAATGTGTGTAAATGTGGCGTATTCTCCACCAGCTTCATAAATCTGCCCCATCACCAAATCTTCAACCAACAAGGTCCACAAAAATAAATTTTTTGTGGACCTTTTGTGGAATAAATTCTTCATTCTTTCATGAAAAATGTATCCACAACTATCAAGGAAAGAAAGACGAAAGCTTAAAGGAAACAACGACGAGCATCAGTGAAACGACTGAGCAAAACTAACGTTATGGTCCTGCACTGCAACTGACTTCAATTAAGCAGATTCATCTTAAAAGATCAATTTTAAGATTTTTTTACTTAATAAGATGAGATTTTTTGACTTGTTTCCAGATATTCCATCCTGATTTATCTTATCTCGATATTACAACTTATTCTAAGCACTTTTTATATTAAATCAGTCCAGGTTAAGCCTCTTTAACTTCCTTCTCAAACCAGTAAGGTGGCACTGGCAGATCATTTCACTTAAAATAGGGCATTTTTACCTCAAAATTTGTTTTTTTTTCTCTTTTTTTGATAGGCCTTTTTGCAGTGTGAAGAAAACGGAAGGAACTTGTTCACTCAGACTGATTCTATAATTAAAAATCGATTTCATGGACGGCAGTATCTCACTTGGTAGAGCTTTTGTCCACTGATCCAAAGGTTGCCGGTTTGAATCCCGCTCTCGACATGAACATCATTGGTCAAATCCACCGACCCACAGGTTGGGCAAGACACTTAATCTGCCCTGCCCGTTATGTCTGCGTACTCTGGTGTATGTGTGAATGGGTGAGTGATTCCTTGTTGTAAAGAGCTTTGAGAAGATAGAAAAGCGCTGTATAAAAATGTGGCCATTTACCATGATGTCGATATTATCTTAGATGGAGCAGTTCAAATGTTAGAGATGTCATCTGTGAACATCCCAACAGGACGGTTTTTACTGCCTGAGTCATCAGCCGGTTTCACTTGGTGGAAACCGTCTGACCTCACAACATTAGGATTCGTTCGCTCGACGGTAGGCGGGTACTTTTTTTATTTTAACCAATCGCTGCTGTTTGGTGGTGACGTCTGTAATGTGCCAGAACGCTCAGTGGTGTCAGAGTAATCCCGGCACAACAGCAGATCCCATAGGAAGAGGCGCAATAACGTCTTTCCCCTTGATAAAATTCACCAAACATTCTCTTTGTTCCGGCTTTAAATCCTCGATGTCGGGAATCGTTGCCAACACAGAATATTCGGCTTCGTCTACATCCATCTGGACGCTTTGTTTCCTGTTGCGCTTGAGTTTGACGGCATCACAGCTCTTCACGGATTGGCTACAACTTCCGGGGTTCTTGCAAACTGCCGAGTGTATTTCAATTCCTGACCTAGTCACTGGAGAGAAATGAAATTCAGTGGAGGTGTAACCCAGGTCACAAATCCTGTTCCTGCCTGTCCTATATGCGCACCTTTCTGCCGTAGTTTTTTTTCTCCCCGTTTGATCACGTGGTTTGCGTGTGCCTGGGGGAAATTTGCATGACTTTTAGTCACGTGAGTCAGCCGACCAATCAGCGCCGTTTTCCCAATGACGTCACGCGGTCACATGACACGGCGCAGCAAATTGCGTGAAGTAATAAGGCGCCAACGCCAGTCTCAGTTGATAGCTGCAGTGGGGGGAGCCGGTTGAGACACGAGGTTCAGGTTTGTCTATGCTATTTCCATTATTTTATCGTAAATTCCGCTTGATACTGATTGTACAACCTGTCATATTGTAGGAGCTTCCTACCGCGGCTATATCTCTCGCCGAGGGGCTCATGTGTGAGGCTTAATTCATGGAATTGGTGAGTGTTTGTGTGATTGTGCTAGTGTTAGCTTACCGCAGCCATGCTTTTTAATGGGCGCGGTTAGCATACACCATTCTGTACACTTTATGCCTGGTTCTGTCAAAGGAATCTTGTAACATATATGGACAAAACATTACATGTCTGCACATTCATTCTATTAAAATATATTGATTGCATTGTTAGTTTTTAGGCATTTTCAAGTACTTTTGCTAATTGACTGATTTTAGCACTTTAGCTTCAATTTGTTGATTTTGTAATGTACATTTAATGATTCTTTTTGCCACAGCTAGTATTTTTAGCATTTGATGGGATATCACTGTTTACAATATATTGCTGTGGCATTTATCTAATGTGATTATGGTTATGAATCATATTTTTGAATTATTTATGGTGCAACTAGTACTATATTTTGGATTTTTGTGTGTGCACACTGAAGCTAATGATACATAGCCTTTGTTATTAGGGTTATTGTATTTTGTATTTATTGAAACTTTGGTCCTGTTGTTCAGGCCAGGTTTCTTGGACCAGATGGCGAGCTAGAAGCAGGCTTCGAGCCTACAGAGCTACAGAGCCCAGAGCTGAGTCAACTGCAGAGCCGCAGTCCTCCCGCCGGTCCGGTAGGGGGCTCCTTGCAGCCTATAACTCTCTCCCCACTCACTCTAGCCCGCTGCCCACCAACGCCATACATACATCATCACAAACTCTCTCAGTGCACTTACCCTCCCTTCTGGATTTCTGGTTTAACCCAGCCGTGGGGTTAAGAACTGTGGGCGGGCTGGGAAGAAGTTCTTGTGCTGTGTTGATCTCTATTTGTTGGACTCGATAACTTATCGACAATATTCATCTGCTGGACTCTTTGCTTATTGCGAATCGAACCATTTGCAAAGCTCTGGATATTTGGAATGTTTTTGTTTTTCTTCAATCTTCACTCATGCTGTACATATTGTAAATATTGAATGGCCATTCTCACTGGTTGTTTGTATTGTATGTCATTCACTTTAATTCACAATATATGGTGTTGCACCACCCAAAATTTCAGTCTCCTGCCCTTCCCTCCATGAGCTGAACCTTAGTCTTCTGTTACTAGCCCAATACCACATTCCATTGCACTATTACATTGTTACACCCTTATTACTGTGTTATTACACAACATCTTTAACACAGGTGTTACATAACGTGGCGAGCTAGCCAGGAGGGTTGTATTAGCACAGCTGATTATTGGGTATAGTGATTTGACATTGTGTTACAAATATGGACTTTTTGACGAAACAAGGCATAAAGATTCCAAATTCTGTTGTGATCAAATACACTGCAAATCGAGATGCAGATGATGAAGTTCTTGCATTTTTGAGTGAACATGGTAAAATTTCAGCAGTTGAAGTTATTACTGAACCAGATTGTGTTTTTACTAATATGATTGTTGTTGAGTTTGAGTTGGGCAGCAGTTTAGTTGATTTGCGACCAAGTTTGCCACACACTTACCGCTGTCATAGCAAAAATGTTACTTTTGAGATTTTTGAACTATCTGCTATGTGTTCTGAGATTGAGGGTAAGCTAAAAACACAGACTTACCTGCGCGAACTTAAAAATATGGCTCAACTCACAGGGCAGGACTATGCGGAGGTCCTTAAAGGGGTGATGTCTCTGCTGGGCCAGTCCATCACTGGGCTCAGTCACGCACCGCCTGTGACGCCTTCGCCAGACGCCGCTGAGAGTGTGATGTCATCACCGGCCAGAGCTCAAGAGGTGAAAGAGGAGTTGCCACGGGTTCATCCGGATCCTGCTGCACCCTACAGAACCACGCCAAGGCTGTCACTCCCTGAGTTGAATCCACCAGGTGTCCAGCGGTACGTGGTTGAACACATTATGAGGAGTGATGACAGTGCTGCACATTTGTCTTCTCAGAGACTCCGATCGTTCTCCGGTCGTACACCAAGACCACAACATGAGTCAGACTTTGAAACTTGGCGCTCTGGTGTTGACCTCCTGCTACAAGATCCAGCATTTTCCGATTTACACCGGTCTAGGAAAATATTTGAGAGCCTTCTTCCACCAGCAGCGGACATGGTGAAACATCTGAAGCCAGAAACTCCACCTAAGACTTATCTCCAGATTCTGGATTCTGCATACGGAACTGTCCAAGACGGAGATGAATTGTATGCAAAGTTCATGGAGATGTTTCAGGATGCTGGTGAGAAGCCGCTCATGCACTTACAACGCCTGCAAGTTGCACTCACCTCGGCTTTGAAGAGAGGGGAGTCATCGCTGCTGACCTGGACCGACATCTTTTGAACTGCAGTTTGTCATGCGGTTGTTGGGACAATACGCTCATCTCAGAACTACAACTAAAACAGCGCAAGTCCCACCCGCCATCTTTTTCAGACTTCCTGCTGCTACTCCGGACGGAGGAGGACAGGGATGCATCCAAGGCGCAGCGTATGAAGCAGCACCTCGGTTCAAAAGCCAGAGCTGGGGCACATGTTCAGTACGCCTACACCACTTCAGAAGAGAGCAAGGTCGACGCTCTGACCACCATCACGCAGCAACTCACCCAGCAGCTAGCAGATATACAGAAACAGCTGGCATCGCTCACTGCTGCACGGTCTGGCCAGAGGCAGCCCACTACGAAATCCACTCATGTCAACAAGTTGAATGAAAGCCTGAAGACCACCAGACAGACTCACTCCCACAAGTCTACACCTGCAGTACCCAAGCCCGGTTACTGCTACAACTGTGGTGAGGATGGACACATCAAGACCCACTGTGAAAACGACCCAAACCCGTCACTTGTTGCAATGAAAAAGAAACAATTCACGGAGAAGCAGAAGAAATGGCAGCGGAACCCTCATCACGGCTCGTCTTTAAACTAGATGGAGTTCCTGTTGAGGGACGAACGGGAACTGCTGAGGACCGACAATGTCCCCATAAGCAGCCAGCAGTGAAATGCAGCAACAAGTCGCATGCCACTTCATCTGAGACCCACTGTCTGCCAAAAGGTTTGATTGGGTCCAAATGCACAGGCCAAGTTACCATCGCTGGTCAAGATTTTCAGTGCTTGTTGGACACAGGATCACAAGTGACAACTATACCGGTTTCCACCTACAATAAACATTTCTCACAGCAACCAGTAAAGCCACTGCATGAGTTATTGCAAGTAGAAGGAGCCGCAGGACAAGAAGTCCCATATTTGGGCTACATTGAAATGACTGTTGTGTTTCCGAAAGAGTTCAAGCAGTGAAGATCTGAAGTCTGCACCCTGGCACTAGTGGTCCCAGACTCTGGACCAGGATTCCACTCCCAAATTCTAATTGGGATGAATACGTTGGAGCCGCTTTATGAGCAGCGACTGGAGAGTGAGTGTGCCGGCTACAAACCATCTCGTCATGGCTACAGAGCTGTTCTCCAGTTACTCCAACTCCGGTACATGCAGACCCAAGGAGCCAGTGAGGGTGTAGTGCGTTTTGGCCAGTAACACCCTGTGCCAGTTCCAGCGGGGCACATCATGGTTCTTGAAGGTTCCATCTATGGCCAACCACCACCAGCAGGCAAGTGCGGCCTTGATTTCGAAAGCAACCTGCTACACTACCTAGAGGCCTTTGTGTGCAAAGTTGTCTGGTAACACTGCCCAGCCATTCACCATACAAGGTTCCAGTCATAATCACCAATGAATCTGAACAAACCATCACACTTGCACCATTAAGTGTAGTTGCTGAATTCTCTATGTCACCGCAGATCCTCTCACAGCGTGTTTCCGTCAACGCCCAGCAGAAACCAGAAGCCAAGCTGGAGTTCGACTTTGGAGATTCTCCAATTCCTCCAGAGTGGAAGGACCGAGTCATCTCCAAGCTTGAGCAGATCCCGGAAGTTTTTTCACACCATGACCTGACTTGGACGGACCGACCATGTTAAACATCACATCCGCCTGCATGACGACACACCATTTAAACATCGAGCTCGTCCAATCCACCCTCGTGACATCGAGGCAGTCCGCGACCATCTGCGTGACCTGTTGGAGGCAGGGGTGATACGAGAGTCGGAGTCTCCCTTCTCATCACCAATCGTGGTTGTCCGAAAGAAGAACGGAGATGTGCGACTGTGTATCGACTACCGTAAGCTCAATCTTCACACCATCAAGGATGCTTACGCTCTCCCGAATCTGGAGGAGTCGTTCTCAGCACTCACAGGTTCCCGTTGGTTCAGTGTTCTCGACCTCAAGTCAGGATACTACCAAATCGAAATGGCGGAAGCTGACAAACCCAAGACGGCATTTGTGACACCGTTGGGCTTTTGGGAGTTCAACCGGATGCCGCAAGGCGTGACCTAACGCACTGCAAGTACGCTCCAGCGCTTATGGAGAGGTGTATGGGCGACTTGCATCTGAAAGAAGTTCTTGTCTTCCTGGGACGATCTAATCATTTTCTCCAACACCCTTGAAGAGCATGAGAGTAGGCTGCTTCGAGTACTCCAGCCGCCTCAAAGACTATGGCCTCAAGTTATCACCGGAGAAGTGCAAATTTTTCCAAACATCTGTGCGCTTATCTCGGCCATATTGTCTCGGAGCAGGGTGTGGAGACGGACCCAGATAAGATAAGTGCTCTCAAATCCTGGCCAGTTCCGCGAACGCTTAAAGAGCTGAGATCCTTCTTAGGATTTGCGGGGTATTACCGAAGGTTCATTCTGGGCTATGCCGCCATCGCAAAGCCTTTGAATGACCTGACCAAGGGGTATACTTCTGGCCGTCGCCAAAGCAAGAAGCCGCCACCTACTGCCTCTCATGACCCCAAACAGCCGTTCAATGAACGATGGACTCCAGATTGCCAACATGCTTTTGAAACTCTCATTGAGAAACTCACGACAGCCCCAGTGCTCGGATTCGCCAATCCGAAAGAACCCTACATCCTGCACACCGATGCAAGCACTACAGGCCTTGGAGCTGCACTGTATCAGGAGCCGGATGGGAAGCTACGAGTTATAGCGTATGCTAGTCGGGGACTGTCTGCGAGTGAAGCCAGATATCCAGCTCATAAACTGGAATTCTTAGCATTAAAATGGAGTGTAACTGAAAAATTTCACGATTTTCTGTATGGTTGCAGTTTCATCGTCATCACCGACAACAACCCGTTGACTTACATCCTGACGCCGCCAAGCTCGACGCTGCCAGTCATAGGTGGCTTGCGCTGTCGACGCATTTCAAGCTGCAGTACAGGGCGGACGTCAAAACCAGGATGCCGATGCACTCTCCAGAAGGCCCCACCTTCAGCCATCTGATGCCCATGGTCAGAAGGAATGGGACATGGTCCATCAGTTCACCCGTGATCATGTTGATCCAGATGCTGTCCAGCTCGATCCGGACATTGTGGCCGCCATTTGCCACAGCTGTCTGCTTAGGGCTGAGAACCCCGCGGAGAGTTGCATTGCCTTGGTCGAGACGCTGAGCATGTCTGTCACAGCCATTCCAGACAGCTACGCGAGCGAATCTCAAGGGTCGCTTAGTCGTGGCCTTCGTTGTCTCACCCCGACCTCCGTGAGAAGCAAAGGGCAGATCCCAGTCTACGGAAGTGATCTACCAACTTGAAACTGGCGAGAAGGTCCCTCCCACCGCTCGGAAGGAGTTGCCTGAAGTCGCTCTTCTGCTGAGGGAGTGGAACTGCCTTGAACTCCAAGATGATATCCTCTATCGACGACAGGATGGAGAACATGTCTCGTTTCCAGCTTGTGCTGCCAGAGGAGCTCGTTCCATGGTCCTTACCAGTCTCCACGACGACATGGGTCACATGGGGTGGAGAGGACCCTTGATCTTGTGAGATCACGCTTCTTCTGGCCACGAATGGCAGCAGATGTGGAAATGAAGATCAAAACATGCAATCGCTGCATTCGACGCAAAGCACTTCCTGAACGAGCTGCACCACTGGTGAATATCAAAACCAGCCGGCCACTTGAACTGTTGTGCATGGACTATCTGGACACTTGAGCCCGATCGAAGCAACACTAAAGATATCTTGGTGCTCACAGATCATTTTACTAAATACGCCGTGCCATTCCAACTGCCAATCAGAAGGCGTAAGACGGTCGCTAAATGTCTGTGGGAGAGCTTCATCGCACTATGGCATCCCCGAGCGTCTGCACACAGATCAAGGCCCGACTTTGAATCCCATCTCATCAAAGAACTGTGTGACATCACTGGTATTGAGAAACACGGACCACGCCATATCATCCTCGTGGAAATCCCGCCGAGAGGTTTAATAGAACTTTGCTGAGTATGTTGGGTACTCTGGAACCCGAGCAGAAGAAGAGATGGAAAGAGTATGTAAAACCGTTAGTTCATGCGCATAATTGTACCAGGAATGAAGTTACGGCTATACTCCTTACGAGCTTATGTTTGGTCGCTCACCAAGGCTACTCAGTCGACTTAGCCTTTGGCCTCCCAGTTCGAGACACGTCTTCAACCTCGCACTCCCAATATGTGCAGAATCTTTCGCTCTCGGCTGGAAGAGAGAGTTACCAGCTTGCATCCAAGAATGCAGCCAAGTCGGCTGAAAGAAATAAGACCCGCTTTGATCAACGGTCAAACCTTCTGTCCTGGAAGAAGGGGACCGTGGTACTGTCCGCAATGTTCGCCTCAGAGGTAAACACAAGCTGGAGGACAAGTGGGAGGAGGACATTTATGTTGTTGTCAAGCGAGCTGGTGATCTTCCTGTTTACACTGTACGACCTGAAACTGATCCATCAGGCGAACTCGAACTCTACACAGAGATCTCTTGCTTCCATGGTTCTTACTCGAACGCAAGGAGCCGGAACTGCCACACGTTACAACTGGGCGCAGACCTCAAACCCGAAGTCAAAAGGAGTCAGTTGTGATCCAGAGGAATGGTTGAGTGAGGAAGTGGAGCATAGATTCCATCGTTTACCAGTTTCACATCCTGTAAGGTTCTACGTTGACAGCACTCTTCCAGTCACATCCTCGGCCAGTACTAGTGCTGTTCCTGAAACCACCTACTTATCTGCAAGTAACTTACCTGTTGATGGGGAGTCCTTTCAAGCATCCGACGCTGATCCATCTTCGTCCAGTGAGGAGGAGGATGACGCTTTATCCCTGGAGAGCCTGAGGAAGGAAGGGGACAGAAGCTGGAAAATACTTACCAGTACCCGAAGACCCTGTCGGCCCTGAGACGAGGCCACCTGAGGGAGATCTAGAGCTCGGATGCCCAGTAGAGACATCACCCAGTGGGCCATCAGCATCTGATTCTGCTGAAGCACCCACCTCTATTTCTAACTCTGGGGATGGGGTTGCTACTGAGGCGCTTACACCTGACCAATCTATCCGTCATTCTTCACGAGCGAGGCAACCACCCAAAGGTTACAGTATTCTGCTTTAGGCAAGCCGTTAATCTCGGGTCGTAAACGCTTTTCCACAGTTTAGCCGACGCGTACGGTGAAACTTTTAGCACTCCTGTATCTGACTTTGTTTATGTCCCCATGTCAATATAGTTAACCTGCACCGGAGTTGCATGGTTTTAGTGGGGGAGGGTGTAACCCAGGTCACAAATCCTGTTCCTGCCTGTCCTATATGCGCACCTTTCTGCCGTAGTTTTTTTTCTCCCCGTTTGATCACGTGGTTTGCGTGTGCCTGGGGGAAATTTGCATGACTTTTAGTCACGTGAGTCAGCCGACCAATCAGCGCCGTTTTCCCAATGACGTCACGCGGTCACATGACACGGCGCAGCAAATTGCGTGAAGTAATAAGGCGCCGCGGTCTCAGTTGATAGCTGCAGTGGGGGGAGCCGGTTGAGACACGAGGTTCAGGTTTGTCTATGCTATTTCCATTATTTTATCGTAAATTCCGCTTGATACTGATTGTACAACCTGTCATATTGTAGGAGCTTCCTACCGCGGCTATATCTCGCTCGAGGGGCTCATGTGTGAGGCTTAATTCGCGGAATTGGTGAGTGTTTGTGTGATTGTGCTAGTGTTAGCTTACCCGCAGCCATGCTTTTTAATGGGCGCGGTTAGCATACACCATTCTGTACACTTTATGCCTGGTTCTGTCAAAGGAATCTTGTAACATATATGGACAAAACATTACATGTCTGCACATTCATTCTATTAAAATATATTGATTGCATTGTTAGTTTTTAGGCATTTTCAAGTACTTTTGCTAATTGACTGATTTTAGCACTTTAGCTTCAATTTGTTGATTTTGTAATGTACATTTAATGATTCTTTTTGCCACAGCTAGTATTTTTAGCATTTGATGGGATATCACTGTTTACAATATATTGCTGTGGCATTTATCTAATGTGATTATGGTTATGAATCATACTTTTGAATTATTTATGGTGCAACTAGTACTATATTTTGGATTTTTGTGTGTGCACACTGAAGCTAATGATACATAGCCTTTGTTATTAGGGTTATTGTATTTTTTGTATTTATTGAAACTTTGGTCCTGTTGTTCAGGCCAGGTTTCTTGGACCAGATGGCGAGCTAGAAGCAGGCTTCGAGCCTACAGAGCTACAGAGCCCAGAGCTGAGTCAACTGCAGAGCCGCAGTCCTCCCGCCGGTCCGGTAGGGGGCTCCTTGCAGCCTATAACTCTCTCCCCACTCACTCTCTCGCCCGTTGCCCACCAACGCCATACATACATCATCACAAACTCTCTCAGTGCACTTACCCTCCCTTCTGGATTTCTGGTTTAACCCAGCCGTGGGGTTAAGAACTGTGGGCGGGCTGGGAAGAAGTTCTTGTGCTGTGTTGATCTCTATTTGTTGGACTCTCGACACTTATCGACAATATTCATCTGCTGGACTCTTTGCTTATTGCGAATCGAACCATTTGCAAAGCTCTGGATATTTGGAATGTTTTTGTTTTTCTTCAATCTTCACTCATGCTGTACATATTGTAAATATTGAATGGCCATTCTCACTGGTTGTTTGTATTGTATGTCATTCACTTTAATTCACAATATATGGTGTTGCACCACCCAAAATTTCAGTCTCCTGCCCTTCCCTCCATGAGCTGAACCTTAGTCTTCTGTTACTAGCCCAATACCACATTCCATTGCACTATTACATTGTTACACCCTTATTACTGTGTTATTACACAACATCTTTAACACAGGTGTTACAGAGGCACTAGGGAACACCAGCCTGTTCAGGTTCTTACGGCTGTTGAGAAAAAGGTTTATTGCGCAGGGGCTCTACCTGTGACATCACAATCTGGGAAATTCAAAGTGTTTGGTGAGGCTCAGAGGCAAAGGACTTTTTACAGAGGATCACTGAAACAAGCGAGAATGAAGTGAATACGACACTCAGGAGTTTCGTAAAGGCGAGAACAACATTCTAAAATGATTAAAAGCTCAAAAATGTAGAGCTATATGTTCTGTAATATGTATTATGTGTCATGTCAGAGCTTTACCTTTTTTATAGACCGGTTTCAAAGTTTGTAAACATTATGCACTTCCGGTATGAGCGCACACATTGGCCCCAAAACATTCCCGGGTTTACAATCGTGACAATGGCGGATAATGACAGGTGCGATCAGTCATCGTATTTAAAGTCCCTTCAGCCAACAGATCGCGACGGCTCTTTAAGGAAGTTAACCTTAAGCACAGGTACAGTTACCCGATCCTTACGGACGACCTGATCATGAGTGGGAAGCGGACATATCAAAAATACCGGCAACTGAACGGCCCCACATTTATATGTATCTCATAAATTCGCCAAGCGCGTGGACGAAGGAGAATTTAAGAGCGTATAAGTCTTTAGAAGTGGACAATTTCGTGGAATGTGGTCATGTCCAACCTTTGAGGATGCACAAAATTTTGTATCGTCAAAGCCGGAGTTTTACCAAGTCAAAGGCAAAGACACAAGACGGAACTGTACCAGGCCTGGGTGGATGCACATAAGACCAAAGGATCTGTTCTGACAGCCATATAGTTTATAAATACCTGATATAAAGTGATCACTGCAAACACGAGTCTTGTCAGTGGTCCAGTCTTCTCGTCTGTGGCTCATATCCACAGACGGCGGCGGTGCTGTTTAAATGCGCCTTTTCCTTTAGGAATCCGATAAAAAATCAGTCCGTTTCCTTTTACCTGCCTGTTCGTACAATCAACGGCACAACACGATGGCATTTTGGTACAATACAAGCAGCTCGAATTTCACCTTCCTGAACGTACAAACCGCGATAAAAACAGTTTGTTTTGGGTCCGAGTTGCGCATGTGCCCATCATATATATGTGACGTGTCATGAAATCCGCCTATTGGCCATCACTTTACAGAAATAAAATAATTCTGGAGCACGACAAACCGTTTAAAATGAGCTAGATCTGTTTTTCAGGTTTTAACACAGTCAAAATCAGGTACAAAGTAAAACGTGCCAAACACTAAAATACAAGACCTTTAAAAACAGCGGTCGCACGAACACCACAGGCCTAGAAAAGTGCATCTGTATCACTGTCACGGGGGAGGCTCTCTCGTCTTACCGTGTTTTTCGCCACTCGAGCTGCTGGAGATCCATTTCTCTTCGGGGTCAGTGGGGGGCAGCGTCTCTGATGTGAGTGGGCACAGACATGGATGACAACTCTTCTTCCATAAGAGAATCAGCTCTTTGAAATCACAAACAGAGCATGAAGGAACGTCAGATCTGTCAGCAGCTCCGGAGTGGGGTTTGTGTTTGTCCTTGTGAGATTCCTGCCTGAGGATCAACGGGGACAGAGGACGGAGACGAGTGTTTTAGCTCAAATCCGGTTTGGTCCGATCCAGTTTAGCTTTATTTATTCAAATTAACACATTAAATACAATAAAGCATAAAAACTAAATAAGCAAGTCAATAAAAAAACATACAAAAATACTAAAAAGTCACCAACTGCTTCAAAAGAGCTCCTAACAGATCATATTTGGCACACACAGCAAAAAGTGAAGTGTTAAAATTGACGTTCACAGAATTAATTTTAACATTTTCTCAGGGTTTATATGAGTCCAATCTGTTATAGAGTTAATTTAACATTTTTGGAAATGTTAATGATGTAACACTGGACCAAAGTTCCTGTTTAACCCAATCAAGAGTTATATTAACGTTTTGAGAGTAAATTGTTTATATTAGAATTTTGATTTAGCTAAACAACACACAAAGGTGTTTTATTTTTACACTTAATTTTAGTGAATTTAAGATGAAATTCTGTACAAAACTGGTTTAAACGGGTCTTCTCTCTGGCGGGAGCAGTGGTGGGTGAGAGGAGCCAAATTAACACTAAGGGGAGTTGAATTAACTTCAACCACATCAACTCTGTGCTATACTATTAAACAGACTATAAGTCGCACTTTTCGGGGGAAATTTATTTTATAAAATCAGAGACGAAGAACTGACATTTCGTCTTGAAAGGCGAGTTACAGAAGTTATAGTAATAAAAACAACTGAATAGAGAAGAATCTGTGCATCATTCATTCCTTTTTTAATATGGAACCAAAAATAAGAAAACGAAAAAACAACTCTTTTCTTTATTATTTGTCTCTAAAACCAAAATGAAAAAAATAGATAACGATTTTATTTTATTTTTTCATTTTTGATTCAGATATATGATTCATATATATGGTCTGTGGACTGTCAGTGTGAAGAATGTAATATATAAGTCGCACCTGAGTATAAGTCGCAGGAACCACCCAAACCCTGAAAAAACTACTTATAGTCCGAAAAATACAGTACTGTGACAATAAAGTAAAGCCTCATATGCAGGTGCTTCTGTGCCAAACATGATCTTTTCGGAGCTCTTTTGAAGCAGTTGTCCGTATCAGTGGTTTTCCGATTCTAGATTCTATTCAGATTCTATTGTTTACTCTGTATTTTGTCATTGAAATACTGGAAACGTCAATTCCCAAATATAAAACCCGATCATTTCTATGACTGAGGCGGCAGAAGCTCAGTGTTTGTCCACTGATCCAAAGGTTCAAATGCCGGTCACTCTCCGTCTGGTGTGATTCCCGCTCCCGCAGATGAATCCTCTGCCCTACGAAGGCATTTTTGGGGGGTATTTGAGACCTCCTTTATGACGTGGATAAATATCGTGAAAAATATTGAGCTCAAAATTGACCTTTGACCCTTATTTGGCAGCGGCATGTGGCAAAAATAAGGAGTCGTGCAAAGGCAAAACTCTAAACAAATTCTAGTCAAGTTAAGAAAGTTTTATCACGATTTGAGTAAATTTCACTTGACAAGTAAAATGATCTGCAGTGGAACAAGACCTTTTGTGCTTAAAATATGAAAATACATCTGGCTACACTTATTAAAATAAGAAACAAAATCAAATGCTGCTTGAATTAAGAAAAAAACACTTATTCCACCGGCAGATCATTTTACTTGTCAAGTTGAATGAAATAAAGTAAAACGATCTTAATTAAAGTCATTTGAACTTACCTGCATATTGGTTTTTCCTAATAGTTTCTGCCTTTTGCCTTTGCACGACTCATTATTCGTGCCGCTTGATACAAAGGCAGAGTACAGTCGCTGCCAAATAAGGGTCAAAGGTCAGTTTTGAGCTCAATATTTTCCGCATACAAATATTTCTTCATTATAGCAACGAGGTGTCAAACTTTGGGAGCCTATTAAACTTTTGTCTGGACAAAACAGAAACTTTAAAGTCATTTTCCTCAGTCATTTAAGGACTTTTGCCTCTGTAGGACAGTAGTGTCAGTGGGTCCTTTGGCAAGACACTTAACCCGTGAATGTGAGTGATTCCTTGATGTAGAGTGACTTGCAGGTGGAAAAGCGCTGCATAACAATGTGACCTTTTACCATTTACTGACTAGACCCAAGTCCTGCTGCATTACAGCAAAAATCTGCAGATGAATCCTTTTATTTTTATCTTCTTCCCCCCCGTCTGTATTTAACAATATTGGCCAATAGTCTTTGTGGATTAACCAGTCACAGCTCTTGTTTCGGTGGAAATTCGACGCGTAAAAACTTTTTGGCCAAGGTGCAAGTCCACAGCACCTACATGAAACAGCAGACACCGCCAGCTCTCTGACTGGTTTTTATGTGCGTTTCCGCATAGATTTACCCATTAAGAAGACTTTACAATGTACGAATGACATCCGTTTGGAGTAAAAACTAGTGCTGTCAATCCATTAAAATATTTAATCGTGATTAATCTCATGAATGTCATAGTTAACTCGCAATCAGTCGCAAACTAACTGCACATTTTTGGCCCTTGAAAAATAATTAAAATCCTCTTATCAACAGAGAAAATTGAATGGGCTTTGTGCAAATGTTTATTTTTTTAAATTGCAACTGTGTTTGTGACCGTGTTTGTCGCCCCATCTGCCCCAATCATAGAGCTATAATAAAATCTATTATTAAATGTATTATAGATCCAGGGCACTGACGTCCTCACACGAGCTGTTTCCATGTGGCAGCAGCTCGTGGATCTGCAGCAGCGAAGCTTTAGAGGAGAAAATAAGTCCAGCAACAGAAATATCTATTAAACGGTAAGACAGATGTGAGTCCTGCTGCAGTTTGCTCCTCCAGGAGTTTATGGAGATAAAACAGCTCAGAGCAGTGAGGACAGAGACTGCAAAACTTCTGTTGCTGTAGGTAGGAAGGTAAGTCTGAATTCGCTGCATGTTCTGAAGTGGACTTTATTTCATGTTTTCCTAGTTTAAATAAGGTCAGCGCACACACAGGGCGTCTGTGTTTCGTACAAATTGTTTTCCTTCCTGTTTACAATCGGATCCTGTAGATTTCTAATGTTGCAGCAGTGGCCACAGTTTATGAAAACACTAGTTTTTGACTAAAAAAATAATAATAATAACGCTGCTAAAAAAAATGAACACTGTTAAAATTTACTGTTAAGCAGTTTTTGCCACTGGTGCCCCCTGTGGCAGCTGGAATTCCCTGTGGTCTCCCATCCAAGTACTAACCAGGCCCTGCTGAGCTTCTGTGATCTGACAAGTTCAGTCTTGGACAGGCTGGTATGGCTACAGCGATATTTTTGACAGCACTTGTAAAAAAACATGTCAATGCAAAATAAATAACTAAGTACAAAAATCGAAAGACAAAGGGGAGATACACTGGGGCTCTTGCATTAGCACCTGCACCAGCTCGAGTTTGGTTCTCTTGTTCGTCACTTTGGGCTGGGGTAAAATGGACCAGTGAGTTTTGGTCAGGAATCATCCAGTACCATTATAAGCAGACTCCAGTGCGGTTCACTTGAGACGTGAAGCTAATCAGACTCAATTAAACCCAACAGTCAACCTGAACCTTCAGATCTAATCAACCTGAGCTCCTGTAGCGCCCTGAGCTCTACACGCCGTACAGCGAGGAGGGAGTCAGTGAGTCATGTTAATCCATAATCGGACTAAAATAAATCAGGTTCTGGGGCCGCACGTAACAGCAAAGTTTACGTTCATCAGGCGTAAGTCTATATACAGTCACATCTTACCTGGAGCCACGTCTTTCTAACCCAAACAGTGGTAAATAGTGATAAAATACGTCATAAAACTGAAAAAGATGTTTTGAAACATGCGGGTGATGACTTCCTTTGGGCTCTATTGGCAATAGAACTCTAATAGACTCTAAAACTGAGAAATGGGCCAGTTTACTTCATCTAGATCTCATTGTATTCTTTCTTTTTGAATGTTATTCAAATCTGATGCAGTTACATTTTTGTTTTCAAGTGACCGAAACATGAAATGAAACAGAAAAATGCCATAATCTGTACAATTTACCCTTATGTCACAGATAATACTCCCTACAACTGCTTCTGCTTTGACTTCTGAGATGCTTCCACCAAAATAGCAAAATAAAAACACCAGGATCATGTAGAGCGAGATAATATGAACAATTTAAGACCAAAATGATGACTCTCAGTTAGAGAGAGACCATTTTTCTATGCAAGTCAATTGAAGCCAAAGTGGAGCTAGAAGCGCCCCCACGAACACTTCTTATGTGTAACACGGTGGCTGGCAGGTGAGCCATTCTCTTGTGCTCGGGACTCGGGGAAAACCGACCTCCACCTCGAGAAGGTGCGATGGAACGGCCAAACAAATTGAGGTTCCGGAAAAACAAACTTGACCCAGTTCGGTGCAGACTGAGTTGGATTTACGTCACAGTAAAAATGTCGTCGCTCACAGTAAACGGGGAGAATTGTCTTTCCGTCATTTTGATGTGTTGAGTCTGTGTAGAGAAAGTGTCTTCGAAAAACTTTGCAGTGACCTTTAGACTTTCTTTCACATCATTTGACAGTCGACAGAAGTTTTATTCTGAGTATGTAATCGTCAGACTGTCATAATTGAGTGTCCAACATGTAACGTTAACTAACAGACTCTGTTTATGAGCAGGAGCGATACCTGACGTCACATCAAACTTTCTCAAGCATCCATATTTTCCCCGACTCTTGCAATGGAAGCATTTACAATGGATGTCGGGAGAACTGACTCGGATTTGGATGGACTACCGACATCCACGAAAACGCGGCATATGTCCATTTTTATTCTTTGGTGCACAGTCCGGATCCTCACCACAGTGGGTGGATAAGCAGTGCAGGGGTCAGGGTCCAGCACAGTGAGGGCAGGAATACCAAATAATTTAAAGTAGCGAGGGGAGCTCAGACCATAATAATAATAATGCATTTAATTTAAAAGTGCCTTTCTGGGCACTCAAGGACACCGTAAAACAACAATTAAAACACATAATTAAAAACAATCAGACAGGACAGGCCGGGTTCTAAAACATCAGGACATTAATGTTGGTCGGCTAATTTAAATAAATGGGATTTGAGTCTGGGTTTGAACATTGAGAGTGAATCAGGATTACGGAGGTCGGGCGGGAGTGAGTTCCAGAGCTAAGGAGCAGAGTTCTGTTGGGAGTCCATTTTTGTACGACCGTTTTCTACGGAAGCCCGGAGTGCTCACAACAAATGCAAACACCGCAACACAACAAAAAGCCACAACGGAAGAGGCTGTGAGACTCTGTGTTTTACAAAGGACCATAAATTACTTTTCAACTTTGTTCACTTCCCCATTCCTTTACTTTATTTATTTATTTATGGGACAGTGCACATTAATCAACATTTACATGTAAATATGCCAGAATTAGCCAGACGGCTATTTTTCATCTGTAGTCCCAGGACAGATGTTGGGTGTCCAACATGTTTTAGGTTGATGGGGGAAACCGGAGTACCCGGAGGAAACCCATCCAGACACGGGGAGGAACATGTAAACTCCACACAGAAAGGCCCGGGCAACCCGGGGATCGAACCCGCAACCTTCTTGCTGTGAGGCCTGAGTGTTGCCACTCAGCCACCGTGCCGCCTGGCCAGTTTGCTGAGTCCCAAAACTTTTTTGTTTGGGATGTATCCGATGTGGACCTTGCCAAAGAAAGGCACCAGGTGATGCTCGCAGAGGGAAAACATGTCTATGTCCTTCACAATCACCATCTCGTTGTGGTCCTCGTCGAATATCGCGTCATTTAAAACGTCGTAGATGGTTTCGTGGTAGCCTTTGGTGAGGAACTGCATGGCCTTGGCGGCTCGGAGCGGAGTCCGGAGGAGCCCCTCTCAGTCCGCGTCCTCGCCGAGCTCCCGGAGGATGCACGCGTACGCCGCCTCGATGGCCGGCAGACGGGACTGGTCCTCCGCCTCTTTACGGGAGGTTTCGTGCTGTCGGCGCGCGGCGGACTTCTTGGCGTCGATGATAAGGTCGCTGAAGTCGTTGTTGAGGTGGACACCCACGGCTGTTGCTGTTGCAGTTGCAGTGGCCGTTCATGTTGAGCTTCGGCGCGGATCGAAGAGGCGTGAAGTGAAGTGAAGTTCTTCCACTTGGTCCATCGGAAAATAGAGTTCCGCAGTCACTTCCGTTGTGGTTGTTGTGGCATTTTAATTTTTGTCACAACATTTTTATTTGTGTTGCAACGTTTTTTGCGGTGTTTGCATTTGTGTTCCCCGGTCGGAGTAGAGTCCCGCGGTCATTTCCATTGTGGCTTTTTGTTGTGTTGCGGGGTTTTAATTTTTGTCTCGACATTTTTCTTTGTGTTGTGGCGTTTTTATTTGTGTTGCGATGTTTTTATTTGTGTTGCGACGTTTGCATTTGTGTTCCCCGGTCGGAATAGAGTCCCGCGGTCACTTCCGTTGTGGCTTTTTTTGGTGTGTTGTGGCGTTTGCGTTTGCGTTGAGACATTTGTATTTGTGTTGCGGTGTTTTTCTTGGTGTTGTGACTTTTGTATTTGTTGTGAGTCCTCCTGGGTCGGAATAGAGTCCCGCGGTCACTTCCGTTGTGGCTTTTTTTGGTGTGTTGTGACGTTCGCATGTGTGTTGTGGTGTTTGTATTTGTTGTGAGCCCTCGCAGCTTCCGTACTTTTCCCTTAATAAATGAATAATTTTGTTGTGAACTTGTGGCCTCGCGTTCAAAGGCGAAGACACAACAGTAGAGCCATCACACTGTAATAAAACTGCTCCATCACCACAGTCTTTTATCAAGATATCGTAGACTTTGGTGAATCTTTAAGGTTTCTATGAGCAAAAACCCATTTCCCGATTCCACTGTGTAAGAACTTTAATCCTGAACATTACGGAAATACTCACAGACAGATCGTAAACAGAACATTATAATTCTCCGGGGGCCATTCGTCTCCACGCATCTGGCATTATAAAAGTGCTGGAGTGTGCAGAACGCGCTCCAGACGCCATCTCTGTAATCTTAATCCATTTGAGAGGTCGTCCTGCTCCTGCCTGTGCTCCTGTCGCCGCCCCTGTCCGTGGTCCTGCCTGTGCTCCGGAGCATGGGCCCTGTCACAGATAAGCCCTCTCCAGACGCACGTATCTCCTGTACGAGCCGCGGCGCATTCAGGGCACTCTCCGGCAGTCAGATAAGGCCGAGGCGACGGCTTCACTGTCCACTCACGGCGACACAAACAGAGCTTCACCGTTTCCACACAAACACACACGGGACAACTGTTGGGGCCATTATACCGAGCTAACACAATCACTACAAACGGTCCACACTCGAGTAACTGAACGAGGAGTCTTTGGGCTGTGAAAGGTGCGTTAACGACTCTGCCACTGCGCCTCCAGATGTCCTTTGCAGTTACACGCAATGGGCCGTTTTATTTATCTAGTTTTAACTTTTATTTTTAACGCCGCACTTTGGAAACGCACTTTATTTGGAAGGTAGAGCTGGGCTAAAAATGCCAAGTCCAGAATGTTATCTTTGTGTTTCTAACACAGAGGAAAATCACTCCCCTCGGCTAAACTAACTGCGAAACGTGATCGTCCAGTCAGATTTGCTTATTTCTGTGATGCGCGTAAAACGAAGGAGCTCATTGGTCATTTATAAACACAATGACATTTCTTCATTTCAGATGAACAGTCTCTTACATTGATTCTACAGAAAACCATTATGTTTTTATAGTCTCCTGTGATTTTTTCCCCCCGTTTTTTCTTCGTTAGCAGACATAGTTGTTTTACCATGGACAGACCATGTGTGTCCCTGACTGGCAAATCCACCTGTCAATAGAGGTTTTTCACACAACAGCCTGAAGTGTCCTGCTGTAGGTTTGCAGAACTTCCAGTTAATGTTTTTTTGTGGTAAATGTCTAGAATATTCTCCAAAAGCTTCATAAATTTGCCCCATCACCAAATCTTCAACCAACAAGGTCCACAAAGGAGAAACATTCTTTATGAAGAATTTATCCACAACGATCAAGGGAAGAAAGACGAAAACTTAAAGGAAACAACAACAAGCATCAGTGAAACGACTGAGCAACACTAACGTTCTGGTCCTGAAGAAAACAGAAGGAACTTTTTCACTCAGACTGAATTTACTATTAAAGTTAAAAATAAATTTCATGATGTGGATATGAGACAGACAGACTTGTGCAGTTTGAATGTGACACGTCTCTAGGACCATAACGTTTTGCTCAGTCGTTTCACTGATGCTCGTCGTTGTTTCCTTTAAGTTTTCGTCTTTCTTCCCTCGATCGTCGTGGATAAATTCTTCATGAAGAATGTTTCTCCTTGGTGGACCTTGTTGGTTGAAGATTTGGTGATGGGGCAGTTTTATGAAGCTGGTGGAGAATACGGCACATTTACACACACATTTACCACAGAAAACCATTAGCCGAAAGTTCCTTCGAGCCGTTGTGAAAAAGGTCAATCACGCCCCCTCAGAACTCAGGGAGACTCACCGGTGACCAGACACTTATTTTTGGGAAGTCTTGAACTACTGTGTGTTCTGATCCGAGGCAAAGACTGAATATGAAATAGAAATCTTTACAGAAAGGTAAAACATGACCTTCTGACTGAGGATGTACCAGATGCATTATGTAACTGAACTGATGGGAAAAATCACCCACCTGCTTGTCTCCATGGAGATGTCATTGCTTAGCCTGGACTGTGTCACAGTTTGGCTTTAGTCTAGGGTGACCAGATGTCTCTATTTACCCGGGACAGTCCCAGTTTTGAGCCCTATGCCCCCTGTAACAGGAGACTTATCCAAAACCACTGATTTGTCCCAGTTTTATACTAGAAATGTCCCTGGCGTCTCTCTTTTTGACCAATTTGAAACCTGTAAACAGTAAAGAGAGGCATAAATTGTCATTTGTTGAGGTAAAATACAGGAAAGCTGTAAAAATCCTAGAAAAGTAGGTGACTCACCTCAAGGGGCTTTTCCTTAATAAAGTTAAATAAAAATGACAAAAACACAAAGAAAATGTGACACATTAGTGCCAAGTGTATTACAGTTTTCCTTAATTAGGAACTTGTTTAACAATTTTATCATTACCAACCAGCCCAAATGTAACGCAGTGTGTAGGTGAGGTGCACTGACTGCGAAGGAAAGTGATCAGAAGTAGATTCGATAAGGAGCCATAAAGTAAGTGAATGAAAAGCGGACACAAAATAAGGTTGGTAATGTGAAAGACGTATTATGTTATTACCTTTATAAATTAATAGGACTGCAATAATAACAATGACCTCACATATGATGATACACATATATATTATATAGATATGTCATCAGATTGTATTGAATGAAGCAAAACAAAACACTTCAGTTCGAAACCAGTGAGTTCTGTGAGTTCATATACTGTGCATTTGGATTGTAGTTCATGCAAAGCCGAACAGTCCGTCGTTCAGACTGAGACTCAAAGTTTTTAGAGTTTGTTATAGATCCAGTCAGATAGGAAAAGAACAGTTCGATCTCCTACCACAAGGAGGTGTGATCATAGCTCGATCATCACAGACTCACAGCTGAGGTTTCCATCACAGAGAGGGAACCTGCACAAGGTCAACAGAAAAACCCAAATTACATGTTATAAATTAGTTTACGGGCTATAAACTCATTACATTACCTTACAATGTGAGCGAATTGCATTAATAATAATCATCCAATAATTGTCAACATTTTGATAACATTATTCTCATATATGAATAACTCAGTGCACTTTTAAGTTAACTTTAGCTTTGAAGCTAATCATCCATCTGTATCAAAAAGCATTAATACATTAACAATAGTTGCGCAACAAAATAAAGTATGTAGCTACATTCATTGAAATACATAGTTCAAAACACACCAATAACGAGTTCAAACGACATAAATTAGGATGTCCTTTACTTACTAAAGGTTTGGCCTTTAATTCGGCAAGAATAGAAATTAGATTTATGTCTGTATTTAGTCAATACGAATGTAAATAAATAAATCGCGGCACACCTGCCAGCTTAATTGCTACCGGGGTTAGCATTAGCAGCATTACTATTAGTCCCAACAAGGATCACATTTAAACTCAAACGGACAGCGGGTTTAAACAGTATAACTCACCGCTGAGCGGAGGGGTTGAATGCTTTGTATGAAAGCAGTGTAGAAAGTCTTTTGAGCAGCAATCAATGAGGAGCACAACCAGCACGGCAGCCACAGTGAACAGCAGCAGGTAGTCGCCAGAGGCACTCTGGGTAATATTGTAATTTGGCTCGGTGACACAGCAAGAGGGGGTGGTACTTTAGATCACGCAGGTTACACAAACCAGGGATGCCCCAGTTTTTTATTTTGAAAATCTGGTCACCCTACTTCAGCCCTAACCCTAACCCTAACCCTGAGGCAAAAACACACCAAACTTTTTTCTTATACACCTCTACATAATTTCAGGCGTTAAGGGGTTAAACGTGTCACTTGGCATTGATTTCACACCCAAAATAATTTGCAGATCTTATTTATATCTATATATCTGTGTACTACTTTTGTCTTTCACATGTTTAAGATGTAAAATATATAGAAAACATTTTGTCAGATGCCCTTCACACCAAACACCGTGAAACGTGTCCATGTTCATACAAAGTGTTTATGGGTGCACTTCTGGCTCCATTATCTCTGGTTCCAATTGACTTTACATTGGAAAATTGTCTCTGTATCTGCTGCAGTCAGACTCGACATTTTGGTCTTAAACTTTTCGCATTAACCCACTCTACATCATCCTGGTGTTTTTATTACACTATTTTGTCCATAAATAAATTCCTACTCCTAATATGAAACTCTAACAGCCTCGTGAGTTTCATTTGACTGGAGCTGAACACTCCCTTAATCCTCTTCATCCTATATGTCTACGGATAGGACACATTTTGGCCCTGCTTCCTCTTCGTGGGTGGTCACACGCTGTACCCACTGTGCCACCGCGTCCTCACCGGGAGCTGTTTGTGCTGCAGCTTTGTTCTGCGGTCACTCCACATCACAGAGGCAGCCCACATCACACCTCTCCTCGCCCGAAGCCCCCCAAAGGTGTCCCCGGAAGCCTCTGAGCGCTGCTGCAGAATACAGAGGCGATACCGGTACGTGTCTGAGTCCTCCTCCGAGACTCGTGCGTGTTTTATCAACATTTTCAGCGCTCAGTCAAAACAAGGCTCTCCCCGTGCCGAGTGGGTCTGTGTGCGGAGGCTCTGTGTTTAGTCCCTGCAAATATAAGGGGATTAAAGTCAGAGAGACGAGCAAATGGAGTGCCGGGGTTCAGATCATAAGCGCTGGAAAATGAGAGGCAGATTTTGGGCTTGTCTTCCTCCGATGGACTGCTGTGAGAGCCGAGGCCGTGCTGCAGGATGGAGGGACTTTGGTTTTCGCCGTCTAGTCCGACATCCCTTCATTACAACATCCCTGTATTTAGACATCCTGGTATTATGTCATGCTGGTTTTCCAACACTTTTTGGTATTGCCTTTTACATCTCTCGCTGTCCATGGTGCTGAATGTATGCAATGAATATAAAGCTGTGAGCATGATCGCGTCATTTGTTTCCTGTCTACAGTAAAAACCACTCGCTCTGAGACTGTGAAGTGTTCAAGGATCAGAGCTCAAGTCAAAACTGTGTTATTATTATTTGTGGAGCAATACTTCAGATACAGGATTTTTAAAGGATAAAAGATTGGAGATAAAGTCCACAGGAAGTCACTCTTGCTGATCTGCAGCTTCACCTCCATCCGTGCACTGTGTGGGTGTAAACAGACACACGTGAGAAACTATGTCCACTTTTTTTTTTTTTTTTTTATGTCTCAAACTGGATTCACAGCGCCGTTTTTTGGACTGGAGCCATTATTTGCGGAGGGCAATTTCTATGGATAACATGGATGAGATGCTGCACTTTAAAATTAGTGAGTTATAAAGTCTTCTCATTGAGCTGGCGCAATGAACTTGATTGGTTATTTACAGTATTTAGGCGATATGGAGTTCTCCTCAGATAACCTACACGACACTCTTGTTCTGGCCATAAGCCTCCAGCTCCTCCTGTAGCCATAATGAAGTCCCTGCTGATCCCTGGTTGTGCATTCAAGCTGGCAGAGCTCATCAGTGATTGGTGCATCAACTTCAAGCTGGCACATCCCCTTCCTGCTGACTGGTGCACCACCTTAACATCTGACCGATCCTGGGCCTTCAGCTGAGGCCGCTACCCTTTAAAATGATCCTCCGCCTGCCACTCTGGGCCACTGTTCTGCCTGTGAGCTGCATGCCACTTGTTTTGTCTCTTTGGGTATTGTTTGGTTGAGACACTAGTAGTCATTCGTGACTTTGTTTGAGACTGTTTAGAGCCTCCTTTTGTTAATCCTTGTAAATAAACTCCCTCTTAGTTTTTTTAACTTTACCTTTCTTTTAAATAAATCACAACTTTTAGTTTTACCATTTTACATCTTGGTTATTTTGTTATTTCTCCTGTCCCTAGCAGAGCTCGGTCGTAACACTCTTTTTTTAAAATGCATGACTGGTTCCCATGGTGATCAGTTTGGACATTTTTCCATGATCTGACTTCCTGTGTGGCCGAAGTATTCTCTGATCGAGCATCTGACGATATATGGGAGCACCAAGTATAATGCGCCATCACAGATTATCCATGTTGGAAAAGCCGAAAAATAGTGAAGTGCCGCTACTCCAACAATGGGGAAAAAAAAAAGTCGAAGCAGTGGGATTGTGACGCAGTGGGATTGTGGCGCAGTGGGATTGTGGCGCAGTGGGATTGTGGCGCAGTGGGATTGTGACGCAGTAGCCCCATCAAACCTCGCACTAGCCCACGGTAGCTACTTTACCTGGTTTCATTCATTCCGCTCCCGTTCCCCATCTGTCCTCTTCGTTCCCCGCTGTATTTACCGTCCGGCACCACCGCAGTAGTTCTGGGTGCACACGAGTCCACTGTCGAATCATCCATATTCATAACCTCAACTTCAACCAGTATATCACTCCCTACAATAAAATATGTATCTTTTTTTTCCCCCAGTTCTTCTACAGGTGCAGGGATCTGCCCGTGTTGTTTAATATATTTTTCTGTGCTTTTCTATATTTCTGTTGATATAATTAACTTGGGTTTTAGAGGCAGAACTCACGTTAAAGTGTTAATTGACTGAGTCCCTCCCTCAGTCAGTTTGGACCTGGACCTTTACGTGGAAGGTGAACCAATAGATCGTGAAGCGTATTCCTGCTGTCGTGTAGATGTGTTCTCGTCTTCTTCTCTTTTGCTGTTTCACTGTTTTGTACGTAGCACTCGTCAAACTTTTTTTTTCTTTCGTGAACACTATTATTAATTAAAATTTCAGAAACATCCTTCTGACTTTGCCATCGTCATTAGCCCTGAACAGAACGACAGGGACGCTCGGAAAATAATGTTTACGCTGCTACTCCGACATAACAGATGTCAAAGTCTGAATGGCGACGTGTTTAAAGGGCCCATATTGCTCTGTTTTCTGATCTGTGCTGATCCATGTTTCCTCAAATGAAACAGAAAATGCGCACCAACGTTCTTCGCGATATAAAAGCGAATCCCAAACTGAAGTAACCCGGACCCTGATGTTGGCGTTAGCATCGTTAGACCCCCGCTAACAGAGCAGAGACGGCACGTGAGCAGGGATAACGATTAATGAGTGCATTTTGCTGTTTCTGTTTTATGACACAACACAAAACATAATACGAAACACCAGTTTGGATTAATCCTTTTACCGTGAAATTAAGCAGATCGGCAGATTCACGTTCTGTTGTACTGTTGAGTAATTACCATGTGCTAATTACTATGAAAAAATACAGATGAGTTGCTTTGGAAAACGCTCCTCTGCTTATATTTTTACAGAAGAAGATGCAAGCGCAACAGTCACACTATTCAGCTGATGCTAACTGTAGGCTCTGCTCTGTCTGAAGCTCTGTTACTCGAGTAGCACAGTGTCCAGACGTCCCCGTTTACCCCGGACTGTCCCAGTTCGGAGCCCTGTGTCCCCTGTCGCAGCAGATTTATCAAAAAAACAGTGATTTGTCCCGGTTTTGTACCAGAAATGTTCCTATTTTTGACCAATTTTGTAACAGCCGACAGTAAAGTGAGTTCTAAATTGTGATTTGTTTAAGTAAAATACAGAAAAGCCGCTTAGAAACGACCAAAGCTAGCTAAAGTTGCTAAATTGACTGCGCGAGTGGATAACAGTTTTCCTTAATCACGCACTCGTTGCACAGTTTTATTATTGCCAAGGTTTTAGACTTTAATCTGAGTGTTTGTTTTAACACAATCTGGCCTGAAAGCGCTCGTTTATGCTGCTAAACCAGTGTTTCTCAAATAAAATGACTGTCAGAATGTAGCTTGTATTATCCAATAGTTTTTCAGTTTGTCGCTCTCACCTTTTTGTTGAAAATCAAACTCCTGAACCGGACCAGGAACTCTCGGACTGATCACAGGCTCCTGAAAAAAATGCTCTGTAAATCCATTTTGTAGCTTTTATGAACGCTGCACTGTGTAAGTTTGGTGTGAGGGGGTCTACCACAAGCTCGTTTCCATGGAGATATTATTGCTATGCCTCAAAGGTTTCACATTATGGCATTAAACTCATCTTTATTGCATTTATTCAATTAGAGGTGTTTTACTGTAGTAGCAGTAGGAGTAGTAGTAGTAGTAATATTAGCTGTAGTAGTAGTAGTAATTGTAGCTGTAGTAGTAGTAATAGTAGTAGTAATAGTAGCTGTAGTAGTAGCAGTAGTAGTAGTAGTAGTAGTAGTAGTAGTAGTAGTAGCAGTAGTAGTAGTAGTAGTAGTAGTAGTAGTAGTAATAGCAGTAATTGTAGCTGTAGTAGTAGTAATAGTAGCTGTAGTAGTAGCTGTAGTAGTATTAGTAGTAGTGGTAATAGTAGTAGTAATAGTGGTAGTGGTAGTAATAATGGTAGTAGTAATGGTAGTGGTAATAAGTGGTGGTACTAATAGTAGTGGTAGTAGTAATGGTAGTAGTAATAGTGGCTGTAGTAGTAGTAGTAAGTGGTAGTAGTAGTAGTGGTAGTAGTAGTAATAGTGGTAGTAAGTAGTGGTGAGTAGTAGTATAGTAGTGGTAGTGGTAGTAATGGTAGTGATGAGTGGTAGTAGTAGTAATAGTGGCTGTGGTGAAGTAGTAGTGGTAGTAGTGGCAGTGGTAGTAGTGGTAGTAGTAGTGGTAGTAGTGATAGTGGTAGTAGTAATAGTGGTAGTAGTAATAGTGGTAGTAGTAATAGTGGCTGTAGTGAGATTAGTAGTAGTAGTAGTAGTGGTAGTAGTAGTAGTGGTGGTAGTGGTAATGGTAGTAGTAGTAATAGTGGTAGTGGTAGTAATGGTAGTAATAGTGGCTGTGGTAGTAGTAGTGGTAGTAGCAGTAGTAGTAGTAGTAGTAATGGTAGTAGTAGTAATGGTGGCTGTAGTAGTAGTAGTAGTAATAGTGGTAGTGGTGGTAATGGTAGTAGTAATGGTAGTAGTAGTAATAGTGGTAGTAGTAATAGTGGTAGTAGTAATAGTGGCTGTAGTAGGATTAGTAGTAGTAGTAGCAGTGGTAGTAGTAGTAGTAGTGGTGGTAGTAATAGTGGTAGTAGTAATAGTAGTAGTGGTAATAGTGGTAGTAGTAATAGTGGCTGTGGTGGAGTAGTAGTGGTAGTGGTAGCAGTGGTAGTAGTGGTAGTGGTGGTAGTGGTAGTGGTAATAGTGGTAGTAGTAATGGTAGTAGTGGTAGTAGTGGTAGTAGTAATAGTGGTAGTAGTAATAGTGGCTGTAGTAGTAGCAGTAGTAGTTTTAGTAGTAGTGGCAGTAGTTGTAGTAGTAGTAGTGGTAGTAGTAGTAATAGTAGCTGTAGTAGGAGTAGTAGTAGTAGTAGTAGTAGTAGTAGTAGCAGTAGTAGTAGTAGCAGTAGTAGTAGTAGTAGTAGTAGTAGTAGTAGTAGTAGTAGTAGTAGTAGCTGTAGTAGTAGTAGTAGTAGTAGTAGTAGCAGTAGTAGTAGTAGTTTATTTGGTCGTTTTGCAGCCCCATAGATCATGACCGAAAGGGTTGAGGCTGAAGTTAAAAAATGACAGAATTCCAAGAAAAACCAGTGTCTGAACAGCAGGTTTACATTTACAATCTAATGAATGACTCACGGTACATATGAGAGACAAATATAAATTAAAACAAACAAGATTTTATGCATAATTCATTCATTCCTGAGCTCCATATCTTTCAAAACATGTCACTTTATACCTTTTTTTTAAAGCCTTCTACAGTGTCAGACTTTAACTCATCCCTCAGGTTGTTCCATAAACCAACCACTCGAAAACAAATACAACCACTTCTTTTTCTTAGTTCTTATCTTCAGCTTTACCAGAGAGTTCCACAGTGCACTTTTTCTGTTTTCAGGTTATCGGGGGGAAAAATGCGTGCGTCGTTATTGCTAATATTGTGTCACCATGGAAACTGCTGAACATTCTGCCATAGAAAGACGTGCTGTTACTGCAAAAATGTCAATATTTAGAGCTCGATAACAAAGTCCTGACGTCTGTCCAGTCGTCCGTCCCGAGCCCCACAGCCTGTTCTCTCTCCGCGCTCCACCGCTCTGGAATCGTCCGTTTTCCACAGCGGCAGCGTTTTCCCGGAGCACCTCCGAGCGGCCGGACACCGTGCGGGGGAGTCGGTGTATTTTTGTGAATGCAGCACAGCTTTTACCCAGTTAAAGTCTTCATGGATCCAGGGAGCGGTGAGGTGGAACGTGCCGGCGCCGCACACACCAAACGACGCCGACAGGGGAGGGGGAGGCTCCGATTTCTCCATCATTTACACAGACTGTACAAAGTGCGATGTCAACCGTAGAGTTCAGCTCCAGTCAAATGAAGCTCATGAGGCCGGCAGTTATAGGAAAGAATATGGAGCAGAGTTTCATATTAGGAACAGGAATTTATTTATGGTCAGAATGTGTGTAAAATCCCTCAGTCGTCCAGGTAGAATCCAAAGGACAGAATTCAATTTGTCAACTGGACAATAGTTTACTTAGTCGAATACGTTTCACAGCTCAAATTGCCCTGCACAAAAATAAGAAAAAATACCAATGTTGAGGTAAAAATGCTCTATTTTAAGTAAAATTTTCTGCCAGTGCAGTAACAAATTTCCTCTTACCAAGTTTTCTTAAAACAAGACGAAATATGAATCTTGTTCTAAGCAGAAAACACGAGTTTCAAGTATTTATGGCAAGATTTTTCCCCTTATTGGTTTGAGGAGGAAGTTAAAGAGGCTTAACCTGGACTGAGTTAATATAAAAAGTGCTTAGAATAAATTGTAATATCGAGATAAGATAAATCAGGATGAAATATCTTGAAACAAGTAAAAAAAACTTAAATCTTATTAAGTAAAATAATCTTAAATTTGATCTTTTAAGATGAATCTGCTTAATTCATGTCAGTTTAACTATGTTAGAAAATCCTTTTTTGCAGTGTGAGTGTGGGGTCATATTAGCATGGGCCCTGTATGATTCTGCTAATATGAGCCCACACTCAGGGCAGTTTCTATCATCCTAGATAACAACAGAAACTGCAAACAAGTAGAGTATTAGTTTCAGAATAATTGCATAGCAGCTAGTTCCTCCCTACAGGCAGATTTAAGGCAGAGTCCTCCAGTGTCAGACCAGAACTGAAGAAGCAGCTTGAAAAATCTGAGCAGCTTGAAAATATTGAAATAACAGGTCGCCGTCCTTATTGGACCAGGTCACTGTGACCTGCTCCTTCCTGATCCGATGGGTTTGTGACATTGGTCATGTGACGCTATTGTGGAAAACAGTTTAAACCAGGGGTCTCCAACCTTTTTCTTCTGATGAGCTAACTTTATCAAACAAAAACGCCTGTGAGCTACTCGTTTTAGCGGTCGCAAGAAATTGAGTAAATATCAGAACCTTCTGTGGGGTACTGTCTGATGCCTATAAAACATTCACACAATTATCCATTTATTAGTGCACAAAGACAAGCAATGATATGTTTACAGGGGTAAAAGGCATTTAATTAAATCAAACTTTAGTTATTCAGCACAATACGAATAATTCATAAATCCCTTGGCGAGCTACCTGGAAGTGGTTGGAGAGCTACTGGTAGCTCCCGAGCTACTGGTTGGAGACCCCTGGTTTAAACAAACCTGAAACAAACGCGGAACAGCGTAGCTAGAACTACTTGCTCGTAGGCCATGGGAAACGAGCAACAGCCTTGGATGTCTTGCCATCTTCTTCGGCTCGAAATCGGCTGCTGCAGTTTCAGACACGGTGCTCCACTTCCCTGTTTTTACCGCCCACCTGACACCAGCCGAGTCATGTGACCAGCGTTTCAGGAGGTTTCACGTTACTGTTTGCGTAGGGAAGGCTTTGATCGCGGACACAGAAACACTGTGTCTGGACACAAATCGTTTCTGATACGGTGATACGGTGATTCGTTTCAGTGCAAACGTCTGAGAGGAGTCGCCTGCACCAGCTGCCGTCTGTCATCACACACTCGAGATCCGTCTCCACTCAGCTCCTTCCTGTAGCACTGTTAGATTCTCTAGAGCTGCTCTGTTCTTCTGCCGCATCTTTGAAGCTCCACCAAACACAGAGAAGCGAAAGGAATTGTCTAAAATGTGCGTGAGATGAGACACATCCAGAAGTTTAGGCTGCTTAAAATGTTTTTATTAATACCAAATATCCAGCACAAATGATGTATGATGGACAGACTCGTGCTCACTTCCTATTCAGAACCTGGCTATGTCCATTTATAAGCACAGTCTAAAGTCAGTCCTCAGAATCTCACATCTAAGGCGACAAAAATGGCTGATCATCTAATGCTCTGTACTTAAGGTCACTCATGGTTACGCTTTTTCTTTTTTGCAAATGCATTTTCTCATTGGGACTGAGATGCTGCTTCTTTCTCTGATTGACTTTCAGCTATTTTTATTTTTTTTCATAGCTGAGGCGTGTGTGGTGTTAAAATGCTCCTCTATTGTCCCTCCTCTTGCAATCACGCAGTCAGCAAAACTGTCAGAGATGGTAAAACGTTCCCTAAACGCGGCCAATTTGTCTCTTCTTTTGAAAACAAACCTGCACATGTGGCATTTACACACAGTAATCTGAGGTTTGGTTGTTTCTGATGTAGACACTAAACTGCACTGGGCCAAACTGTCCAAGCACTGGCCTCTGAACTCACGATGTGACGTTTGTGAAGGAGTCGGTTCTGTTGAATGGGCCCTAGTGCGTGGACATGGGATCTTGGTGTAAAGTGCTTTCAGGGCTCGATGACAGAAAAGTGACCGTTCACAATCAAATCTGGCGAGTCCATATCCGGTCAGGACCACTCCCCCCACCCACAGCACCCCTTCACCCACCTCCTCGTCGTGCCCATTACCCAACAGGCTTCAGAAACGGCCGGTCGCACCCTCGGGGCCCCAGCACCCATCAGTCTCTGGATCCCTCCTCATCATAGACTGTACATGGGTCAATGACGTGACATTTCCTCAGTTAAAGGGTTAAAATTTCATTATAATTCAGCACATTTCTGTAGCACCTCTGACCTCCACGGAACCAAATCTTTTTTTTTTTTCTTTTTTTTTCAGAAATCCTGAGTTATTCTGCATGATTTTGTGCTTAAAGTGTTAAAATGTCATGTGGGGCGACCGTGCATCATGTGGTGCGACTAATAACAGCAGGAATTCTAAGTAGACTAGATTCTTTAGGCATTTTCCAGGGCAGTAGTTTGTTCATTAAACACGAGCAGGCGACTGTCATATTGGACACAAAAGAAAATATCAATATGCATTAAAAATCTAAAGAAACACCAACAGTTTGTTTCTGTACACTTCATATTACTCAGAACTTAGATGAATATCCCAGCCATGTTTTAGAAAATAAAACTATTTTAAGGTTATTCTCGGTCGCTCCACATGACATTTTACACTAAAAATGCTTCGTATAAATGTTAAACACAGATTTATGCTCCTGACACTGGAAATATTTGAAAAAGTTCAATAGAAACTAATTTTTTTTATATATATATTTTAGAATTTGCCTGTTGAAAATCTTTATACGTCATTGACCCTTATAGTGTCAAATACCAAATAGTCGCCGGGGCGTTTATTTGTTTCAATCACTTAACAGACCAGGCGTTTATTTGAGACCAGGCAGTGATTTGGGGCAATTAATTCCTTCCTCACAAAAAGTTTGCACAGGAAAACTGAAAAAAATTGTAACTCTTTTAACTAGTATGACTATAATTTAGGTGACGTCGGTGAGTTCATTCGAAATGTTATAACTTTCCCACATTTGAAACCATCGATGCAAATGAGCAAATGTGGTTTTAAGTTTTGTTTCTGTGCATCAGCGACACAAGGAGCTGCTTTTTTCAGCACTTATAGTTTAGTTTAGCTACAGTTTCAAATGAGCTGTGCGGTTTTTAAGTTTGATTCGTGTAGAGACGACACGAGCGTCAGTCCTGCTTCCTCCTCCTGCAGCACGACTTCTGTCTTCAGCACGAACATGAGACTCTCCGTTTATTTGGAACCATCACTTATTCATCAAAATATACACCTGCACCCGGAGTTTAAAGGGGACCCGGCAATTAATTAAAACCAGACTCCCGGCTTTGGCTCCGAGTCACGTTACTTTGGAAAATTGTCACCTCTCTCTCTGTACCTGCTGCCGTGGCCTCGTCATTTTGGTCTTAAAATATTCATATTGCCCCATTTTACACAATCCTGGTGTTTTTATTTCACTATTCTGTCTGTAAACCAGGATATGAACGTTCACTGCATTGTTAAGCACCTGCTCCTTGTTAAACCAGACGGGATACGGCGTTATCTGCGACATTCTCACTCCGGATCGGCTCTTTTTGTTCAGAATTCCAAATATGGCACATGACTTTGAACATGAAATTTGCTGCGACGTCACACTCCCTTAGTACAGTTCTTTTCATGGTCTACGTGCTCAGAACCACGGCACCCGCCCGCCTCCTCGTTTCACACATTACCTGACGGGCTTCTTGAACCCAGCCGGTCGCACCCTTGGGCCCCCCCAGCACCCATCAGTCTCTGGATCAGCCGGGTCCCTCCTCACTCATGTTCATCCCTCACTCTGCCCCGAGCTCCACAGACAGCCTCTAATTGCGGTGTGCGTCTGGCCTGTGATTAATCGTATGCTGCTTCGGAGGTGCTAATGAGCAGCTATTTTAGAGGATGACATCACCTCGTCACCTCCCGGCTCTGCTCCGGCGGCGGGCGGCTCACTGTCACCTACGACAGGGGGCGACAGGAGCACTCTTCGTGTCACCGCGTTCTTTTGGGTTGTTTTATTCACGGGTTCAGCTCCTGTCTAAATAGTATTATCTTATTTTAGCTCTCGCCTTTGAATACAGCTGAAGTGAGGCTTTGTCTGCGAACACTTAGGGCCTGTTTGTGTTTGAAGTATCTGAAATGTACTTAAAGAGGGGGGACTTTACTGTGGGGGTATTAACTAGGGGTGTAACAATAACCGAAATATGGTGATATTGTATCGTCAAAGGTCTCACAATAATATCGTGGATCATCACAATATATCAAAGTCTCTTTGCTTAAATGAACAGTTCTGATGCAGATATAGCTAAAAAAAAAACAGAGGGAACTACATAGACCATGATCCTTTGCTCCGTTTCAGTGCAGACGACACGAAGAAATAACTGTTCTAAGCACTTTTACATCTTCATTCTTTGGATTAAGTCTTGTGAAGCATTTTTAGAGGAAAAAGGAGCAGATTCACAGTTTCATATTGTAATAAATCTGGTATCATGAGATGTTTATGGTGAAAATCTGGTCCAGAGAGATTTGGATTTCGTTCCATCCCTAATGACCATAAATGTACCAAATGACTGGTCAAAGCATTTTAGAGTCAGTCTTGTTATTATGTAGAATATCGGAATATCGTGAGCTTTCCCATGATATCGCAATAAATATCGTACCGTGAGGTTCTGACCGTGACGATATCGTATCGTGAGACTTGAATATCGTTACACCCCTAGTATTAACGGCTTTTTTTAATCCTCTGAGTCTCTGCTTCCTTTACGGCCTGTGTTCAGTCACAACACAAACAGCGTGTGTTCCTCTAATGAAGCTACTGCACATCACAACAGGTTTGTCAAGTTGCTGTGTACAGTTTTGTAATACATTAAGGCGCCCCACGATGCCCAGGGGGTACACGAGACCTCGGGGAAAACGCTTTTTTTTGTCGTGCTAGAATAAAGTGTAATTGCAGGTCCACTACAGTAGTTGGCAGTGACGCTCTCATTGTCAGAGTGTGCACAGGGAGCATTAGCGCTGTAGTGTCGGGTTTTTGCGCCGAGCAAACGCACACACGGCACAGAGCAGGAAGCTTCTGTAGTGACATGAACATCATCTTTAAAGACGAGGACGACACAGGAGCCTCATGATGCAGGTGAGTGGGACACGCTCGGACACAGGCTGCAGGAGTCGCTTTGGAGACGAGACTAAAACCATTTGCTCTCGTGTGTCGGTGACTGAAGGTGAGATTTGTCCACGTTTGGTTGTGGTTCTGTGGTGGAGTGGAGGGGGTGAGAAATGTTTTCTTCTTCCTAGGGGCGGCGAGACAGGAAAATAATTGAGAAGCTCCGCATTAAGATGATGCACCGATCCAATACTGGCATCAGATATCGGCACCAATGCTGAAACATTTGCTGGATGAGATATTAGTTTCCAAATATTGGTTCAGTCCTATCCTGGTTGAACATATAATTAGACATTATAACACTATTTACTATTTCCCTCCTGTGGGCTCACCACCCACAGAGGGCTGCACAGGGGTCAGGTGCACAGAGGACTGGGCGGGGAACTGCTGCCCCTGTGACCCAGCCGGATAAAGTGGAAGGAGACGGAGGGATGAAACACTATTTAATGGTTGTTGCTGTCCAGAACGTCTCAAAATCTTTGAGCTTTTAGTTGCCTGAGAGATAAATAATGGGTACATAACTCATCAGTTTGGTCTTATTGTATTTTTGTTTAGAGGAAATAAATGTTGTATTCAGTCTCTGCTCTGGTATCGGCCAATATCGGGAATGTGAAAACCCTTTAAGCTACAGTATTGAAATCGTTATCAGACAGGGCCGGAGAGTCTGTGTGTTCTGGAAAAGTCCAGAATGGCTGTCCGGTGTATTGGCAGCAGCACTAATATGATCATTTGCCCATTTTTCAAGCATAAATTGCATAGGCCTAAAAGCCGACAAAGAAGAGTGAGCCACTCATTGGTTTCAACACACGTCAAAGATGTCGAACAGAAAACATTATTTGTGGGGGAAAAGTCCAGGGCTGTTTTTTGGTCTCAGTTCGTCCCTGGTATCGGAAGTAAAAAAGCTGGATCGGTGTATCCTTATATTTCTGTTTATTTGTGGAGAATTGTCGTGTGGGACCATGGGTGACGTAGAATTGTGGGCGTAAGGAGTAGAGGTGTAACGATATCCAAGTCTCAGGATGCAATATTGTCACATATGAACCTCACGGTACGATATTTATTGTGATATCGTGGGAGAGCTCACGATATTATGATATTCTGCATAATAACAAGACTGACATTCTAAAACGCTTTGACCAGTCATTTGGTACATTTATTGTCATTAGGGATGGAACGAAATCCAAATCTCTCTGGACCAGATTTACACCATAAACATGTCACTGTGGATGGATGTCGTCTAAAACACTGCTGAGGCACGTTGTTGATGAGGGAACATCGTTACAACATTGTAGAAAACTCCAAAATGTCGATTTTTCCATAATACGTCCGCTTCAAACATGGCACTGACACTTCTTATTGAGCGAGAGTGTAGTCCACGGTCAGCGGACTCGGCGGCGGGTCGCGCTGGTCTGTTAATGCCTGTGAGAATATTAATGCGCCAAATTGAATAAGTTAATTAAATCCTGATTAAAATGCAAACGAGGCGCATCATTCGGACGGGAAGCGTGTCATTCAATTTGAGGAAAGTCAAGCAGAAGTCGGCTCGGATTCGTATTTCAATCTTTTATTTTGTGCTGTTTTGGCCTGATGGTCCACACACAGACGCACCCACGGCCCCAGTCACGGTACACTTTATTCATAGTAACAACAGAGTACTAAATGTACAGAGGAACGCTCCCATGGGAACCGCTTTTTTACAGTGCTTGCAAATACAGAGCGTAGTACAAGAAAAACCAAACCCAAACGTTTTACCGGGGAACTACAAAAGAAGGGAAGGGCACAGGGGAGGGAGCGAAGGGGTAACGGGCAGGGGCATAGTTTTCAGGTGAGGTCTGGAGGTCAGTGGAGGGCAAACTCTTTCCTCTGAGAGTCGATTTTTTTCAAGATAAAACTGGGATCTGGTCATATCCTGTAGGTGGCAACACAATATTTAAGACTTCCACTTGTTCCGTATTCATCTTTTACTCAAGTTGGACTTAATCTGAGCTTTGTTTTGACCCAATCTGACCAGAAAGAGTTGATTTCTATGCTTCGCTCTCATCTCTTTGTTGAAATCAAACTCCCAAACAGGACCATGAATGCTCAGAATGATCACAGGCTCCTGAAAATGTGCTCTTTAAATCCAATTTTGTGTTTTTTCCTTGAGTTTTCACACTCTATCACAATGTTTTTTGGCATTGTTCATTTGTGGATCATAAATTTGGAGATTTCTTGCAAAAACAGTGAACATCCCATAGAGTTAAAGAGGCTCCAGACTTCCATTTGACACCATCCAACGCCAGAATGTGAACAAATTAACCCGGGACCTTTTTAACAAGATTAATCTGAGGTGCTCCTGTCTGTATTAAAGATGTTGCTATGTCATCGTCAGGTGTTTACAGAACAAATCGTAGAACGGCAGGGAACAGTTTGGCTCAGGCTTTAATAGAAATGAAACGTGGTTGTCGGGTTTTGTCGGCTTTGTTATAATCTTTTTGTACAGGTGGTTTGTCTCTTTCACAGAGCCGCCTCCTGTTATCAGGGCGTTTGGGACAAATGATAGAATAGTACTTGGAACCCTCCAGTGGTTCACCTGACTGAAAACTATGGGTAGGTCTGAGCTGGGCTGGGTTTGGGGCACAGGGTGGGGCATAGGGCAGAGTATAAGGTGGGTTATAGGGCGGGGTATAGGTGGGGTACAGGGTGGAGTATAGGGTGGGGTATAGGGTGAGTTATAGCTAGGGTTTTTGGGTGTCTGGAGGGGGAGGGTCACTCACTGGGGTGCGGGCAGTTCGGAGGCAGGACTGTGGAATACTAGAGTCTTGTACAAAAGTGAACAGAGGTAACTCCTGGGTATATTTAACATAAATATCAAAAGTCTGATTCACAAACAGTACAAAGTGATTATTCTCTGTCAACAGCACGTCTCTGCATCCTTCAGTGAAAGTGACCATGTGACCATGTGACCATGTGATCATGTGACCATGTGATCATGTGACCATGTGACCATGTGATCATGTGATCATGTGATCACGTGACCATGTGATCACGTGACCATGTGATCACGTGACCATGTGATCATGTGATCATGTAATCGTGACCATGTGATCATGTGACCATGTGATCACGTGACCATGTGATCGTGATCATGTGACCATGTGATTGTGACCATTGTGATCATGTGACCATGTGATCACGTGACCATGTGATCGTGACCATGTGATCATGTGACCATGTGATCGTGACCATGTGATCATGTGACCATGTGATCGTGACCATGTGATCATGTGACCATGTGACCATTGTGATCATGTGACCATGTGATCATGTGACCATGTGACCATGTGACCATGTGATCATGTGACCACAGCGTTATGAGTCGTGTGTCCCCAGGTGGAGGTGTCAGACTTTCCTCTCATTCAGGTGGAGAATGTGGGCCTTTATTTTCAGCACAGAGACTCAAACACACAAGTGAGATCCAACACGGTGAAAATCAAACAGAAATGAATGAGGATGCTGAAGGAGAAAGTACAGTGTACTTTACAAAATACTGTGAAACACTGTCAAAGGATGAATAACAGTACAATCCTGTCAGAGTAACACACCTGCAGCTTTATTCTGTCTCCGTGGTTCCTTTATATAACATGTCTACATATTTCTCTATATATCTCTCTGTACCATAGGGAGGGTATATCGGATATCGCTGATATCAGAGGATTTCCACAGATATCGATATCAGACCGATATTGTCCCACACTGTGAACATGTGTCAGTCCCAGTTTGTCCTCAGAGCATCAGATTTTGTTTATATCTCAGATATGTGTGTGTGTGTTTTTATTATACTTTACAAAAGCAAAAGTTCATTTGTAAACTCCACTATAACTTAACATCATTTTGGTCTGTACGATAGATTTTCAAAGCTTAATATCGGTATCTGCAAATATCGGCCATCAGCCACAACAGCCACACAGATATCAGATACTGGTATCGGCTCAAATCCATATCGGACCGTCCACTTCATTATAAATAAATGTATTTCATTATAAATACTTATATTTCATTATAAATAAATAGTAAACATGTCATTTATAAATGTGATCGACTTTTGGCTTGAATAAAAACACATTATTTCATATCTTAAATGTAAAAACACCTAATGCAGTATATTGCAGTATATATATCGTATAAAATGAGCATTTCCGTTTGGAGCATGTTCACATTTTGTGCATCACCACCACCAGTGTTTTTCCCTGTCGTTTCTACTGTCACAGGTATCGAGAATCAGATACTAATCGATACTAAAGCTAATATCAAAACTAGATCCTCATTTGAGCAGGTATCGATACTTCACATTCACAGGAGAAAGTCTAATCCTTTCTGAAGAGTTTTCGTGTCATTTGGAGCTTTATCAGGACGAGCATCAGACCCGATGGAAACATAAAGAAGGTGACCTTTATTTTATTTAACCGGTACAGTCCCGCCGAGATTCAGAACCTCTTTTTCAGAGGAGGGGAGGAGCCTGCGGGGCCCAGAGGAAAGGGCCTATTGTACGTGTTGTTAGTGGTCGGGGAAACTGGAGCAATCGAAGGAAACCTACAAACCTACACAGGCACAGGGAGAACATGCAAACTGCACACAGAGGCCCTGCACTGACACAGAATCAAATCCCGGACCATGTAGCTGTGAGGCAGGAGCTGTGCCACTGTGCCGCCCTGCAGGCCTAATGCGTCGTGCATGAAAATGATTCTGTTACGAAAAGGGGCGTGTTTCTTCACTGCGGTATCGTAATCGGTATCGAATAGAGTGAATTCCTTTGTATCGTGACTATATTACTTCCACGGGCTGTTAACATGATTTACCTGAGCTCTCTGACTCTTTACAGATATGTTATAGATTTTTATTGAAAGCTGCACTATGTAACTTTTCTTTGGAGAGTCCTCCGCATGCTTCTTTACCGTTATTGCGTTGCTTGGAGTGTTCCGCAGAATGGCATTACACTTTTTTTTACTAGGGATGTAACGATAACCGAAATCTGGTGATATCCTGTGGTCAAAAGGTCTCACAATAATATCGTGGAGCATCACAATATATCGAATCCCAAGTCTCTTTGCTTAAATGAACAGTTCTGATGCAAAAATAGCTAAAAAACAGAGGGAACTACATAGACCATGATCCTTTGCTCCGTTTCAGTGCAGACGACATGAAGAAATAACTGTTCTAAGCACTTTTACATCTTCATTCTGTGGATTAAGTCTTGTGAAGTATTTTTAGAGGAAAAAGGAGCAGATTCACAGTCAAAATATTGTAATAAATCTGGTACGGTGAGATGTTTATGGTGAAAATATCGTTCAGAAAGATTTGGATTTCGTTCCGTCCCTAATGACAATAAATGTTGTACCAAATGACTGGGCAAAGCATTTTAGAGTCAGTCTTGTTATTCTGTAGAATATCGGAATATCGTGTGGTGGACACCTCGGCCATCACTCCATATTTACATTTTCAATTATAGCCCATAGATTAATTTACTTACAGTTATGTTTTTCTTTTTCGGTTTGAGACACCGGACGGACCAGACCATCGCCGAGCCAAGTGGCAGCACTATTTTGTTTGTTTTTTTTAAGTTAGTTTATTTAATGTTACTTTACTAACACTTATTTTCTGTTACTTCTGTTACTTCAGTTTGGATTTTGTTAAATTTAAACTTCTTTTTATACCTTGTCTTTTGCTTTCTCTGTTTGCTCCCTCCACGATATCACAATAAATATCGTACCAGGAGGTTCATAATGTGACGATATCGTATTGTGACACTTGGATATCGTTACAGCCCTACTATTTACCAAGTGACGGGTCAGATCTGTGGAGACGCGAGCCCACTCACAGGAAGAATGCAGATTTTTAAGTCAATAAAACGCATCTAATTGACTAAATCAAGTCAAAGTGGACAGTTTAACGCCGTACTGTGGAACATCTAAGACAAAGCAGTAACATTTCTATGGCGACAAGCAAGAGGACGAATCCTCCACCAGAAAAGTTACACAGTGCACCTTTATTTGACTGAAAATGGTCTTTCCCCAGTACAGATATGTTGTATAAGCAGCTCTTGAGGTCAAAATAAGTCCGCTGTGAACTGTCCGCATCTTATTATGAAGCATTTTATTGCCAGATAATCAGGAAGTGCGCTTTAACATGCTAGTTGTAGCTTTAAAAGTTTAAAAAAGCGCTTATAAACTGTGAATATTCAAGTAAGAAGTAAGCGAGGGATAACTTTGGACCACTGCAAACTGTTTTTCATGTTTTTAAGATGGTGAAATCTAGTAGAGCGCCTTTAAATGTTAAAAGGAGCTAATCCCACATAAGGTTGAGTTATATTTTACTGACTGTGAGAGGGAGGCGGAGGGTTCTTTAAATTTACAAAAGAATTTCAAGGTTTATTATGCAAAGGGTTTGGTGATTAAAATTCATGTTTTAAATGTAGCCTGCCCACGTCGATGTAAGATACGCCAACTCTGTGATCCGGCTCCCACACAGTGACTCAGCTCTAACATTTACAGAGAGAGGGAATATACACAGCCATTTGACAGTCGGTAAATACCAGCACGAACCAAAACGCATTAACGCAGGCGGAAGGGCCAGAGAAAACAGATTTTGTGGTTTCATTTAAGGCCGTGGTTTATATTTTTACTTAAGCAGAAGTTGTAATTCACTGAAGCAGCCATCTGACCGTCTCCATGTTATCTGCACGGTCCGTCTGCTGCTTTGTACCGTGTCACACAAAGGAAAGGCCCGGTGCTCAGTGCTGCTGGAGTCACACACACACACAGAGAGAGAGAGAGAGGGGCGATTTGTGAATTTTAAACTGCTGAAAGTGTCCAAATGCATAAACAAGGGCCACAGCTAAAGGGGGAAAGCAGGAAGTCATAGTCACAGGTCAAAGCTCCTGTCCGGAAAATAACAAATGAGATCCGCTTGTGTTAAACTGTAGCAGATTCACGTGTGACGCTAAGAGGGGTGAGTGGAGTTCTGCACATCATAAATCTGGGGTTGCTCTTGCAGAAAGCTTCAGGAAAAAGGCCGAATATTCAGATGAAAAGGCTCTCTAAACAGTGATGACGTAGGCTCAGTTGAACATGCATTTTGGCAACAGAAGTACGGCAGAACTCAGCGGCTCGTCGAGCTCTACGTAAGGATTATCGTCCAAAGATCGCGAATCCCTCAACAAACTGACTTTGACAAATGGTGTCCGACTGCCAGATCCTTGTAGACAGGCTGGCGCCACCTAGTGCCTCCGGTCGGTTTCATTTCTCTCCAGCGACTAGTCAGGAATCAGAACACACTCGGAGGTTTGCAAGACTTTCCGGAGAAGTTGTAGTCGGCGCTCCGGCCAATGCGCTGTGAGCTGTGAAGTCATGAGGTCAAATTCCAGCTCCTCCGAGTCCTTTTGTGGTTCAGCACAACAGGAAACAAAGCGTCCAGATGGATGCGGACGAAGATTAGTAGCCGTACATTTTGTATCAGCCACGATTCCCAACATCGAGGATTTAAAGCCGGAAAAAATAAAATGTTGAATGGTGAATTTTATCAAGCGGAAAGACGTTATTGCCCTTCTTCCTACGGGATTTCCTGTTGTGCCGGGATTCCTTGGACCCCACTGAGCGTCCGGGTGCATTACAGACATCACCACCAAATAGCAGTGATTGGTTAAACAAAAAAGTACCCGCCTGCCGTTGAGCGGAAGAATCCTAATGCTGCGAGGTCAGGCGGTTTCCACGGATCAGGCTGAGACCCTTGTTTGATCAGTGAGTAAAGCTTTAAAACTTGACTCTGCTGGTAGAATATCGATTCTGACATCCGCACACAGAACAAACAGAAATTTTGATGCTGGAAATGTTTTTATTTCCGTCTTCCTCTGTCCGTGTTCAGTCTGAATGAATCGGAATGAATGGGAAAAATGCCACTTCCGTTGCCAAAATGCGAGCGCAGATTTTTTTTATCACCCAACGAACTAAAAGGTGTTATTCAATCGTACGTCGCAAACTCGGAAGACGTTTGGAAACACGCGAATGACGACTTCCTTTGGGCTCTGTTGGCGATGGGGGAAGCCGGTTTTCTTCATCTAGACGTTATTGTATTCTTTCTTTTTTCCTTTTAGAACTTGTCCATTAAAATTTGTGTAACTTAAGTGAAAAAGATGCCACTGTAGCGTTCCGTTATGTTCAACAGATCAGCCGTTTCAACTAGCTGCCTGTGAGTGACATCGAAGACGCGATTAGAGTCAAGCTTTGGCAGGTTGTGAAGACGCTGTTGCAGAATCCACGCCCAGTGTCGGGAACTACACGGGAAGTCGTAATACGCAGGTTTAATAGAAGTCCTCCGATACTATACTGGGATCAGGTATCAGCGCCGATACTGAGGTTTGCTGGATCGAATATTGGCTTCCAAAATATCAAGGTCCCGGTTGGACATTTAAATTCCCGTTGAGATAAGAGCAGACGTCTTTCCCATCCTCGTGCTGCTTTTCTAAAACAAAAGAGTCTGTGTATCTGCTCTGACTGATGTGCGGACAATCTCCTCTGGCGTCGTTATTTCTGTTGTGGTTTGGCTCGGGCGCTTTGCCTTTTGCGTCATCCGAACTACGCCCAGCCCTGTGATGGGTCTGAAGAGTCTGTGAGGATTCATCTCGTTCCAGATCAACCTCCGTGTGTCCGGCTTTGATCCTCAGAGCTGCTTTTACATTACGGCCATTTCACTAGGCCCGAGCCATCCCCCAACCCCCACTTTCTTCTCTCCTCTACTTTATTTTTCATCATTCTAATTATTTTTGTTTTGTAATTGTTTGCCTTTATTTCATTTTTGATCATATCTGAAGTTGACATGTATTATTATAATGGTGTTTTTTTTGCTTTCGTGTTTTTTTTAAATAAGAAAAGTGTAAAAGGGGGAAAAAAAAACTGTGATTTGTAAATCTTGTATGAGTATCCTGTGATTCCTTCTCTCTCAGTAACTGCTGCTGTCAGGCTCCTCTTTCGCTGACCCAAATCCGATTTTTTTTCTCTCCTATGCGACCTGTATCTGATCTTTTAATGGATTTTTTCAAATGCGACCCAGGCCAATTGGATATGTGCTCATCAAACTGATACAAATCCAATTTTCTGACATGCGACTTCAGTCTGAACGGCCAGGTCGCATCCGTTCGACCTACACGTCATCAACAAACGACTGAAGTAGGCGGAAACTGGAAGAAAGCCACGACCACGGCGGACGACAACGCAAGAGAATTTTCAGACTCTCGAGGCTCGGAGTCGAGTCAGTGGAGGGAAAGTGAGGTTCGTGAGTTCATTAATATTTGGGAGGATAGCTGTATTCAGGCCGGATTGAAGGGTCTTTAAAATCGTCAGGTGCTCAATACTCGCGTCCATGTTTAGGCGACTTCGGTAAACTCTGAGCGCTCTCGTTGCCTGCGACGTCATCGTGTCGTCCAATGCTCATGCGGGACACTTTTGGGGCATTTAAAGTTCACGCCGGAGATCGCATACAAGTCGCATTTAATTGGAAACATGAAGGATCTCGCCAAAAAAATCGGATTTCACAAAAGAAATCCCAATTGAGCATTAAGTCCTGCCATCTAAACATTTTGGTCTTAAAATGTTCATTTTAACCTGCTCTACATGATCCTGGTGTTATTATTTTTCCTATTTTGTCCGCAAATCAATTCTTATTCCTAATATTGAACTCTGCTCCAAATTCGCTCCTGCAACTCCTTTCCTAATGAGCTTCATTTGACTGGAAACAAACGCTATAGGTGATGTCACACTCCCTTTACTTCTCTTCTCTATATGTTCTTACTACTACATTTTTTTACATCTTCAGAGCTGCTTTGGTCTTGTCTTTCAGTAATGGCTCATAAACCAGTTACAAAAAGAACATTTAGTCACTACGTTTGTGAGGAAACACCTAACCCCGCCCCCGTTATCGTTCTTTCTCCCTTTTTCACTATCCCGTAAGTGTCTGAGACGATGGATTATGCATGAACTGGGGACTCGATGGCCTGAAACACGGCGCTAAAAAGACAAGATAAAGCATCCACAGAACAGTTAAGTGAAAGTGAAAGTGAAAGGAGATGAGAAATGAGTTTGCTGGCAACACGGTGGCACATGCCCTTCTATTGCAGCGTCCACTGAGTATATACTGGTCAGATATAGATATGATACAGACTGCTCAAAGTGCAGGCAGTTGGCACAAGGTTAGTTTGTGAACGAAAAGATCATAGAACCACGTGTAAACAAAGACACTCCCACGCCCCCTCCCCCCCCGCAATGGCCCTGTACACAAATAGAATATATAGAAAATACATGTACACGCGTAGTATTTTACAGTAAGATCACAACCCTCTGGCTTTGAGATACACTTGGTTAAAAAGGAGTTATGTCTGAGTTGGAGCTGCGAGGAGGCGAGGCGAGGCTGCGGAGGCTCAGGCTGGCGTTTGTTTTCGATCCAGTGATCCTAGTCCAAGTAATAAAGTGGGAAGTATCATGATATTGGGCTGATATCGATCTTGAATGATGCATTATTTGTATTGTTGGTCTTTCAACATGGTCTTGAGTACCTTTTTTTCGTGTTTTGAACTCAAAATAACGACCATATATCAAACCAGACATTATTTTCTTTCTTTTTCGGTTTTATCGTGGTGAAAAAAGTATTCTCCGCTCATAATAAACATGCCCTGACATTTCAAAGTGAGCAGGCAGTAATGGGACATGATTTGATGACAGAGTTGCTTTGAGTGAGTCTGGCGATGGTTTGTAGGCGTAAAAACTGATCAAGGACGCGACAATCCTTCGAGAATTCAAATCGGAGGATTACTGAAACCTGTGCGTTGAGCTAAATACGACTCTGTTTTTGAATAATGCTTTAATTTGGTCAAAATCTAAAAAAAATAATAATAATAATTGTATAATAAGTGTCCTTGGAAATTAAATTCAATCTCTGAGTTTGAGGAATTGATTGAAAAATAAAGTATATATGGGTCAATGACGTATAAGGATTTTCAACAGGCAAATTTTAAGTTTCTATTGAAATTTTTTAAAATATTTCCAGTGTCAGGAGCATAAATCTGTGTTTAACATTTTTATGAAGCATTTTTAGTGTAAAATGTCATGTGGTGCGACCGAGAATAACCTTAAACTGTTTTATTTTCTAAAACCTGGTTGGGATATTAATCTAAATTCTGAGTAATATGAAGTGTATAGAAACAAACTGTTGGTGTTTCTTTAGATTTTTAATGTATATTGATATTTTCTTTTGCTCCAATATGACAGTTGCCTGTTTGTGTTTGATGAACAAACTACTGCCCTGGAAAATGCAGAAAAATGAAGAAAAATGGCTAAAGAACCGTTCACCCAAGTCGACTTTGTCTGTTATTAAACTCCAGCCACAGAATTCCTGCTGTTATTAGTCGCACCACATGACATTTTAACACTTAAAGCACAAAAACATGCAGAATAACTCAGGATTTCTGAAATGATGATTTGGTTCCATGAAGGTCAGAGGTACGGCAGAAATGTGGTGAATTATTATGAAATGTGAACCTTTTTACCTGAGGAAACTGCAGTTGGACAGAGTCACGTCATTGACCCATGAATTTTTTAAAGAGAATCAATACGTTTTGATACCTCAGTCAGTATCAGTAACGGGGGAGCCGACAGGGCGGGTAAAAGGTCTGGTGTCCTGGGCTCCAGGATTTTATGGGCCCAGAATTTTACCCTCTTCGTATTAATTTATATTTGAGGGAGGAACAGAAAGTATGAACACATCGGGGGCTCGTCTAGTATCACGAAACGATGCTTCTCACGTCTGTTTAAGGTTCTTTTGGCTTCACTTCATGGCAGTTTATTTGTTATTAGCTTGATTTTCCTAAAGTGGCTTTAGAGTGAATAATGAGCGCTGTTACATAAGAGGACGTAAAAGCTGCACTATGTAACTTCACCACCCGACTCTGTTCATGGAGATGCCATCGCTCGGTCAAAGAAAGTCCCACAGTGTGGCATCAGCATTATCTGTCTCCATGGAAACAAGCAGGTGGCACGACCATGGAAACAAGCAGGTGGCACGACCAGGCCAGAGTTCCGGGTCAGATCTGTGGAGAGGCGACCCCTCTCACAGTCAGGATGGACGTTTTCAAGGCATTTTTGAGCAATAAAAACAATAAATGACCTCGAGATAGATGTTTAATGCCAAATTCTTAAATGCATATGACAGGTCTTCATGTCTTTCTTATTCTTGGTTTGGTGGAAAAGTATCTGTGCTAAATATTCATCATAGTTTTACGTCAGTTATTAATGAGAACTATAATTAATCCCTTTACCTATGTGTCATCAATACAGAATGCAAAAACAATTTATGTTGCAAGGAAGGTATTTAAACTTTTTTTTTTCTTTTATCAATTTAAACCAGGGGTGTCAAACTCATTTTGGTCCGGGGGCCGTATGCAACCTACTTTGATCCCAAAAGGGCCGGATCAGAAAACTCAGTTCTCTCTTCAAGTTATCGTATTTTTCTCCGTGTCTCGTAGTGGTGTTTAAGATTATATTCCTCGAGCAACGCCACTTGTTCCAAACACACTGAGCACAGATTTCCCATTCACCTCTGTCAACAAATAAGAATTAGACTATTTTTCTTGGGAAATCCTGAACTCAGCATCTGCTTTTCTCATTTTTTGACATTTTGCTGATGAGGGTCACGGTCGACAGTCAAAACGATCGTCCTTTAAGAGCGTTTGGAAAGAGGAAAGTCTTCATTTGTGCTGCTCTGGTGGGAGTTGCAACGTACAGAAATGCCGGAGACGCTGCTATGCTAAACGGTGCAGAAAATTAACAGAAAAATCTGAAAATTTTAAGTATTTTAATAGAAAAATCAGCCGAGGGCCAGATTAAAGGTCTTGGAGGGCCGGATCTGGCCCCCGGGCCGCATGTTTGACACATGTGATTTAAACCATTAGTCTCATCATAGCTATTGTGTAATTTAGACAAGTTTTGGCCCTTTTTAACATTATGGTTCCCACCTCTGTCTACAGTTACACTTACCTGACCAATGCTCCTCCCTGATTTCCTCAGAACTGGAGTGAGGTTAACATGTTTTATTTCTGGACTGAACTAACTCCTAAAAAGGAATGAACTGAACTCTCTCAAATAAAGTCAACATATTTGACAAGAAACTTTTTTTTTTTTTTTCTGGTTGTTATTCACTTTTGTTGATTAAATCATTCATATATCAATTCTATTATTGTGGGGATTTTTGCCAAATACAATTCAGTTTATTAAGTCTGAATCCATCTTAAAGCTCTGATTGCCTTTGCAGTAATGGCCACAGTTGTGAGCTCGCCAGGAGCTCGTGTTTATGAATGATATATGGTTCTGTGAATTAATGATTTCTGAGAACTTTAGGTGTATTATTTGAGCTGGTTCCATGATGAATGTCTCTAAGGAATGCTGCAAAGTGCTTATGGTTTCTGGTGTTATTCATACTGTAAAAGATGATGAACTAATCCGTTTTCTAAAACATATGGGTTCGTTGAAAAAAGTCTCTTTGGTAATGATGCAGCACCCAGCACAGTGGGAGAGGGACTGTCGGGGCAGAGGAGCAGGTGCAGAGCTGCACTCGATATTTATCATTCAACCAGTTTAGAGACGAGCACTGATGAGGGAGGGATAAACCTGGTGGCAGAGGTTACACTGGGTAACACTTTACATATGTCATATCTGCTGCTGTGTCCAACCAGGGAGTCAAAAGAAAGAAAAACATTTGTGTGTGTGTTAAATCTAATGTTGTGAACTGATTAGTCTGACCTGTCATTAGGTTTGGGCGCTATCCAAATTTTGATCCTGTTAAACCATCTCAAAATTTTCCCGGGGTTTACGGTATTACTGTGACTAATTCAGAATTATTTAGTAGCGTCGCCTAAACCCTTCAGAAACAGAGTCGCAGCTTTATATTTGAAGATGAGGCACAAGTTCTGATCAAACCAAACTTTGCAGCGCTTTCGATCGCATCAGCATCAGCGCACGAGCTGTTTTTATCAGCGGTTATACTGTATGCAAATGAGCTGTATGCAAATGAGCCATGCGCTTTGAAGTTTGGCTTGTGTAAAACGTAAACAAATGTGCCAAAGCTGCATTAAACACATTATTACTCAAAGTCTAGAATGAGGAGGAAATGTAGAGCGGTGCAGAGGACCAATCACAGCCCTTATGTCTGCGGCGTTTTGAGGCGTCGTTAGAAAGTTCGGGAGGTGCAGGTCGGACGCTGTCGTCCACACAAACACGTTTGGATCAGATCCATAAATTGTTCTTTACCGTCTCCTCCGTGAAAGTCTGACTTCGCCCTCGGGAACTTTCTCCTCTTCAGCCTCGTCCCCTCTCGACTCTCGGCTTCAGTAAAACGTCTCCATCACAAACTTTTGGGCTCAACATCGCACACGAAGCGTCAGTCAGGTTTTTTTCTTCTTCCTCGCTGCGTGTGGATGGAAATCTCTGAGCGGAACCACGTTTGAAGAGGAGAGAGAGCGGAGGGAGAAAGTCCTGCTGTGGTTTTAGGGCCTTATGCAGATTTTTTTTTTAATGACAGGAATGAAACTGATACCGCTGCTACTTTTTAATACCGCACAATACCGTATCACCATATTACCGCCCAACCCTACCTGTCATATGCATTTTAAGTTTAGCTGTTTTCCCGTTGAGTCCCAAATGAGGTGTTAGGTTGCATGAAATGGTGAAATATACATTGTTTATGAAGTCCCTCAGAACAGACACGTGTAACATTTCCCACATTATATTTCTATGATCTTTGTGTATCTCATGATAGTGAGGAGCTCTGAGCGGCCGCAGCCCCGCCCGTCACAGCTCGCCGTGGGGATGGCTTCGTGTTGAAATGTGTCCGATCCAGAAGGTCTCCACAGTGTTGATCCCAGGCCCTCTCTCCATGTCTCACACCGTCACAGCGCCCCCTGGTTCCCCTCCGTGTATTGCTGTCTTTAGCAACGATCCCTGGATTCGGTATGTTTGTGCTTTGGAGCAGGCCTCACAATTCCACCTCGACCATCTGGACTGGTCTGGACCGGGGAGTCTGGGGTTCGGGACTGCACTGCGAAAGTAACGATCCACATGAGGTTGAAATGATTTGGATTCACAATATTGATCTCGCTTTATGTAAATTTAGATTTGTTTAGGATTTTTCACTCAAAATTTCAGAATAATAAGATAGTGTTGACTGTTTCTGTCACTGAACGCTGTTTTTCACATTCAGTTTACTTAAAAAAATGAAATATTACCTTAAATAAATGAATTACCGTTTAATTATCTTCTGTTGAGTAAATAATCTGGACATTAAAGCTACAGTATGTAACTTTCTAGCAGTCCCACGTGACGTCTTCTGCACGGTTCCATGGAAATACAAAGTTAAAACCGCACTTTGGAATATTCTCCATGGAGATAGTTATGTTTTATGCCATACTGTGGAATATTAAAGCCAAAAAGGAGCAACATTTCCATGGAAACAAGCAGGAAGAGGCTCTACTCCAGGCCAAACAAGTCAGGTTTGTGGAGATGCAAGTCTTCTTGCAGTAAGGACACATGTTTGGCTACATTTTTTTAGCGCAATGACTAAAACCAAAATGATAACATGGTTTATTTTAGTCTCCGTTGACTAAAAAGTTACATACTGTGGCTTTAATTTGCTAAAAATATGCCAGTCCCATATAGATTTGGAGTAAATGTGAAAATCCGGGCCTAGCGTAACAAAATACATCAAAAACATCCTCAATTTCTGATTAATATTCCAAATTCAAGTCATTTAAACTCATGTTCGATAGATACGCTTCTGCAGAGTGGCTCTTCATAGTTCTCTACGTCAAAATGGCTGCTTTAAACTTAATATTTCATTCACCCAAAACGCACTAGCATTAGCACTAGCATTAGCACTAGCATTAGCATTAGCACTACCACTAGCACTGGCATCCTGGCTCACATCTACGCTAACAAAAGCTCGGCTCGTTTTTGGTTGAGGGATTTCGGGCGTGACACCCTGCTGCCCCCTGGTGGTGCAACACTGTCATGGCTGTACGAAACATAACTGTCCTTGACGCTCTTTTCTCTTTAGATTTTGGTTGAATTTGGTCATAAGTTGTGTTCACGTTATGTCATAAACGTCATAAATGAAACTGCGAAGGAGGAAAGGCCAGTTTTTTGTTTTTTAAAATTGTCACATTTTTTCCAGTATTGGTTTATTGTTCATGTTTTTCTTTGTTCACTGCAGTAAAAAAAAAAAAAGTGTAATCTTATTTGTAAAAAAAAAAGTTGGTTTGTGAACTCATTTGCAAACTCCAATGTGAAAGTGAAAGTGAAAGTACGAATCAACATGAAATGATTTGAATTTACAATTTTGATCTTGGTTTAGTACATTTTGATTATCGTATTTTTTGGCCAATAAGTCACACTTTTTTCACGGTTTGGTTTCCTGCGACTTATATATAAACTATATAATTTCACATGTTCGTTATTTTCACACTGACGGCCATAAGGGGGCGCGCTAGGCCTTGTGTGCCAATATCTGCTACTCCCATTACTTCTGCACCACTGAGAATTTTTAATTTAAACATCAACTCATAAAGAAAACTGATGCTCCCAAAATGAAAATCATATTCTGCGGATTACAAGCTGCAAGTGGTGAAATATGCGGCTGAAAATGGTGATTGAGAAACTTGTAACGGACGGGGGGAAAGCGGAGGAAGAAAACAACAAAAGCTGATTTCAGGCTAAATGCTCGATCTTCTTGGTGTCATCGCTTCATGCAACGCAACCACAACGATGTCCTAAAAACTGCAGCAGACTTCCAAGCCAGAGTCGACAGTTTGAAGTGCTGAAATGTCTGTTCTTCCTCTCTTATTATATAAAATTAACTCTTAAAATGCGACTTATGGTCCACTGTGACATATATGTTGTTGTTTTTTTTTCATTGTGCATTTTTTGGCCAGTGCGACTTATACTCCAGAGTGACTTATAGTCCGGAAAATACGGTATTTTTGGATTTTTCACTCCAAATTTCAGGATATTTTAACACAACATTAATATTTATTTTTCCTTTTTTCACTGCAGTAAAACCAGTTTAACGTTATTCATAAAAATGTTTGTTTGGGAACTCGTTTTCATGTTTATTAGGATAAATTCTGGATTGTCTGATTGAAGATTTCATTCAAAAATAGCGAGTCACGTGATTCTATGGGCCTTCAGTGGAGATTATGACACCCAAAATGTGAACCCAACTCATTTACATTTAATAATTCAACTTTTTTTTCTTTTTTTTTTTAGAAACAAATATTTAAAATGTTTCCCGTTTGATTGGCCCGTACAGCCCACGATCGCGCAGCCAAACTTCCTGAGCCATCCGTGAGTGAAAATGGCCGCTCGTCGGCGTGGCAGGGGCAGGGTGGCGGCAGGTGCGGCAGGTTAGTGGGCGAACAAAACAGACCCGAGGGGGCGTGGTCTGTCTGCGTCCGGAGGGCTGAGATCGTCGTGGCGATAGCGACATTCTGGAGCATTGCGAGAGGAAAAGCAAAAAACCGTTCGCAAAACTTCAACCGGCTTTCAAAATGTGTTCCAAAATCTTAGAGTTGGGCTGTGTAACTTTTCTGGTAGAGCTGGTATTGTTCCACAGCGTGGCATTAAAACGGGACTAAATATCTAACCTGTCACCTGGCTGCACAAAAAGCTTAAGATATAAACACTTAAATCTATCAGAAAATGGCTTAAAAGTAGTGGAATTATCTTGCTGCGTGGACAGATCATTTTACGTGACAAGTTCTCTTAAAATAAAGAACCTCTTGAGTAGAATTAAAGGGAAACTCCAACACGTTTGAACCTAAAGTCCATTGCTAGAGGTGGTTGAATACTGTCAGAAACCAAAAAGCAAAAAATATAATTCACTCGTAATTAAATGGGATTAGAAACGACATCGGCGATCGAGTCTCTTGGGCTTTGGCGCAGTGGGAAATCAGCAGAGGGAAGTGTGAGGTGCTTATAAAGTTGTTTTCTAACGTTTCCAGACACTAATGAGTGAACCAGGCAGAGCGTTTGGTTTGTTAGACTCGTGTTGTTTTACGTGGAAGTTCAGAACTTGCCCTCATCACTACACTAGTTTGTTGCCTTGACAGACTCACTGCCACAGTGAGATCTCCACCGAGGAAACACTGATCTGTGCCGTTTTTTGGCTCCTGACAGAATTCCACCTCCTCTACCGACGGACTTTAGCTTCTAACGTGCCGGAGTTCAACTTT